>CM027083.1:342736-991052 GCA_015343265.1 Pao palembangensis | reverse complement strand
CGTTCCCCAGCTGATCACTTCGTCCCCGGTGATTGGACGAGGTCTTCAGGGAGTCGTTAAATACAAAGCGTTAACATCTGCCAGACATTACTGAGCCAGAGCAGTTTTGATTTGTCCATATGACGATGTTGGTGTGTGTGTGTGTGTGTGTGTGTGTGTGTGTGTGTGTGTGTGTGTGTGTGTGTGTGTGTACTGCTGTCACTTCTGGTTTCACACCCCTGATAATGCCTGGTTATAATTAGAGCTGTGTTTTCTCTCTCTGTGACATAAACGGAGTTCACTGGTCTTTAAATTACGATTGTAATGAGCTAAATTTGTCGTTTGTCGGTATCGTAATTTTCCGCTTGGACAGATGCAGCCAGAACACGTGTGAGACGTGTTTGGTTCTTTATCTCCACCATCAAATGAAAGAGTCTTTCTGTCATCTGTCCACCAACAGAGATCCCGTCCAGACGGCCAGAACCTGAATGTCTGTTATTACCTTTGTTTGTTCTCCATCACGGCATCTTTGCTGCTGTTAATAATGATATGAATCAAACTGTGATGGAGTCCACCTGGCAGCACCATCAACGAGGTCCGAACACGCCAGCTGAATCCAGGCCAGACGCACCAGTGGAATAGCGGCTTAACATCAGCGCCAGCTCACACAGGAAGGTTAGCCGGCGGCCTAACGCCTTGGTTAGCAGCGCTGTCAGATCACACGTGACAGAGCGGAGGAGACGTCAGAGGTCCTCAGAGAAATCAGCTTCAGTGTGTTTGCTGGAGACACTTTCTCATTTCTGTGAGTGAAGGAACATCTGTAGAGACAGAATATACGTGATCCTGCCACCAACAGGTTCACCACACGAGGATCGGCCCGGCTGCTGCGTGGAGGCGTGGACTGGCGCCAGAACACGTATGTTTTTGTCCTTCTGTCTGCAGAGGAGCAGCTTTAAACGGCTCACCCAGAGATGCACAATTCCACGTGAACCAGAGTTCACATCTCAGCCTGTGCAGCAGCTTTGGTGCTGATGCTGCTTTATGTGCGATTTTGTGAGAAAAGCGCCATCTAGAGGTGACGGGCTGTAACTGAACACGTCTGAATCTCCTTTAGCTGCCGGGAACTCTCCTCAAACTCTTTAGTTTTCTTCTCTGACATGTTTTTATTTAGTTTTGGACCAGACTTACAGAGACGCTCTGATCTCTTCATTTCTGTTCTTGGCTTCAGTCGCGGCTCACTGTCCTCACCACCGTGTTTCACTTTGTCGCCCGACTCTTCCTGCTGAGAGGGCCCATCTCCCAGTACTGTGCCAGGCCTGGAGCTGGCGCACACACACACACGCACACACACATTATTGATCAGCTTTTCTGGGTGTTTCCCATCAACATCTGCTGCTCCCACTGGTTCTGCTCTCCCTCCAGAAGGTCAGACACATGCATTTATATATGACGTCACACGTGCACAGCTGTACACGTGTGTGTGACAGTGAAGGACAGCAGGTTTGAGCAGCATCAGGACGATCCGACTCACCGGGAGTCTCTAAACTACAGGCGACTGGCTGTGTGACAAACACTCAGAGAACATTTACAGACAAACACTGAACGCCATCTGTCAGTCACCATAGGAGAAGATTACCACACACACACACACACACACACACACACACACACACACACACACACGAACAAACCAGTTTGTCTGAGCTTAAATGAAAGTGGTGGTGTGTGTTTATATTCTCATACATATTTTTTCATGCTGTGTAAACACGACACCTCTGAGTTTTTTATCTATTTTATATTTTTGTGATTAAAAACACCAAATGTTCTGACACTCAGGAGATCTAAGTGTCAGCAGAAAAAATACATCCTAATTACCTAATATTTCTTGACAATTTTCAAACTATGTAATCATTTAAATAATGGTGCTTTTACACAGGTAATATTTCTGTTTTTAATAACTTTATTATTCTTTTTGAAGAATGTGAGGAAAAATTAAACAAGCCTGCAAAATATAAAATGATTCTTTTTTTTGACTAATAATAAAAGCTAAATTGTAAGCAAACAGGATCAGATCTGGTCCCTTTACTGACAGTTATTGCAGCAGTGATTTCTATGTCCTGCTTCTCTGTAAACACAAATATTGGCTCTCAGCGTCAGTGTTTGGGTAAATGTTCTCTGAAGTGACTGTTTCAGAGCTGCTGATGACACAAATGTCCTGCAGCAGGAAGACAAAAGTCTGTCAGGTGTCAGCAGCATCCTCTGCTTTCTCATGAGCGTGCACGGACAAAGACAAGTGTCAGCGTCGCCTCTCTAACTGCACAATTAACATGCAAATGAGCTCCGGCGCTAATGGTGGCCGCAACGCGCTCTTATGATGGAAATATGCTTCCTGCTTTGGCAGCCTGGGTTAAACATTAGTTTAGTGAATCAGCTGAGGACAGAAGGGCAGACGGCCTGAGGGAGAGACAGAGAGACACACACACAAATATGGTGGCCGGCCTGTGCACCTGCTTCACAGCCTATAACACACACAGTCATAATTAGGCCAGTTCAGCCTGTCAGCAGTCAGTAACTCATCTCCTGGACTGCTTTTGTTCCAGCAGCAGCGGCGGCGGCGGCGGCTCTTTATTCCAGGCTCACGTATTTCCCGTCTGGGCCCTCAGGCCTCGGCCCTGCAGCGGCTCCTCTGACTGACTGTTTAAGCAGCCGCCGCTTCTTCGTGAGTCTGGGACAAACTGCTGAGCTTCTGCCAGCCTGTTTCCAGCCAGACAGCCTCCAGATGTCTGTCTGTCGTCTGCTCTTCCGCTGCGTCTCGAGGCCTGTAGGACTTTAAACGGAGCCGTTCAGAAGCTGCTGGACCTCCGCTCACTCCCAGTTGTGTGTCCTGCACCAGTTGTTTGACTGGTGAGAGGAAGACGCGACAGCAGAAAGGAGGAAGCAGCAAACAGCTGATGTTCCACATCCTGTTCATGCAAATGTGGCACCAGGAGGAAATGCTTTCACTTTTCTTTCCTTCGCAGATCTTTAAGTTCTTTGTTTTCTCAACTTGCTGAAGTTTTTTATTTGTTTAGTTTTTTGTTTTTTTCTGTTTCCTGCTTGAAAAGCCTTTTAATGTTTAATGTGCTTCCTGTTTTATTTTGATAGGTTTACGCTGTTTGTTATTTTCCAGTGAAATGTTCTTCTTTTAGGTTCCCTCCGTCCTGATTTTTCCCATCCGTCTCTGTTTCTTCCTCCTCCTTCCATCATTATTTTGTCAGACTTGTTTCTTCCAGTTTTGTCCTTTTCTTACACATTTTTTTCCTCTTTTATTGCTGTTGCTTCAGTTCTCATTTGAATAAACTCCAGGTTTTCAAGTGTTTTTGGGTCAACAATGAAGTTTTCTGTGTTCTTAAAGCATCACTGAGATGTTTTTGTTTTGACTTAATTTTTTATCTGTCAGTCAAATGTGTTTTTAATTCATTATGACAAATGATCATAAACTGTCTGATTCTAGCTTCTCCATCTGTTGGAGAATCAAATGTTAACTGCACTTTGAAACTGTTGGTACTTCATGAAAGGACTGATTAAAGTAACTAATTTAATAAGGATTTTTTTACGTTGTCTCTGTTTATTCAGTACGTTAAACTTCATTTATGAGTCTCGGTGAGATTAACACGATTAGATAAATAATCTGATGGGTTTTTGCAAATTCATTTGAAGGAGAAGCTGCAGTTTTGTTTTTTTTAAACAAATGGAGACATAATTCAGAGATGCTCCGCAGATATTTCTGATTCCTTATAACGTTTTAGCTGAATTTGTCAACACCGTTTTCACCAGTTATAGAAATAGTGCCGGTCTTTGCTCAGACTTGCAGATTCGAAGTCAAAGGCAGAGATCTGCCTCTTTAGAATGCGCTGGTTTACATGTGCGCGCTGGCTTTGGGCATTATTTAGTCTTTGTCTTGGTGCTGCATGAATGTCAGAGTGAGCAGCAGCAGTTGTTTCTGCTTTACTCGGCTCCTAATTAGCCAGAATTAAGAATTGTTTCTGGCTCCATTCAGGAGTCCATTTCCTTTGAAAGCAGAGCAGAATAAAGCTTAAGTAATGACCCAACTCGTGACTATTAACTCGCAAAGCTCCGGCTTCCCTTGACAACATCCTCGCCAGTGTTGTGGTTAAAGGCCATCGCTGCTGCAGCATTTACATCCCATCTGGCAGCCTGAGAGCCAGAGACGCCTTCCCTCATTCCCAGAGACAAAAAGAGACAAATGAACTCGTTCGCTCGTTCTCAACTTTGTCGCGGAACTTGTGTTTTCTCCCCAGCAAACAGTTACAAAAGGCTTTCTTCTTCTACGTTTCTTCTCTCTCTCTTTGTGAAACCCAGCCTCATTTGCATGCGGCGCCTTGCGAGGAGCGAGTCTGAATGTCTAATCTTCTGCATTTAGCAGTCTGCAATCCCGACGCTTCCTGTGATGTGATTTTCTCCTCTCGGTCCCCCATGAACAATTAACTTGTAATCCCCACAAACAGGCATTCTGTCGCTGCAGAGATGAGACGCAGGGACACCCGAGGGACCTGCAGGACAAACCGCTCCGCGCTCCCCGAGGCGGATCACTTTCTGTCTGCTGCACTGAACTATTCAGCTGGACTCCATTAGGCTGCAGCCCAGTCCCTCATTTCATCCTCATTTTCTGCTCCTGAACATGTGTTAGGCGCCTGGGTGTGTTGTTAAACGGGGGAAATGCTGCCTGGCCATGTGCGCTGTGAGGGGAGAACACCAAATAAACCAGATTATAACATTCCATGTTCATCTATTTATGCTGGAATTCATTGTAAATTATGAAGCAGGAGTTTTTCTGTTTGCACTGGTTTTGTGTGTGTGTCATTTATGCAATGAATGAAACTTTAAAAGTATTAAACATGATGCAAAAAGTTACTTTTATTGAAATATTGGCTCTACAATAAATATGCAAAATAGCAACACAGATGTGGATATAAAAACAGAAATTCTGCACAAACCTTACACAAACATGAATACGTATAATGTTGAAGCCGTGTAGGAGGCACAGAGAGCATGAAACAATCATTAGGAAATTAAATTCATGTCTTTTTCTCCTCCTGATAAAATCCATCCTCAGGGAATCGTGACAAGTTCTGGAGTCAGCGTGTAGATCTTCTTCTTACCATCACCTCAACACAACCGGTTGCTACCTGCTCTCGTCCCCGTCAGCGTTCAGCACCGTCAGGTTGTAGTTCCTGAATCGTGCACAAAGGTCATGGTGGAGGTCACGAATCCGCTTCTGCAGACGGAGTCGCTATTCTCCCTCTTGGTGACGTCTGCCTCTGCACGGCTGACTCTTTACCTGCTGCCTGGATCCTGCCCGGGTTCCGCCCCACCCCCACCACCCCCTCTCTGGCTCCCTGGTGGTACCTGTTGTTGCCTCCCACTCGCGGTCGCCACGTTGTCTCTCTTTGCTTGACTTTCTCTCCGTCTCTGCGGTGAGGAGGACACTGATTGCGCGTATTTATAGCAGCGGGTAGACAAAAGCAGCCTTCCTGTTCATATTGCCTAGTTAGGAGGATGACGTGCGCGTTAGAAAGGGGGCGGTGTGCTTTGACTGTCCCAGTGACCGCGGTGCGCAACCATTCACTGCCATTGTCAGAGCTCAGCTGGGGGCTCTGCGCGTCTCTCTTCTCTCCTCGTCTTCTCTACTGTTTTAATATGCTGGATCAGATAGTTTCCCCTCCACTGGACAACTTTCTCACTTGAATGGTAACTAAAACTCATCACACCTCACCAGCATCATAACGCTAACGGGCAGGACTCTTTAAATGGAGTCATCATTGTGGCCACTGAGCTGCTGAGAGCTCTCCACAGTCTGAAGAGCCTGTTTTGTGGAGGTGGAGTGGAGGAACGGACCATCGATAATAACACAGAATTAACTGAAGCCGCTCTTCTTCTGACCATCATTGTTATCGGTACGTGTTTTTGAGGACCCAAACGCATTGCAGGGTGTCTGAAACCCAAACCTCAGACTTCTTCCCAGGGAACGTGGCAATCCTGGAGCCAGGGACAGAAACTCAGGTGAGTAAACAGCCAAAACCAGTCTCTGAAAGTCTGGTACCACTCTGCAGGTGACAAAACGCGGGTGCTCAGGTGCAGCTGCCTCTTACTCGCCTCTGATTGCCGATCAGCCACAGGTGCGCCGCGTCACCAGCGAAGACCCAGCCTGCCACGCTCCCTAGTGGACAAAAACAGGAACACAAAGCACAAACAGAAACCAAAGCAGTGCAGAACCCTAACAATCATCCCCGTCAATCTGTCCATCCATCTGTCTGTGCACACACACACACACACACACACACACACACACAGAGCACTTCAAACCAGATTCTTTTAAAGAAGTCTGCCTCGACTCTTCTGTCCTTCCCCAGCGAGATCTCCCTGCTAGAAGAGTATAAATGTGTATTCATGGCCTCATTGTTGTCCCACCAAAAGAGCCCCCCCTCATAAAGGTGCTGCCAGAGCAAAGAAAAGCTCTGCCTGGCTTTGCTCTCTCTTGGTGGCATTTGAAAGTGTAAAGCTTTGAATACCAATTGCTTGAACTGGACATATGTGAATCCGCTGTAAGCCTACTAATCCCGTCCCCAAGTGTTTCTTTGTGTGCAGGGCAGCCTCGCACACCCCAGAGAAAGTCTTCCTAATCCGGTCAGTGTGGAGGGAGAGAATGAGGGCAGAGCGGCCGGCTCAGAGAAGGTGTGAGCGTCCATGTGTGTCAGGTAGAAACGACTGCAGGGACGCCGGCTTTTCAGTCTGCACCTTTTGCTGCTTCTGTCTGCTGGGTGAATGTTTCTGAACGTGTGTGAGCCCCCCAGCTCCACGCCATCAGGCCAGTGGTCCTCCTGGAGCTGCTCATTCATCGTTCCCCACGCGGCTGTCGCAGCAGGTCGCTCCTAATGTGCTCTTTTCACCGCGTAAGCTCCTCCGTTTCTTTGATTTCCTCCGTTTGTATCTGATTTTAGTTTCCTACCGCTCCTCCTTCCCTCTCTTCCTTCCTCTTGTTCTTCTCTTTTAAATCTTCATGACTGATCAGGTTCTTCTCTGTCTGACGCTCCACAAGTCTTCACTGAGAGTTTTCCAACCTTCCGTTCTTTGAACTCAGTAGAGGGATTTTTGGATAAATGAAATCATACCATCCAGCGAGAGGAGCTCAGACGTCCCAGATCAGAAGAGGAGCAGTGTGTCCAGAATGGTGCACGCTCCCGTCTGTGTCTCCATCCTGGGTGGGCCAGACCAGCAGCCCCTCGCTAACACGCTCGGGGGCTGGAAACGCTCAATGGAGGCGTCGCTCCAGCAGTACGTGAAGACAAGCTGACAAAGCTGGGACACAAATAGAGTCAGTGGAACATCTCAGCTCAAAGAGACACGAGAGACAACAGGCCCAAGGTCAAGGTCGCAGCCCCGAGCGTGAAGGTCGTGTGTAATGTGAGCAGCATGATCAGTTTCGCTGACGGAACGCAGCAACAAATGTTCAGTAAATGCGCTGATGCAGCCCACTCAGATCTGCTGGGGCTCCAAGTTCAACTCTGAAAAAGTTCAAAGACGCAGAAATGTCTGCGTGACTTTCAGAAGCCTTTTTATAATCTCACTTTTCTTTGGATAAATTCTGCACTGAAGCAAATATCACAACCATTCCTGTTCTGTGCAAAGTAAACAAACCTTGAAATAATGGCGAGCCTTTAATTAAGCAGATGATCAAACAATTAAAAGCTTGTTAATTACAGACCTGACAACCGTCGCCAGCAGCAGGAATACTGAGGTTCTAATTAATATTTGTGGGGCTGTTTTGTTCTCAGAAGACGTGAGATTTAATTAGGCAGAAACAAGTTAAATTAACATTTCAGGCATGAAGAAACATACCTTCATGTTCTGATTTCTCTGATACAAATGTGACAAATCAGCGCTCCCTGAAGATGCTGATAATGAGTTTGATCAAAGAAAACCTGCTTGAGGTGTTCACATCACCCTTGTCTCTGTTATTACAGTGTGAAATCACAGGGTCCATGTCTGCCGGTTCTACCTCCGGCAAACGAAAGAAAGACAAATCACAGATGAAACCTGTCCACTCCTTAAGAAGCTTTCCAATCTTTTTAATCCGTCGCAATAATGCATTTTAATGAGACTGGTGACCAGAAAAGAACAGTTTTTTCAATCTTTCTGACCATAATCTGCCAGAAATTCTGCTCTTTACCTTAAATTTAAGGATTAAAATTGGTCTTAAACACACACACGCACGCGCACACACACACACACACACACACACACACACACCCAGCCCACCAGCTTTGGCAACAAGGTTCTCCTTTTAACTGTCCCTTTCAGTGCAGGACAATCACACACCTCCCATCGCTTTCTTTCAGCCCAGAGTTCCAGACTCACCCCCCACCCCCACCCCAACCCTCCACCACTGCTCCCTCTGTCACTTTGTGTCCGCTTCGCCCCCTCGCAATGGGTTCACATGACGAGAAAATGAAGCGGGGGTCTCGGCAAGCGGAGCATGAAAGCGAGTGCGTTTGTGTGTGTTTGAGAGAAGGAAAGAGTGAAGCAGAGATGAACGAGTGGGATCGAAGGCTGCTGTGATGGGGCCAGGGTACACGTGAACGGGTGACACGTAGAGAAACGTTCAGACCAGAACCACGTGCGCGCCTGCGTCCATCCAGGAGACCCTTTCACATGCACGGTGACAGATGCGTGTGTGCAACTGTGACACTGACAGGAAAACACACACCATCCAGAGGAGGTGCTGCGGTTCACACACTGCTGTGTGTGTGTGTGTGTGTGTGTGTGTGTGTGTGTGTGTGTCCTCCTGGTTCTTTCTCAGTCTCTCAGAAAACTGTGGAAATGTGGTGGTGTTCATGCGTTCGTGCACATTTGTGTCATTATCAATTAAAAACTCTGAGCAAAACTAATGTTTCTTGTTTCTGCCGCAGGCGTAATTAACTTAATTAACTCCCATCCAATGTGCTGAGGGAGAGGATGTGGAGTGATGGAGCTTCGAGTGGTTATGATGGGATGTGGAAGGAGCGCAGAGGAGCAGGTCAGTGATGTTTCACACGTTCTCCCAAACAAACCTGACTCCTGAACCTGCGTTCAAATCCCATCCTCTGACCCTGAGCTCCATCCCATCGCTCCTCCACCTTCTCTTCCGGAGCTGGAGGGATAAATTGTTTCTTAAATGAATAGCCTTAATGCTCCAGGGGGAAGTTTCTAAAATGAGGAGAGAGGGAAACTTCATCAAACACATCATCTGTCCTTGGAGTCCTCCCCTGTGACACCAGGTTGCTCCGCGGCGCTGCAGTTTTATAATTACTCGTCTGTTTAAGCCCACTTTTCCCTGCGTCTGAAGGCACGTGTGGCATATGTATGTCTGTTTTGACTTAATGCCGCAATAAGAAAAAAACACACCAGTAAAAGGCCACATTTTTCAAGTTGGCTTGACGCATTTAAAATGCTAATAACCAGTTTATTATGTGCTACATCAAATGCAAATGTTCTGCTTTACTGCCGTGAAGTTGAGCTGACATTATCATTTGCATATCTTATGTGCGTTTTCTTAGCATGCAGGGAGGAGGCGGATAGCGGCAGACTCCAATAAATAACATTAACAGGCGCGTTAAACAAACAATCTGCAATGATGCAGCTATTAGCGAATGCGACGCCGCATCCCGCCTGAATGTTGGTGTTTGACACGGCAGCATATGGTGTGCAAATTTATCCAAATCAACTTACAACCGGCATTATCTGGGAATGTCAGGGGGAGCAGACGGATGGAAAAAGCATCACTTTAACGACAGACGCTTTACGATGTTGAGAAATGCTGCAGCGGAATTTACCTCTTTAAGACCAACTGGTGCCCAGTGTGTGTGTGTGTGTGTGTGTGTGTGTGTGTGTGTGTGTGTGTGTGTGTGTGTGAGAGAGAGAGAGACAGTGATTAAGGTGATAATTCACGCTGTAATTGTAAATGAAAAAGTTTGTCTTGTTTAATGTTTGCTTCACTTTCAGGCTCTGTTCAACAGCCTTTAATGTGGAAGGTAAACAGTCCACCAGTCTGTAAAGAAGATCTCCGCCCTGCAGAGAACAGCGATACTGCGTATATTTGCTCCTAAATTCATAAAGTCTGCTTTCTTATGTTAACTTCAGAGGTGCATCAATTTCAACAAGGCAGCTACTGTTTCCTCATTTCACATTTCCATCATGTTTGTAAGTCTCATTTACACCGAGACGGTGCAATAAAGCAGAACAGCTACAGTCGACAGGTGGCTTTTTATCACCGTTACAACGTTTTGAGCAACACAAACCACTGTAGCGCAAGAACGTTTGCAATAGAAGATTGTCCTCAAAGGATCCATAATCTCAAAATCACTTTGGCCCTGAAATCACCTCCGGAGATGACTTCACTTTCCTCACTCCAGCTTTAAAGGCTTCAAATATCAGAAACTTTCCATGACCGACCATCAGTTCATTAACGCTCCTGGCGACAAAGAGGTCTTTTCCCTCTTTTTGCGCGGTCCGTTGGCCATAGATCGGTTAGCGCCTGCACCTCATCGCCTCTTTACAACTGCCCACGTCTTTTTCTACCTCCGTCGGTCTGTTTCTACCTGAGGAAAAGATCTCTGGTCCACGGACAGCAGACCAAACTGCTCTGGTGTGAAAGCTCCCATATTTTATTGATATTTCACATCTTGTTTGAATGAATTATTTCAGTCCAACCAGGATGGAAGAACCAGGAAGACAGAGGAACTCTGGAGAAAATAAGAAGAAGGAGAACAGATTTAAGATATTAGAACAGGATTAAACAAGGGAACAAATGCAAGAAAATAAAGTAAAAGAACATCAATGAGACTACAGATGAATAAGAACAGAGTAAAGGCGGAATAACACACACCTGAGTGTGTGCGACAGTGACCTGACCCTCGTTCTAAAAGTGAGCTGTGTAAATGATAACATCGTTAGCGCGGTCTCTCTTTAACCCAACACTCTCCTCTCTCGTCTCCTCAGACCCTCTCTTCTCTCCTCTTTGTTTAAAAAAAAAGGCCACTTGTGAGGAGACGCGAGCATTCGCTTGTTCGTCCATTTGTCCCGGCGGGAAACGCGGGCGGTCCGGAGGAGGGTCGGCTACGCACCGCAAACAAACGCTGGAGTGTAAATGCTAATGCTCTTTTTCCATCCCTCTTTCCATCTTTCTCCCAGCTGGGCCAATAATCTCCTCTCCCCTCTCTCCCTGCTCCTAATCCACTTCATAGCCGTGAAAACTTTTCATGGGGGAGAGGTGACCCGTTATAAAGGGTGGAGGCCGCCGCCCACACACACGCGGGACAGAGTCCAGTTAATACACGCAGCGGACCTCGCTAAGCTCACGAGCTGCCGAGGACGCCAACGCGCCGCGATTTAAAAGCCTATTATAAACCGTTTCAAAGAGTCTAACCTGATTCACAACTCCTGTCTGCTGCTGAAACGCTTAAAATCGCACTAAAGTTAGACTTTAGAGTCGTTTTGTAAAAGAAAACAGTGATCAAGATCTTCTCATAATTGTAAAAGTGCTAACATTTGCAAACAAGACTGACAGTAATCAATGTGTGACCCCTGCGTTAATGTCAGGTCCTCAAACGTGACGTCACTGATGCAGTCAGCGGTAAGATTCCGTTAAAAACAAGCTCGTTTATTCCAGCTCAGAGGGAAAATACAGAAAAAGTCAAAGAATAAGAGCAAAAACTCATGAAATATGAATTTAACCAGGCGCGGCCTCTCTTTTCCTTTCTTTTACACCAGCTCCTGTTTCAACAGATGGACAGAGGGTCCCTGGACGGGGCTGGGGGACGTGGGTGAGTTCAAGGGAGGGGGTGAGGTGTGTGTGTGTGTGTGTGTGTGTGTGTGTATGTTGGGGGTGGTCTCACTGGGGAGATGGGACATATGTCCATATCCCTGCTCTATGTCGCTAGACCATCTCTGCTCCCTCTCTGTCTCACACACACACACACGCACACACTCACACACACACACACACACACACACACACACACACTGATTTATCCCCCACAGACCACATTAACTGTAACCACAAACCAAATCCTAACATGATAATTTACCAGTTTACCTTATGGCCAACAGGATTTTCTCCCCAAATTAGTGGTGGGAGAACACATTTTTGTCCACAAAACGACAGTAATCTAACCCCCAAACACACACACACACACACACACACACACACACACACACACACACACACACACACACACACACACACTGCTGCAGCACATCTCTCCTCCATCTGCATCTAAAAGACCCACATGCCCCGACAATGAGGTGACCATGTCACTGCCTGAGCCGAAGCAGAGGGAGCAAGAGAGAGAACCAGAGGGAGGGATGTATGAAGAGAGGGATGGAAGAGGGAGGGACACATTAACAAGCTATAATCTCAACTGCCTTATCCATAATGCATCGTGTGGGCCAATTTACATGGTGCTGGTCCCTCTGGGAGAAAGAACATCATCCATCACAGAACTTTATTAGCTCCTCGCACACACACACACACACACACACACACACACACACACACGGTTATTTGTCTCTGTCCTGCTCTCTCTCTCTGTTTTGCAGGTCTGTTCAGTTGTTTCAACCTGCTGCTGCTGCTGCTATGAAATAAATAAAAAAAAGTCTGTAAACGCAACCAAAAGTCAGTCATTCAAGAAAACAAATGAACAGTTAACAGTTAACACACTTCTAAGTGTTTCCTTGAATTAACTGAGAAAGACCACCCAACCACCTGAAGACCAGGGCGAGATTTGAATCACATTAAAGGCATTTTCTGCTGCCAGAATGTATCTGTGATGTTTGATTACACTTAAAATAATATAATATGTATTTCTATAAAATGTTTACTGATTGTTTCTGTTAAATCGGATTATTTGAACTTTCAAAGCATTTCTCTGAGGAAGTAATCTAAAGGAATTAAAGTGAGAATATTTCTAATTTCACTCAAAATAATTTAATCGATATTATTTAAACTTTTTCAAGATTAAAGAATCTGAGATTAAGGAAGATAAGATTCTCTTTGAAAAGGTGCCATATAAATAAAACTGAATTGAATAATATGAATTAAACGTGCCTGTATTCCCACATTAAAGCATTTTGTTTGTTAAATTGATTTAAACACACTTCGAAATATTCAAAATTTTATAAACGATAACAGGTCGATTCCCCGCGTTTAGAATGCTTTAAAATATATTTAAATGAGTGCAGCGCTGAGTTCAGTGTGTGTGTGTGTGTGTGTGTGTGTGTGTGTGTGTGTGTGTGTGTGTGTGTGTGTGTGACGGACGGCAGATCCATTATCGTCCAGCCGTCCTGTGAATAAAAAGAGGTGTAATTGCAATCATATAGCTTGAGCCGGACGCGCCATACCGGCCCATCAGCACCCAAAATAAGTAATAATTTGCTAATGACAACATTCTGTTGAGCCAGTTTAGGGGCAATTAAAGTGAGTGATATTTACATATGCCCAATGAATCACTGATGGAGGCACTGGTGGCGGACTCTAATGAATATTCATCCAGGCATTTCTCCCCTGCGCGCAGCAGTTTATAAACTGAATTATGGCTGATTTGCCCTTTTAAAAAATGAACATGGTCGCGTCTCCGGCAACAATAATGTCTGATTGTAAAAATGCTTTAGTGCCGAACTGCTGCTGAGGAGACGGCGGCAGTGCTGCTCAAAGGCGCATGTGGAGGGGAGCTGAGGGGGGAGAGGCCTGCTAATATCAGTCCAATTTAGTCTGAGCGTCAATATTTACATGCACACGCTCCATCCGTCCCCGCCACGCCTAATTGATTTGGTTTTAATGGCGGCACTTTGTCTCCGGTTGGTCCAGAGTGGAGGTCATCGTTCACGCCGGTGCTCCGTGGGCGGGGCTGACCGCTCAGGTGTGCGGGATTGGCGACCTGCACACACACACACACACACACACACACACACCGCTGAATTCCCTCCTTAACAATTTTAGCTTAAACTGTAAAAATAGAAATATTCGTTTTAAAAAAAGTTACCATTTAAAATCTGGGTTTAATTCGTTCGTTCGCTTCGGAAGTTGTAAAACTACACGACTTCATGAAACGTTTCCATGTAAATAAACGATTCGTCAAAAAGATGAACTTTTCTGTGGTACTGAAATAGTTTATTTGTAAATCTATTTGCACTTGCACACACACACACACACACACACACACACACACACACACAGACATACACCCAGGCACACGCAGGCACACTCTCTCTCTTACACACACTCTCTCTCTCACACACACACGCGCACACATAAAATTTCACACACACACACACACACACACACAGGCACGCACACACACATACAGTCTCTCTCACACACACAGACACACATACACAGACACACACACAGACACACAAACACACACACAGACACACACAGACACACACACACACATACACACGCAGGCACACACACTCTCTCACACACACACGCGCGCACACACATACACTTTCACACACACACACACGCACGCACGCACACACTCATACAGTCTCTCTCTCACACACACACACACACACACACACACACACACACACACACACACTCTCTCTCTCTCTCTCCCTCACACACACACACAAAATCGACCTTTATTCTAAAACCTTCGTTTGTGTTAACGTGTCAATTTAACGTGGTTGCTTTCCAAACTCTTCTGCAGCGCCCCCTTTCGGCCAAAAGCTTGTTTTCACCTGTGGGCTTCAGACATGAATTCTGGATTCAACAAACTCAACAAACCTGCCGAAATAAACATGAGCCGAAACACAGCGGTTACAACAACAGTGTCATTTCATCAGATCATCTCAAATTGTATTTAATTTGTTTAAAAAAAAATGAAATTCTGGTCCTCTTCTCAAATTGACGGCAAATTCCGCGAACGCAACGAACCACGCAACGCAACGCAAGTTTTGGTTGGTTTGTTGTTTTAGGTTTGTTGGATTTTGGTTTAGGTTTGTTTGCTTGTTGGATTTTGGTTTGTTTGTTTTTGAGGTTTTTGTTGACAGACACACACAGAAACCGGCTGAGTGACACGTACCTGCAGCTCCGTCCGAGCTGAGTCTTGAACCCGAGTCTCCACATTGGGAGTGGGTGTCTTTAACCACTAGACCATCTTCAGCGCTGCCACCCGGAGGAGGAGGAGCGGAGCACATCCACCTGGACCAGGTGGGCTGGCGTGATGAGGTCACGTGACATAAAGTGTAACAGGAAGCGATGTTATATTTGGCCATCAGGATGTCTAGCCCAGTTTCATGGTGATTCAGTCAGACATCAGATTAACACATTCAGACTAGAACAGGTTCAGATCAGTGGCGGTTCTAAACCTGTTCCACTGAAGGGGCCAGTGTGGGGCCACGGATTCTGTCCAAGGGCACATGCTTGGCCACCATCCCAGACAGTGACTTTCCCGAATGTGGATGCTTTTCTCGCTACGTCCTGCTGCATCGGGCTTCTCCGCGGATTCCAAATGGAGAAAACTTTCCTCTATTGTAGTATTACCTACGAGAGAGATCCGTTCCTTCTCCTTCACAACTTTTGTTTCATCTACCATGATCAGTGGCGTCACACGCATCCACTGACAGTACATTCTATCCCCCCACTTTCAGATTCCTGATTTCATATCCCTCACTTTTGCCTTTCGTTTTTTTCTTATTCGAAGATCAGCAATTTCTTTTCTCCCTACTTGAAAGTCTATTGGTCCATTTAGATTGATTGAATGATCATCCAGCCAATCACAGATTTTTGGTCAACCCACCGGTCGAAGCCATTGGTCAATGCCGAGACAGGCCCGGAAGTTACCGGTGTTTTCTATCTGCCCGCTGCAGCGTGATTTTAATGTGCACAGTTCGCGGATTACATTTATTGTGCAAAAATAAGCAACAAATGGGAATTGACATGTCCAATTTTTAATGTAATTGTCAAGGACAAATTTGCACTCTTTATTATGCGTCAAAGAGATTAGAAATTAGTAAACCAAAAAATCGCATGGGTCATCCACCTGTCACCACTCAAGCCTTGAACATACATTCCTTGTTTTTTAATGGTAGGAAAAATATGATAGAGCAGAATACAGTATACGCCAAACAAACTGTTTCTCCCTTCTCTTACTCTTTTCTCTGCTGCCATCTAGTGGATATTTATAGGAACAGTCGTGTTTTCGCTTTAAAACCAAACAGCTGTTTTAGTTTATTTATTAGAAATATTTTGTTTTTATTATTATATATGCATTATTGTAGCTCGCAGCTTGTTTGGCTCAATATTTTGATACGTGCACTCCGCCAAACAGCACTCCCTTTTTTCTTTCCTATGTTATGATGAAATGTCCGGCAAAGCAGGTGGGGGCCATGGCTTTTATTGTGGGGAAATTTCCTGATTTGCTTGTATGAAAACAGGATTGTTTGTGTCTTCGGAAGGCAGTTCTTTGTATGACCATCTGCCATTTTCATCAAAAGCAAATGATGAAATGATCTCATATGTGTTTTTCCCCAACAATATACGTCTTCCTGCAAATTCCAATTTATTTATATTGAGTCTTTGATATTAATTGGGTTAAATATAAGTCAAAGGCTAGTAAAATTTAGAGGTAACGCTTTATAGGGAACACTCTGTGTTATAATACAGAGAAAGCAAAAAAAAAGGATAATTTTTCTTTTATAAATAAATGGCAGATCTGAAGCTCCGAAGATCACAGATTACAGACAAAAACATTTGCTGTGGGTTGATTTGTTTGAGACCGTTTCATTTTCACTGTCTCATTTTCAGATTTCTCTGATACACACCAAAGAATTTATAAAAGCGATCTAACAAAACGGCCTCCAGTTCCTAAAACACTGGATTCTTCCAAATGTGAAAAGAATAGAATATATGTTTATTATCCCGCAATGGGGAAATTGCAGTGTCACAGCAGCAGCATACAGAGCAGAAAATGAGAAGAAGAAAATAAGAAGAAATAAATAATATACAAGACTTTGAGAAAATATATATAAAAAAAGAATAAAAAGAAATAAATATATGGCTAACCCTATATTTACAGTACAGTGCTGTACATGAATGGCATGACATCATGAGTAGACTGTGTGATAACTAGGATGCTGCATTGCAGTCTGATGGCTGTGGGGAGGAATGACCTGCGCTAGCACTCCTGCCTGCACTGAGGATGCCTCAGTCTAGTGCTGAAGGAGCTGCCTAGGCCCTAGGGCCTCCGTAGTGTGGTGCAGAGGGTGGGAAGGGTTGCTCCTGATGGATGCCAGCCTGGCCAGCATCCTTCTTTCTGCCACCTCCTTGATGGAGTCCAGGCCGCAGCCCAGGACAGAGCCAGCTTCTTCCTGTCCCTGTCTGTGCCCCAACACACGATGGCATAAAACACTGCTGAGGTCACTACAGTGTCGTAGAATGTCCTGAGAAGAGCCCTGCCCACGCCGAAGGACCTCAGTCTTCTCAGCAGCTGCAGACTCTGGCCCTTCTTGTACAGGCGCGCTGTGGCACCAGTCCAGTTTCTTGTTGAGGTGAATGTGGAAAGTAACTTAGAACAAGACGGTTTTTATTTCAACTTTTAAATAGTTAACCGCGCCTCTGGAGCTTTGGGTGGTTTCCTGTTGTCATTGTGCAGTGATGCGTTGACGGACTGTCGGAAACGTGTAGATGAACCGAAATTATCACATAAAAAAAACACCCCAAAATTACAATGTTTTACCCGCACTGTATGATCTTTATCATATATTCTACGGTATTCCAACACATGCAATTTATTTTTGAGAAAAGTTGTATAATTAGTGGAAATATAATTCTCTGGATTTAATTTGCAAGTTCCCGACGGTCGGAAAACGTTTCGCTGAGTATCCACCAGATTCGCGGATCCGCTGTTTAGGCGTCAGGTTGTGTTCTACGATACGTTTAATGACTTCTTACTCTCTCCCTAATTAGCGAAATTACGCTTTTGGAATACGACATTGTGATGGCTGGCAGGCTGAGAATTCGCCATGCAATTCTGGCAAATCATGTTTTCTTGCTTTTCGCCTGGTTACAGACTGCGAACGCCCATGGTGAGCTAGCATTCCGCATGCTAACGGGAGCTAATGTGTGCTAAATTCTCAATATCAGCATATTCTCATGGCATCATGAGACGAGACCACAGTGTATAAACGGCTTAGTAGTTCCGAATTTGCGTGCATGTTTGTGCATGTTTGGAGGACAGATTTGTTTAAGAGTGGTCATGGCGGAGGTTAGCCTGAGGGAATCGCATCCTGGCTAGCTATCAGCTGCCGTAAAATAGTTATGTTCACATATTTAACTTTACATTTTAAGGACAATTTCAGGATTTTAATGGCTTAATGTCCGCTCTCATGTGAAGTCGCTACCACCCTGCATATTGGCGCTGTAAAGACGTTTAATTCTAAGATGGTGCGAGTAGAAATTCTTAGCAGCGAGTTGAGGTAATATCACATATTGTCCGGATATAAGTAGCCACAATTATTGATAAAGTGAGCACAAAAGACGTATCAGCTTTTGAATTGCTTGCCTATATTTTCACACGGATAATGACAACATTCCTATCACGTGTCGAGTCCCTTTGCTCCATTTTTTGGTTCATTTTATTTCCTCTTTGTAATTTTCCTGATTTACCCAAGACGTCGGGCGTGAGTCAGTTCTCATTTTCAGCAAACTGCCCTTACGAACCCGTGTTTATGGTATTCTAAGTCCCAAAACCTGCATTCCCGGACGCGTTATGGTGAAGGTACAAGTCTCGAGCAGCAACAGCGATGAGTTGCTATAAAAACACAACATCTGGTCTTTCCAAGAAACTCCAGCTTTACTGTAAACTGCTTGACGGCTCACCTGACTACACCGCATCAGTGCGGTTATCTGCAGCTAGAGAAGGGAGAATAACGCTGATGTCATCCTCTTCCGGCTTGTGTGGGTTCTGAGAACGTGTGGTGAGGCTTCTGCTGTTGTGGTTATCACCTTTACACTCTGATTTGTTTTCTCACTTCAGCTTCTTCTGTGGTTGCGCGAGCGGAGGCGGTTGGTTAACAGCTGAAACTAAATTATAAACGACAGTCTGGACCACAGGCGGTATTGACGTCTAAGAAATACGTGTAAAAGTATTTGGTGTCTTTGTTTCCTCAGTGGAGCCTCCCACCAACGTGACCTTCCACTGTCACAACCTGCACGACCTTCTGCAGTGGAGCTACGACCAGCCGGTGACGGGGCTCCGGTTCAGAGTGGACATCCGCAGTGTGGAAAGGTTTTTACAGAATAGCCCATTTCCTGTTGATGGCTTCCTGTGCACTTCCTGTTGATGGCTCCAGCTGTTGTTGGTAACAGTGAGGTTTTGTGTTCTCTCGTGTTTTCTGACCTGCAGCCCGCCTGTTGAGGTGTGGGTGGATCCACCAGCCCTTCACGCTAACGTTTCGCTCCTCACCAATCCAGTTGATGACAACCTGCTGAGTGTGACTGCCGTTGTTGGGAAGAACGAATCCGAAGCGGCTCCTGCTGATGGAATCACGTTCAGCTATGTCAGGAACTCTCTGGTGAACCAGAAATGTGAGTGTTTGTTGGTGAAAACGAAAGTCAGCCTTCTGTATTCTACCTCCTGGTGTGTGAGGATCCGCCTGGTATCTCTCCATCACCAGGCTCTGTGGACTTCCCGCCTGTTGCTGTCAATGTGGACGTGGACGGTCACATTCAGTTTGATTTCAAGCATCCGTGGTTGTCGTACGGCTCCAGGTTACCATCAGCGAAGTCCAGACAGAAGAAAAGTAATAAAGAAAAGATACCAGCGCACACACCTGAATTCACGTACACTGTGAAGGTCAATGAGGTTCGTACACTTTTACACCCTTGGAAGACTGTTTGGGGGTTGATGTCATGATTTAAGATAAAAATCCACACTGAGGAGGGACAAGGAACCACCAAAGAAGAGCTTCTGTAAGTGCAGGAGGAGTCCGGGACAGCACCAGGCGTTATCATGCTGGTCTGATCAGATGGAGAGGTTGTACTGCTCAGATTGCTCCTTTATAGCGTCGCAATCAGCTCTGCTTCTTCGTAGCATCTGGAGGAGAAGTTCGTGTGTGACACCAACGTGTGTGAGGGGAAGCTGCCGGTGGATCCTGGGCGGGACAGACAATGCCTGAATGTTGAGGGCGAGATGAAAATGATGTTTGTTCGAGCCTCGCAGGAGTACTGTGCCTCGCCTGGTACACCAATGCTCCACGAGAACAGTTGAGTACTTTGTTCTTATTTTTCATGATCTACATCGGTAAATGCTGAAAACGCTTTGTGTATAACTCTTGTGGTGATTATTGTTAAAGTTGTGTCTATCTGCCTGTAGAGGACATCTACATCATCGCCGGCGTGCTCACTCCCATGGCTGTGATTGCTGTTGCTGTTGTCGTCTTTATTGTGTACAAGAAAAAGACCAACCCGTCAACTTTTTCACCAAACTCTATGGTGCGCATTTCTGCTTCCTTTACAAACAGGAAGACTTGCACTCCCTCTATATTAATATTAATATTAATATTAATATTAATATTAATATTAATATTAATATTAATATTACCTTTTCATTGACGCGACAGTACAGGGAATCGTCCACCAGAGGGCGCTAGTTTCTGACTTTCTCTCTGTTCCGTTTCTCTCAAACTTAAGTTTTTATTGTTGTAATTTAACTACAGAAACACAGAAGTGATAGAATCATTCAACTCTCCACGTGTATTTAGTTTAAATGGCAATAAATGATGATAAATCATTGAGGCTCTGCTGAAACAAGCTTTCAGAGGTCGACACTGTTCTAAACACTCTTTGTGTCTTCTTAGATAATTACCAGTCGAAGGAAGCCGGGGACTCTGAAACTGTCCCAGGACCTGGTCTCGGTGCCTGAAGTGCACCACAGGTCACCAACCCCACTGCTGACCAACGAAATTGGAGACGAAGATGAGACACCTGCCGGTCCCTCCACTGAACCCGACCTCCGACTCCCCCTGGGAGTTGAGAACGGAGTGGCAGGAGAAGGATGCAGTGGAGGAAGCCAGTACATGTCAGGCAGTGAATTGGAGGAGGCTTTCATCAATGAGTCGCCTTATGAGAAGCGTCCGGTGGTGAGGGTGGAGCTGAAGCCAGGGGAAACGGCGGAGGGCTACAGGGTGTGAGGGCTGTAGGAGGCTGAGAAGGAATATTCTTGTTTTTATATATACACATTGTCAAATAGATATAAAATAATTGGTTCTCCTTAACTGTGATATCAGTTAGATTCAATCAGTATTTGAAATGAGTAATTGCCAAGGAGCAGCAGAATCTAGAACTTCACTCTAGTTGGTCCCTTCACCTTTTCAAGTGTATTGGCGTGCATCAGATCCGCTCTTTGCCCACACTCGACACAAATCCTGTGTTGTCTTTGGTGGAAAGCGCTCATTTCCGCGCTAATTTCATGGTGACGGCAGCAAAAGAGAGAAATAGTTACGCCAGCTGAGCAGCTTTCTGGTGAAATGGAAACACGTTACCCCGAGGTGGCCTTCCTGATTCCGTCCTGGCCTAAACACCACGGCAAACGCCACTTTTGTGAGTTGGTTTCACACAAACCTGAGTCACCTGATCAGGAAGTGCTGAAGACCTGGCAGCATGTTCAGGCTTGCCTTCTATCTGCTGACACTCATGTAGCTGCAACTAGAAATAAAAATCCCAGTGACGCTTACTGGCTGCACCTCCTGTCAGAGAGGACAAACTGGGTTATTTAATCTCCAACAACGCGGAGCTTTGCAGATATGCATGTGCAGATATTGATATTTATGGACTGAATTCTGTTTTCATCCCTCCATCAGCCAGAAGGTGTGAATATTAGAGTGGATAAAGGGAGGACTAGATGAACGTTTTTGGGCTGAGGTTAAAGGTGTGCTGGAGGTTTGAGTTTGTCTTTAAATGCCTCACCGTCGTCCACCTAAGCCCACAGTGGCTGTGTTATCGCTGTATCATGTCCATTAAATATATTTCTGTCTGAATTTGTTTTGTATTTTAAGTTTTGACAAAAAGATGACTAAAAAACTGAAACGGGTGCTGTGATATGTCAAAGTTTATTTGTTTTTCACATTCATGCAGGGAGGAGGAAATCCTTGAATTTGATGTCAGATGTCTGACTTGAAAGTTCAGATGCATTTTATTATCATTGTTGTTCTGTAGTTCACGTGCCTTGTCTGTGTAGGTTCTCATTGATCCATTTCATTGTTATTTTTGTATTATTATTTTTAATAAATCATAAAATGTACAATTACTCCAGGGTGTGTGTTTCTGTTTCCAGAACTCGGGTTTAAATGTCACCACGTTTCAATTCGACCTTTCAGATAAGTGAAGTTGGTCTGATGCAGCTTCTCACCTGCACAAAGACGGATTCTGGCATTCAGGAACAAACGTGTTTATGTTTCATGACATTTAAGCTGCTGCTTTTGTTCCTTCCTCAGGAACATGATGTGAGAACCCACGTGAGTGTGTGTGTGTGTGTGAGAGAGATGTTTCCTTCCTCTTTGCTGCAGGTCCTTCTCACGTTCCAGTAAAAGTCAATAACGGAGCTCTTCATTAACTGTTCATTATATCTGCAGCAGCGATGATGATGATGATGATGATGATGATGATGATGATGATGATGATGATTCTCCACCAACGTCTGAATGTCAACGTTCACTTTTATAGGTGGTGGTTAACAAACTGCTCATCTCAGTTTTTAACTCATTTTTCTATGCATAACTTAAACATATTTACACATTTAGTCTAAAGGCGAGTAAAGTTCAATTAAAATCGGCTTGTCGGTTAATTAACCTTTGAAAAAAAGGTAATATTAAAAGTTTGAGCTGCGCTTTTGTAATGTCTCGTGTGAATTGTTCAATAAAGTTTTAGGAAATTCAAAAATTCCTCGAGACCACTAGCGAAATGGCCGACAGATGTCGCTGTTCGGTAATCCGGGGGCGGACGATGACTGGGCTCTAAAAGGGGAACTTTGTGGCCCGTTAAAAGCAGCGGCGCCGTCAGCCCGAAGATAGATTGCCTCTAACACCGCCATGAGCCGCCTGCTGCTGCTGCTGGGAACGCTGGGAACGCTGGGAGGCGCCGTGCAAGGTGACGCTTTCGATAGTTTACTGCGTTAAATGCTAAAAGTTAGATTTGATATTTACAACCAGCAGCAGAACATATATGACCCATATTAGGAGGTTAAAAAAAAGTGATTTAATGTCAAATAAATGTATTTGTACGAGTTTTGTCACCATCAATATTCTCTATTTTCATCTATTTTTTTTTTTTTAATCTTGCTGTTTCTGCTCACAAACCTTCATTTTATCAATGTTCTCCTCAGATCTAATCAATGTTCTCCTCAGATCTAATCAATGTTCTCCTCAGATCTGGCCACGCTGGCTCCACCCACCGACGTGAGGTTTGACTCCGTGGACTATAAAAACATCCTGTGCTGGTCTCCGCCGGCCAACGGCTCCTCTCTGCTTTATGATGTCCAGTGGAAGATGTGAGAATTCACACTCTTTTGCATCCTCTCTGTGTGTGTGTGTGTGTGTGTGTGTGTGTGTGAGAGAGAGAGAGAGAGAGAGAGAGAGAGTGGTGTGTGTCCTGCGATGGATGGATGGGAGGAAGGAAAGCTGTGACCTCTGTTCCTCCCTAGATATGGGGACCCTCAGTGGCTGGACGTGGCGAGCTGTTGGGGAACTCTGAAGCTCCACTGTGACCTCAGCAACGAGACCTCTGTTCCCAGAGAGTGGTACTACGCCAGGGTGCGCTCTTTCTCCCGGCCCTCCACCAGGTCGGCCTGGGCCCTCTCCCGGAGGTTCAGCCCACGCTGGGCCAGTGAGTGACTCCTCCTCCTCGTCAGTCTTGTGAAGAATGATCTCATGTGCAGGAAATAAACGAGCTCCTCACACACCTGCAGCCAGAATCAGCCCTCCGGTCCTGAAGCTCGAAGTCATGGAGCAAAGGATCGTGGTCCACGTGGAGCCTCCCAAACCGCACATCCGCAAGATGCACAGAAGTCTGCAGTACAAGATCTACCTCACACACCCCAGTGGAGACGAGGTACACACACACACACACACACATACACAATGCCTGAGGAGGAAGAGCAGAAGAAGAAGAGGGTTTGACACAAACTTCCTGTCTTCTCCTCCTCAGGAGCTCTTCTTCATGGACTGCTGCTCCCACAAACTCACGCTTCACCTCAAACACAAGCAGAAGTACTGCGTCCAGGCTCAGACCCAGATCGTCCTCCAGGCCAAAAGCAGCGCTCGCAGCCCCCCCACATGTGTCACCACCCTCTGATGAAGCAGGTACCACACCCCCGGCCCAGGAGGAGCTCCCCCCAGTCAGCTCCTTCACGTTGTGGGTGTGCCATGGTGACCTGGGCGGGGTTCCACGAGGCGGGGGTGACGGCCTCTGGTTGGCTGGGAGGGGGGGTTGGGGGATTAATAGCTGACCAGCAGATTTCTGTCTTTCTTCTCAACGCTGCTGTAAGCGTGAGAACATGCTGCAGGTAGAGCAGCCGGACAGTGGGTGTCAGCAGGTGAAAGGGAACCTCTCCCCCCCAACAAAGGCCTCAGAGTGGGAAGACAAGTATCAGCTGTCAGGGGAAAATCACCCGAGGTGGGGAGACAGAAACAGGGAGGGAAGATGAAACTCCTGGAGGGGAAAACTGCCCAAGATTCTCTACAATGGTCGCCATCGTCTGCCTGTTTTTTTCACTTTTTGCCTGTTGTAAAACATGTCAGCCTGGAGACTGATCTTCTCTCTGCTGATTTCAGATTTCCACCTGGATTGACTGGATCTTTTCTGCTGCGCTACCTCAACGGCTGGATTAAAAAATACGCACTTTAACGTGATCGAAGCTCCGACGTGAGCTTTGTCCTGAGAGTTTTCCTGCAGATGTCTGCTTTTCCTGACCTCCACCACCCTTTTTTAATCACCTTTACTTGAAATAACGTTGAAGTGAACACCAATTTGTTTCTCTGATCACATAATAAAATCAGCACAACACTAATTTTTGATTTTGCTCTTTCTCGCCAGTTTTATTTTAAATATTATGATGGTTGTGCCTTCGGTCATTAAAACTCTGTGGCGATCTTTAAGGAACATTTTAAATCATCCTTTGGAAATTGCTTAAATCTTCTGATAGTATGATAATATTGTTAATGGATTCCTTGATAGGGGTCAGAACTATAAAAATCTACAAACACGTTTCACACGTATGTGACTCACACATAAGCCAATTAATGTTTTTTTTTTTTTTTCTCATTTGAATGGCTTTCACCGCTATCAGCCACCAGAGGGCCTCATTGTCAATAAAGGTTTAATTTTACGCAGGGACGCACACATGCAGTTCCATTCAGTCCTCGGAGCTGGATCCAGACCGGGTTTTCTATCCTGCAGGTAGACAATTCCTTCACCAAGGACCCCAGGATGAAAGTTGTCTGCTTGTAGGATCAAAAACCCGGCCTGGATACAACCGAGAGGACTGGATATGTGCGGCACTAATTATAGCTTAGATATTAGAAGTTTAATGACGATTGGTGGAAATATTTAACCAGGAAAAATAAGGCAGGAACAAATCTGCAAACAGGCAACAATAGTCTTGATTTCAACTTTATTTAAATTGCAAATAAACTTGATTTTCTTGATCAAAGGGGTGTGGAGAAACAAATACTGTGATAATGACCAAAAAAAAAAAAAAAAAAAAAAAAAATCACTCGCTGTGACAGAAGTGTTCAGAGGTTTTTTAAAAAAAAGGGCCCCAGGAAGTTTGATGGGGGGGGGGTGTGTTCTTTTTTGCCACATTTCATCTGTAGCGGCTACTTCACGTCTCTAGTTTTTGGTCCTGAAAAACAAAAACAGGCCTTCGTGCTGGAAGTCCCACAGAAAGATGCCCGACCACAAAGCTGTGACTCTTAAATAAAGTGGAATGTTTGTTCAAGGCGCCTAAATCTGTTGACCACGAGCCAACGAGGTTTATAACCGAAAAACAATTACATTTTAAAGGGAATGTACAGTGAACGGTGGTATTTACACACTTTCTTTAATTAGAAAAAAGGTAAAGTTGCTTGTACGTTGCAGTTTAAAAAGCCTGGCGATGGTTTAACATTTATACTGACAGAAAAGTACACGCCTTAAACGAGCACTTTGTTTTGTACTTCACATTTACTAAAGTCCCAGGATCCAGAGGTATTTTTTTACAGTATTGTGCTGCTTTAAAGGTGTAGAGTTAGATAGACACCATCCAATGATGGAAACACCCACGTGCACACCATCAGTAAGGGAAAGCTGTGCATGACAACCAAACAGGGAATTAGTCCAACATTCCGAAATCTGAAGGCACAATTTGTTGTGAAGACTTGTGGCCAGTGGTTGTGCAGTAATGTGGGAGTAGCCGAGCCCCAGGGGCCAAAAAGAGGAAAACCTGATTTAAGTGTTTCTGTCGTCTTCAGGGCATCCTGGGAGGAAAGGCGCCAGTGATCCATCCCCCTCACAAACACTGAGAAAACAGCTTCAACGAGAGAAAAAACAACCGAGAGTGAATATAAAGAAATATTTACAGACAGGGATTTTCTTTTGTTCAACATTTTAAGGGTTCTCGCATGCATGATTCTCAAAAAAACAAACAAACAAACAAAACAACCCTAAAAGCGTGATCACATTTATAACTGACATGGAATAAACATCCTGTCTGTCGCTAAGGTAAGATCGAGTCTCTTCATATTAAATTACCTATAAAAATATATATATAAATAAAAAGGTGAAGGTATTGTGTTGTGAAAGCTGCAGCAGCGGTCAACGTTTAGCTGCACCGTCAGAATGGGGGGGAGGGGGGGCGTCGTGGGGGGAGAAGACTGCTAATCCAGCTGAGGAACGCGCTGCTCCGCCTTCAGCATCATGCTTCGGCTACTCTCCAGAACCCTGGAAACTCTATGTTCTAGCCCTAAAACAACCCCGGGTTCTACGTTATAAAGGGGAACAAGGCAGCCTGGTTCTCAACCCTCCAGGAGTTTGAGGCCGTGATGGGTGGAGCTCATCTTCATGAGAGGAACTCCTTCTCCAGCTCAAAGACAGACGGCCGTGCAGGAGAACTCTGGATGCGGCAGAGCGGCACCGTGCAGTCCCGCTTCTGGCCCTCCGTGTCCATGTCCAGCAGGGAGCAGCCCTCTGGGGACAGCACCATACTCAGGTTCTGGGCCGCCCTCTCTCCGGAGTAGTGGCCGAGCGAGTAGCTCTTGTTGCGTCCTCTCAGCAGGGCCCAGGCGTGGGGCTTGGCCCGGAACGACACGGGTCGTGGTCTGGACAAACCCTGGCCACCTGAGACCTTCTCCTGCGTGGCTGGAGGGGACAGAGTGGGCTGCCCATTGGCTGGAAACAGACAGCAAAGGATTAAAAAACCGTGACAAACGACAGGAAAACAGAGGCGGTGCTGATATTTGTGCGTATCTGGCTCACTGCTGTGGTTGCTGTGGTACTTCTTCCTGCGCAGGCGAGTTCCTGTGTTGTTCTTGCTCGCCTCGGAGGGCTGACTTTGGGTTTGCACTGCGGCGTGCGTGGCGTTCGTGCTCGTCTTGGAGCCGCGGCCTTCGGTACAGGCTCCCGATCCGACCCTGAGCGGCTCGGCGTGATGGCTGGCGACGAGGGGGTCGGCCTTCCCGGGGCTGCTCTCCGACACCTCGGCCTCAGACTGGAGGAGACACTTGGTGGAGTTGCACTCCATGATGGCTGACATGGAGATGAGGTTGGCAGGCTGGGCGGCGCCGTGGTGGTTGGGCGGAGCTTCGTCTCTACGGGAGCGAGCGCACGGCGGCGAGGTGCTGCGGCGGAATCGAGTGGCGCGCTGGAACAGACCTTCCTTCTTCTTTTTCTCCTCGCGTGGCGGCTCGCAGTCGTCTCCAGGGACCGAGCTTTTCAGAGCCTCTCTGAGGTCGTACCCGAGCACGACCGACGCCAGCAGCGAGCCGCAGCCGTACAGCACCGAGTCGGTCTTCCGTCGAGCCGACGCCCGCTTCAGGCTGTTGGTGGGGGTGTGCTGAGGGGTGGTGGAGGCGGATGAGGTGGACGTGGTGGTAGAGGGGTCGTCTGTTATCTCTGATTGGCCGCCCTGACCTCCTGGCCCGACCCCACCCTCTCCCAGCCCCCCGGGGCTCTGAGGCTCGTCCCTCCACAGAGGTAGATCGATGTACACCTGGTTGGGGAACTTGAGCTGCTTTGGCTTGGAGCTGTTGTCAGGACTTTCCTGGGACGCGGTCTCATCTTTACCGCCACCTGCTGCTGAACAACCAAACGTGGAAACATAAGGTACAGTCTCCTCTGATTAAATATCAACAGTTACCCTATTTTTTGGACTATAAGTCACACCGGACTATAAGTCGCAATTTTTTTTTGGGGGGGGGATGTATTTTACAAAATCCAAGACCAAGAACAGGAAAGTTATAATAATAACAATAGAATCTAGAACAACAGGCTGAACAGGTGTGATAACATAACACATTAACAGTTATTCAGCTACACAGTAGCATAAAGAACAAACGTTGGAGGCTCAAAGGGCAGAATTAGCATAACAAGCTCATGGCTCCAACAAGCTAGCTACTGGTTAGCAAGTTTAGCAAAATCTCTGAATTCTTCATCCTCGGTGAAGAGGATTTTCTTTTGGGGACATTTGTGTTCAGTCTTTCTCAGTTGTTAATGTCAAGTTAATGTTTAAATTAATTTTCAGTGGTACAGGAGTAGCACATACCGGTAGTTATCACAAGCCTAGAGCGCCCTCTCGTGGCTGTAGCTAATATTTACTCCTTGGTCATGGCGCTCACTGTGAATTAACATATATAAGTTGCACCTGAGTAGAAGTCGCAGAATCAGCCAAACTATGAAAAAAAGTGCGACTTATAGTCCAGAAAATGTGGTATCTGCGAAAAGCGTCACAATACATTTAAAACTCACCTTGTTCTGCAAACAGGGCGGCGAGAGGAACAGACTTCTGCGACTTGACCAGGCTGGTGGACCAGGGGTTACTGCCGTCTGACAGAGGACGAACTCTGAAAATATAAACATGAGGTTAACCTTCATGAGGGGCCGGTTTTACGTGACGATTCCTCATTGGTAAACTCCACCTCTCTGCGGTAGCGGGTCTCTCTTTAGTCTGCACTGAACTGGGGCCCCAGGTCCTTCCTTTCTTCTTTATTCCTTTCTTCACGTCATCAAACTCCTCCGGCCTGAAGAGGGCGCTGCGGCCCCATGTGCGGTTGCTCTCGTCCTGAGTGACTGTTAACGAAGAAAGCATTGTGAAAGGACTGCAGTGCCAGGAGCCGTGGATTTGGGTGGCACACATATCTGCCGTCTGCGAGCGTCCAGCTGTAATATTTTACTAGAATAGACAGAATAAGAAGCAGTTCTGCTCATCTCTCCCCACCACAGGTCTGAATCCCACCAGTCTGCTCTTAGAATGGAGGCATTTTAATTTTAACCTGTGGAGAATATTGAAATCACAATTTACAGACATTATAGAAAAGCAAACCACAGCCACAGCCAACAGCACGGGGGCAGCCTTAGCTTGCCTTTCCTGCTGCACCAACCGGTGGCTGAGAGTTCACTGGTCAGATCAACGTCCTGCTGGTGTAAACATGCACACCGTGCCACTGCACACCAGACTCACCGAGGAGGCAAAACCACGTCGGCTCGAACCGCCAGCGCTGCGATGCTGACACGTTCTACGAACACGAGGACGCTAGCCACGTCCAGCTCGATCCTGTGCACATTTGGGTCAAATGTGACCACAAACAGCACATACGGGCACTTTGTTAAAGACAGAATCTTTCTCAGCAGCGACCAGACGGTCCAGTAGATGCTGGGGGAGGGAAACTGGACTGGGTGGCTCATAACTACTGGACCGTCTGGTCACGGCCTTCAGACAATGGGCTCATGTTGACATTGTAAATCAGTTAAGGCCTCTGTGTCCAACTTCCAGGAAGCGGAGCCGCTGGTGTATCGCAGACTGCATCTGATGGACTAAAGCAGCGGTCCCCAACCCTCGGGCCGCGGACCGGTACCGGTCCGTGGGACATTTGGCACCGGGCCGCACATAAAGAATAAATAACTTACATTATTTTGTTTTATTTATTATCTGAAACTGAATGATGTTTTATTTTGAAAAATGACTGGATTCTTTTGGTTATATCTGTCTATGGCTCACTATTTACACGCGTTTATTATTATATTTAGAAAATACCACGGTTTTCATGACGTCATATCACGTTCTTTTGTTGAATTTATCCGCTACATCTAAACAGCCGGTCCCTGAAAATACTGTCTGACATTAAACCGGTCCCTGGCGCAAAAAAGGTTGGGGACCGCTGGACTAAAGCAAACAAGCTAACAGCTTTAACCTCCATGAACTTCATACACACCTGTAGTTTTAACAGCTCATTTAAGTTGAGGCCACATTAAAGGAATCCTGAAGACCTTTTGGCCTTGAATGTAACTGGACTTTTCACATTTATTCTCTTCTGATCCAGCTATCCTAATTAAATGTCACATGACCCTCTCCATCCACCCAGACACAGGAGTGTGAATCCGTAACGATCTTTGCGTTCACGTCGGGATCCAGCGGGAAATACTTGAATAGGAATTCATAGTTGTTGCAGAGCCACTGATGCAGGACTAACAGAGTGCTACTGTTCAAACAACTGTGTAAACCATGCCCTCCCAGCGTTCCCAGCGCTTGAATTCCCAGACGGTGTGATGGAGTAAATACTGACAGAGGTGGAGGAGACACGCAGACCTCACGTGACGAATATTTCAATATGAATGCCAAACTGCAGACGTACGCTGGATGGCCCTCAGGCGGGGGATGAGAGTGGGGCTGCTGGGAGGAGAGGAGCTGGTGCTGTGGAGGCTTCGTCTCTTGTCCATGGAAGGAGACGCCTGAACGGTGATCTTATGCTGGAAGTCTGGAGATGGGTTAAAAACCTCAGATCAGTCAGAGACAAAGAAGTAGAACAAAGAATTCAGCCCGCCATCACGCTCGTGTCTTCCTGTCCTCACCAGAGGGCAGGCTGATGCGGTTTCCATCCTTGAGTTTCAGCCGCGAACGCTTGAATTTGCCTTTCCTCTTCTTCACGTTGGGTTTGTCTTTGTTGAGCTGGAAAATGAGGATGTTGAGCTCCCTCTCCAGCACGTCGATCTCTCGCTCTGCCAGCTGCTGCTCCCGCCGCTTCAACAGCTCCTCCTGGGACTTCTGCTGCAGGGCAGCCCGCGTCAGCTCCTCTTCTCTGGAGCGAAGCTCCTGGAAGAAGCAGATTCAGACACAAACGGAGGTTTAATCGGGCGCATCTCGACCTTCGCAAACATGCAATGGATGCTGCCGACTCAGCAGTGACCTGCGTGACCTCCATCTTTGCTACTTCCCCTTTTAGGTCACCTCGCAGAAGCCAAACTGTCGTTTCGCCGTCTTAATTCCTGCCATTTTCTCATGTCTGCAGCATCTTATTTAGGATCAGAACTGGATGACTTCTACAAAGCTGCTTTACAGTCAAGCTGCTTCAGCCACCCACCCAGACACAGATTAGGGTGGGACGCTTGCAGTGAATGTGGGAAACCCCTGTGTAGTTTTAGCTCACATTTATTCATTTATCCATGAAGTTTTACATTCTAAAAGCTTTAAAGCCTAAAATGAAACGTCTAAAAGTGGAAACAAAGACTGGATTGCTGCTCTGGTGCAGCAGCAGTGCACCATCCACCCTCTCATGCACTGATTGTTTCTATAAACACTGATTAACCCTGTGGGTAAGCCAGCAGTGGGAGACTTTTACAAGCTGCAGATTAAAGTCTTAACGAAGGCTAAAGCACCTCCACAAAAAGGACTTTGTTTGGGTAAATGTGTCATTAATCCAGTAAGAAAACACTTCTTTTTGCGTGTGAAAGCTGGCTGCACCAAGCCTCTGCCAGCCTCACTCACTCTCACCTTCTCTTTGGTCCTGAGCTCATCAAACATTTCCTGGATCTCCACCCGCCAGTCGTCCTGCATGCTGTGGAAAGAGTCCTGGGGCATGGTGGCCATCACCGCCTCCTCGATGGCTGACAGCTGCTCCAGGATGCAGGAGAAGGAAGGACGCACGTGGGGGTCCTGGTCCCAGCACTCTGGAGGCACACATGGAAACATGAACCCTCCCCACGCTCTGCTCTGCTCCACTTTGTTATCTGTGTTCCTTTACCTTCCATGAGCTTGGCAAAGGGTTCCGGGCAGGTAGAGGGGATCGGTAAGGTTAATTTATTGACGGCCACGCCATAAGCTACAGCCAGGCCGTCTATCCCGCGATACGGCACCTCCCCAGTTAGCAGCTCCCACAGCAGGACGCCATAGCTGGAGAGGACGGAAAGCAACAGGAAGAAATAGGTTTAAAATGTGAAACACATTTTCAGCCAACAAGGCAAATGGAGTGTTGTGTTGAGGGCTGCTGTCTCACCTCCAGATGTCACTGCCTTTGGAGAAGAGCGATGACTTGATGACTTCAGGAGCCATCCAGGAGTAGGTGCCTGCAGCCGACATTTTGGTGGTTTTGTGCCACTCCCTGGCCAGCCCAAAGTCTGTGATCTTCAAGGTCTTCCTCCCAATGTCGTCATTCTCAATCTTTTCAAGTAACAAAACTGGAAAGAGACGGGACGGGGAAAGTTACACGTTAGAGAGAAAACAAGAGGTAAAGTCAATAAAAAATAAATAAAAAACAGGTGAAAGCGTGGCAATAATAGAGGGGTATTTAAAAGAAAAAGGGATGAAGAACAACAAGCATGACAGTAAAGAGATGATAGTTGATATTTAACAGGGCCAACAGAGGTATGCAGGTCATTTATTACTATAGAAACAGAAGGCTGACAGCACCACAAAGCACCTGTCCTCAGGTCCTAAAACTGTTGAAGACATTAAAGACGAGCAGAAAGCTCCAAAGCCGCCTGTAACCCAACACCCGGCCCGAGAGCCCGGCCACAGCCCGCCGACGTGTGAAGGCTGGGCCCATCCACTGACAACACGAGAAATAGCTGCTTTAATGAACAAAAAGATCTGTTCATCACCCCATTATCAACACCAACAAAGCAGTTTAATCAGAACTACTGTTATATCCTGATTTACTACGCGTTCACGTGAAGGAAAAATGTAGATTTGAAGTTGAAAAACTGAAGTAAAATGAGAGAAAATACATGAGGAATACATGTAATCTCTATTTGATACAGCAGACAATATCAGGTTTACAGCATTTACAATACGTGGCAGACAAAACAGCAAAGATTCACCGGATCGCTTTGAACAAGCTGCCCAGTTCTCCTCACATTACAAAACTGGCCCATTTGGTTATTTACACACAGTCTTACCGCTGCAGGTCAAAGTAAACAGCGGCTCTCCGCTGTGTTGGTTCTAGAGAACATCACGTTCAGCAGAGAAACCAAGTCGAGGCTTAACGTGGATTCAAACACACAACACTGCATCTCTGGCACAGAAACAATGGCCTTGGACTTCCTCCTACACACACACACACACCTACAGCATAATGCCTTTCTACAGAGACCACAGAATAAAACCAGAGAAACGCTGTTTACAGAACTAAAGCTGAGCAGTTTTCCTCTTACTTCTGGTTTTTAGGGTGACACCACAGTTATCATCGCTGCAGGATGAATTAAGCTGGATGATCTCTGTATATCGCAACAGACACCATTAACTACAAACAAGTCTGCTTTTCAACACAGAAGATAGTCTGTCGAAGCTCTGGGATACGTTGACAGAATGAACCTTCTTAGGAGAGGACTGGAGAAAAGATCTTTTATTTTAAATGGTGGTATTTTCTACCAATAATGAAGGAGTTTTAGAATACATTTACAATCTTTTCAACATTCTGGGTTGTGTGTTATGTTATATTCACAGAGGGACTCCAGTGGTTGGGCCATAACTGCTGCCATTACTGGCCTGGGGGCAGCGGATCCTCCACAGACAGCAACAATAGGACTTCCATTACAAACAGCTTTCAGAAAGCTGATTTACTGCTGCTACTTCCTGTTGCCAAACGTTCTAGTGACTCCACAGCTTCCTCCTCGCAGACTGCAGGTTCCCCACTGATGACAGGTCACTGCAACAGGTGGAAGAGCCGTGGATGCGGGTTTTCAAAGCAGCTCAGTCTGGAAGGTGCTGGGCCGAGAAGCAGAGGGTTGTTGGTTCAACCCCCAGACCACAGAGACTGGATTTCTCGCTCTTTGAAAGAAGATTTGAAGCAGTGCAACCGGAGATGCATATGCCCCTCGGGCAGACCCCACCCGCGTCCAACAGTGGATCTCCAGGCAGACCCATCCTTCACGGGGCAGTGAGAAGATCAGACGATGCAGCTGCCCTCAAAGAAGGTCCCACGCTTCTTACCGTTGCTTTCTCTCCCTCAAGGTAAAAAGGAAAAGAAAGAGCTGAGGGTAGTCTTCTTTCCTTCAGAAACTAAAAATAACTACCAAAGCTGAACATTTAGTAAGGCTTTTTTGAAAAGTTGCGGAATTGACCAGTTTAGCTGCAGATTTATGCTTCCACTTACACAGAATGGACCATTTCTCTCAAAAGACTTTATAATCCACATTCCTAAGAGACTTCGTGTAGTAAACACGCTGTTCAACAGCTCGATCTCTCCCCGCTGAAACAAAAGTGACCTCAGGCTTTCTACTGGGTGGAAAAGGGATCAGGGTTAAACCCATCTACCCCGGTCAAATCTCTCTGCTCGTCATCTGCTTCGTTCGCCCAATGAACTGATAAGAAGGTTAATTAAAAGATGGCAGATGTTTAGGGAGTACAGTTTGACTGTATTGACATTTATCAGGGGGCCTGGGAGCCACACGGGCTGATTCAGGAGCAGCTCTTCTCAGCTGCGAAGCCTTTTCCTTTTCACCCTGCCCTGCAACAATAGGTGCAGTCAGGGAGAGGTCATAAAAAACAGAGTGAAAGCATCTCCGCTCCTCCTCTCTCCCCTCTGCCCATTCTCCTGTCAGAAAAAAAGACAAGCAGTAACTGTCTGTATGTCACCGGGGGTATCTGTGGAGAGCCTGAGAAAAGTTGCCCTGCAACACCGAGTCAAGCTTTGTTAACTCTTCCTCCGCGAAAAGAACACGACAACAAACAAATTACAGGAAAAACGATTTGCTCGTTCTTGCGAAGAGGTAATATTAATGTTAATACATGTACAGCCCCAGCGGGTGTCTGCAGACACAGAACCACGGGGCGGGTCAGACAGCACCGGCAGAAAAACGCTGCTGCAGGTTTCAGTTGTGTTCAAACATACATTCCTGTCATACGCGTCTGAACCAGACAGGAGCTGTGCGCTGGCTCACACCCAGCTTCCGGTGGGAGGGCTTTCGCCCATCTTCTTCTAAATGCGGAACCTAAAGGCCCAGAGAGGACCTGGATCCAGTCGGAGGCAGATGGGCACTTTTCCAGAAGGCGTCCAACGAGTCGTAGCCTTCCCGCTCGATCTCCAGCAGCTAGTTACGGCTAATGAAATCGCTAACTGGGTTAGACAAAAAGAAAGGCAGGCAGAGGAATTCAGCAGTAAACACAGCCTGCTTAGAGCCGGCCCACGATTCCATCTAAACATTGCAGATTTTCTTTCTCACCACAGCAAAACACTGGATTAGGTGGGGGAAAAAAAACGCTGCAAAACTCACAATCACACAAGAAAGGTTGCTTCAGCTTCAAATCAGCCTGCTGAACTTTAAAAATATGTCAAAAAGCAGATTTTTACATGGACAAAGACAAGAATAACTATAATTTCTTCACAGTTATCTTTTAAAGTTTAAAATGCCTCAAAAAGGTAGACATGGGAAATAATAAAGAGCATGCGGGAGAAAGAAGGGACAAAGAAGGGAAAGTAAGTAAGAGAAAACTAAGAGGGGAAACCCCCGCAGTACCGCTGCTCTCTGGGAGATTAAATATGAACGGAACAAAACAAAACCAGGGCTTTGAGACCCTCCGAGTCCTCGCCATTCTTCTGGCCACAGTAGCCTAGCAACCACTGCTTGACCAGTCCATTGTGCAAACGTATGTTAAGCTTTTATCCCTCATTAGCAACATTCCTCTCTGCAGGCTGGGATTTTACAGATTAAATTGGAAAACACAAAAGAGTTTGGACAAATCTCGCTGACTTCCAGCATATTACTTCACAGGCTAATCATTGATCAAATAGCTGTATGTTTGGCCGTGTTGAGGACGTTTCCACTGCAGCTTGATCAATGACAGGCTGCCAAGCTGCCAACACGGGCGAGTGCAGTAAGATTACCTGTTCAGGTTGTTGCATATAACATTTGGAAAAAGCTAAAATAAAGAATCTATCTGATACACGAACCTATGACAGATTGCAGATTAGCAACCAATCGGTTTTCTTGGCCCCCTGGCTGATAAGTCCTTTCATTTTAGAACATGACACACTAAACAAAGATGGAAACACAACAGATGATGAAAACATTTGCTCGGATGCATTATTAATTCAGATTTCTACACAGATAACAACAGAAGACACAGCAGGGGGCAGAGTACTCTGGACTCACTAGCCTGGCTATAAACACACAAATCTGCTTTTTTGATTCATTTGAAACCAGGCTATAATCAATTTCCTGCAAATTACTTTGGCCTACAGGAGAATAAAAGGTCGCCCTCTGTCTCAAATTAAAGGTGCTGCTCTTTGGTTTTTTTTCCAAGATCCTGCTTGTGTGCAGGTCACGGAGAACCTGCAGGATGAACGTCACGACGCTCAGAGGACTTTGTGAGTCCACCTTCAAACATCCAATAAGCTCAGAGCGTCTAAACAGCAGTTAGGTCCCTTCATTCAAGCTGCCCTATAATTACAGAAGAGTTTCCTCCTTAGATGACAGTCAGGACCGGACACATTTGAACTTGTAGTGTTAATAAACGGAGTGCAGAGTGCTCGGTTGTTGCCTCTTACAGCCTGGAGAACAGGTAACAGTGAGTTTACCTTCCACAGAACCCCACATTCAAAGCACGGCGTGATGACAGGGAGAAAGACGGCGGACTCATATTACACACACTAATAATTCCCATAAGACTTCATAAGTGAATGTTATTGGGAATTAGCATCATCGTGACCTAGATGGTATCTGTCCGAGTTAATGTTACCCTCTGACCTCTGGTGTTAGCTCTGCTTAGACAAGCACATGGCCTGACAGTGTGGACTGAGTGTGTCTGCTGATGTGTTTGGTAAATCACTGACTTTATTTAAACAGCATTTCAGCCTGAAGTGCAGAGGGGGCTGGGAGGGAGTGTGTTTGTGCCTCTTTAAAAAGGATGGGTGGTGGTGGGTGGGGGGGAGCAGCCCAGCTGAGCAAACTCAGCCATTATTTCACATCCTCTTGATGATATCCCCCACCACTTCTGCCTTCTAAAAAAACTTTTACACCTCTTTAAATGAACCGTGAGTTAAAGACACGCTGCAGCTGATGACGTCAGACGTGACGTAATGAGCAATACAAAAAAAAAAACAGGTCTGCAATAACAGGGCAGAAGTTCTCACACACACACACACACACACACACACACTTTCAGTCGTGTGGTCTTACTGTTGCTGGACTTCAGGTCGCGGTGGATGATGGACACCACTGCCTCCTCGTGCAGGTACTGCATCCCTCGTGCGATCTGCACGGCCCAGTTCACCAGGATGTGCGGAGGGATGCGCCTTCCGGTCAGCACCCGATTCAGGGTCCCGCCTCGTGCGTACTCCATGACCAGGCACAGGTTGGGCTCCTCTAAACACACACCTTCCAGTTTGATGATATTGAGATGTTGCAACATTGAGAAAAGTTTAGCTTCTTGTTTAACACTGCTGGCGGTAGCCGTTATGTCCTCGTCTGGGTCCTGCCTGGCCGCCTTGACGGCAACTTCTTGATCTCTCCATGTGCCCCGGTAAACTTTGCCAAATCCCCCCACGCCAATGATTTCCTGTAGGACCAGTTCGCCGAAGGGGATCTGGACGGGCGAGCCCGGGACGCGCTCCGCAGCACCCACCGAGCCAGACGTTGTGGGGAGGCGGTAGATGGCGGGCTGGTAGGTGACATAGTTTGAGGGGAAAATCCCAACTCGGTGGTTAATTTTACCTGTCCACCATCCCTCGTCGCCGGAGATCGCCGCATCCTTGGAGAGGACCTCCACCACGTCCCCGCGTCTAAGACTGAGCTCATCCTCCCCGCTCGCGTCGTAGTCATACGCGGCTGTCCAGAGGGACCGAGTGGGGCACAGCGGGGCAGAGTGAGCCCAGGAGCGGACCGCTGGTGTGTCTGTCCACACATGGTCCCTTAATCCACCGCTGTCCGACCGCCCTTCACCGTTTGGGAAAGCGGCCTGCGAGACATTCATTTCTCGGTGGCCGTAGCGTCACCATAGGATGCGGAGCTTTAGGAGCAAAATAATAATAAAAAAACCCCCCTCAAAACAACGACGGGCAACTTTCTGATGTCCACATGGTTCCGTATACGTGCCTAACTATGGCGAGCAGGCTGAGATCCAGCACACTCCACGGCAGTGTCCAAAGTCCTTTCGGGGAGAGGACGTCTAAAGCCCCATAACGCTCTCCAGGTCGCCACTAAAACTAAGGGTCGGTAATAAGCCAGCGAGGCTACCGTTGGCCGGGACCGTATTCGGTCGCTGCAGAACTCGGCCCAAAATTAAAAAAAACAAAAAAAACAAAAAAAAAAAAAAATTGGTAAATATCCTAGTTAAATTCTAAGCTCCCACAGAGACGGGCTAAAGCGGCCGAGCTAAAGTTAGCTCTCTCCCCAGTGATGCTAGTTAACAAGTGTTCGCAGGTGCCGAAAGAGGTGCACCTGCGCCGTCCGGTCAAAAACTGCTACCGCGGGGCGTTAAACGACTCGGTTCTGTGGAGAAAAACTGGGCGATAAACCTCATCTAATTACAGTAACCCAAAACCTAATGCCCGATCGTTGAGTCGTGGTCTTTTAATGAGAATTTCATCACTATTCGCTAGCGGGCTAGCTTAGCATAGGTCAGCTTAGTTGGAAAAGTTTCTCCACTCAAGCTTCAAGATCGATAACTCCCAAGTTTGTTCCTCCACTCGAAAACTGAGGAACAGCCGACGCCAGGTCGCGAATAAAAGGCACCACGCATCCTGCGAAGCAGCGGTCACAAATGAAAAACCCGTGATTAAAAAAATATCCGACAGGCTCTATCAAAACAACCCCCCCCGTCGCCGTCGTCGGCAGGCGAAGCTGGACCGAGCAGTGGCTGCTGCGAGGATCCGGGGGACGGTGCCGCTGCTCGCTGCCGACGGTGCTGCTCTCTGATTGGCCCACTGCGTGACACGTGACGGCCGCACCAGCGGGAGGAGGAGGGCGGAGCTACTGTTGGAATGTGCGGAGAGCGGCGCGCGCCTTCAGGGAAATTATGGCAATAGTAAAATGATCCAATAAAAACGCACATGTACGGCGACGCCGGAGCAGAATACTGGTGTTTTAGCAATTAAAGCACAAGAGGAACACGTGTGTGTTAACGGTATTTCTACATGTGTAAATAATAGCTCATTTTAACCGCAATGGCTTAAATGTAAAACCGATTAAAAAAAAAAAAAAAAAAAACTCACGAACGTGCACACATGCATTGCGTCCGAGAAATAATAGTCTGACAGAAGCAATTGTGTAAATCATTGAGGCATATAACGAGGGAGGGGTTGGGGGGCGGCGGAGAAAGAATGAGTGGGAAGGTAAAGCGCATCTGTACAGAGAAAGGGAGAGAGAGAGAGAAAGAGAGAGAGAGAGAGAGACGAGCACGGGGCAGATATGAGGACAGCGGCTGCAGCAATGGCAGAATCGACATTGGGAAGGAAAACGGAGGACGACAGGATGGCGCCGAGAGAAACCGACGAGGCATGAAACGGGCTTAGGAGACATGCAGGACAGCCCCAACATGGAGGCGTAGAGACAGCAGCATGCTTTAGAGGAGACCATCGCATTGTAGCCTAGCAGCAGCGGCATCATCCGGCCGTCCGACCTGAGTGGAGAGGAGAGCGGGAGAAGAGATGGGCTCGCAGGTTGTGCAGACCTTGCGTCAGGGTGTTTGGGCATCTCTGACCGGGGGTTGGTACCACGACCCGGACCAGAACAAATTCAACAATTCCTGTCACCTCTATCTGTGGCTCTTTCTCTTGATGATGCCTCTGTCTCTCCATCTGGTGAGTGTTTGGGATTTTATACAAAGAGCATGAGATTCAAGGCCGCAAATGGGGTGTGAGGTTCGATTTACGGACCGGAAGGTACCAGCCAGTGTGCCCGTTATGGTGCAAACGTGCTGTATTCTGTATGATAACATCTCCATTGTCTGTGTGTCACTGAGGCAAGTGGAGAGAAAAGAGGAGTGTCGCAGTATTCATGCAGTAATGGAAGGCATGGCTACTCCTGGATGTGGGAGAGGAAGAACCAGGAGCTTCCCTCACAGTTTCATGTCATAGCCTTTGAAATAGTCCGGGACATTTGCCCCTTTAATTTGATATTTTAGAATTATTAATTTAGATTATGGTATCAATAAAGAGAAGCATCAAGGCCAGAGTTGATGGTAATGAAACAACACTGAAACCCAGATATGAGTGGCAGCTCAGACAGCTTTGCCCCTTAAACACCATTAAATATCACAGTCATTACCCTGTTTCCCTTAAAAAATGTCAATCATGTAGTGATTATTCACTTTTCAAGTCTCAGTGCTGCAAAGTGCAACAGAAATACAGCAAAGGAGTCAAAGAAATGTCTAAATAACAGAAGGAACTTTAGAAATGTGCCTGCAGAATCCCCGTTTGTCCATCTACAACCAGTATGACTCATGGACGTCATCAGCAGATTTTTGTTAAAGCTTCTTCTTCTCTTTCCACAGGCCCTGCCCCCGACCACCATGGCTTTGAGCATCTACTGCACCTTCACCACCATCTTCTTCATCCTCATGAAGCTGGCCAATTATCGGCTTCACCTGATGTTTGACGAGGGCGAGGCGGTGGTCTGCAACAGCCTCTCTGACCTCAGCAAAGGCCCAGACAAGAAAAGCAACGCCTCAGACTCCTGCGTGCCTGCCAGCATCAGGTGAAACCACAGCGACACTTTTAAACTGGTAGAAAATGAGATCGCACAGATGTCACTCTGAAACATTCCTAGAACCTCTCACCTTGCTGCTCTGAGGCACTCCTGGGTGACAGTGGGAGAGTTTATCCCCCCGATAAAAACCTTTGCATAGAATTTAAAAACATGATCTATTTTTAGCCTTTTTAAGTGCTTGTAAAGAGATGAATCAAGACCAACAAAAAAAAGTCCAGACCCAAATATTTATAGTTCTTTGGCTTAAAAACATGACTTCCTTCCGTCATTTAGGAAGAGCAGCACAGTTCCTGACAGTGTTGCCATGACGATGCTGGCTCAGAAACACTCCAGCCCTGTGATCCAGGTGACGGTCAAGCAGACGGAAACCAACCCAGGCCTGATCGGGGTGGTGAGTGACCATCAAACAAGACGCCGCCTCCATAAACGTGCTGTGGTGAGCCAAGCTGTCGCCCCGATTGCCAACGTGTCCCTGAACTGTCTTCCATCCAGGAGTGTTTAAAGTCAGGAGAGGTGGAGAAGGTTCCAGAAGGTGCTGCTGGTCCTCCTCTGGGTTTTACTGGAAGACAAGGTGAATTTAAGGAAGGAGGAAGTTGCATGTCTGAGTGCAGTAACAGTCTTTAAGATGGTAGCACAAAGGCAGTCATTTGTGTTTCATCTTATTCCAGGACAGGAGGCCATTCCCGCACAGCCAGAACCTGTGAGAGCTTCTCCAGATGACCTTTGCAGCCCCAGTCCCAACCAGGCCGACCCCCTGCTGCAGGCTCAGCAGACGACCCCCCGAGGAGGTGAGAGTCAGCCTGGATCTGCAGAGAAAACGGACACAGAGGCAACGGCGGATGGAAAAGAGTCGTCAGATCACAAAAGAAGAGCAGGGAGCGAGCGGTGCAGGGCTGAGGAGGGGAAAGACGGCGACGGCGGCCAGGCTGCAGGAGAGGAAACGGCAGATGAGGGTCTGGCTCTATCCAAAGGAAGCGATGATGGCGCCGAGGAGGAGGAGCGTGAGGACCGAAAGGAGCCCGCAGACGCCAACAACAATTCAATGGAGACACCTCAGAACTGCCAGGAGAATTTCATCACCATTCCAGAAATCACCGAACAAGTGAGTGTGGAGAGCTGAGCTTCAACCGCGTTTTAGCCCAGATCAGAGGAACAATGGTCCCGCTGCTTTGTCCTACAGGCCGAACAAGCAGATTCGTACTGTTCGGATGAAATCCAGGCGGTTCTGGCAGACACCTCTGGTCCTGGGCCCGCTTCATCTGGCCCGGATGACCGTGATACTGTCAAAATCATCATCACCATGAGCTGCGACCCACAGACAGCTGCTCAGCTGGAGGAGAGCGTGAAGCGGAGGCTCCTGGAGAATACACAGGTAAGAGGAGAGGTCCACTCTTCCACTCAGCAGAATCACAGCCAGCACCTGCAGGAACCTGTTTCAACCTTCAAGGCCCAGAAAGATGCAGAAGAGTGCCACATCAAGATCCCCGTCATCACCTTTGACTCCCCTGAGGAGGAGGAGATGTTAGTGCAGCAGGAGGGAGACGAAGGCTCCGAGGACAGCTCCACCCTGAGACAGACGCCCAGCCAAAGCCAGGAGTTTCACCTGTGCAGAGAGACGGCCACTTGTGAGTGTTCGGACCGGGACCAGAGACACGCTGGTCTGGAGATGACCAAAGGCAGCACAGCCAGCCTCCAGCTGACCAACGATAACAGCTCGTCAGGCATCGACATCCGCTCCGATCCAGACAACATGGACGCTCCTCAGCAGAACGTGGATTCAGGCACTTTCCTGCGTCTGCCGCCCACGTTGGCCCGCTGCGGGCCTGGAGGAAGGGCTCACATCCGTGGGCTGAGCATGGACAGTGGGAAAGATGCCGTGTTGCTCTCCGATCACACCGTATGCTGACGTTTTTTTTGTTTTCCACACTTCAATCATCCCCATCCGTCTTTGCATCCACACGTTCAGAGATTTGAATCTGTCTTCAGACCACCATGACAACTTCCAAGTCCGACCTGGAAGCCAAGGAGGGACAAATTCCTAATGAATCCAACTTCTTGGAGTTTGTGTCCTTGTTGGGCTCCCTCAGTACCCGGGCAGGAGGGTCCAGCACACAGGAAGACCAGGGCGCAGAGTGCAAAGCGGAAACCGAAGCTACCAAGGAAGCTGACCCTCACCAAACAGGTTGGCTTCTTACTGCCTGGGCTTTACCCGCACATTTTACCGCCTTTTATACACATTCCTGGTTTTGATCTGTTGGCAGAAAACCTGAACGTGACTCCCAGACCTGCTCAAACGATGACAGAGCCCAAATCTGACACAAAAGCAGAGAGACCCAAACCTCCCACCAGTCTCCTTGCTGACACGTTGCAGGCCCTACCACCTAAACAAATCCCCATAGTCTCCCCTGACAGGTCTCTGCTCTCCCGCTAATCAATACCTGAACGCATCCATGCATTCAAGGCATCGATTGATTGTGTTGTCTGGCTGTAGTCCACAGACGGACAGAGAGAAGGACCCAGACTACGATTCTCTGCCCTCACAAACCTCCCAGTCAGAGAGCTCCATGCTGCAGGTCATCTGCAGACCAGAAGCTACAAACAAAGAGGAGGCCTACACCTTCCACACTGTGCACAGTAAAGCGTTTTCCTGCCGTTAAGAATCTGATCATTTGAAGAACCATGATGCTTAAATCTTCTGAAAGGATTGTCTAGTTCAGTGTTTCTCAAACTGCACCCATAAATAAACCCTCACGGACCACCTGACTCTAAATAGCCCCCAAAACAATATGCTAAGTAACGATCGGGTGCTGGTATGACAGATGCATCAGGAAATTTACAATAAAGTGAATTCTTTAAATCTTGGGAGTTTAAGAAACACTGATTTTACACTGAATTTTAAATATTGAAATTAAAAATTTTAAAATGTGATTTGTTAGGTGTCACCTCGCGGACCGCTAGGGGTCGCCCGCAGACCTCTGGTGGTCCGCGGACCACTCTTTGAAAAACACCGGTCTAGTTTCTAATCCAGTTTGTGCTCGTGTTGCCAGGGGAGCGGCCGCGTAAGCTGTATGCAGAGAGGGCCCTCAACCTGCCTCTCGGCGCTGAGCTCATCACAGGCAACATGTGGTACCCACGTCCAGCGCTTCTCGCCGCTCCCGGCACTAAGTTGTCCTTTTCTGCTCCGTTTTCAATGCTGACGCATCATCGTGCGTTGTGTGTTTGTCTGCAGTGACCTGCTCTCAACGTCTTCAAATTCCGAGGGTCAGGACGCCGCGGCCGGAGCTCACGCCGACTGTCCCTTCCAGCGCCGCATCCTCCCAGCGCACAGGCTTCGGCCCCGGAGGACACACCCCGAGATCTTCCAGGTGCGCCTCTTCTTTCACGCTCTGTGTTGCATTCTGCAGCAGATGACCGGTGCTTTGGCTTCTTCAGGAGGAGGACTCTTTGGATGAATCGTCGGACACTTCCACTCAGGAGAAACCGAGCAGGAAGATTTATTACAAGCTCAGACTTTATCCTGGGAAGTGGATCAACGTTTTATACGACCGACTCACCCTGATCGCCCTCCTGGACAGGTGATTTCAACTCTTTCGCTCTCTTTATAATTCTGTGCAGAATCCGGTGCAGGAATGTTCTCTTTTCGGAAGGCTGCTGTTGCCGTTACATTCCTAAAATGTGTTTTCACATGTATTTTACGTAGAAATCCAACTGTTCTGGAGAATCTGCTGGCAGTCTTCATGGCCTCTCTGGTTTCCTTCCTGGGTTTTGTGCTCCTCAATCACGGCTGCTTCAAAGATTTCTGGGTTTTCCAGTTCTGCTTGGTCATTGCCAGCTGCCAGTATTCCTTACTGAAGGTGAAGTCAGGATATGAAATGTAATAACGTTTAACTGTGCACATCCGAACATTACGAAGCAGATGATTTGTCATTAATGTTGCTGTTTTAAATCGTGACACCCTGATGGGCCTATAAATCTTTTTTTTAAATTTGATTTGCGTTTCACTCCTGTGACTTTGCAGAGTGTCCAACCAGATGCAGCTTCACCCACACATGTGAGCTTAATTTCTGTAATTACTATGAAGCACTAAATTCACCCTGAATTCCACAGCAGATGTTGTTGTTAAAACATCTAAGCAAATGTGTGCGTAGGGTCACAACCAGCTGGTGGCCTACGGTCGAGCGGCCTACTTCTGCATCTTCTGCGCTCTGATCTGGCTGTTGGAGCTGCTGCTGAGGAGGAAAGATCTGCCCGTCTCCACCCTGTACGGAGTCACCATCGTCTGCCACGACACGCTGCACTTCCTGCGGGACGTGCTCGTGGGTAGGCCTGAACACACACGCAGACGCGCTTACTTCTTAGACAAAGTTAAAAACAGCTGGTGTGGTTTTTGTTTGTGGCAGGGTTCACCTACTGCTTCCCAGTCGCCTTCCTGGTGGGCCTCTTCCCTCAGATCAACACTTTCACCATCTACCTGCTGGAGCAGATCGACATGCACCTTCTAGGAGGGACAGGTTCGCGCAAACATTCTTTGGATGATGACACCTTGTACAGATATTCACGACTCATAGTGGAAACCAAAGACTGTCAAACTTTGCAGCAGCTGCTTTGCTTTGTTTCTTTGTGTAATAACACATCTTTCACCCTAATGTTTTGTGTCAGCTGCTACGAGCCTGATCTCCGCCGTCTACAGCCTCCTCCGCAGTCTGATCGCCATGGCGCTGCTCTACGGTTTCTGCTTCGGAGCTCTTAAGGTACAGAACGAAGACGACGTTAACTGCAGTTGAATGTGGCCTTTGTCGTGCAGACCTGATGATTTCTGCGTCTCTGCGGTTCCAGGAGCCGTGGGATGAGCAGCACACGCCTGCGCTGTTCTCGGGGTTCTGCGGCCTGTTGGTGGTCTTCTCCTACCACCTGAGCCGACAGAGCAGCGACCCCTCTGTGCTGCTGTAAGACTGCACAGTTTTAGTCCAGAATGTGAATTTTACTGTGTTTTTCTGGATCACTGGAATACAAACTAAATTCTTTTGTCATAGTTGCGGTTAAGAAAGTTGCAGTCTGATTTCTCACCACTAGACGTCGCAAGATCGCAAATATTTTTAGTCGTACGTTTCCAAAATCGTATTGCAGATTTCTTTTTTTCAATAAAAAAAGAACATCAAATTGTATATGCGTGTAAAAGCAGTCACATGCCTCATTTGTCCTGCATTCTACTTTATATGCATGTTTAGTTTGCTTAGTTCTGAGTTTTTCTCTTAGTATTTCGTCTAATAACTTAAATCCAATAACACGCACACCGGTGACTTTCTACAGGTCTATGGTCAAGTCAAAGATAATGCCTGTATTGGTGGGGAGTGAGGAAGAGGAGGATGGAGATGCGGATTGTAAAGATCCGCTGCCTGAGAAGCTGCAGAGCTCGATGGTGAGAATTCTGTCCATGTTTGGAGACAACTGGAAACGTTTTAATTTTTAATAACTGTTATAGCTCAAGATAATAAACTGAATGTTAAGCATGAATGTGAAAAATGCTTTTATGTTTTTAAGATAACGTCTTTAATGATGAGGCGGGAATAATCCAAAAGTCCTGTAAATACCTGCTCTCGTCTTCTGCAGAAGGAGATTCTGCTGTCAGACGTGGTCGTGTGCTCTGTTGCCTACATCCTAACCTTCGCCATCACTGCGAGCACCGTGTTTCTCTCTCTCAAGGTGAATCCCCTCTTTCTCCCTCCTTTCCGCCTGGCAGAATCGCTGATGTGCTTCTCTGTAACTTTTTTCCTGACCTGTCTGCAGCCCTTTGTCACCATCGTGCTGTACGCTCTGGCGGCGACGGTGGGCTTTGTCACCCACTACCTGATCCCTCAGCTGAGGAAGCATCATCCTTGGTTGTGGATCTCTCATCCACTCCTCAAGACCAAGGAGTACCATCAGTTTGAACCCAGAGGTCAGCCCTCAGACGTGTGGATTCAGAAGCACATTTGAAGGGGACAGACCTGCTAACCTGTGTCTTGGTTGCAGAGGACGCCGTGCTGATGTGGTTTGAGCGCCTGCACGTCGGGCTCCTGTGCTTTGAGAAGTACGTCGTGTACCCCGCCATCGTGCTGAGCGCGCTCACCAACGACGGCTTCGCCCTCAGTCACCGCAAGAAGCTGGGAATCCAGTGAGGCGCGCAGCGTGCACAGGCTGTCGCTGCAGGCGTGAGCGCAACCTGAACTGGTGTTTCTCTGCAGCTGCGATGTTCTGCTGACCACCGTTGCTGGGCTGAAACTCCTGCGCTCGTCCTTCTGTGACCCCAGCTTCCAGTTCATCACTCTTCTCTTCACGCTCATCTTTTTCCACTTTGACTGCCCGCACGCCTCCGAGAGCTTCCTGCTGGACTTCTTCGTCATGTCGATCGTCTTTCACAAGGTCAGAGGTCATTTTCTGCTTGTCCTCTGCGCATCAAGCCAGCCTGGGTTCTCTCTTTCAGATGCGCGAGCTCTTGCTGAAGCTCCACTTCATCCTGGTTTACATCGCTCCCTGGCAGATCGCCTGGGGCAGCGCCTTCCACGCCTTCGCTCAGCCGTTTGCGGTGCCTCGTATCCTTGCCGCCGGCGTGCACGTGCGGTGTGACCGCGTCAGAACCTCCTGTTCTTGCCTTAACCGCTGCATTTGTGTGCAGACTCAGCCATGCTGCTGCTCCAGACTCTGCTCACCACCGTCTTCTACACCCCGCTGGCTCCCTTCCTGGGAAGCGCCATTTTTATTTCCTCCTACCCGCGACCCATCAAGTTTTGGGAGCGCAACTATAAGTAAGTATTTCAATATATCAGCTCTGGCAAAAGGTAGCACTACCAAAACGTAGCGTCTTGTTACGGAGCGTTGTGTCGAGGACCCAAATGCAGGTACGAGGCAGGCTCTCAAAGAACACAGGAACCCTGAAAAACGATGATCATAAAAACTCAGAGTCCAAGAAACTCTTCACGGGGGAAGACTCCACTGCGGCGTGTCCGAGACCAGAACTTAGACTGCTTCACAGAGAACTTGGCGACCTTGGAAGGGAAAAACATGAGCGAGAACCATCTCCAGGACACAGGAACGTTCAGCCTTCAGTAAAGGTCTGGTACCACTCTGCAGGTGAAGGAAGAACAACCCAGCTGCCTCTTACTCGCCTCTGATTGCCGATCAGCCACAGGTGCGCCTCGTCACCAGCGAAGACCCAGGCTGCCACGCTCCCTGGTGGACAAAAACAGGAACACAAAGCCAAAGCAGTGCAGAACCCGAACAGTTTCTGCTGTTTTATTACTTTTCAAAGGTGGAAATATTTTAGAATGTTGTTTTTCGCTGCAGCACGAAGCGCATCGACAACTCTAACTGCAGACTTGTGTCCCAGGTGGACAAGGAGACAGGTAAGACGACAGAATTAGAGGCTGCCTTTTGTCCTGTCCAGCAGCAGATATGAGGTTCTCCTGCTCTGATGTGCACCATCGTGACAAGCGTCCGTGCTTTGTTGATTTGCTCTCCGCCGCTCTCAGGCTGCGACGACAGCAACCTGAACTCCATCTTTTACGAGTACCTGACCCGCTCCCTGCAGCACTCCCTCTGCGGGGACCTCGTGCTGGGCCGGTGGGGCAACTACAGCGCTGGAGACTGTTTCATCCTGGCGTCAGACTACCTCAACGCCCTGGTCCACCTCATTGAGACCGGCAACGGGTTGGTGACCTTCCAGCTGAGGGGCCTGGAGTTCAGAGGTACGTGCCTCCAGCCTTCCGCCTTCTTCTCCGTCAGGACGGCGAGTTAACTCTGCCTTTCAGGTACCTACTGCCAGCAGCGGGAGGTGGAGGCCATCACAGAGGGCGTGGAGGAAGACGATGCGTGCTGCTGCTGCGAGCCGGGGCACCTCCCCCACTTGCTCTCCTGCAACGCGGCCTTTAACCTGCGCTGGCTGGCCTGGGAGGTGGTGGCCACCAAGTACCTGCTGGAGGGTTACAGCATCAGTGAGAACAACGCAGCCACGATGCTGCAAGTGTACGATCTCAGGAAGCTGCTCATAAGCTACTACTTAAAGGTACGTTTCCTCTACTAAGCTGGAAGCTCCGCTGAGTAGATGTGGCAGAAACTGTGATCTCTCCTCATCGCCCTCTCAGTGCATCATCTACTTCCTGGTCAGCTCACCTAAACTATCCGCCTGGCTTGCGGACGCCACCATCCAGGAAACGCTGCAGTCCTACACCAAGTGGCACCACATCGAGCGCGACCCTCAGGTCTTCAGCGTGAAGATCGATGAAGACTACGTGCACTGCCTTCAGGGGGTGACGCGAGCCAGCTTCTGCAACGTCTACCTGGAGTGGATCCAGTACTGCACTGGGAAGATGGAGACGGTAGCTCCCGAATAATTCCACTACTGTGAAATGAATGATCATTTCTGTCCTAATCTGTCCTGTGTCTGTGTGCAGCCTGTGGACAGCGATGAAGACTCTCCTTTAGTGACGCTGTGTTACGCTCTCTCCGTCCTGGGGAGGAGATCACTCGGCACCGCCTCCCACAACATGTCCAACAGGTAGATCGTGGCGATCTGGCCATGCTTGCAGCGGCCAGAAAAGATGAATCCTGTCGTAGAAAATGTAACCTGCAGTGTTTCAGGTGCGCCGATAGGGGGCACCAGCGTACAATCTCACATCACCTTCATTTACAGGCGCGTTTTCGTTTTCTCTCCCACAAACCACCACGCAGTTTGGAATCTTTTCTGTACGGTTTCAACACCTTGTTCAAGGGCGACTTCCGCATTGCCACCAAAGACGAGTGGGTTTTTGCTGACCTGGACCTGCTGCAGAAGGTGGTGGCCCCTGCTGTCCGAATGAGCCTCAAGCTGCATCAGGTAAAGGATGTTCAACATAGAGAGCACAGTTATCTCCATAAGATGCGTGATGGAGCCCCACCTGGCCTCCCAGGACCACTTCACCTGTCTGGAGGAGACTGAGGAGGCGTCTGTCCTGTACGAGGCCATCACCAGCTACCGCGGCAGCCTGGTCATCTGCCACGAGAGCGACCCCGCCTGGCGTAAGGCGGTGCTGTCCAGCCGCGACACGCTGCTAACGCTGAGGCACATGATCGACGACGGCACGGACGAGTACAAGATCATCATGCTCTACAAACGCCACCTCAGCTTCAAGGTCATCAAGGTCAGGTCAACGCCCCGCCTTAAAGCAGTGGTTATCAACTGTCCTTATTAGAAACTGAGGTCACATGACCTGATCGTGTGACAGATCAATAAGGAGTGCGTGCGGGGGCTGTGGGCAGGCCAGCAGCAGGAGCTGGTGTTTTTACGGAACCGAAACCCCGAACGCGGCAGCATCCAGAACTCGAAGCAAGCGCTGAGGAACATGGTCAACTCGTCCTGCGACCAGCCGCTGGGCTACCCCATGTACGTGTGCACGGCAGGGGGGCTTCCTCCCAGTTTCCCCTTCGTCCACTCACAGCCTGACTTTCGCTTGATGCTTTTTCAGGTACGTGTCACCTCTGACGACGTCGTACGCGGGAACGCACCGCACCCTCCGCAGCATCGGGGGAGGGGCTTTGAGCCTGGACGCCATCCGCTCCTGGCTGTGCTCTAAGTGGTTACGGTCAGAATGATTGCTCTTTTCTGCTGCGCTTTTATTCCCTACCTCCGCTTCTAGCTTACACTCCAGCTGAAATACGTCGTGTCTGTAAATCCGCTCGCCTGCCGAGCACGAGGATTTCGGGATGTCGACCTTGGAGGCTCCACCCGTCAACCCAACGTAGTATCAGACGAGCGCAGGAGGGACGCTGGAGCGTGTTTGCAGAGCATCCTCCCCTCGCCTGTCTCCATTACACATCCCTTCATGCACCATCTGTGCGCGTGCTCAGTGGCCATCTTTAGGTGATGTAGAGAAGATGGGTGGATTTGATCAGATTAGATTAGTGTGATCTTACTCCTCTGCCTCGGAGGAGGCGTCTTAATCTGGCTAAGTAGCTAAAGAGCCTGAGCTCAGCCCCGCCTCATCAGCCAGAACACACTTAACAAATTTAGAAGAAAACCTCCAGAGTCTCACTTGTGCTAGCGCAGCACGGTTATGCAACAGCCCTTCCTGTGTGTGTGTGTGTGTGTGTGTGTGTAGTTGGAATGCCTTGATAAATTTTGCATGCATTTGCTAACTCGTGCTCTTTGCACGGACGCAGCCATTAATAAATAAACAGGATTTGTTTTCTGTGTGTGTGTGTGTGTGTGTGTGTGTGTGTGTGTGAACAGAGTAAGGAAGGACAACCTGACCAGCTGCAACAGCGGCGTGAACATGGAGGATGTGGACTGCGGCGCCGGCGGCTCTTCCTCGCTGAGCCACAACCGCCCGTCTTCCGTCACGTCCAACAGCCTGAGCCTCTACCAGCAGAGGACAAGAGCGTCCCCACACAGACGCAGACACCACAGCGCAGGTAACCCAGGCCAACGTCCAGGTGGACACGGTCCCAGGACTTTAGGGCCGAAGGCTAACGACAACTTCAAACAGCTAAATGCACATTTTGACCTCCTACCTGCAGCCAGGAGAGAGTACCGCAGCCGCTCGGTTCAGCCTCAGAGTCAGCGTCCCCCAGTCAGCAGCCAATCAGGGCCCATCCTGGACTCTGGCGCCTCCCACGGGCTCGTCCAGCGCCTGTCCAACAGTCAGCTGTCCTTTAACACGTCCATAGCCTCCATCTTCTCCCAGGTAGTCACACGCACCCACAACAAGCCGCCCTGCTCCGCCACTAGAGGTCAGTAACGAGCGGCGCTGATCTCTGACCAGGTTCCCCGACTGTCGGGAGCCAGCGGGATCAGCTCGCAGCTCCAGACGGCCCAGCACCAGCAGCGCTCCAGCCAGGTGTGCACTGCTGGAATTCGGCCTTGTGCGAGACTCGAGAGTTGCAGCAACACGTGCGTCTTCTCTGCAGGTCTCCTCGTCTTCGTCCACGCTCAGCCTGCTGTTCGGGAAGCGCAGCTTCTCCAGCGGCCTGGTGATCTCCGGGCTGTCTGCGGCAGAGGGGGGGAACACCACCGACACGCAGTCCTCGTCCAGCGTCAACATCGCCGTGGGACCTTCGCACCGGTCCAGCAGCAGAGCCACGCAGGTATGCGCCTGTGAGGGGCGTGGCCAACAACCCCGCTGTGGTCTGAAACGAGCTTTTTTCTCAGCTGCTGTCATTTGCACCCGTTTGGGTTCCTCTCTTCTGCTTCTCAGTGGACGTCAGAGCTGTACGAGAGCGTAGACGCCACCTATTCGGACGCCGACGCCGCCACGGTGAGAGAAGCGGCGCAATCGTGCGACCGAGGCTGCAGCCAGAGTTTAGATAAAACCCAGGATCTGGACTCTGGGTCTGCGTCAGCGGCTGCAGAGGCCTCGGACCGCAGGACCGACTCTGACAAGTGAACACACACACACACACACACACACACACACACACACACACACACACCGAGCACCCACCCACACACACACACACACGCCAGTCTGCCTCCTCTCCTCTCCTCATGTCGTCTCACCCAGTCGTTTGAATGTAAGTCTGAAAATGATCTCGGCGCCGCTGGATGAAATAAAGGTGTTTTAAATAAAGCTGCATCTTTCTATCTGCTCTCTGGCTCTGCTTTAACGAGTCTGGAGCCTCCGCACAGAAATCCCTTTAATGCCAATAAAAGACGCTGCGCGGTTTATTTGTGGAGGCAGGTTGATGCTCTGAAAAGGTGTTTTCCCACCATGTTTTCAAGCCGGCAGCTGTCGCAGGTGAAATTCCTGCTGATGCTAAAAGACGTTCACCCCGAAGGCAACACTGCCAACAACGCGTTACTGCACGAAACGTTAACGCTTAGCAGGAAATCTAAACCCTGCAAACGTCTAACTGTGCCCTCGTGTTTGTCGTCAGCAAAGAAGAAACTGCAGTCGGAGGAAGCTCGGTGAAGGCTGGTGCAGTTCTCCAGTCAAAGTAGGCCCCGAACTCGCTCTCAGTACAGGAAGTGACGACGTAACCAAAGACAGAACCCGGAGAACACGAACGCACCAGAGCACAGTCGCGTAAACGCACCTGCAACAACAACAAAGGAGAAAACGGGTATTTTCTTGAACTCATGAATGCAGCATCGGTTGATTTCAGCCCGGGCTCATCGGGCCCAGGCTGGGCCTCCAGCGCCCTCTGGTGGCAGGCTGTGGTAAACGAAGAAGCCCCTCCTCTGAGTTATTTAGTAGTTTAGTTTCTGCCAGGTTTTATTTTGAACTTTTAAATTCAGAATGACTGGTCGTTGTGCCTTCGCTCTGATTGGTCGGGCATGATCTCGCTACCAGTTTCGCTCCTGATCACTGAAGCGCCAACAGCGTCTTGTCTGTGCACCCAGAATTTAGAAAAATGACACCAATTTCCTTCAGGCTGTTTCACTAAGGCTGTAAACAGTTTTGGTAAGAACCAGCAACATTCAGGCGACACAATGAAACATCACTGTCATCGTGAGTGACACCAGGAGGCAAAAATCGGATTCTCTCAGTGAAAACGAGTGTCTGATTTCTTTTATTGCCTGCATACTGCAGTACTAGAATACATACTCATACAGTATTGTTTATAGCAAATAACTGAATTATTTCTTTTATTTAGCAAAAGCATGCTCAATAGAAAAGAGTCACTTTCCCTAAATCAGCTAAAGTGACAGTAAAACTTGTTTTTCCTAAATTCCCACCGGCGGCTCGCATCTTTACGTCTGTAATCTATCTACAAAGGCATGACAGACAACCGAGAGGCTTAGGCATCGAAATCAATAAAGAGAAAAGTGATTGCCTAAAAAGTGCTGAACCCCGACTGTAGCAGCTCCGTCTGCTCGGTTCGCCCATCGATTCCGTTTCTACAAACGTCTCTGGAGACGCCGCGAGGCCCACAGCGTTCGTGGAGGAGGAACGGCGAGTGGGTTCAAGCAGCATCGACACGCACAGAACAGAGGGTTTGGCACGCCGTCGGTGGGTAAACCCGCCCGCCTGTGATGCATGATGGGAGGAAACAAGAATCAAAGAATCACACAGTGATAATCCGCCCGGATACGGCTACAGGGAGATGCTGCGGGTCAGAAACATGCGGCGCCCAGCGACGCTGCAGGACAGATAACGCTGATTTGTGGACACGTCAAAGGCCGCGCGGAGGTTTCGCCAGTCAGTCGGCCAGCCTGGAGTGTTCCCGACTGCGACCTTCACACGTCCCACATCCGCGGTCACAGCCTCGCCTTTAAAAGCACCCACTTACGGCAAAAAAAACACACCAACCGTCAACCTTGAACGTGACAAAATTGTTCAGAAACGAAAGATAAAACTGTGGAGTTTTTTTTCTTATAAATCTCCGCAGTCGGCTACTGGAACTGGTTTTTCTGTACGTTTGAATTTTCACCTCACCAAGACGCCAGCACACGCACGTGTCAGACAACAACACATTTATTTGTTTCAGCAAGGATTCTTTTTCATCATCACAAAGGCATATAATATTTTCTCTGTATATTATGTGTTTCATATAGATGTATATATGTATATAATACTTATATAGAAACAAAAATAGGCGTACATTTTTGCTGAAGAGGACTGAAGAGTATCAGCAAAGGGCGATGTAAACCATGGACCGTCTCGAGCAGGTGAAAGGTGCGGCTCCTCGCCCTTCCTCCACTAACCCACAGTAACAGCTTTGCATAGGCAAAAATGGGATTAGCCCTTAAAAACAGTGGATTCCTGAATTCATTACAGAGATGCAAAACTCTAATTGAGCTCGACACAAAGACAAACAAACATAGAAACAAAAAAATGTGGACCAGGCCAAGCTCTCCCCAACCGTCTGGTACAGGCCTTTTTTTCTGTGCACGTTTTTGATTACAGTGTTAGGCTTCAAGTAGATCTAAGAACGACTAGATGTGAAATAAATTAACCCACATGAGAGGTAGTGAGAAAGCCCACAGAGACGTTTGTTGAGGGTTTGGTTTCCCGGCACCTACGCGCGTGCAGACACAGATCCGGGGAAAAGCCGACGCGTCTGAGGCCGGAGCTTGGCAGACCTCCTCCGCCTCGTCTCCACACACACAGCTAGTTTCAGAAACCCGCTCGCTCGGTACCTACGCAACGTTCGAATCTGCGAATCCAGAGTCGGTTGCTGGTAAAAATCCACAAAGAAATGCACTTATTAAAACAAAAGAGAACCGTGTACTCGACTCCACTGTGTCAAAGTAACAAGAAACGAGGAGGCCGGCGAGCAGAATGCTCAGCTTTCTGCTGCCTCCCTGTAAAACACTGTTACCCGGGTCAGCCTCCAGTCATCCACCTACTGGTACGACCATAAACAAGGTCAAACACGCCCCCATTTATGTAAACGTGGTTTGAATTGCACCGTGACTCGGTTGTCGGGTTCTCGGAGAAACATTCTGGCGTGAATTTTTGCCCAAACTCAGCAACCACAAGACGCGCAGAAGAGGGATTTCACTCTTCTTTCCTCCTCGACGGGTAAAAAGCTAAAATTCTCGCTTCCCGAATAGGAAAGCTGCTCCGCGGCCTGGAGAGAAGGGCAAGATGACGCCGTGGGAGTCAACAAACGCATGCATGCACAGCTCAGCACGGTCGCTGGAGTCTCGGGGGCTCCTGAAGTGGTCTGCGTGAGCGCTGTATTGCCAAAGGTTAAACGTACAGTGTAGCTTCACTACGGTGACACCGGACGGCTGATTGGCCTCGTTACTGACCTAAAACAACAACGAGAGTTTGGTTTTGAGCTGGCAGCTTCACGCAGTTTAGGTGCGAAACCTTCCTGGGAAAATGCGCGGAAATGTTCACACACGACCGATTCAAAACCAAGCTAACATCGTGGGTCACGCCACTACATCAGCTACATCCAATTGCACTTAAACAGTCGGCTAGACATCCCCGAATGTCTACAACTACCTTTAACATTGGCACAAACGTCAGGTAGTTACATGATGTGAACTGCATTTATCAGTCAGCTGTTCCTCAGACACTGACCTCGCCTCCAAATCAACATGTGTTCCATCCCATCATGTGATTTAATCAATAAAACTGGAGGCCCACTTATTTAAAGAAAAAAAAAAAGTATATACTGCACTGCACTCATGCACGTTCTACTTACTGCACATCCACAGGCCAGGAACAAGTTCTTGCTCAAATGTTTACATTGCTAAAAAAAAGACAAAAAAAACGAAATGTCCTCATATGTTCAAAAATATTGGAGGGACATTTGGCAAATCTTTCATTTTTTATTATTTTCTGGGTTTTCGGTGTGTGTGTGTAACAGCGTCGTACATGTACACACATTATCATCGCATGCTGTCAAAGTCAGATCAGGAAAAAAACCAAGCGCTGTGCGAGGGTTGGCGCTGGGTTAGCATGGGTAGCGCGCGCGCACGCGCACGCACGCTCGCTCCCGCCAGGCCGGCCTGTTCCCAAGGTTCAGCGCCTCACCGCTGACCCTCCTCTCAGCCCTTGGCCCCTCCAGCCCAGCTCCAGACGCCCCGGGACGGCCGACCCTGCAGCCTGCTGGGGAGTCACAGCTAATATTAGTTCACAGCTTCAACCACGCCGTGTCTGGCGCCCGGGTCACAACCCGCGCTCCCGATGCGGACGTCCGAGGAAGGTCGCGACCCTTTCCCGGAGGCCGGGGACCAGCGCAGCCCCGCCTCCTGCACCGGCAGGGAGTCAACGTCGCCTCCCGTTTGTTGGGACGCCCTCCGGCGCCCCTCCCCCACACCGGGCCCCTGTGCTTGTCCGGCCCAGGCGAACACGCCGCCGTTGAGCAGCACTCGCCACGCCTTTCCCACGTAAAGGCATTGTGATTTTCTCTTTACAGTTGATGACGTAGTAATTGTACATGTAGCTGCCCAACCACAGTTCTAGCCCTTACTTCTCCCAGTAAAGAGTCCTAAAGAAGGAAAGCGCTTGGACGGGACAGGCGGACAGATGGATGGACGCACGGACGGATGGATAAGCTCGGTGCCTTCGCCGCTGACGCCATCGTGGGCACAGGTAGAGTTTTTTTTCCCTTCTCTGGACACAGAAGAGACAGTTTCCTGTCTTCACATAAAAGGTTGCAGTCCGCGGCTAACGTTGTCGGCTACAGTTACATGCAAAGCCAGTGTGTTTACTGGTTAAAATGGGCAGACGCCCCATCTCCCACCAACAACTACGCTTTTCATGTTTCAATGGCAATTAAATTAAAACAAAACAAAACAAATGAGAAACCGGAGCGAATATAAAAGAAGAGAGCGAAGAGCATGACGGCGAGGGCAGAATGAATGAGGTGGAAATATTACAGTACAGGAACAGTTGGCTTGTCTTTTTTTTTTTGTCTCTCTGTTTCTCTCCCGCCGTCGGAGGAGTCCAAGTCCGGAATTCAACCAACGAGCTGCTTGGCTGATTCCGCCGACGGCCGACGAGCGCCGTAACAAACAGCACAAAGTGTTAGCAAAACAATCACTGGCCAGCATCGCCACTGGTCGGAGACCGAGGGCCAAGCGGCCAAGGTCGCCCTGGCTCCAGTGGAGGAGTGGATAGAAATTGCTTTAAAAATATAAATAGAAAAACGCCCGACTATCTTGGAAGTCACTCAGTCTGGTTTTTTTTTTCAATCAAGAAAGAGGGAGAGATTTTTCCAAACCCTACTTCTGGCACCATAGTAGTATTTGAAGTTAAAGTAGTCTTGTTGGCATCCGATGGCGACGAGGAGGGGTGGTGGCGGCGGGGTGGGGGCCTAGGGGTCGAGGCAGGCGCGCCTCCTGTTGGCCAGGAGGTCTCTGTAAAGGGAGGAGTTGAGGAAACGGGGGAAGGAGTCGCGGTGCATCAGGGTGTAAATCTGGAACTGGGCCTCCTCGTACATCAGGTTGCTGGGCTCGGCCAGGGTCTGGTTTATTCCTTCTCTGACCCGCGAGTCCAGACTCACCTGGGTCAGGAAAGAGACACAGATACGACTGAATGAAGCCCCGCCGGGTCGGTTTATGCCTGACGTCTGACAGAGTTGCCTCAGAGCATCTACAGCAGAGGTGGGCAAACTGGGGCCCGGGGGCCACGGGTGGCCCAGTGAACTATTTAATCCGGCCAAGCAGATTCATTTGGGGGGTTAGTTTCCTGCACCACCTGGCATAATAATTGCCCACCCCTGGTCTACAGCAACCTGGAGGGGGTCAAAACACCCCGTGACCACTAGGTGGCGCACCAGCAGCAACGGCTGAATATATAAGTAACCTGCTGGATGGAGTTTTAAAAAAGTTTTCCTGAAAAGAATACCTCTTTAGGTGATAATATGGACACGTAGTCTTCGTATATGATCCTGGCCTTCTCGTCCACCAAGGCGGAATCCGTCTCCTTCTTCAGATCTTCGCAGGCCAGCCAGAAGAGCAGGTTGTCCTCGCTGTACTCGGAGCGCAGGAACTCCCGGAACACCTCTCGGCCCTCTATAGAGCGCAGCATCAGCTCGAAGCTCCTCGACCACGACAGCACCTCCTCCAGACTGGGACGTCTAGCAAACCAAGAGGCGAGATGATGTCAATGTGGGCCGCAGACGCGCGCCAACGGCGGCGGCGGGACTCACTGTTCTTCTGCCGCTTCGATGCTGTCCATCTTGGTGCAGGTCTGTCGTTCGCTGCGCTCCATCCTGTCCTCATTCCTGCAGCACAACCCGAATTTATTGACTTTTAGTTCACAGCAAAGTTTAAACTCGAACAATAAAAAGGGAACCGCAACTCTACAGGCTCGTTTACGCCGGGTGTGGTGCGTCTCCGCCGCAGCAATCTAACACAACGCACCGCGTGCGGGACAGGAAGTCGAGTGTGAAGACAAACTAAAACATCCGGGAATTTGTCAAAATCAAAGTCCCGTATTTAGAGCGACGGTCTTCAACAGGTCCTAAGTCTTGTGAGGGTCAAGGACGAAGAAAGAATCGTACGAAGTACGAAGCCAGACCGTTATTTATGACGTGTCACATCATTTTGAGAAGGATAATATAAAAAAACCTGGCGTGGAAGCGATTTCAGAAGCACGAGGAGCGAATGGTTCGTCTCTGAATCTCTGCCTGCAACTGGGCCTGTTAAGGTTTCCTTGAAGACGTTTCTCCTTCTCTCCAGGAGGCTGCTTCAGTTCTAAACTTGCTGGGCGGAGCTTGTAAATATAGCCCGTGCAGACCGCTGGCGTGCTAATGACCCGGGTGGTCACCTGAGAGACGTTGGCACGTACTTGAGTACCAGAGAAGATCGCTGGTTTGAGAGGACTGTCCAGGAAGCCATCCGCCACGTTGGAAAAACCATCTTTAAACACAGGTGGTGGACTAAGGCGCTTCCTATCACCCACCTACAACAGAGTCCTCCACCCTCTTCATCAACAATCCAAACGTTCGCACCGTCAGACCTGCTGACTCATCACCATGTGACCCAGCAGACTCGGGGGAAGCACCCAAACTGAAACTAGGCCAACGACTCTCAGGTGACCACCCGGGTCATTAACATACCGATGGTCCACAAGGGCTATATTTACAGGCTCCGCCCCCAGCAAGTTTAGACCTGAAGAAGCCTCCTGGAGAGAAGGAGAAACGTCTTCAAGGAAACCTCCCAGTCCAGTTGACCCAGAGATCTACCTTTGGAGATCAGTGACCTGGATGAGTGAGAGTCTACAGACGTTAGTCACTCACATTAATGCTACAGCGTATAATGAGTTTCTCATCTCGTACGTGATTTCCTTTCCAGCGACCTGTCGGAGCCGAACCCTAGAGCGGACGCCGCCGGTGAAATCCAGGCTTAATAACCTCGTTCAGTCTGGCCCCTGAAACTCTAAGATGTACATTCAAAGCTGGCGAACAATAAAGCTTCAGTAAACACACACACAGGCTGGCCTCCACACACACACACACACACACACACACACACACACACTCTGCGCTCTATTTCTGTCCACCATGGAGGATCTTTCCTTCCTCTTACACCCGTCAAAGTCTCTATTGTGTGGCGTTAATGGGATCAGCCAGCAGAAGGGCCCCCGGCTCGCTCACAATGCGCACAAATAGAAGCGCTCGTCTCCACAGCTGTTTCGCATGTGATGCGCACCGAAATAGAACGCACCCCGGCCCGATAAGGGCTCCGTGCTGGGGGCCGAGCGGCGTACGCTGGTGCAGAACAGGAAGTTAGAAGTTCATGTTAGAGCTCGGCCCAGAGAGCGGCGAGCGCACGAGCCCGGACGTGTGCTGGAGCTCGCCACCCCGGAGAAGCAGCCTGTGTGCAGGCTGGCCTCCACCAGCTGCCGCCTCTCCAGCTGAAGTGGGGCGAAAGAAGCGGCGCATTCAGCGCTGGCTGCAGAAAACAATGTCTCATTCAGCGCGCTGCCCTGGCAGGAGCGCCGCCACGGTCGGGCAATTAAGGGAGCCACACAGCTCGCACAGGCTGCTGCCTTGCTCAGGGGCAACTTCTGCACACACTGCAACTATTAGTACGGGTTGCTTTTTTCTTTTGCTCCTGAAATCATGTGATTTCACAGACAACGGGCTTTAGAAACAGGATTTTCCTAAAATCAGTGATGGACAAACAAGCAAAGTGATTAAAAAGAGCTTTTTAAACGCTGGAGTGTAAAGAATGGAGCAGATTGGAGCTCATTCACGGCGGGATCAGCGGAACTCAGAGTGGGTTTGTGTTTACCAGAGACACTTGCAGCAGCCACACCAGCAGAGGCAGCAAGTGTTGGGCCGAGGCTGTCCGGGGGCCTGGGGGGGGGCCTCGATGTGTGCCGCCTGCCTTTTTCTCATCTCCACTCTGCTCACACTCCAGGGCTGCGTGACGAGCACATGCAGAGAAGAGAAAAGCGTTAAACAGCCTTCAAGCATCCAGCAGCAGTTTTGGAATGACTGCTTTTAGAGCGGGCGCTCCAGCAGGACGGAGGATTCAAAGATGCGCCGTCATCCACGCACACCTTAGCTGTGCACAGCGACGCGTTAACACCCGCCCACCACCAGATGTCGCTGTTCCAGCAGCGCTTCGCTAGCGCTGCTACCAACACAAAAAAGTGCTCGTTCAACTACCGTATTTGTCGGACTATACGTCGCTCCGCAGTCTAAGTCAAAAAACAGGTCACGAAGGGGAAAAAAACATATATAAGTCGCCTAACATGTGATGGTTATTCCGCTACGTGAAGCACCGACAACCAACTGAATGCGTGTCTGATATGTTAACATATTAACAGTTAATCAACATGCTAACAAATGCTCCATCTCATTTCAAGTCACTAAAATCCACTGAATTCTTCATCCTCGGTGTCGGTAGGCGAAGCTCCGCTTCTTCTTTTCTCCGGTTTCGGCTGCATATTTCACTACGTGCAGCTTGCAATCTTGTAATCAGCTCAGGGGCATTTCTGTTCAGCCGTTCTCAGATGTCTTTATAGTTCACGGTAGTAAAGCATAGAGTGGCCTTGCGCGGTTGTCAGTGTGAAAATAAACGTGTGAAATTACCGTATATATTTTAATACATTGACATTATAAGTTAACTATACTAAAAAAAAAAAGTGCGACTTATAGTCCGGAAAATACGGTAATGGGGATTGGTTTCTTTATGGCTTCGTGTGAGGAACACGACAAAAAGCAGAAATCAGCAGCAGACATCTGGCAAGCCTTAAAACAAATACTGTGTATGTGCACCCACACGTGCACGCTGGGTGTTAAAATAAGGTGTGGTTGGATGTGCTGTTTGCATTTGGTGGCGCTGCGGCGGAAGGACGCGATCGCCGACCAAGCAACCACCTAAACGCTACAGCTGGGTGTTTTTCTGTGACACAACCCGAAGCTGAAAATCTGGACGTGACCCCAACCCCCCCCGCCCATCGTGCATGGTTTTCTTCCCCTGTCAAATGTTGGGGTCACGCTTACCATTAATTAACGAGTTCCTGTAAACAGGTCAGACGGAGCAGCCATGGCATGAGGTCATTGGTTGCTGGTTCAAAGCCTGGGCGACTGTTTCTCTCTTCCACTCGCTGGCGATGAAGGGCAGGATGAGGAACTTCTTTTCACCACAAGGAGGAGAGATCGGCGGTCTCACCATCCCTGACCGGCAAGCACCGAAAGAGGGGCACAAAGACCTACGGTGAAAGTCTGCTCTCCCTACGTGGCTTGTTTCACACTCCTGGGATCCAGAAAAAAGGGGTCATTTGTGGGCTCGGAGGCGCAGAGAGCTGTTAAAGTTCCGCATCTGAAAGAGAAAAGGAGGCGACCAGAATGGCATCATTTCACCCGCGACGGTGTGGAAATATCACACGTTGACGAGCACAGAAGCGCATCGTCGCAGCCACAGCAGAGCCCGACAGGTTGAGATCTGTTAGAGGCGGCCAGGAGGCGTCTTATTTATTCACAGTGGAGCTGTAGAAACAAGGCGCCAACCCGCTAACCTGCGACTGACACATCGGCGGCTCCCGGTGCGTGAGATTATCAACCATTACCAGAAATTAAAGCGTCCTCCCTAGGGCAGTCGGGAATATTGCAATAATCGTCAATCACAGTTATTTTTCATATTGGTGATTACCATCAATTATTTATTTTATCTACAAAGTTGCATAAAATAACTATGAATCTGAGTCTGACGTCATCGTATTGTGCCAGCAGCAGCGTCACCGTGGCAACCACGTTGTTTACCTCTCGACTTGGTTGGATCGGCAGCGAGCTATGGCTAGGATAATATGCTATGACTAGGATAATATGCTATGGCTAGGATAATATGCTGTGGCTAGGATAATATGCTATGGCTAGGATAATATGATGTGGCTAGGATAATACGCTATGGCTAGGATAACATGCTGTGGCTAGGATAACATGGAGGAAGGGGAGGTTCTGCTTCCAAAGCCTCGTACCACGGCTCCGCTGTGGGTGCATTCTGGTCTTTATCCTAACGATAAAGGAGAGCCCAGTAACCTGGAGGAAGACATCTGTAGAATTTGAAGTTAAAAAGTTCCAGTCAAAAGCGCTAACGCAACAAATGTGAACCAGCGTCTGCAGACCCACCATCCACAGCAACACGCCAACTAGTTCTGATGGTCAACAGTCGTAAACTGCTCTGATTCATTAGGGTGAGCAGGACAGGATGTGTTATTAAAGCTCATTATGCTGATAGTAGAATATAAAAAAGAAAAAAATATATATTCCTCAATCGTGATTATTTTTCTGGCAATTATTCGTCTCCAGAAATTCCTAATAAAGACAGCCCTAGTCCTCCCTCAATTCAGTCTTATTTATATAGCACCTTTAACAATAGAAATTGCCTCTAGGTGCTTTGCAGAGACAGAAGCACAGGGCCTGAACCCCCAGCTAAGGAAGGAAAAACTCCCTTTTAACAGGAAGAAACCTTGCGCAGGACCAGGCTTACAAGGAGGAACCATCCTCCCTCGCTGTGAAGACGGCCGTATGTCCATCAGCGCTAACGCTGTGCTATGAGGCTAAAGGCTGGGGTCAAAGCTTAGACAAATTCAAACTCAATCCTCTGTGACCCGATTCTTGGTGCTGGCCATTACTGTCACATTCATTTTTAACATTTTGCCGCCGCGAAGCAGCAAAGAAGGCAGGAGAGGGCATGAGGATCAGCCCAGATGAGCGCTGTGACTGCAGACTAAAACTCTCCCTGTTTTCTGCTGAAACGCAGCACAAACGAGGACTGAGAGCCAGCGTGTAGCTGCCATCCATCATACATGACAGGGATCGCCGTCTCCACGCTGCGCCGCCGCAGACCTCGGCCCTCGTGGGAGAACCGTCCGTATCTGCTCACGCCAGTTTCCAAAAGTTTCCCTTGTCTTTTACAAGACCGATTCTGCGCAGTCGTCCATGACGACGAGGCTTTTGCGTTGCGTTTGTGACCGTGGCGACCAGGACGTTCGATTAGTGAGACGATTAGACTTTAATCTGCAAAAAAAAAACAATTATTGTTGTGGAGCAACATCAGCTGCTTGTAGGGTCAAAGGTTGCAGCCGTAGCAGCACAGCCCGTGCACGCCGTCCCAGCTTCCCGCTGAAGATGGCGTCACACACCTGAGTGCACACGCAGGTTTTGGTGACCTCAGCGTTGAAAACTACAAACAATTCCAATCAGGGACGCCGCGTCTTTAAAGCCCGTAACTAAAAATGGAAACGCCGAGATCTTCCACCACCTGAGCTGATCATCACACACTAAAGGTTAACATGCTAATGACAACAACACAATATGAATATTAAAAAGATCAAGTAACTGTCTACTGAAATTATACCAAGATTGAGAATGATTAACCTATTTTAAATGTTCATTCAATCAAATGTCAAAGGTCATCAAATGTTGTGGCTTACTGTGTTAAATCCACAGAGGTAATTTAAATGTCAGGTGATCTGCTGCTGTGTACACCTGGGGAGTGGAAAGCTTCCGTGTTTACCTTTAAATACTGAAAAACTGCCCCAGCCTGCGGGCAAAAACAGCCGCCCCGCAGGCTGCAGTTCTGTGGACGGTCCCTCTGGACAAAGAATCAGGAAGTCTCGCAGGAAATCCACGCAACGCTACCTGGGCTGCTCTGACCCGCGCAGCCATGGGGAACCCGCAGCCTGGGACGTGCACACGGCGGCTCGTTCACGATGCATGACAGCAGAGGACACAAATATCAAATAAGCGCACCCGAACCGGCTTCAAAAGTTCATTAATGGCTGCAGGTGTGGAGGCTGGTCGGACCCGGCTCTGTCCTCCCGGAGCTTTAGCTCCACCGGCTAAACTGCTGGGCTGGGTGCTCTGCCTGCAGCTGCGCGAACCAACCGAGCAGATCCCCTCCCGGCTCACGGCTCCAACGTTAGCGGAGGAACTCAAACGACTCGCACGGCGAGAGATCTGTCGAAATCAAAGAGGACCCTCTCTGCTGCTAAATGGAGCAGACAACTAAAAAAACAGCCGCTATCCGGCAGCGAGGGAGCAGCGGCTAGCACCGTGCTAACGGAAGCTAGCGAAACCGTCCGCAGCCTTTCCCCGAATAATCCGCATCTTACCCCGGTGAGCCGGTCTGTCAGTGTCCTCCGGAGACAAGAGCGGAGCTGGGCTGACACGATGCGTCCTTAACGACATGGTAAACGGGAATCCCGCGGTGTAATGTCCATGGCCGCTGTTCTTCTGCCATCCGCCCCACTTCAGCACCGAACGCCACCGAGCCCCTGGATGCACTGCGCAGGCGCGCTGCCGCGCCGCCGCTACCGCGCCGCTACCGCTGTAGCTGCAGACGGAGAGAAGATGCGGCGCCCAGCTTCAACATGGAGCCTGGAACACACACACACACACACACACACACACACACACACACACACACACACACACACACACACACACACACACACGGGGCCACATGGCATCTCTGCGGCACACAACAACCTCCGTGGAGGTAATAAACAGCTGTTCGGAAGATTGTAATCAGGGTGTTTGGAAATAAATGTCACTTTTTTGGAATTCAGGTAATTCTACTGCTTTGCTAACACCCAGTAAGGTCACATTTAGGAGGGTGTTTGACTGAGCTGTTTTAAATCATCGTTGTTCTTATTGGTTCGTATAATCAAGCGCGTTTTCTAACTTTTAAAGCTGATTTTCATGAACCACTCTTAACAGCAGCTTAATACGTTGCTACACTATATTTTTCTACACAGGGGGGCACCAAAACTCTGCTTTCTCTGCCTCTCTCACACACACACGCACGCACGCAGAATTGACGTATTTAATCTATTCATTTCCGTCTGCGCCCTCATTTAATTCTTACAAACGGCAAATGAAGTCCTCTGACCACGTGATCATTTTGCTAATTAGGCCATTAATTAGTAGAAATTTCAGCCACTGTGGGGAGGCCACGTTAAAGGGAGAGTGGACGCAGTCTTGAACACATTCTGCTTTACATTCTCTCTTTTCATTTGTGAGGAACAAAAACAACTTTGAAAAGCAGAAAACCGAGTGGTGCAGAAAACTGTCGGTAATATTCTGCAGCGAAGGAAAAGGACCAGAAGGTTCCAGCAGAGACCAAACGTGTAAGTGGTTCTTGACTCACTCCGAATCCTAAAAGGTCAAAAGCTGGAGAAGCACAACTGTGTCTCGTTATCACTCTCAAACAAACAAGAGGGAGCTCATCAGCCCCCACACACACACACACACACACACACACACACACACACACACACACACACACACACACACACACACACACACACACACACACACACACACACACCTCCCACGCAAGGTGATGCTGCTGACATAATGTTCTTTACATTCCGGTTCCGGTGGTTAATTACAGGGTTGAAAAACGAATGGAAGAGGGCCGTGAGAAGCCGCCCCCCCCAGAAGCAACGTCACGGCGGACAAACGGTGAAAAAAGACGTCTGTGCTGCACGGCGGGTCGAGGTACACGGATGAACTGGTGCACAACTGAGATGCAGGGTTGCAGTGGGACGGTGAGGGGGGAGGAATAGCACCAGGAGAGGCTGGGATGAGCTTCTCTGAGCGACCCCAGGTGTTTTTGTGTGTCCAGACGCTCCATTCCCAGACTCCAGTTGTTGTTTTTTTCCAACATGCAGGCGACTGTGGTCCTCCCCGAGGTCCTTGAATGAATCTATCAATTCTCCGCTTTCACACCCACGGACATCCACAGGCTCCCTCCGCTTCCTGTCCCTCCTTCTCCTGAAATCTGCTGTGAATTGTAAAAAAATCAATGATTTCTCTGCACACAAAGTTAAACTTGCGTCTTGGTCGTGGAACAGAATGAGCTGATAATTCACATGCAAATATAAGAGCTGCTGAATACACCCCAGCAAAGATCCTCAGCCAAGGAAGCTGAATAATTTAGGATGCCTGAGAAAACCGAGCGTGTGCAAGTGAGAGACCATCTTTGCTTCAGACCAGTGCTTCAAAGCAGCGCTTCAAAGCAGCACTTCAAAGCACTGCTTCAGACCAGCGCTTCAGACCAGTGCTTCAAAGCAGCGCGTCAAAGCAGCGGTTCAGAACAGTGCCTCAAAACAGCACTTCAAAGCAGCGCGTCAAAGCACCACTTCAAAGCAGCGCGTCAAAGCAGTGGTTCAGAACAATGCAGAACAATGCTTCAAATTAGCACTTCAAAGCAGCGTTTTAAAGCAGCGCTTCAGATCAGTGCTTCAACCCAGGGCTCATCCCTGGAAATACACAGACGTGGTTGGGTCAGCTCGTGTGGCCGTTTCTGCAGAACTGAACCGGAAAGATGGCTCCTCGGCGCGAGCGTGCCATTTCTGATGGTTCCTTGATGCATCAGTGTGTTCTGTGTCCCTCAGGGGGACGAGACGTCATCCATCGATCGTCGGCAAATCAAAACAAATCAAAAGGAGGAGCAGGATGTTTCTATTTTAATTTAATGTTCAAAGCCACAAAGAGAAGCATCAACCGTTCATTTCAGGACCATAAACATCAGCGCTTCACGGTAACAAGTTGACCCTCTTCACCCTCTGTCCGCCCCCTCCCTAATGTTGCCAAACATGACTCATATCCCAGTTGGTTTCCATGGCTACGCTGCTGTCTGTCTCGGAAAATGGCCAAATGTTAATGAAAACGATAATTGCCCCATGACAGACCGCCCATCCTGACCCCCCCTCTCGGACTGTTTGTTCCACGCCGAGGTTGAATCCAATCAAGAAACCATCAAATTAAAAGTGAAAGTCTTTCGTGCGCTCTAATCAAATGTGGATAGCAGATGGAGGTCGGCGTGCTCGGATTACAGCAGCGCAGACGGGTTTTACCACGGAGCGCTAACAGAGGGAAATACATTTGACTTCCACAATAACCACCATCATTTCTTATTACTGTCCTGTGACATCAGCAACAAATTCTCCCCCGAAACTGAAGCTTGTCCTTGAGACGGTCCATCCAGCCTGAGACGCAGCCACTCGACTTCTCTGCTCTTTCAGACGAGATGAGAACACCTTCTCCACTTCCTCAACAAGCCATTAGTTTGGCCACACGAGCACCTTCCCTCAAGCCCCCGTCTCTGTGAAAACCATCACCACTCTCTAATTAAAAGCCTAATTATATCCAGCCTGGAGACGCTTTTGGAGAGTCCTATCCGCCCCTTGGAGCGGATCGAGGGAGGGAGGCAGCAGCGTGCAGCCTCTTGTTGACAGCTGCAGACGGACTCGGGTTCCTCTGGGAACCCGAGCTGAGAAACAGTCGATAGCTTCTGCTGCTGACTTAATCCCCCCAGAAACAGCCTCCGTAAATCCTGACAAACTATTCTGCCAGGAAAGGTTCTCCTGCAAAGGAAGAATCATCGACGAGAGCAGCGAAAGCCCTCAGGGGAGCGAAAAGTTTCAAACTTTAGACGAGAACCAAAGTGAAAAAGGAGCAAGTAGACAAGTTGCAGTGATGGATTCTGCTTTTCTCCTTCCTGTTTGGAGGGAGACGCGAGCGCAGGGCAGCAGGAAAGGATCGCATCAAATATCAGCGCAGAAATTCATCAACCAGCATATTTAATTTGGAATCATTTCCTGTGAGGCTAAACTCAAGATTAGCTGGAACAGGGACACGGTTGCGCCGTTGCTTAGCAACTTTAATTTCAACTTTGAGGCCCATCAGCAGGACAGATGCGGCAGACAGCAGATGGAGACCATCATCACCGAATCAAGTCCCTCCATTCCTCCTTCAGCAGCTCAAACGAGCACTTGAAAAGACTTGTCATTTGACATTTAACGTTCATGAAGCAGAAAGACAGTTTATCATGCGCATGATTGCGTGCGTGCACGCATCAATAGAATATCTCCGCATCTTTTGGGGTTTGTCGGGATCACCTCTCTGGCCTGGACTCTTTGGAGAGAACAGAATGAGGAGAAAAGACAGAAATGGAGGTCGGGTCAGTCTAAATAGGTGCTCAGAAGGATCCAGGAGAAATCAGACGTCTGTCTCCTGATTTTCCCCATCCTCCGATAACCTGAGCGCTCCTTCAAAAAGGGTTTTACTTTCCTGATGGTACCTCTGAATCTCCTCCATCCATCCACCCATCCCTCGTTCTTAGCCTAGCCTGGATGAGCTCAGGTGACACAAACAAAAGAACAGAAATGTTATTTGTGAGGTTCCTTTAAACCATATTTAAGTTTTGCTCTTCCTGCTGTTGACGCGCAGCCCTGACGCCTTTCCTGAAAAGATGCTGCAGGAGTCATTTATAAAAGAGTGAACACATTTCTGGCGCCGCTCATCGTTTCGCCGGATGAGAGTGCCGGAAGGATCTTCTGAGAGGAAAAAAACAACCACACCAGTGGTTCAAATAGAAAAGAAGCAGGTCCTCGGTCTCCTACTGACCACGATGGCTCAGAGAGAAGCTGCGTTCAGAAGCAGAGACAAGTGCAGTCCCCTCTGTTTCTGGCTGCATTAGCACGTCTTCCCTGCTGGAAACACGGTTTCATACACACACACACACACACACACACACACACACAGCTGGAATCAGTGTCTAATTCCATTACGGAAGCTAGTGACACCCTCAAAACACAGACGCACAATCGTGTTAGCATGTATTCATATATAGGGCCAATTCAGAACCTAAAAATTTAGACAGTAGATCTCAGCCAAAACTGAGGCAACAACTAAAGGAAGTAAATGGGACCAAGGAGGAGGAAAAACATTGATGGAAGACAGGAGGTTCAGTGTGTAGCTGCAGAGGCGACAGCAGCCTCCTTTTGCTTATCTTTAAGAACCGATGAGAGCGCTTACCGGCTCACGCAGGGATTTAAATGGCTTAATCAGAGCGGAGGGAATAATGGCTTCAATTACCACTCAGATGGGAGCTTAAAGCTCTAAAAAAAAAAAGAAACTTCACATAACATATGACATAAACCTCAGCAAAACTATAACGCTGACCAAGCAAGAAAGACAGGATGGTAAAGGGGAAAAGTAAAGATGCTAACGCAAACAAACAAGCTTATCTTAGGGGTCAGGCTTATCGGGGGTTCGGGTGAGGCTTATTTTCCTGCCCACACGGATGTTCACATGGCACACTCGCCACCACAAACTCAGCTGCATCTAAAAACAGCTCACACTCTTCCCTGGATCACTGGCAGAGAAAGAGAAGATGATGCAGCTGCGCTGAGAGCCGCCGGGCTCTTCCAGCACAGTTTGACAGGAACAGCTGCCTTTTTCCCACAACTTATGACATTTTGTCACAGTGTCAGAGGATGCAGGAGTGGGGTGTCATCCACCAGGTGAGTCCAGGTACAGCCCAGCCCGTCCAGCACCTGGGTGTGCACCGATGCTGTCGAAGGGTTCATCCGTACACGTGTCCTCTCGTCGTCTACAGCCAAATTAAATTGACTCGCGTGGCGCCGCTTCCTTCGCAAATGAAGCAGGGATTCGCTCGGCTGGCTGCTGCAGAGAGATTCCTCCTCATGTCCCTACGCAGAAGCAGAAATCCCCCCGACTGGAGACGATCTCAGCAGCCTTCGGATATAACACTTTAGAGCGGGACAAAGTCGTAAAAATGATGATTACGGAAGCTGAAGAATGAACCGGCATGTTCCCCCACACATCTGGAAACATGGTGGTCCGCAGCTAAAAATGACTGAAGCTGGAAACAGAAATCTGTTTTTCTCACATTCAGAACTTTTGCAAACCCTCCAAACGTGTTTGCTGTCTCCGGCAGTGAGAAGGTCCCAGAGTATAAATAAATACGATCTGAGCTTCCGCAGAGCATCTCCATCAGCATCAGTCAGTCTGTGTGGGTCACGTGTCCCCGGCGGCGTGTGTGTGTGTGTGTGTGTGTGTGTGTGTGTGTGTGTGTGTGTGTGTGTGTGTGTGTGTGTGTGTGTGTGTGTGTGTGTGTGTGTGTGTGTGTGGGGTGTTCAGCATGAAACTGAATTACACAAACGATAATAAAATGAGGAGTTCACGGTAAGTCGATGTTAATTTGTGTCCTTCCTGTCGTAGAGCTGAGCTTCACATCTGGGCGACACAATCCAAAGTCATTAAGGGGCACTCAGTGTGTGTGTGAGACACTCAGTGTGTGTGTGAGACACTCAGTGTGTGTGTGCGACACTCAGTGTGTGTGTGAGACACTCAGTGTGTGTGTGCGACACTCAGTGTGTGTGTGTGCGACACTCAGTGTGTGTGTGCGACACTCAGTGTGTGTGTGCAACACTCAGTGTGTGTGTGAGACACTCAGTGTGTGTGTAGAATTTGCATTTCTGTGGTTGTACCTGCAGTTGCGGTGACAGTTAGTGGTTCAGGGTATGAAAAGCCTCCATAAAAGGAAAATGATAAAAATCCAAAATATTCTGTTTTTTTTCCTTAATTGTGTAAAGAAAAGGAGGATTTGAAGCTCTAACTTGTTTTTACAGGATGAAAGGCTGCAGGTACAGGCCTCCTCTGCTCTCCGGCCCATTAAGAGATGAGAGTCGCAGAGCTGAGGCTCTATGAGATGATATGAGTCACTCTGAGCATACAGAGAAGCTCTGTCGGCATGGTTACAGATGAGGAGGGCAGAATCCAGGATGGAGTAAACAAGTCCTGCTCCTGTCTTTACTGGGGTCACACTCAAACACACACGCACCACCAGGTCCTGGTTCTGGCTTTGGGTGGAGGCTCCCCCGGCTCAGTGGGAGACACGGGCCAGATGAAACATGCACTTTAACGATGGCGTCGGGAGAGGATGGATGGCAGCTGTGATGGACTGCCGACTTGTCCAGAGCGTCCCTGCCTCTCCCCCAGTGACCCCAGCGACCCCCCCGACCTTGATTCTGTTCAGGTATCAGTTAACCAGAGACGGATGGATGAAAAAAAGCCTCACAGATGGAGTTACTTATTTGAAACTGTGTGTCTGCGTCCCATGAACCAATAATAAAACGTTCCTTAAATCCCACTTATTACACAATAGACCAGATGTTAGCCCAGAGGCAGGAGCAGCTCTTGTCCAGTCCAATTATTTGGGTCCCTGAAGGCCACACAACCATCTAAAAGAAGGAAAAAATATCCACGTTGACAAAAATAAAACCATTTAGGGTTTATTGTACCAAAAAATCTGAAATCCTTCTCCCGCCATCGATGGGTGGAGGCGAAAAAACCTCAAGCCAGAATAAAATAAAAAAAAAACCAAGGCCTTCATCACAGAAACAGGCGTCACCTGGGGCGCCATTACAGCAAGAGCGGAGTGAAAGAGCAGAAAACTCATCACGCCGGCAGTTTGGCGCGAGCGTGTGTTGGGCGAGCTGTCGGTGGGTTAGCTGCTGACGCTGGCGTGCACAGGCCACGGTTGGGGACCGAGGCAGCGTAGCACCTGTGTGTAACGCTCCTCTCATCCCACAGTCCTCTACTTTGTTCTCGTTAGTCATTAACTTTGTCTCCAGGTTGACAGACAGCAAATAGAGGATTTATAGAAGCTCTCAGCTATAAACGTCTGCCGGCTGAAGCTGGAATTGAGACGTCTGGAAAAGGTTTAGTGGAGTGAAAGTGCGGCGTTGCGATCCTCGGAAACCAAACGATCCCGATAAAGTGCTGTAAAAGCTGCGCTTGGCTCATTCACTGCTCCGTACACGTGGCCTCTCCCTTTTTAATCGCCTCTTGAATAAAAGTCAAAAGTCATAAAGATGCTCCCTGGAGCGGACGGATGTGGGCCTGGTTGAGCGGAAAATGAAGCAAAGCCCAACCCAGCCTGACGAAAGAGGGCGAACGGCGGCTGAAAGCTCAGCCGCTGCTCTGATGGCGCCCAGGTAGCGCCTCTGGCAGCCCTCACGTGTCCGACAATATTTAGACAACTCAAGAAAAAAGCCGCGTACGGACGGATGCGCGAGGCTTCCTCCCGCCGCCTGTTTACGTCTGTGGGAAGCAGAGCAGGAGTGGTGTTCCTCAGGCCAGGACAGACGGACAACCGCCATGATTCACCGCCAACCTTGACCCTGATCACATGACCCTCTGTGCCAGAATCCCCTCGACCTCATCGTTTCCTTCTAATGGCGTTTAACGATCTAACGGTGGTCTAATGCTTCCCCTCTTAACGATTATTTGATTTCGTTAAGACGTTTTCGTATAAACTCGCCTGGTCGTCTGATGCTAGCGCTCCCAGCGGGAGGAAGCTCCCCTCTGAGCTCCTCACTCTGTCTTGAAGACCGATCGCAGCCACCCAGCGGAGGGGACTACTTTCTCCTGCTGGTGACGAGTTAATCGAGAGCTGGAGTCCAGCTTCCCTCTGATCCCTCCCGCTGCGCCGCTGCGCCTCCGCATTTACGGAAACTGCACCAAAGCTCAAGCGCGCTGGTCTCCTCGGCACATTCGGGCTCTGCCAAACGCAAATGTCATTGGACAAGCCGCCCTGCGTCAGCCGAGCACGGCTGTTTTTAGGATGATTATGTAAGTCATCAATTATTGCAGTTTGCTCATCTGCAGTCAGACACGATCTGCACTTCCTGTTAGCCACTGTGACGCGCTGGGACGCGCTGGGACGAGCTGGGACGAGCTGGGACACCAGCCTCGCTGCTGGACACATAACTTTAGGGCCAACAAAGTCTTCATGACTCCAGCTGCGGCTGCAGGTTCGGAAGCTAAACCGACACACAAAGAGACAGTTGACACGCCGAGCCCAGGGAGAGGTCGCTTCCCTGCGATGTTCAGAGTCACCATGGCAACAGGGTGAAGTGAGAAGGACGATGCAATTTTGCAGAGTTCACAAAAGGGATGTGTAATTTAGCTTTTTAAAGGGTTTCTAAAAGCAGCTACGCCGGGTAAATTGAAAATATTTAACGCATCACTTGAGTCTGTAATACAGAACGCTACGTTTGCTTCATAGATCTTCATTTATTCTGTAGAATGTTTAAACCTGATCTTAAAATTGGTTTGGCTGAGCCGGAGTTTTAATCCATATGTAACTGGAGCATAATTCATGAATTCATCATTCACTTTAATTTATGTACCAGAAAGGTCACTAACCCAGCCGAGCTAAAGAAAACATATTTTTCTGTATCTTCCAGACCGACCATCTTATCTCCATCTCTCCCTTTTGCACCTCTTTAAGTAAGCTTAACCGTGTGTGAGGACCTTTGACTCGCAGTGACGGAGACCCGGTGTTGGTGCTGCTTATTGAGCTTAAGCTACATATCTACACGTTCACACTCCATCTGTTCCTCCTCATTCCATTAGCTACCCCTTTCAAAGGCACCACGGTGTATTTTCATTGCAAATGTTGTTTAGTTTGTGGCAACCCTTCTCGTGAGTAAGAACTCGATTTCATGGAAAACAGGCCGAGGAAGAAAAACAGAAGCTTCCTCATCAAAATAGAATCTTGTCCCGTCACTTCTGAGCTCATTTGTTGTCTGTGTGTGTCGTCTGATCAGAGTACAGACGCTTCAAGCACCTCTCCCCAGCTGTAGGTTGATCTTATTCATTCAGACATTAACGCCACGAGCTATCGGACCAAACGCAAAGGAGGGAACTGTGGGTAATCACGCATTTGTAATACAAATCAGAAATCTCTTCTCGCAAACTGAGGCCCGGGGGCCACATGTGGCCCCATGAACTCTTTAATCCGGCCAGCAGAGCCTTCACAATCATTTCTCCAAAAGCCAAATGAAGAGGGTTTCCAATTATAATGGCGTTGACCAGGTTTTTTGTGCAGACGGGCCTCCGGCACGTTTGCTGGATGATCTTTGGCTGCGCTGCAGTTGCCTGAGAGCCTGATGAGACTAGCAGGGACGCTGCTTTAATTGCAATCAATCTCTATTGGATTACGCTCCCCGCTTGGCTTCGCTGATAAGACTGCAGCTACGAAACGAGTATCTGCAGAAATCCCCAGTGTGAAGGCTCACCAGAGTGTTGCTACCACCAACAAGGCGGCGGTTCATTTCTGCCCCGCCGCCTTGCTGTCATCAGCGCTCTCGGGATGCGCAGCTGTCGTCAGGACGGCGTGGTGCCTTTCAAAACCAGTCCAGGCTTCTAAAAGCGCTTTACGATGTTTGCTCGGTCCACACGGAGGGTCGGCGGCGGCAGCATCAAATGGGCCATCAGCCTGTTAGGAGCACCCATGCATGCGTTTCCACACCAGCCGGTTAGAGCTCTGACGGGGCCACTGAAGGACTGTGGCTCAAGCTGCGGTTCCCTGACCAGGACGCACCGACGCCTTTACCTCATGGTCGGTCGGCCCACGTACAGCTAGCATCAGTGAGCGAGCAAACGGGATCGATGTGCTAACCTTGTAAAATATATATCTTTACAGTTTCCTTCATTATAGAACAATTCTAGCGCCACCTACCGATGACTAATGTATAGGAGATGTCAGATGAGGAGAAGGATGGCATAGCTTGGTGGAGTTTGTCCTTCCAGGCTTTATTAATTAGACTGTAAGGAAGAAAAGGTGGAACATTAAAATGGTGTGTTTGTGTGTGTGTGTGTGTGTGTGTGTGTGTGTGTGTGTGTGTGTGTGCTCATGTACTAAGGACCACACAAAGATAGAAGAAACGATCGATACAGGCAAAAACATGGATTTACATATGTATTTGCTGAATTGAGAGGATGAGGGAAGAACTGAAAGAAAAGAATAAAACACTGGGGAGAAGTGACCGGAAACGGGAAGATGAATTAAAAATACTGGAGGATAAGACGAGTTGTTGAGTGGATGAAGAAAGAAAGTAGCCGAATGTTGGCGAAGAGGAGGAGCTGAAGAGCAGGACGGGTAAGAACAGAGGAATGAACCCGGGGAGGGAGCGAGGAAGGAGGGAAGGAAGCCACCTCGTTCATTTTGCACGCCGTCTCTCCTGAACCGAGCGCGTGTTCCTGTCCTCTCGCTCCATCACGCACGGGCGTTTTCTCCATCAGAGAGATTTAACCTTCCGTCCCTCCGGACCTCGCACGCGTCCCCGCCGGGGCACTACAGGCACACAACCCGCGAACGCGCATCCCGGCGTAGGCTGAAGACCATGGAGAGCGCACGCAACGGCTCGGATTACCGGGGCCACTTGTCCGTGTTGTACCACAACGGCAGCACCTTCTGCCACAACTTGACCGACAGCGGCAACAGCTCCGGCTTCGCGGAGACGCGATGCGACGCGGAGCGCGGACTGGAGGACGACGCCAACCCCGTCATCATAGCAATCATCATCACCGCGCTCTACTCCATCGTGTGTGTGGTCGGGCTGGTTGGAAACGTGCTGGTGATGTACATCATAGTCAGGTAAGGCTCATCCCTTCTCCCCAAAATACGCCCGCCCCGGGCGCGGACGCCTTCCCTAACTTGCGCTGCGCTTTTCGGCTCTTTATCCACATTTCAAACATACCCGGGAGGGAAACTAATCCTTGGCACCAACCTGTTGATGCGTGTGCGCACCAGAGTTCTATCTGCGTGTTAGTGGATGAAGCCACGTCGGGAGCATCGCTGCTGTCACCTGCGTAAAAAGCTGCCCCAACTTCCCGATGGCTCCAGCGCGCAACAGCCACGAGAGCCAGAGAGGGATGTCTCACACACACACACACGCACGCACACACACGCACACACACAGTTGGATTGTTTAAACCCCCTCAAAAGCTGCGCGTTAATAAAAATGTGACTTTCCTGATTAATTCAAACCTCAGGCGCGTTTCCTCCACATCCGCTTCTGTGACGTCATATTGGCTCGTTCTCCTTCAGTTATATTTGACATATGACCAAACACTTCCAGGGTTTGGTGGCGGAACACACACACACACACACACACACACACACACACACACCTCCCCCACGTGTGAGCGATCAAATATGTAAATTCCGCAGCTGTTTTCACCTCTGGAATCTTACTTTTATCCTTTGTTTTTCTTAAACTCAGACGCTCCCAGGAGCTTGGAAGCAGGAAGAACAAAAAGGTTGTTGGCATTAGAGCGGCTCCTTTCTCAGGGCTGTAGATGAACAGGAAGTGACTTTTCTGCTGTGCGGGGCCACCGTTGAGGCGCGCACACGCCGCAAAGAACCACCAGTCGGCCGGGTCTGTGCCGACATCACGGGTGTTTAATGCAGGTGCAGTTTTCCGCCTCTGAGCCGACGTCTGTGGTCGCGGCTCCGACGACACCGTGTTGACCGTCTGTGAGAGTGGCTGAGCTGGTGATGCAGAACGATGAGAATAAGTGCTGATGTTCTTTCCAGCGTTGTGGCAGGTGAGAACAGGCTGGGCACACTGGGGAGTACACTGGGGTCATAGTTGGGCCCCTCAGGCGTGGCAGACAGAGAGCAGATCCCCATCTGGAGGCAGTAAATTAGCCTCCGTTCATCTCAGTTCAGTTCAGTTTTATTTATATAGCACATTTTACAATAAAAATTGTCTCTAGGTGCTTTACAGAGGCAGAAACCCGGAGCCTGAACCCCAGGGAAGCACAGTGGCAGGAAAAACTCCCTTTAACAGGAAGAAACCTTGAGCAGGACCAGGCTGGTGCTCATGACAGGTTACTCAGTGTCCTTGTGCATCATTCTCACAGACCTGGGGGGTAACTGGCTGGTCAGGTCCCAGCACTGTGTGTGAGTGTGTGAGGGAACGCTTGTGTCCTGTTACCCATCCAGGATGAGTGCCCAGCAACCCTCGGCTTTAACGGGACAGGAAAGGACTCAAGCGTGAGGAGATGACATCGTGTTCAGGGATCACTGGAAGAAAACGTGTTCGAATCTGAGTAAAATCCTCCCGTTTCTGTCTCCGTTCTCCTCCTGTGGAGGGAAGAAATTCTCTAATCCAAAGAACTGGATGAACACGTTCCATTTCCAGACATTAATTATTAAGTTGTGCTCCACAGCACTGTAATAAATAAGCTTACTTGTGATTTAAGCTCTACTCTGCGTCTGAATATGAATAAAGATAAATGATTTGTTTGGGCAGACAGAAACGTCCCTAACGCTTGACCTCAGAACACCAGAGTCACTTTAGGGAAAACGACAGTTTAAACATTAAGAAAAAGACGTCTTCTGGCACTAACAGGAAGAAATGTGATTAGCTTAAGCCGCCAGGTTGTCTGAAATTTCAAAAGCAAGAAAACAAAGTGTGTAAAAGAAAGAGTGGCTGTCAGTTTAATAGAAAAGCGAAGCCGCATGAAAACGACTGCAGGGTTTTAATGAGGTCTGAGCCCGAGGTCTGCAAGTGCGCTTAGAACGCGCACGCTAGCGTCCGCGCTCCAACGTAGCTCCAACGTAGCTCCAACGTAGCTCGTGTTGACTTCAGGAGACAAACGGGGGAAGGCTGCGGCTAATGAAAGGAGCATCGGCTCTGCTGCTTACACAACAACAACAACACAACAACCACCACCACCACCGTGTTGTGGGCCTGCAGGCTTGTTTGCACTTGTGAATTACCAAACGGGCTTTTAGCGCGCCGCCTTTGAAAGGCCTGATTCGCTAAGTGGCCCCTGCCGCTGCTGCAGGTTCCTGTGTGAGTCCAGCGGTCCAGTCACCATGCTGATAACTGCCACCTGTTCCTGATGGGTGCTGGTTCCGCCCCAGCGCTCACTGGCGGGAGGCGGCGGGACGGACCGGTCCGTCACGGCGCACACGCACCGTTTCTATCCTCGGTTCCACTGTGGAGACCGAGGGAACAATCAGTCAGCAGGAAGAGCACAGATCCAGGGAGCCTTTTCCTCAAACACGGACAGCAGCGCTCGTCAAATGTATTCAGGGTCATGTCTGACTGACGCCCATCAGGCCTTCCTGTCTCACTCTCTGCCTTCCTGTCCTTCTCTCCTGTTTGCTCCATCCTTACTTCTGCAAACAAACACATCCACGCTTCTGCACGCTCGATCGGAAAAATAAATCAATTGCGGTTGAGCAGAAACCAATGGGTTCCGCGAGGAAAATGCAGCTAGCGCAGAGTGCTTCCTGTTACTATGGTAACAATGAAGGTTTTCTATAAGCAGGATGAGTGCTAAATGACTACGCCCTCTCCGCAGACCTCCAAACTCATCCAGTTAGATAATCAGCAGCAGGAAGAGAATCTCAGGAACTTTAGAGGGTTTTGTTTTTCACCGTGCGCCGCTGGGAGACGGGGCTACATGCTGCGCGAGCTGCACGCACGTTCGCATCGCCGCGCCTCAGAAGACGTGCGATGATTTGAATACGCCCAACACGAGACTCCAGAGAAGCTGAAAAAAGTAAAAATTGCTCATCAAAACGAGAAAAGTGAGGAAAAAAATAACTCAGAGATGCTCAGCGGTTGCGCTTTGAAAAGCTGCACTTTTAAAAGCTTTAAATGCATCAGGAGGATGCATCATCATCTTCAGCAGACTGTTGAGATGTTTGCAGACAAATGTCCAAATATCCTGCAGACAGCAAACCAGCCCGTGCAGCAACATCCCCCAGTCTTATGCAACTCTTTGATGGCTTACTTACTGAATTATAAACGACTCAGCTTTGTGTCTGCAGCCTGTTGGAAACTTGGACAGAAAAAAATCTCAGAAAAGCCCGTTCTGTCGCCGTGACCCCAGGAGAGTCTTTTTTGGTTATGTAATCTGTTTTTAGGCTCAGGGAGGCCTCTGAGACGACCTCCACTAAAGGCTTTTGCGCGTCTTTGAGAGGTGAGCGCTGCTGAACGGCAGCACCTAATGCAGTCGAGGTTGTTTGTGGAGCTGCTTTTCAGAGTCCCGAGCCCCCAGCAGGCTGCTGTATTGAAGATGTCCGCTCCTTCATGCAGAGCTCCTCTTCCACTTGAATCATATTCAAGTGGCTTCTTTCTGAAGCGCAAATGAGCAGCGTTCACTAAAGATCGCTCGTCCATCTTTTATTCTTTTTGTTCCCCTCGCTCCCGCCCGCCCAGACTGTCGGCAAGCGGCTTCAGAGAACATTCGAGGTCTTCGGCGACGTCCGACACAAATCCGACCGCCTGAACCCGAAGGAGGGCGGCCTAACTGGCGACGGGCGCAATTCTCCTTCTTTTGAGGAGAACTCAGCTCCGGTTGCTGACGGTGCTGTCGCTGCTTGACGCCAGCAGCTGGAGCACGTCTAACGTACAGGCGGCTCTGACCTTTGACCTCTGGCAAGTAACGATGGAACTGGATTTGTACATGAAGTGACGGGACAGAGCATTACAACTTATTAGTCAATAATGAGAGACAACAGGGACTTAATTAGCATGGTTTTCCTGTGTGTGTGGGTGTGTGTGTGGGTGTGTGTGTGTGTGTGTGTGTGTGTGTGTAATGAACTCTTTAAGAACACAGACACGAGTGCGTTGAGGATTCAACAGGAGGTGATCAGCTGAGCGGAGCGAAAGAACATTAAATGGAACAAAAGAGACAGAGAGAAGCAGGACGGAGAGGAAGATCAGCCGTTCAGTTTGACGCCAACGTTTCCTTTTGTGTTTTCACAGATTTGCGCTGACATCAGTCTAAACTCGCTAAAGGCGTGAGAACAAAGACGGATGTTTACCCCTCCACGTGCTGACTGGCGGAGAGCGCTTTGTTCTCCGTCTGTAAAGTGACTGACTCACTCTGTCCTCTGACGTTCTTAGCGTGAGTTCTTTTATTGTTGTTTGTGAGGGAGCGAGCGAGGACGACTGGTGCTAGATCTGAGAGCTCGGCACATCCGCCCAGTAAGAACCTGCTGGTCTCACCAGAAGAGTGAGCGAATTAATGGATTCATCATGCAGAGGACATCATTATCATAAAAACATGCTAATTATGTTACACCTGGCAACGCTGCTCAATAACCAAAGCACACACAACGTAGGGAACCCTATTTTTGTGTATGTAATAACTTTAGTGCACTAATTAGTTTGGTGTTGTAGGATATTGATCTGAATATTGATCCCTGAGGCCTCCTGCTCCGCATCTCCTAACGTCTCGCTTTTGTACAACAGCTTTGGTTGGAATGGACCGTGTCGGTGTGACTGATCCAACATTTACTCGATGTAGACGATGGTGTGTTTGTTTCTTCTGCAGTTATGCTGGAGGACCAGGAAGTGGCTTCAGGAGAAACATTTGATCGATGGATCAATACGGGGCTGCTTAGTTTCCACCCCGCTGGAGTTTGTCCCTGTGTGAACACTGATATCGATCTTCTGTTATCAATTCCAGTCAGCTAATTTAGCGTCCACATCTCGTGTTTGATTGATTGTGTTCATTTTATATTTCCAGAAGTCAGCAGACGGGTGAAACACGGCCGAGTTAAAACGACTACATCCTGTTGTGAAGGAATAAACGTGGTGGTCTTGGTACCACCTCAGTTTGCCTCTTCAAAAGGGTGAAAAACGAGGAGCGCGGCTCATTCCAAACCTTCCAAAGCCTCCCAGCTGCTGATGAGAGCATCGCGCTGGCTGAGGAGCGAAACTGTTGCGCCCACGGCCGCTAACACAGGACAACGCGGAGCCAAAAGCTGCAGTACCAGTGAAGCCGTGTGGGGGCAGTATTGAGCAGCGTAGACAATAATGTCAAGTTAAGTCAACATAACTTTTTCCCCCTTTTTTCCTAATACAAATGTTAGTGCACGTGCTAAATATGCCGCAGATCAACATCCTGCAGGCACTCAGGAGGAAGAATTGTTCATCCTGAGGAGGAAACGAGTGGAAGAGCGTGTTTTTCTGTCAGTGTACCACCAGCCTGCTAAGTCTCTGCTGAGTGCCTCGCCACATTAGAAAGCACTTTAGTGGCAGATATTTTGGAGGCACTAATGTGCAGACAGGAACAGTAATTTCCTGACCGTAAAATCTGATCTGGCTATTGTTCTCGCCTCCACGTCAGTGTGTGTTGTGTTTGGGTTAATAATTCCTACACATGGTCCCGTGAGATGAATGAGCCCATTAAAGCGTCTGCTTCAGCTGCTGCTCGCTGTCGTTTAACTTTTGTCATTTTCTGCCTTCAACAAAACATTTAATGGTCACATCGGCCTCCGTGTTGGAGCGTTAGATCTCGCTCTGTTTAATAGGTTATCCAATTGATATCCTCAATAGTTCACGTTTATTTAGTCCCCAACAACAGTACCGAAACAACACTTTGCTAAATAGCTGTGGCGCTTCTCTCTCTGTGGTGGTGTTGCCATGGTTTCACAGCAGCACATCTGCTTCCAGAGGAGGTAAATAATGCCGTGGAAAGGCAGATAAAGGGATTCAAGGCTTCTGTCGATCATTCACAAAGAAAACAGACGTGTTTCCGTGAGCTGATTCAGGGTGGCGATCACAAGCGGTCCTTTCAGTGCCGCGGATTTCAGGGCCAGGGTGTCGCAAAAACGCTACACGCGCCGTGTGCAGCAGATAAAAGGCCACTAAGCACTCATACGCGTGCACGCTGACTGCCTTTTGCACCCTAATCCATCATGTTGTGTTTGTACGGTGCTGTTGAGGCAAACGGCCTGTTTCTGGGAACAAACGGTTTATCTGCGCCCAGCAGCGGCCCGTGAATCACACGCGAGGCCGTGCATGAGCTGGCCAGCGTGATGAAGTGTGTTTAGCTGGCGTCACAGCGAGAGCCATGGAAATCAGTTAGCCTCCGTTCCACACTGCTGAGCACAAGTGTGTACGTTCCGGCTCGACATCTGTTGAAACAGGGAGGCGCCTGTGGAAGCGCTGCAGACGGAGCCCAGGACCCACCACGGTGCCTCTCAGGGGGCCTCCCGCCATCTTTGCTCCACTGTGATGCTCAGAAAAGTTTGAATTTATGGCAGTTTATGCGCAACGTCCCAGTTTTATTATCAAAAAAAAAATCTGCATTGATTTTTTTTTATTTATATATTTTTTATCCGCCGCCTGAGCAGTTTTCAGATAGGTGGAGAAATAATCCTGCAGGTTACAGATCATTTTCTAGCGGTGCCTCACGTGCGTGTGATGTTTGCGCAACAACACTGGTAACTGAACAGCTCCTGGCTGCACAGCGCGTTGACGCCGCGGGGGCGGAATGCTTTTATTCAGCTGTCCCACGTGTACTCAAATTAGTCGCCACAAGTGGGTTTTGGAAATTGAAAAAGATGGAAATGCGGCGTCCTTTGGCCGTGACAAGGTCGGCGTTTATCCTTTGTCGCGGAACAGCGCAATTACGCCAACAACATGTGCAACGCTTTCCGGCCCCACGATGCTCAGGTCTGAAGCTCAGAAGGAGACCCAGGAGGTTCAAAGGAAGGTTAAAGGTTCAAACTGGCCCACACTTTCCAGGGCCCACCGGAGCGATGGACCTGTCCTGGTATCAGACGTGGCTAAGCTAATAATCCGGAGCCTGCCGTGGATCAACGGGCTGTTTAGGATTCCCGAGGAACGGAACGGACCTGCTGTGAGGTTAAACAACGCAGCTGTGAGGGGGGGGGGCCGGGAAGCAGAGCAACTTCCAGCGGTGGGGAAACAATCGGAAATTCTGGAGTGCTGATTAGCGTCCACGCAATAGGATGAATCTGGAAGAAAGGTTCCAGAGGCAGCCAGGCGTGGTAACGGTAAACCCTTCCTGAACCGGTTAAAACAGCGTTTCTGCAGCACGGCGCCTAAATACGCGGAGCTTCGGTGTTTATGGAAGAGAGGATTAACAAGCAGCGTGCTCAGATTATTACTGAATGACAACTGTGTTAAATAGAAACACGTGGCGGCCGAATCTCAACATTTTACCACAGATATGACCCTCTCGGATAATTCCGCTCTGGTAGATTCATGTATATTAAGGCCGCCTCGCACATTTAAGCACATTTCCATGTTCTCAAAAGCAGACGTGGAGATTGCTGAATAATTCATCCGCGAGGCCAGAGAAGAGCTCGCTGCTCCCTTTTTCTCCGTCTTTCACCTGGAAGCGTGTGTTCTCCTCGGAGATAATTTACCTTCATTAACGAATCTGTTTATCTGGAAAAAGAAATAAAGACAAACGAGCCGGCGGAGGGAGGAGAGGCGAGCACGTAAATGGATGAAGGAGGGGATCAGACTTTTTTCAATAAAAGGGCCACGTTGGATGTTTTTGTTTATTTAAAATCAGTCTGACTCTCAGTTGCCATGGAAACAAAGCAAAAAAGGAGAAACTTTTATGTAATATCCGTAACAGATTTTTCTCTTTTTAACAGTTCTAACATGTGCAAATATCTTTATTAATGGTGTTTGCTGAGATAACCCCCCCACACCCCCACACACACGTCTCTTTTTTACTCCACAGTGAAAATCTGCAGGAGCTCTTTATTCTCTTTAACAGCTGCACTTATCAAACCATTACAGCTGAAACGAGAATCCATTTTACCTCGTTAGCTGCGCCGCCGCCGCCTCCCTGAACGTGTATGCTGCGGCGGCAGTTTGGCACAACTGATCAAAACCTTCTGCGATTAAAATGTTACAGCTCGTTGAGGAAAATCAGCTGCAAATGCGGGCAGGCCGGTCTCAGATGTTCTCTGAGAACCTGAGCCTGAAGAGGAAGAAGCCTTGAGCAGGACCAGGCTGGATGGACAGAGGGGTAAAGGTGGAGGAGGAGCGACGGGACAGAAAGACAGGAGCAAACACCTCCGTCATACGTGCAGACACACTTGACAAAGACCTGAAAGAGCAGCTTTTTTTACTGATACGAGAACATTCCACCCATTGAAGTCGTGACCATCGGCTGTAATTGATGTTTTTCATTAATTGTGTTGCAGCTCAGAGCCTTTTTGACACTTTTTTCCTGTATGTAAATGATCTGGAGTCTTCCTTCACCAGCCCGGTTACCATCAGTGTGACGAAACACGAGGGTGAAGAATAAATTGAAGCTGTAAACTGATTAATATCGCCCCTCATCCAGGCGACAGGCTGAAATGAGGCCCAGCGCCTCCAACCTACGGCGGGATATTCACACACGAGCCTCAGCCGCACACGGGAACACATTGACAGCGATCGTAGCAACTGTCACAAAGTCAATATGGGGCTGCTGGAAATGACTCCCAGCTCGGGCGCGCTCCTCAGCGCAAGGTGACGGCTTTGACTCCGCCTGGAGGCGCATCATCAGTCCCCACGCAAATAAAGGCCGCCGTAGCAGACACACTTAAGCTGTCAGCGTTAAAGTAATCAGAATTTAATGGAGTGACTGCCACCTCTGCTTCCTAAGGGGATTTGGGATTATTGTGGCGAGCGTTTAAACAAACGAATAAACAAAAAGAGGCAAATTGCTTTGCAGGTGGAAATGACGGATTGGCTTTAATAAAGCGAAGGCGCGCGTCACTTTGTGTATCCTGTCGCGCGTCACTTTGTGTATCCTGTCGCGCGTCACTTTGTGTATCCTGATGAAAACAGCAGCATAAGAGCTGATGTCTTTGCAGAGATTAGCTCACGCAGGAGGAGAAATATTAGATATTAGAAATACCAGAAGAAGAAACTACTCTGTCGCATCTTTTGTGTAACTTTACTGTAAAACCTTACATTAGCGCAGAGGTGGGCAAACTGAGGCCCGGGGGCCACACGTGGCCCAAAGAACTATTTAATCTGGCCCGCAGAGCCTTCACAATCATTTTCCGAAAAGCCAAATGAAGAGGGTCGTCAGCTTTATTTGGTTAGAAAAAGGTCCAGACCCTCCCTTCACCTAGCATGCTAACATGTTCTCTCAAGAAGGTGGGGCCAAACATCATCTGGAGCTTCATCATCCATCTCTAGCTACACCAATTTACAGGCTCTTCTAAATATTTTCTCAGTCAATAGTCCATCAAGCAAGATTTTTAGCTAACCTCTGATGTCTGTGTAGACTGTCACTCATCCAGGTCACAGATCTCCAAAGGTAGATCTCTGGGTCAACTGGACTGGGAGGTTTCCCTGAAGACGTTTCTCCTTCTCTCCAGAGAGCTTCTTCAGGTCTAAACTTGCTGGGGGCGGAGCTTGAAAATATAGCCCTTGTGGACCACCGGTATGATAATGACCCGGGTGGTCAGTTGAGAGTCGTTGGCCTAGTTTCAGTTGGGGTGCTTCCCCTTTGTCTGTTGGGTCACATGGTGATGAGTCAGCAGGTCTGGTCAAACGGTGCGAACGTTTGGATTGTAGTCAACAATCCAAACTGAACTTGAAACTAGGTGAACGACCCTGCCAACGACTCTCAGGTGACCACCCGGGTCATTAACATGCCAGTGAGGGCTATATTTTCAAGCTCCGCCCCCAGCAAGCTTAGAACTGAAGAAGCCTTCTGGATAGAAGGCACACAGAGAGATCTAACTTTGGCTAACCTCTGATCCTCATTGGGGGGTTAGTTTCCTGCACCACCTGGACGGCCCCTTCATCAAGATCTACAACCCAATGTGGCCCTTCAGGCTAAAGAATTGCCCGCCCCTGCGTTAGCGTCATTTTCTTTCTTTGTAATAATCTTTTCAAAAAATCCTTTTCAGGTACACAAAAATGAAAACCGCCACAAACATCTACATTTTCAACCTGGCCCTGGCCGACGCCCTGGTCACCAGCACGCTTCCCTTCCAGAGCGTCAACTACCTGATGGGCACGTGGCCCTTCGGAGACGTGCTGTGCAAGATCGTCATGTCCATCGACTACTACAACATGTTCACCTCCATCTTCACGCTCACCACCATGAGCGTGGACCGCTACGTGGCCGTGTGCCATCCGGTCAAAGCGCTGGACTTCAGGACGCCGCACAACGCCAAGATAGTCAACGTCTGCAACTGGATTCTGTCCTCCGCCATCGGACTTCCCGTCATGTTCATGGCCTCCACCGCCGCCACGTGTAAGCACCACTGCGCCTTTCACGCGTTGGAACCGAAGTATCGCACCAAGTCGTATCGTTACATATCGTATCGGTAAATCGCACCAAGAACGGCGCAGAGAAAACGGGAGAAAATGAAGGTCTTCAGGAGGTCTTCACGTTCTCAGAGGGCTTCGTAAAACTGCCGATCTCAAGCTCAAAGTTCGCTCTGAAGCTTTTAGCAGCTTCGCTAAACACACGTCCCCGCGGCCGCCCGAGCGCTCATGGGAAATACTCACGCTCACAGAACCTCGACTCGACCCGAAAACCGACGGTGCCCACTGAGTAAACACTACAGAAGAAATAATTACTGTGTGTGTGTGTGTGTGTGTGTGTGTGTGAGAACAGCCACCAGCATTGTTGACTGCAAGCTGATTTTCCCGCACCCGCCCTGGTACTGGGACACGCTGCTGAAGATATGCGTGTTCATCTTCGCCTTCATCATGCCCGTCCTCATCATCACCATCTGCTACGGCCTCATGATCCTGCGGCTGAAGAGCGTGCGGATGCTGTCGGGCTCCCAGGTTCAGTAAAACCTCCACCGGTTTAAAAATGAGGCCGTTATGCAGACTGAAAGGGTCCCATCGGGCGTGTCCTCACACGAGCTCTCAGAGTTCCGCTAACAGCTGCTAGCAGAAACCAGCGAACCGCATCCAGCCGTCATTTCTCTTCTGCCCCCCCACAAACAGGAGAAGGACAGGAATCTGCGGCGGATCACCCGCATGGTCCTGGTGGTGGTCGCCGTCTTCATCGTGTGCTGGACGCCCATCCACATCTTCGTCATCATCACCGCTCTGGTGAAAATCCCCAGCTCCACCCTCCTGACCATCACCTGGCACTTCTGCATCGCCCTGGGCTACACCAACAGGTAGGAGCCAATCCAGGCGATCACACACACACACATACACACACACACACACACACACACACACACACACACACACGTGCCACATGCTAAATGCAGGCCTGCACACACTCCTGCCCTCCTCTTTTGCCCCCTGCAGCAGTCTGAACCCGGTTCTTTACGGCTACCTGGATGAGAACTTCAAGCGTTGTTTCCGAGAGTTCTGCACGCCGAGTCCGTCTGTGCTGGAGATGCAGAACTCGTCCCGGACCGGAGCCACGATCCGCAAGCTTCCGCAGCGCGAAACCAACAGCGCCAACACAGCAGAGCGGTCCAATCAGCAGGTCAGACGGCGTTCCTTCAGGCTTTTGCTGAGCGAGCTCATCTTTGATCCGAGCCGACTAACCAAACAAACGCGCCCTGTCCGCAGGTATGACTAGCCCTGGAGGGGTCGTCGGTGGACTCGCGCCGCTGCACCAACGACGACCTCAACTCAGACGTCACGCAGGTCACCACCGGGGTCTGACCGTGCACACACACGCACACACACACACACACGCACACACACACTCGCACAATCCAAGATGAGCCTGGAGAGCCGGAACGTCGCTGCCGAGTGAGGATTCGGCTGATGGGGCCACAGAAAGTGGTCGCGCTCGCCCGGATCTCCACACTCAGCCTCTCCATCCGGGCTCCGGATCCGGTTTTCCTCCCTCAGACGTGCGAACACGGACAGACTGGTCTTGAAAAGCCATTTCTGTGTGAAGCTAATGTAGCCTTACTCTCAAAAATGTCTGAATGTACAGAAGAAAACTGGGGGCTATTAACCACGACAGCGACACACGATAAATGTGAGGCGACGCTGGGAGCCGGTAGGATCTGCTGTGACCTTTACGCTTGCGTGTTGTGCTGCCAATTGCCTTTAACGCGGCTGTTTGATATTGTGTAGCAGTATTTCTTTGACGATCAACATGGCTGTAATTTCCTGTGCTGTGTGCTGTTGCTTTGGTCTGGACCGAGGGGGGAGAACCTTTCGAACACGATTGCTTTTGCCTTCTTTTATTCCTCCTCGTGTTGGAAGAAATCAGTTTCAGTTTTTCCTGGATGGAGCAACTTTGGTGTGTAAATAAACAGAACTCTTTCATAGGATTTAAATTTGTCTTCATCTAATTGGAAATTATGACTTTTTTCTTGTAAATATTGTGCGATCCATTACTACTATGATTTCACAATATTTCCTTTTTTCCTCCATAAAATGAAATGTTACTAAAAGAAAAAGAAAATTGGTTAAAGAGTTGTAATCAGTAATTTAATGAAAAAAAATGGCTTAATTGTTTAAAAACTGTGTTTAACTGTGCTTGTTAAACTTCTCCAGACGTGACGTGTTTGTACTGTGTTAGATTATTAATATTATTATTATTGTACGGATGTGCAGGAAGCAAACGTAGCTTTAGCACAACGGTTGTAGTGACATTACGGCTGATGGTCTCACATGCTTTTCTTGTGCTGGCAGTTCTCGTCGTGTACAGATGATCATTTCTGCTCAGTGGGCGACGCCGTGTATCCTGTAATTACTGTCAGTCACTGTGATGGAATTAAAGCTAATTCAAAACCTTCTGTATGTTTTTATCTTTTGTCTAAAAACCCGAATGTTTCCTAAACCCCGGGTCACCGTGTGAGATAACCTGTTCCTATATTAAAGATTTGAAATACACTAGAACTGCGGTGCAGAACAATCTTCCACCTTTTTAACGCCATGTCATCAATCAGCTCTTTCTTTTTTTTAATATCATTTGTTCTGCTGGGACTGATGGGATTACTGTGAGAAAAGCTGGAATTTGTCAACCCGAGGTTAGTTTCTGAGACGGAAGAGGATTATTTCCCATTTGTCACAAGCACAGACGTGTTAAACGCGCGTGGGAGGACAGAAGATGCAGCAGGCTGCGGCGATGCTGCGAGGAAACCATGTCACGTGTCGTCTGTCAGGGACGGAGTTTGAGTCAGAAGTGTGATTATTTCTGTCACCGCCATTACTGTCAAACGCCGCGGCCCTCAGTCTGACACATCTGACAGCAGCCGGACCGAAGCGAGGGGAAAAAAAAGGCATAAAAGCATCGTGTCAGGGTGAAGAGTGGAGGGACGTTAGATCAGGTTAGAACATCAGGACCTGCAGCAGATGTGAGCTTAACATCTGCGCTTCCAGGAAACGCGGCGCTCTGGTTCTCTCAACATGGCTGCAAATCTCCCTTATCAGCAGCTAGCGTTCGCTCTGAGCCACCATCAAAAACCAGACGGGCTCCGGGTCACATGACGCTTTACTGACAGGTTCAGCGTCCGGAAATGACATCTTTGCTGTGGTTGCAGTCACCCGAACGACCTCAGAATGAGAGAAACATGATAAATGTTAGCATTTTGGCTCGTAGCATTTTGGGGCGATGAAACTGTCACGGCGTGATGATCAGTGACGGGTGGAGCTTCAGAAACGGATCAATCTTCAAACACTAAAGCATACATCGCACTCTACACGCCAACTTGGCACAAATCTCCTGCGCTGCGATAACACCGCCGCCCCCAACCTTTTAACCGGCTCAAACAAGTGAAAGAAAGATTGTGCGTTCTGCCCCAAATCTCATTTCAGGGCTCTGCAGGTTTTTTCCCATCAGCCTCTCTTTCTTCAGGCCATTTCATACCGTGATGAATGACGAGCCAGCCCTCATCTTCCCAACAAGAGAAAAGGAACTGCATGGCTGGCGTAGCTCTCAGCACATCGGGAGATGGAGGGACAAATCTCCAGACTGTCAGGAAAACACACAGGAAGTAAACTGAGGAGAGGAGCTAACGTATCAGTAAGTGAACGGGTTTGACAGACCGCGGAGGCCCGTGGAGCCGCCGTCCACCTCATTACTCTGTCCTCGCCTGGGTCAGCTCGCAGCATAAATCCTGCGTCGTGACAGCTAACCAATGAGCCGCCACGGTTTGTGTGTTGATCAAGCAGCCGTCTCTAACGGCTCCAGAGGGCGTACTTTGTTTTTACCACTTCTCTCCATCGACCTGCAGCTCCTGGCGCTGCGGATTGGCCTCCGTCTCAGGCCCTGGGCGTAAATCAGTGCAAATAACGCTGACTGTGGTTTTCACGAGGCTATCACTCACCGGGACTGCGAGGCGCCAGAGCCGTCCAGTCAGACAACACGGTCGTCCGTCTGCTTGATTTTAATTACCTTTTCCTCCTGCTGGTGCTTTGCAGCTCCCAGATCTGCACGCCAAAAAAAGACTGGCCATCAAAAATTGATTATCAGCCCCCCCCACCCCGTGGCTCCTATGTGCAGCTCTGCAACAAGCGGTGAGATGAGCTGATAGCTCAGCTGAAATGACTGATAGCAGAGGAAGAAGCAGTCAGCGGCACTGCCTGGGCACTGGGTGGTCCTCCTGCTACGGTTTGCAGCATTTTCAATGAGAAGGTGGACTCTTCCCTCAGATTTCCACGAGCAGACAGGCTGAGTGTCTGAGAGTCTGAGGCCACACGTGTGGCCCAGAGAAGCCCTGAGGAAAGCACAGTCCCCTCCATTACTGCCCCTGTTCCTGTTACAGCACTCTGAAAACACAAGGACCCGAGCCGATCGCACTCTAACGCACGCCGCTGTGATGGGGATGGTGGTCTGAGAGCGCGTTGGTATGGAAACGTCAGGCCGCGCTGCGTCTCTTTAACAGCATTAACTGTGCTCTTGTTCCAGCACACACGCGCAGCTTTGCTCTCCTGCCCCAGTGTGATACTAAAAGCTAATATAGCCTTGATGTCCTTGGTTCAGGTGGTAAATTGACCATCTTCTCGCACTTAGGTTATCATTTTGCAGGCTATTATCACCAGGTAAAGGCCTGAGTGCCTGAAAGACTCCCTGGATCTGACCGTTCACCCCCAAAATTCAAATTCTGCATTACAGCGTCGGTGTCGGTTATTCTATTTTCATGCCCCTTTGTGATTTTTGTGTTTCCTCTCAGCAGTTTCCTCTGTGCATAATTTTTACACCTCATCAAATGAGGTGTAAAAATGATATATAAAAAGCATCAAAGCGTTTGCACTGGTTGGGTCAGGCTCAACTGTTTCTTCCTGGTTTCCAATAACCCGAGTCTGAAGCTTTGAGCCCGTCAATGAAAGGTGACCTTTAAAGCCACTCCTGTCTGCTGTACTGGAGTTCCATTATCCTGCTACATTTCTTACTGATTGTTTCTATCTTTTATTGTCATCACAGCTTGAAATGGGCTGAAATAAACCCATCTGAACTGCCCACAAGGGTCTAGGAAGCAATCCATCGCCTTTCCCACATCGGCCTTCACTTATAAACGCTCAGGTAATGTTCTCCATGTGGAGCTCATGGGAACGTAAACCTCATTCATGGTCGTATATTCCAAACAGAGAAGAAGTAAAATGATAATAACAAAGATGCACAATCAGAAACGCTCATTAATAATGCCCACAAGACCTGGTTCTGCATCAGCTGCTGGAAAGAATTGTAAATTAAACTGTCAAAGAAATAGTGCACGCTGTGGGTGGCTTTACATTTCCGCCACATCTCCTGCATGTTTAATCCAACCTTTACGGCCTCATAATGATTCTCTAATCAAACAGCTAATATACCGAATTATCTTACGCAAAAGGGTTGCAATTTAAAAAATGAAACCTATCAGTGAAAGCCACAGGGTGTAACAAGCGTATAACTGCTTAATCGTTTGATAGCAAACAGGTGCACAATGAGCTTCTGATTCAGTGTCTTAATTAACACCACGGTATCAGAAACATTGTGTGCACATTATTGCCTCAGGAGGTTTGGCTGCGTGTGATTCACGTAAGCAAACATAAGGAATACATGAAAATCAGGACCGAATCGGCTCATGTACGAGATGGCGCTGTGGTGCACTTATATCCGGATTTAATGCACCTAAGTTATTAAACCTATTTGACCATGTCACACACATACGGCTGTGATACCTGGAGGTGCACCTGTGGTTGTGTTCGCTAAAATGCCGAAAGACTGCAACACTTACTTGCAGTCCTTGCTCTGAGAAATTAACTCCACATCTGCACGCCTCCCAGCTGCACAAAAGGTCGGGTGTTTTCATGCACGGAGGGCTTCTGGGGTCAGAAACCAAGCCAGTTCAGCCTCTAGTCTGCTGGGAAAAATGAATGTGTGTAAGCATTATGCTCTGCCTCCTCCTGCTTTCATCCATTTACAATATGAAAGAAGAATGATTTAGACAGTTATTTAAAGGCAAGCTGCTCCTTTAACTGACAATACTGGAAATACTATGAGATGTATGCAGCTTTGACACGGCAGTTTATTGTTTGATCAAATGGAATTTTCTTGTTTCAGAACCTGAACAGCAGTTAAATTGACACTAAAACTCACCTTCAATGGTTTTAGCATATTTTTCAACTATAGACTTTAACATTATTGTACAGCAACGTTTAACACGCCACCAGTTGTTTTCACAGCCAACACCTCAGCTGTGGTGCTGCTGCTGCTGCTGCTAAATGCACACTATCAATGCGAGAGAAATGTTTAGTGTTTGTTTCTGCCCGGTTGCCTTTACTGGTGGGACCTACCGGAAGTTTCTGTTGTATTGGTTTCCGGGGAAGCGATATAGCGTTTTGTCTCTTGAGCTCTTTATTCTACATCGAGTGAGTGTTATTGCATATGCGGGTAAATTGTTTTCGATATGCTGTTGTTATTAGTATTTAAGTCGGTTTGAGTTACTTCTGTTAATTTGAAGAATTTGGTGACAACCACTTTAGCTAACCTCACGTTGCTATTAAGCGCGAAAGCTAATGAAAACCACGTTAGCTGCTAGGCTAGCTGCTTTAAAATTAGCTGCTTTAAAATTGTTTTCTGTATACGGACATAGTCATAGGTTGCCAGTGAAATTAAGAATACATTACACACCCGCTAATGGTTTTGGGGTTGCTTAGCAGTATCTCATCGTTAGCAATAACCAATAAAACGTCTCATGTTCGACTTTTCGTTCATTATATTCTTCCAGATTTTGAAGGAATCTTCCTCGTCACCCAGCAACGATGACAGACAGATACAACATCCACAGTCAGCTTGAGCATCTTCAGTCCAAATACATCGGCACGGGACACGCTGACACCAGCAAATGGGAATGGCTGGTCAACCAGCACAGAGACTCCTACTGCTCCTACATGGGACATTTTGACCTTCTCAACTACTTCTCTGTGGCCGAGAATGAGAGCAAAGCCCGCGTCCGCTTCAATCTGATGGAGAAGATGCTTCAGCCATGTGGACCACCAGTGGACAAACCTGATGATGCCTAATTTTTTTCATCATTGTTTTCAAAGTCATGTTTCATTTTCTGACCATCGCGATTGAACTGCAGACAAAACCGGATGTCTTTTTTTTCTTCTTTGAACTTATCTAATTAAAGTTGTTATTGCTTTGATCTTTTTACTTCAGGTTCAGTGTACATGTTTGTCCAAATACTTAAGGATATGACTGATTAAAAGCGTATTCATTCAACCAGGTTAGAATCAGTCAAAAAGCTGCAAGAACTAAATGAGTAAAATGGTGCGTTTGTGGTCCTGTTGGACAGCAGGGTGATCGACCTACAGACCTGTCTCCGTTTCAGAGTTGGACTGTTCAGATTTAAGCGTTTTCTCCCTACAGTCTAGCACACGAACAGTTCAGTTACGCCTGGTTTTTGATAGTCGAGGCCCTGATTTCTTCCTCCTGTGAAGAAGCCATGAAAGACCTAAAATAGAGGCAGCAGCAATTAGACCAGTGGCTTCTGTTTCTGAAGTGCTTCTTGTTAATAAAACTACAAGCTGATTGACTCACTGGTGGAATTTGAGTGTCCTATTTTCCTCCAGCAGATATAAATATCAGAGTCTGCGGGAGGAAGAGTGAGGCAGAGGAGCAGCCTGGGTCCACTCTGCTGACTGTGAGTTTTGCCAGAAAAGCTCATAAACGTGACTCATTGTTGGAACAGAAGGAAGTTCTCATGTGGCGCTCCAGGTCCGTGCGTGTGCACGTTGGAGGCTCTTGGAGGGGTAAGTCCTCGCCATCTGCTCGGAGGTGGGAGTCGTGGGGACGGAGATGCCAAGTCAGGTGTGACCATGAGGTCTGTTGCTGGGTGAGCTCGCTCGCTCGCTCTCTCTCTCTCTCTCTCTCTCTCTCTCTCACACACACACACACACTCTCTCTCTAGGTGGGATAATTCTAATGCTAGTCGGATACAGCCAGTAAATTACAGAAAATCACCAGAATCAGGAAAAAAACCTTCATTCCACATTAAATGATGTTAAATGTTTATCAGAATTTAGGCAACTTCTGTCAGCTTTTAAAGTGTCAGCAAAATATCTCAGCTGATGGGAAGAATCTGCTGACTGATCCAGTTTTCATTGGTTTCACATAAGGGTCGGAACCGGATAGATTTAATGTAATTGCTTTTATTTTCTTTGTAAATTGCTTCTTGTTTCAGCTTAATCACAACGTGGATTTGCTTCAGAAATAATTCTTTTCCCCAGAAATAATTGGATCTCATTTTCGCGGCGGAGTGAAACCGGATGTCACTGACACTCTGATTTCCATCTCTGATTGCAGTAAAGTGCATTCCTCCCTCTGTCCCCACCATCCAATCATCCTCCACCCAGATCTGCCGCAGCATCTCTCGTCATTGTCCTCCTGGTTATCTCCTCCAGCCTCAGAAACAGACCTCATCAGCTACCGGCTTTCCTCTCCCGCTGACTGGGTTGATAATCCCACCTGCTGAGGTACCGGAACCTGCACAGGTGAGTGCGGGGTGACGGGAAGATTTGCTGCAGCGTTTTTAAACCGCGGAGGTTTTTCTCTGCTCATCTCTGGGAATTAAGAGGTGAAATTGAAACAGAAGGTGAGGATTGAGGGGACGAGTGTGAGAACAAGTTCTTAAATAAAGCTGCTTTAGGGTTTAGTCGATATTCTCACAGGTGGAGAGCTGAAGGATAGCAGATGAGCTAACACCCATCGAGCAAGCAAGGTCAGTGTCCAGGACTTTCAGCTGGAGCTGTCACTCAACCAACCCATCCTCAGTTCTGTGTGAAGGCCAGACCGGATCCGCTTCCGTCCCTGAAGAAATCAGGATAGACTTTCATCCATTTGCTTTTAAAGACGAAGAACTTTCACTCATCTTCTCAGGGAAATACGCCTGGATGGAAAGGAACTGTTTAATCCTCTCCACACCTCCTCTCCTCCACCACTCTAAAATCAAAACACCCACGCAGCTGAAACTGGATACTCTTATGGCCGTTTGGGCCAAAAGCTATATAAAACAAATGGTTTCAGCTGAGAGAACCACCATTCTGTCAGCTGGAGGTGATCACCAGACCTCCTGGAGGTCTGCTGTGGATGGTTTAGCGACATCTAGTGGTGGGAATGTAAACGTCAACTGCAAATTACTTGCAAATGTTTTTTACATGAGATTATAATCATCAAATATTTTGGTTTTAGTGGCTCTAAATTTCCCTGGATTGGAGACAAGATGGAAGGATTTATCCTCGAAAGCAGCTTGCTTCATCCAAACGAACAATAAACGTCAAAGCGTCTTCAAAATGAAACATGAAAGTATCCTGAAGCTCTTCTTTTAATAATATTTTCTATCACAGGTCTATAACTCTTCCACACATCCTCTCGCTGAGTCCCAGCTCCATCAGGTTTGACTGATTACAGATTAAAACTTCTGCTCACTCAGCGCCATAAACGTAGACTTTCACATCAGTTCTGCAGTAAAAATGCAGATTAAAAAACTTGCCGAGTCTGCAGCAGGTTTTTCCTGAGAATAAAAGCATTTTTAATGCTCCTCCTCCAGAATAATGCACCGTTTCTTTCTATCCTTCCTGATCTGACTGTATTTGATCAAAATTGTAGCTTTAGCTGATTGTTAGTTATTGTTTATCAGGTAAAGTATTCTTTTGGTTTGGGCCGTTTAACTAGAGGAAGATCATTTTCAGACACTGAAATAGCTCCCAGCTCATATCTATCTCTGTTCAGATCGGATTTGTCCATGTTCTGCCTAAAAACCTCGGAGAGGAGCCCCGGTGAAGGAAGCTGCAGAGGCGGCGACAGAGTTGGAAACATTTATATCACATTCTCGGCAAGTCTGATTTGGATGAATCCACATGCTTCATAAACATTCTGTACAAAAGCTTCATGTACAACAACATACGTGACCCAGCCCTGCTGCACATTTCAGAAGCAGACGTCACATCAGTCCGTTTCCGAGACGACGTCCTCGGAACCTTTTAGACATCGGAGCGCTCGATAAAACCTTTCCTGTGCTGATCGTTTACATTTATTTTCCCATAATTAACAATGCATTAATACACAATGATCAATCATGAAAACATCCCAGTTTGCCTCGTTCCATCATATAAGGTGTTTTTTCCTCTCTAACCAATTTAATTAAAAACTTCATGGGTCCATAAAACTGGTTAACACTGTTATTAAAGTCGCATCTCGACTAGACTCTGATCCAAGTTGATTTGGGGAAATATGCCGCTTTTGCCAGGATCTGGGATCAAAAACAGGCACTTAGCTTAGCTTAGCATGCAGGCGGGACCTTTGACCTTTCTTGTTTACGGCAACTGAAGCTGGAATGTGAACGTTATAAAGTCATTTCTGTTTTCGTGGTCTGAAACTGATTGGTTAGAAGTCATCTAACGGGAGGAATTGTCCAGTTTACAGGAACAACCTGGAGGCACAAAGTCAGCCGAGTTTATCCTGAAAATAAGGCGGCCGGAGAGACAGAGACGATCCAGACGTTCAGGCGAGTTTTATTTTGTCTATAAGATGAAAGTGTTTGTGCAGATGGAGTCTGTGGCTTTGCTTAAAATGATCTCCTCCCACATTGAAGCCTGCGGAAACGTCAAACACCGCAGCCAGCAGGACTCGCATCCTGTTGATCCAGACAGGGATCCCCTCTGGTACACACACGTGGACGCTCATCGTCTCTAACCTGCTCCGTCGTTGCTGTTAGTCTAACAGCAACCGCCCATCTTTCTCCACTAAAATTTCAATTTCTAGGGATCCTAAAACTCCGCATTTGGCCAGCAGAAATCTAAGGTCAGTCAAACACCGGATGGGGGTTGAGGCATTCCACAATCTTTAATGCACTGATTCCAACTGCACCTCACTGTTCAGGCGTCCACTGAACTGGTCCTGGACCAGCTTCCTCGCTGCACCTCCGTTTGACACGTTTTGTGATATGGCGCCCTCTAGCGGCGAAGCGATATAAATATCGGATTCTTCACAAAGGCACAAAAATAAAAAATAAAAAATAGCCCCTCCCCACTGATTACGACACAGGCACTGGCGACGGCATCCAATCAGCAATACTTCCGGTTCCTGGAGAATGTCCATATATGGTCATATGGTAAAGGCTTCAGTATAACCAGACATTATTTTCCTCCTTTCACAATAAGTTCTGAAGCGCAGCAAAAAAAAAAATAAAACATACACAAACAGATTCTCGCCATCTATAATAAATAAATGGTTCTAATCTGAGTACTATATACATGACTCTCCTACTACAGACTGTATATGTGCAAAAGTGGCACCATCGTCCACTGACAGGCCTTAACACAACTGTAGCCATGACAACAGACAAAAATACTGTACATATCAGGTACAACTGGATCCAAATGTAGAAAAGACCGAGCTGCAGATGGGGAAAAGAGGGCAGCGAGACTAGTGACGTGTGTGGATCCTAGAGCTTGTGTTGCTAATGTCCAGCTCCCAGTAAAAGTACTCAAGGTCGATGGAATCTGAAAAAAAAACCAACAAGAACAAGAATATGAAGAGCTAATGATGCGCAGGCAGGTGTACTTCAGCTTAGCGGGTGTTCAGCATGTCAGGCTAATGAACTGGGGTGGTTGGTGGACACCGCGGCCTTAATGCAGTTACAGGAAATGGCTTAGGGGGGCTGGAATAAAGTAAATATTGATCAAAGTGATCTAATACAGATCACTTTGGATCTGTATTAGAGGAGCCAGAGTGATACATTAGTAATTAAGTTTAACATTTGGCTTTGTGCTGGAGTCTATTGACTGTTCAAATACCTGGTGAAGTGTTTACTGTCTTCATGAACCTCCATCTCACGGCTCTTAAACTCATTCAGCTCCTTACGGATGGCAGCCTGAGGACACACACACACGCACGCACGCACACAAATATCGTTATGTGCGTGATGGACCTTAGTTGTAGTTAGAAACACGACCAGCAGAGGGCGCACCCAACACAGAAACTGCCCAATCAGTCTTCTTTTATTATGACATTTATAAACTAGATCAAGTCTATTTTACTCTATTCAGAATGTAAATAAATGTCACAGAGGCTTTAATGAAGGTTTTAAAAAAAGCTCTAAATGTCCCCATGTGATCTTTATGGCACAGATAAAGGCAGAAGGCCATGAACTGGTGAGTTTGCAGGTAATTAAACAGCACATGAACACATTAGCATTGGAATGTTAAGTCAGAATAAACGATGCCTGGAAGCTGTTTACAACAACTGCTCTGCGGTGCACACAGTAATATCATGACTGAGTCAATAACCTGCTCCTGGCATTCCTCTGTGCTATTAAGGTCCATTTCTGCTTCCCCACCAGCATCCATCACCTTGATGGGATGAACTGGTACGCTGACTTTACACTCACTGCCCACCCTCACTAATTCTCTCAGGCAAAACTGTTCTTAAATGAAATATCATCAGGGTGTTTTATCTGCTCGAGCACATTGTAAACAACCAAGGGTGATACTGCAACATGAGAGCTGTGCTGCTTTGGAGGTGTAGCACCTTGTCAGCAGGGGTGAGACGGGTCCAGGGTTTGTCTGCTCTCCGGTCGTAATCCTTGGCATCCGTTACCTCCACATACTCATTAAAACGCAGGATCCTTCGAGCAACGAGCTCTGCCACTGTTGGCCGCACGCTGAGCTGCACACAGAAGACACGATCAAATATGTCGCAGAATAATGAGTTGTGTTTTATTTTTCTGTCTCTTTTGTAGTCTGGAATTACAGGAGGAAGAGAGAACAGGAGGAGTGTGTGTCAGGAAAACGCAAATACTGTGGCCTCCGTGTGTGTGTGTGTGTGTGTGTGTGTGTGTGTGTGTTCACCTTTCTGGAGAGTCTCCTCTTAATCTCCTGTTTGGCTTCTTGCTCCTCTGCTTCATTCTTTTCTACATGTGGAGAGCAAAAATAGTCATTTCACACATGCGGAGTCTGTGACGTGTCACAGCGGAGGAGTCATGTGACCGACGTCCCCCTTCACAGCGGAGGAGTCATGTGATCTATGTCCCCCTTCACAGCGGATCCCGCCGGAACACCTGATCCGTTACGCTCACCAACGACGGGAGCTCAAAGCAAAGCAGCTTCTCGTGAATGATAACATTTTCAGTGCATGGGTGAAGGTCAGGACGCAGATACCAGAGCTTGGTGCTCAGGTACGATACTCCGGCCTTTAAAGGTCCAACTGGGACGTTCCTCTGCTTCGGGAACACCTACGTTTGAGGATGTTTCTCTGCTCCAGCTCCTCTGTGGTGGGTCTCTGGCTCAACCGCCTGAAAGACAAAACTGTGATATCACACCTCAGTCTGGAAGAATCAATTAGGTAATCACACTCACACACACTTCCCCGCCAAATCTGAACGTTCTCACCTCATTCTTTGTGTGTGTGTGTCAAAGTGTGTGTGAGATACCTGACCAGTTTGCAGCCTATCTGCTGGCGGAGCTCGTGTCTCTCCGTCTCAGAGCTCCTCGGCAGAATGTTCTTCTCCTCCAGCTCTCTCTTGCTGGGTCGGTTCCCCAGTTTGATGTTCAGGGTGTCTCGACGGCGAATCTTCATAGCCAATGAACCTGAAACCCAAAATCAACAGGGACAACTTAGACGCAGGCTACCAGCAAGCAACACACACACGCGCACGCGCGCGTGGCTACAGTCGTGTCTAATAAGCGGGTTCATGACAACCACATTAACTAGTTCTTTTTCGTACTGTTGGTGTACTCGTTTTCCTCCTCCTCCTCCTCCTCCTCCTCTTCCTCGTCACGGTACAGGATGGGCCCGTCGGAGTCAGAATCGCTGGTCTGACTGTCTCTCGGCCTGTCGGGGATGACGGTCACCTCGGCGTGCTCCGTCTTCACGCTGAGGCCTTGCGGCTCGGCTGACCTGCAGGGAAACCACGGCAACGTGAACGATTGGCCATGTGCACGTTTCCACCTCCACACCTCCTCTAGAGCAGAGCTGCAGCCTTCTCTTGTCGCCCCTCTCGGAACATTCCTCCCAGTCTGCGCTCCTCACCTCAGGCTGCTCTGGTCGGAGCACTCCTCCTCTTCACTCTCTCTTTGGTCCTCCCCTCCCTCCCCTGGTGTTCTCCCCGGCCTCTCCCCTCTACAGCTACAGTCCAACTCCCCTCTCGTGCAGGAAGTGTCCTCTGCAGCGTTCTTGCTAGCAGGAGCCCCTCTCTGGGGCTCAGGGACCCCACCGTCGTGGCCCTCCTCGCTCGCAGCAGAGACCTTTGGAGGAGACGCCAGTCCAGAAGCACCTTGAGCCGCTTCTCTGTCGCTGAGTGAGGTAGATATTCCGTGAGACAACCGAGAGGAGGACTTCGGCTCAGCAGGCTGGCCTGAAGTCTCTGATGTCTTCTGCGGCACGGAGGAGGTGGGAGGCTCTGATTTCCTGTTAGTCCTCGCATCTTTCCTGCCATTCGGGGCCACAGCGTCTGCATCCTTCGCCCCGCGCGGATGAAGGCTGGAGGTGGAGGAAGTGTTTTTTGTTGTGCACCCAGTCTTCTTTGGATGGGAGGATTTAGCTGAGGAGACGCAGGAGGGAGACCAGAACACACGCATGTCAGACAGACGTGACGAGGACCAGTAACATTCCAGTAAATCCACACTCTGTTCAAATATCTGAAAAACCTGTGAGAAATAAAGACACCCAGGCCGATGTCCCCAAAATAGATTCATCTAGCCACAGAAATGGGTATTATAATCTCTGATAAAGCAGCTTTTGTTCTACTTCAGCTGTATTCCAACATAAAACAAACAGAAGCCCTCAGAGACGACCGCACGGACCTCACATGCTGCGCTCTGCGTGCACTTCTGCATGCTGCCAACACACACTACAACACACACTACACGAAGCTAATATCCATCAATCGCAGGTTGCCAGAGCGTATTTGGAAAGAGAAAATAGAAAATACGTGCAGGACTCAGTCTCACATGATCTCTCCCGCACACGTCCCGGTTCACTCGAGCACAATATTGTTTTTCACTTCTGCTTTTTCAGAAAGACGGGCCAGATAGATGGTGGAGAGGAAGAGAACACAACCGGGTGCAAACTCAAGATAAGGAAGGGAGGGAGTCGTGCTGTGATGGGGTCTGATGACTTTGCTGTGAGTCATCTTGGGCCTCAAGCACATTCTCCATGCAGTGATGCAGGTAGAGGTGCGAGTTCTGGCGGGTAAGGCGGCGTCGGACCCAGCTGAACTTACCATTCCCACGATTAGTGTTGTTAGTGTTCCGCGGGCTAGCTTTAGCCTGATTGGAGGAGCCTGTCCTTCCTGTAGTTTTACTGGCCTTTTTAGCAGCAGAGGCAGCGTCTCTGTGTTTGGTGGCAGCAGCAGCGCCACCTGCAGGTTTGGAAGAGGCGGGCAGCGTGGCGCTTTGCTGCTTTTTAGCTTGGACGTCTCGCGGTCGCACGTGATTCGCACGGACGGGACTTTTAGTATCACACCTCTCTGTGTACGTCAGAGAATATAGAAGAGGAAAGTATGACATGTGCAGTTAAAAACAGAACCGGGGAGACATTTAAAAACAGACGAGGAAAAGGTCATGCAGATGAGCGGAGGCTCAACGTCAGCCATCTGCTGACTGCTGGAGACCACGTCTGACCCGTTTCAGCCTGTAGAGACGGCGTGGAGGCATGCATGTCCCAGAACTGGGTTTGCTGCCTTGTGCCTCCAGCATCTTTCAGATTACTGAAGAACAAACAAATGGCTCAGAGCTCGATGCTAACAGGGTGGAGATGAGAGCAGCAGAACACTTAAGCAGCATCAGACAGAGCAGCAGCGTGCCGTCTCCAGAGAGGGAGCTATTAGACGGCTGCTGCTGCTTTTCAGCCGGAGAAGGCCGACTGCAGGCTGATATAATGGGAATATCTATTTGAACACATTAGAGCCACTCTGAGATCCCGCAGAGGATTCAATGTCAACCAGAAAGCTGCAGCCAATACAAATTTGCTGCATAAACTGAGACTCCATGGCAACCGAGGCCCAAAAAAGGTGCAATATTTATTTCTATCTCATAAACAGTATCTGTTACATCACTAAACAGCTGAAAAACGCAGCAAGTAAAAGCCTGTCCGCGTCCTAAACATCAGCGCCCTAGTCTGACCTCTGAGCACGGTCGACACATCTGGATTATTTCAATTCCACTGCACCGGTTTCCAAATACCTCTGGAGCCGACTGTAAATGCGGGGCTGCGCCCAGCGCTCCAGCGCGGAGTCTCCAGGGTTCAATTCTGGACGTGTAGCCAGAGTGCTGCATCAGCGTCGTTGAAAATGGGCTTTGACAGAGTTTAGAGGCCACTTGCGAGTCTGCGAGATTAGAGCAGAAGCTCCGTCGGGGTTACGGATGCTCGCTTCATGTCGTCAGAAATGACTCAGAACTAACGTGACACTTTTAAAACGCCTGTTTTTGTTAAGCAAACCGACATTTTCCGACTAAAAATAATGAAAAGGCTCTTTTTGTTAACAATAAGAATATCTCCCAGCGGAAAACAGCTTCGTGACCATAGAACCTAGGAGAAAGGGCCTCTTTGTTGCACAGATGTCTTTTTCTACCCAGCTGAGTGTCTTTAAAAGTACTGTAAAGAGCACAAATGACAGGCTGAACAAAGACAGGAGTAATTCGATTTACCAGTTCTGTTCTCTTTGCTCAGGGACTCGCCGGCGTGCTCCCGTTCCTCCGTTTCCGAGGACTCCACGTGAACTTTGACCTCTTCCGACGTCCCGCTGGAGGTGGCGTGGCCATTCGGGGTTTCGGTGCTGATCGTCTCATCTGGCAGATCACATTTTGTAAGAGTTCTTGTCTGAAAACATCTAAATTTCCTGGAAGTTCTCATATGTAACAGCGGTCGGAAGCCTGACTTCGTATGCTGATGCTTTGATAAATCCTATCACACAATTTGTTGTAGTAGTTCCCCCTTTTTTCTAATATTATGGGTAATGTAATTACACATAATGAATAAACACACAGGTTAATCGAGGAGGAGAACCTTGATCTGGGATGAGAACTCCTTTCCTGATCAGCTCTTCCCTCGTTTGTCTGGTGGAGATTTTTCTCTCAAGAACTAGAAGACAAAGATGGCGGTCAGAGCGTGAATTCCCTGTTCACGACATCGACTGCAGCGTTATCAGCGGGAGTCCTACCTCTGGAAAGGTCCTGGAACTTGTCGCTGGTCTTCTTCTTCCTCCACTTCCAGGGCTTGAAGAGTTTTCCCAAGGAAGACAGTTTGCCGCGCTGCTGCCGCGGCGGGTGGGAGTTCTGGGGGTTGGCGGCGCTGTCCACCACCACGTCCGAGCCGGACAGAGAGGACGATTTCTCCAGGCCATCGACTGGAGGACGCACATGCAGCAATGCAGAGAGAGAAGGTAAATGGTGGATAAGTGCAGCCACAGGCCGCCATAAGCAGGAACATCACGCCTTCTTCAGGTTTTAGCCTCCGGTGAAAGCGAGTTCAGACATTTACCAAATCAGATTATTGCTTTTTCTTTTACCCTCACAGATGTTCGAGATTCCAGAAAGGTTACGGGAAGAGAACCAGGCACCAAGTCCTGGTGTGTTAGCAGCAGCAGCGATTTACCAACGTCCAGCGTCTGCAGAGGGGACGTGCACGTGTGAGCGTGCTCTGTGGTGAGACTGTTGCCCTTACACAACTCCTCCGCTTCCTGTTGAACGACTAGAGGAGCTGTGAGTTGTGGGATACTGAACAGGGTGTGTGTGTGTGTGTGTGTGTGTGTGTGTGTGTGGCACCAGAGGCCCTTGCAGAGGAAAGAGAAGTGATACATGTGATTTCTCAGGTCCAAACAGTGGATGTGTGTTGTTATTTCAGCTACAGCTGAAAAGCTGCTGGCTGCAGGGAGCCAGGCGGAACTCAGAGCGCCTTTCCCTGAGCCCTCCCGTCCTCTCCGTCAGTATTACACTCCTGGAGTTGCTACAGACAATTCACGCCCAAACACAAAGTCTCACAAAGCCAAACCAGATCGGTGAGCGACAGGTTTAAGCAAACTGGGTTTAGTTTCAGGCAGAGATGGACCCACTGTCCTCCAGGCTGAATAAATCCAGATGTTTGGACAATCCTCATCTGAAACCGCCCAAGAAAACAACAACGCGCGTTTGTAGCGAGGTTTCTCGCCAGGGTTTGTGCCTCTATTGTTTGCCTTTGCTTTACGCGCCTGATCGGCTGAAGGAAATCAATTTGGGCTGACGCTGGAGGCCATCTGGAGCTCCACGTGCACGCCTTGGCGACGGAGGAGAAGAAGAGGAGCGTCAGCCTCATTTGGGAGCCCTGATTGGTGGACTGGTAATGAATCAAGGATTCTCCTTTAGCTGACGTCTCCACTGTGAAATGAAAGAGAAGAAACGCTGCACGCTGTCCCCGGGGTTTGCTCGCTCTCACCTTGACACACACGCACTCATTTCCTGTTCCTGTCCCGATACTGAATCGCAACAAAGGCGGCGTTTCAGCAGCTGATGATGGGAAAATCAGCAACCAGCACCACCAGAGCAGCTACCAAACCTGCAGTTGGAGGCAGGAATAAAGGAAACGCTCAATTACTCGCCTAAGAGGAAGACCTATCGTCACGGCAACAGTCATTTCTGGCTTTCTGGCAGTCAGACTCATGTTATTATCCTGCCAATGCCAGTTTACAGGAAGCTGGTAGCAGATATTTACGAGCCGCCAGGCTGCTTATTTACCACACACTGGTTCCAGTTTAGCCAGGTACATTCAGACTGGTTTCACCCAGCCCGATGCAACGCCGAAAGCAGCTAAGTCCCCGCATGACGACAGTCCTCCAACACAACACTGAAACACACTTCCTGTTTCCAGTTGTTAAAGGTGTGACCACACGGCTTACACCTCAGCAGTGGGGTCTTAACAGCTACCGCCAACGGTGCCATCCACCCAGGAAGTGGCAACATGAGTGGTAGATTAAAAATATCCTGACCTTAACGCCGGAGGAGCTTTTATTAGATTACATCTGTCCTCCAGAAACATCTGGGCCTCGGGAAACAGAACCAACACGTTCAGCCGAGCAAAGTGGATCAGGACACTCCAGATTTGCAGTCAAACAAACTACTGCTGCTTCATGGTGACTCAAACTCTGGAACTCCACCAGCGCGGCTCCAACCGGTCTGCTCGGCCTCCACCCAGACACGTTACTGCAACCGCTGGGGTTCAACCCTCAACGGCCTCAAGCTGAGTCACCACGCACAGCAGCTGTTTCAGAGGCACACGTACGTTAAATGCTGTGTAAAAGGTGTCCGAAAACTGTCATTTTTGCGCACTTCCAGGTGCAGGACGCTGTGGTGTTGAGTTCAAACGCTTCTCAGAGGATATAACAGAAGTATGAGTGAAGGAGGGAGGAGGGGAAGGGGAGAGGCTTCCTTCCTTCACCGGGGAGGGAAGGACCAGACGTCACGAAGAGAGGAAGACCGACGGAGGAGGAGAAAGAGAAGAAGGGGAGAGAAGACAGAGAGGGAAACGTGGAAGCTGAAGTTGACGAATTAGAAAATGTGAGGAAAAGTGAGAAATTGGAGAAACAGTACAAAGGTACTGGGAGGTGCTGGATGGGAGCAGGGAGGAGTGGAGAGCTGCACTTTCAACACAAAAATGTGGGTCAGAGAAGCAAACGTGTGACACTCACAGCATTGATGAAATGTCCTACATGTTTACAGCACATGAACGCATCACTATAAAAGCCATCAAGCTGTAGATCAGGTCAGTGTAGACCGTTTAAATATGCAACTAAACCCTTCAAACGTTGGCGGTGTCCTTTTCATCAAGATTCCCCTAATGCTGATGTTGCCTCGCTGCCTTTGAGGGTCATAAATATGAGAAAATGTAGAAAATATAGGAACTTATAAAGTGGTAAACCAGACAACTGGGTCTAAACTTTCTGTTTAAATCCTGTTGAACTCTTCAGCAGATCATTTTCATTTTAAAGCAGATTTAACAGCTAATTAATATGTGGCCTTTGCTGTCATACCGGTGTAGTCGGATTTTACAGCATCGTTGAGGAATCAGGATCGTGTCAAACCGTTTAAAGTTTGCTTGGACCTGGACGAAATCTCAACTTTGAGGTTTGCAACTGTCAGAGCTCCACTGGCTGCTGAGATTTCCTGTTTCCTGACAGAGATAAACAAGCTTTTAAACTTAAACCTGACGCTCTTTGCAGCTGCGCAGTCTTTAATTAAGACGATTTACTTCATCCGAACAAATCAAACTCAAAAAAAATCAAAACAGGGTGCGACAAGAACACATTTCTAACAGCTGGTTGTACAGTACAGTTACATCCTGCTTTCAGGCTGTTGCTCACTGACAAAACCCCTTAATAATCAGTGGAGGACGGCGGGTTTGAATTAACGGCTGAATGCGCTTAAGCTAACTTCCTATTAGCATGAAAACTGGGTGTGTTTATTTTACTCGACCGCGTTAAAGTTCTGGTAAAAACATGCGGCGGAGACGCTGAAGAAAGAGGGCAGAAATGTGCAAACATCCTGGGTAAAGATAGCGGAATGTTTCAGAGGCGAGAGGAGGGACTACTGGCACTCACCGCTGGCCGCCTGAGACACGGCAGACACGGCTGTCTGACCCATATTCGGCGTCCCCTGGAGCTCCGGGCCGCACCGGGGCCCCTTCAGAAACACACGCTTACGGCCTCCCGCAGCACCAGCCCCGCACGCAGCCGCCGACCGCCTCCATTTCGGGAGAAAGTGAAGTTTGTGAGCCGTCGGCTCGCAGGGTGACAGCCTCTCTCTACGTCGTAGCTCCCCCTCCCACCGCTGCTTCCTCTGGCCGGAGAATGCCTCTCGTTCCGCCGCGCAGACTGACGGCGCTGCCGGGGTCAAAGGGTGCCGGGGTCTCCACTCCTCCACACGTACTTTTACTCCGGTGGAGGGCAGAAAATGAAGGGCTGCGAGACGCTAAACATGCTGTGTGCAAAACTCTGACAGTGACATTTTCAGCAATGGTGAGCTCAAGGATGGAGACAACTCCTGTATCCAGCTGTTGAACCCACCAGAACCAGGGGAGACAGGTGCTGCCCAGCACCCCCTCAGGGGCAGAAATACCCCTTTATGGCACATCTGTAATTTAACTCTTTAATTTAACTCTTCATCATCAGGTCCTTTGTCTCTGACCCTGAAGACAGATGCTTCTCCAGATGTGTAATCTGGGCCCGCACCGCCCGGGTTAGGGTTCATCTAACCTGCACAGCCAGCAACCAGGAAGTGGAGCTGCTGCATCACATTCAGCTGTTATCATGTTATTTCATAATAATAATAATTATACTTGCAGTTGATACTTTTTTTTTATTATAAAAGCATTTGTGCTTTCTGTGCTAAACCAAACGCAGCAGCTAATATTAGCATCTAGTTTACTTGATTAACAAGTGTACATTATTATCTGGTGAGATTTATTTATTATATTGCTTTATTAATTACTTTAGAGTGTCTGTGTATGAAAACACATTTAGCTCCCAAGAGGAGCTGAAAAGAAAAGGCTTTAACGCTACAGAACTATGTCTGAAAACAACTGAAACATACACCCTCTAGGATTGATAAGGAAAAGTGTGGCCCCTTAAAGTCAGTGCAATTATTTATCCTTTACAGATGATTTCTTAGCTAGAGATAAAGTGAAAGGAGACACACACGCAAACACACACGCAAACACACACACACACAGACTTTTTTAATTGAGAAAAATACTGCCATCTAGTGTCTTCAACGAGATCCAAGCCTAACGGTATTTTAGAAACCAAAAATGGAAATTATACAACAAAATGCTAAATAAATGCTATGTTATGATGTAGTAAATGCTAAAGTTATCATGCATTTGGTTTTAAATTAAATTAATTAGAGCCAAGTTAACATTTTAAGTTAAATAATGCTTTAAAATTCTTTCTTTTACTGTTATTCTAGTACTATAGTAAATCACCAATACGTTAAATTGCATATAAATCTGATGAATACTAAGACCCCACATTGAAACCCTACAAATAAATGGCTGCTTATAAAACAGTATTGGTTATTTACCCATTATAAATATAGATACAAAGACTATAACAAGTATTTATAGTCTTTCCCCCAAAAAAGATTTATTTGTTCTAAACACGGGAGTTCCCAGAACAGCCGTGTTCCAAGGAGATAATGGAGGCAGGAAGACAGGACAAAATGATACAAGTACTTAGTGTAATTAACAGAGGAAAATGGCCTGATTAGTGTCATGGGGGGGTAATTAAGTCATAATTCAGGTTATAAATCAGCTCATGAAATCGACACATCTGTCATGTATAGTGACAAATTTGTTCCGATCGCTGCAAGATATTTAAACGACACAATCCACAGAGTTATGAAATTAGTGGGTGGTTATTGGTTCCGTATGATTCACTTCCACATTCTGAGCCCAAAAGCCAGTTTAGACCCAACACAAAGGTCACTGCGGCACAGATCTGCAGAGGAACATCGCTGTTAACGGCTGCTAACAACCATAAATGTAAAGCAGAGGTGAAATGGTGAAAAATGAGAGGGGCCGGGGGCGGGATCCCGCCTTCGCTGCTCTCCCTGACCAAGGATAGCACCCATAACATCGTCACGACAACAGGAAGACGCATTACAGAAGACACAGGCCTGTTGATTACTCATCTGAGCGTCACGTGCAACTAACCTGCCTGATTACTCCAGCGTGACCTTAAGGAGGGGGACCATTTCAAGGTGGCACCTTCCTCCTGCTCTTCCTGACACTGACTGACGATCCTGACCTTCTCACTGACCGGAAGAGCAGGAGGAGAAAGGCCAGAAGAAAGGAAAAGAGTCATCAAATATTAAGTGGCAGCCTCAGCAGAACAAGCGGGTAATAATTGTTTAAGTGCTACTTTTCAAGGCCTTTCCAGGCTTCCTGTGACTTACTCATTAATCTCCGTTTCTGTGCAGGTGCAGTTTAACGACTTCAACGGAGCCGAACGACAACCAAGCAGTTTCCACCGCAGACTTTCCATAAATGACCTTCTGGCTGCCAAACAGGGTCAGCAACAAAACACAGACAGAGCTCAAAGATGGCGTTCATCAGGAGGTCGCTGCAGGGCCTTGCGGCTTTAGAAGAGGTGCGTTTCCTCTATGAAACTAGCGTTATCGCCTGACGCTCCAGGTCGCTCCCGTCGCTGCTCTGCTCACGTATTTCAGTCGGCCGCTCTGAAACCTGATCTCCTGTTTGTTGTATTCTATCTGGCACAATCCATAAGCCGCCATCATTGCTAAAATGTTGTTTGTATAAATCAATAGTTGACATCCCGCCAGAAAGCGAGACAGAGAGAGGGAGAGAAGCGTGCTGCAGCGAGGGTCTTTCATGGCAATCACGCGTGAAGAAGAAGACGAGTCCGGCCATCTGAGGAGGGAGACACGCCGAGGACATTTTCTATCCCAGCAAATTCCCGACTGGGCTGATTACATTTGGTGTTTATTTACTGAAAACGTGGAGAAAAGCGCAAAAACAGGTTCTTCTTCAGGTGTTTTCTGACTGCTGACGTCTGCGTCCTGGTCAGAACTGTTTTGGAAACGTGGGTCTGGTTTGTCCGGACGCACCAGTGGCTACGGATGAGCAGCGAGACCAGCGTTCTGAACACACTCATCCTGTGTTTGGGGCCAGGTGCACCTCTAAATAAATAAAGAACCTCCGCATACTGCAGCTAAGTTGGTGTCTTTGTTGCAGCCTCTCCATTTATTGCATCCAAGCCAGTGATTACCGCCTCATTCGGCCCAATTTTATGGAGATCTTGGTAGGATGTTCTCCCGAGGCGACGCCAACCATCCTCACGGCTGCTGGCGAATCCAGACGACAAAACAAGCAAAGCTAATTTGTCCCTCTGGGTTTTTTTTTCACGCAGCCCAGGAGGACGCGTAAGATCGTCTTGCGTGCAGGTGTGCGAACGGCTGCTGCTTTGCCTTGCAAACTGTTGTATCACGGCCTCTCTGTGGTACGTTGTGTAACCCTTCAAGCTCCGCCAACGCACAAATGTGGATCCGTTGCCTTAAATTTAACATGTTGCGTCTTCTGACAACCATCACAAACAGCAACTAAGCTGAACCGAGAACAGCTCCCAGTCGTGTGTGTGTGTGTGTGTGTGTGTGTGTGTGTGAGAGAGACACAGATATGCTGATGTGTCATTACTTTAATTTGGTCTCGTACAGGCCCACCTGTTTCGTCTCTTTATACGTCTTTATACTGACGTGACCTGCGGCGATGCTTTCTATATGAAGCCAAATCCCGGCTGGATGACTGCAACTGTGGGCAGCTCGGTGACATTGAGACTTGCTTTTAAACCTCAGCATGCAATAACGACGCCTAAGCATTACCCAAACTGCACCTCACAGCAAAGTACAAGCATGTTAAGCGAATTTACAGCTGATGTTTATGTTATTAAGTGTTCTGCCTGCAGCATTAGCATCTTATTAATATTGCACAAGGTACACTTGTCTTTTAAAGTAGTGTTGCCTTACATAATGCATCTCTCTGCTGTCACTGCCATATGTTTATTTTAGTCCAGGAAATATAAACTCACTCCCAGTTCCCTGCTGGTAACAGTGGTCAGACACCAGCAGGGAAGCAGGATTCACTTCCAGACGTTGCCCTTTCTAAAGCGTTCCTCCTGATTGGTCCCTGAGACTGAGAGCAGTCTGGTTGATAATGAGGAGGATTTACAGCCTGGCTGTGTCCGAACAGGCTGCCAAAGACGTGCAAAGTAAGGAGAGAGGGAAGAAAGGAGGAAGAGTTAGTGGGAAATCTCCCGTGCGCTCTGTGGCAGTGACGCAGACGTGAGGAAGTGCAGGACGACACATGCACGGACAGAAGAAAGGATGCCGTTTGTAACTCACCGTCATGTTCCATGACTTGACCCCAGGAATATATGAGCAGTGTGTGACGATCCTCGCCTCTTTCCCACACACCACCTTCCTCTGCCTCCCTCTGTCCCTCCCTCTTCCCTCTCTCCTGGCTCAACCCTCCCCTCCCTTCCTCCTTCGTTCTCTCTCCGCTGTCTGCCGTGCTCGCTCGCCCTCCTCCCTCCCACCCACTCTTAGTCCAATAAAGACCATTAAAAGTTAATGTTTCCATCTCAGTCCCTCCTTCTCCCTCTCGCAATCTGTGCCTCCTCCTGCATTTATCTCCATCTCTCTGCCTGTCAAGTTCCTCCTCCCTCCATCCCTCCTGCAACCGTCTGGCTCCAATCGCACCTCTACACACACACACACGCACGCACACACACACACACACACACACACACACACACACACACACACACACAGCATTCAGACCTCCACGGTCGCCTTCAATTCTACTCCTCTCCTCTGGATGAACCACACATACACCATGAGATGATTCACCTAACTTAACCTGGGCGGTAAATCAGTGCATTCTGGCGTCGTAGATTAAGCCACGCCCCCATCGCCACTTGTGTCTTTCCCAAAGCACATCCGATTTCAGCCAAACGAAGGTGTCCCGTACGCTCAGCACGCCTGCTTTTCTTTTTCATGCTGTTCTTTCCTTATCTGTGTTTTCACTGCCAGCCTCATAGAAAGCAAACAGACCTTAGAACCAACGTTATATAAGGCACCAAACAAGACAACAAACTTAATTTCTCCTGACTATAAATCATCTAATGTAACTGGGGATTAATCTGGGAATTAATCTGTTAATGCAGTTTTTTCAGGAACATCTCTCGGCGGCAACCAGAACTTTAGTCCAGAGAAAAATCAACACAGAAGTTTAAATATTTGGATCTTTTTCAAATGAATTTTAACCAGGTGTGTTTATATAATATAATCTGGCCGTTTACGCCCAGGCTGAAAGTCGTCACGCCGGTTCCGCCTGTGTTTGAAATGTTCCGAGCCTTTTGCTAAATTGCTGTTGTCGTAAATGGCCAAGCTGTGCTCTAACACAGCCTTCAATTAGCGCAGAAGCAGTTTGGGGCCGGTTTGCGGCTGCTGGAGCAGCGACTGAGAAGAAACGGCGTGTGGGCAGCCACCAGGGCAGAGCTGCTCGTCACCTTTTAACCAGCAGTTGTTGCGGAGCCAAAGCGTCTGTAATCAATGCTATTCTGAAAGCAGCCGAAGCCGACGCTCCTCTTTTCTTCCACATTTCCATCTGTCCTCTCCTCCTCCTTAATCACGTCTAATCATGGCCTCATCTCTGCCATCTCTGTCTTTATTCTCTCACTCCTCCTTTTGTCCTCACGCGCTTCTCTTTCCTTCGTCTCTGAAGTCGCTACACGACCACCGTGACACGATCTGGAGGCCATTGTGCTATTTCCAGACAACAGATCCCGTCTTTGCTGCACAATTCCCTTCGTGAAAGTGTGATGTTGCAGCACGTGTGATCGTTGAATACTTTTTAAATTGCTAGTAAAGTTGGGGAAGTACATTTCTTTTCTAAATCAAGTGCAATTCACACGCTAACAAATGTCAGGACCACAAAGCAGCCAAAAGAAGCTGGATCCTGGCAGCACACTCACGTGCGAGCTGTAATTCTATTCTTAGAGCTTAATAAAACAAATAAAAGCTCTTCACATGAAAAGAGATGCCTCCCCTTGGAGCGAAATCCTGATAAGGTCCCCCAGCGGAGCTTTTGTCCATGAATAAATGTTCTTCATCACTGCACCTCCCCTCAAGTTTAAAGACAATAAATCACTAAACATTCAGGCACCATCTGAGAACTCTTCCCAGCCACATTTTAGAGCCTCATCTGACGGGGCATAGTGCACCATATGTGCACGTTCACCTAAACTGGAAGGCGGAAGGATCAGCTCCCCCTGCTGGTCAATTCGGAGACAGCCTGCTTTATTTAGCATCAGCGCATCAGGCCTCAAAGGGCTGTTTCACGCCAGGATAGTCCAACATTTCCTTGACTTCGGTTTACTTTCAGGCTGCTGTTTTTTGCTACATCTCTTCCTCTCTTTCAGTGGCTGGATGGTCTGTTGGCATGTGATAATCCCTTTGCAGCGACCTGCACCAGGGTTGGCTTGCAGGCAAACAGAGACCTGCAGACCAGACTTCGGATGTCACGCCGGCCCAAACAAAGCGGACCGCCTGAGGAAACCATCTCTGGTGGCCCTAGCGTCTCTGGTGTGAAAGCCAAAGGCAGAAGAACCTTAAACCACGAAGATTTAAATTCAAACTAGCGCATCAACCGCAAACCCTGTTGGAACGTTTCCCGTCATGAATAAAGACTTCCTGTTCTAGACAAGAACACCAGCTGGCGGAGGTGCAACAACAGTATTGCCTTGATCTTAACTTGATCTTACTGGGTCTCAAAGAACAAACTTGTAAATGGTGGTATTTCAGCAACCAGATAACTAAGCTGTGAAAATGCTGCAACATCAGGAGCGAAATCATAACAGGTTCTGAATATATGTGTATTCTCTTTGTTATCTCTGGGTTGCCAAGTTGCCTGATGACTCCACTCCTATCTGGTTCCCCCTGGACCGTTGAGCATCTTGTTCAGTTATTAGGTTTCAGTCAAAAGAAAAACAAAAAAACATCAAAAAAACAGAGGTGAAGTCTTTGTGTAAATCTAAACGCTCACTGAGAAAATGGGGTGTTTTCCCTCTGAGCCTTTCCTGTTTGTTTTTACCTGAACGGGCCAGTCGGAGCCTGTGCAGAACCTTGGACCTGAATCCGAACGTGTCGCTCTTCGACCGGCTCCTGTGTTGGGGCCACAGCGGTGTCAGGGGTCTCATCTCCGGGTGACTGTCCCCATCTTCCTCCTCCATCGCTGCCTCCTCTATCGGCTCTGCAGACTCACTGGTGGGTACACAACAGGAAACCTCGGCGTGTCACGCATCGCAGCTCAACTTGTGTGCGCGTAACAGACACAGACGCAGATGACATTTTGAAAATGTGGCCAAACCCACACTCGAAGGCGTTTGATGTGTAATTGTAGGCATTGTTCTGGTCTTGCCACTATAATTTCACTTGTTTTTGTGCAAGTAACATGTAAAATGGTGTGTAAAAAACAAGTCTATAGATTAAGGCCACCTTTGCGCATTGGGTGTGCATAAATTCGACTGGAATCAAAGCCTTAAAAATTGGGACTTAAATGAAAAGTAACCTCGGCTAGGTATAGTATATTTAAAGTATAATTAAAGATTCCGTTTTAATTTGATGTGAGCCTAACATTTAGTTGCGGTGGCTTGGTCAAAGAGGCGTTTTCGGTATAAAGTTTATACTACCAACTTACTTGCATACAAATAGACCAAAGAGGATGCGGATTTTAAGCGTTAGACGTCGCTAAATCACCCCACTGGTGCGGTTTCACCGCGTTCTGCCCCGCATAAGCTTCACACGCGCACCGGACACCACAGAGGAGCAAAAAACAGAAGAGGTCTCACTCCGAGGTCATCTGCAGGTACCATAGTTTCCACGTTTTATGAGTTTGCTAAACGCGCCTTATATTTTACTGTTTCATGTTTAGTCATTTCATTGTGACAGAGCGAGCCATTCCTTATCAAATTGTTTAAATATCAGATTCACACTGTCGAGGTTTTTAAAACCAGTGTTACAGACGATCAAATGGCTTTGGACACGAGAATCACACGCAGTAAGCAACTTTAATTACTTATTTTATTTATTGAGCTTTCTTTTCGTGTAATTTTCTGAAATATATGAGAGCTACCAGCGGTAGTCGCTCCGGTGTTTTGTACCTTTTTTTAAAGGTGTAGAGTGATCATCCTGTCCACACACGATCACGATCCTGATCTCTCTCTCTCTCTCTCTCTCTCTCTTTCTCTCGCTCTCGCTCTCTCTCTCTCCCCCAGTTCAGAAATGGGCTGAGACTGGGACGACCGACCTAAAAGCCTCGACACCAACAGCCGTCGACTGGAGAAGGTTAGAAAAGAGAGACTCGGGTAAGTAGCCCTGGCATGTTGACTAAAATGAGCCAAAACGCGTTTCCGGCGCTTGGCGGGTCCGTCTAGCTGAAATGGAGCCATATTTTGCCAAAGTGCGTGAGACGAGTGTCGATTGTTAGCTCGGTTAATGTACAACTTCTTTCCCAGAACCCTCCTTAAACTGGTCCTTTGCAACTAAACGTAACCGCGATAAGGTTTTGGATTTGGCTCAGGTTTCGTGGCTAAGTGGCGCAATGTAGCGTGTTTCTTCCGAATCGGTAAGTTTAGGCTGTCGGGTCGCGGCTAGCAGCGAGCTAACTTGACACAATCTCCCAGAGTTCAGGCCAAATGTTGAGGCATTCTTTCATGTTAAACACAAGCTCACATTAGCCCCCGCAGACTCAGGGTTGTCCAGGATGGACTGTGGGAGCCTCTTCTTTATTCTAGACAGCAACATTTTCTTGGTATCAGTGCAGGATTTGCTAAATTAGCCTGTCGGAAGTAACGAGCATCTTAATTTTGCCCTGTTTGGAAGGATAAAAACCCTGGCTGGGACCCTGCTGTGGTAGCTGGGACCTTGTCTGGGGCCCCTGCGAGGGCCCAAACCTGTCAAACCTGCTGACCTTCCTTTCACACACACATTCTGACCACATGTTATACTTTTTGGATGAAAATGACCCAGAGAGGACCAGCCTGTCTCTGTCCTGTCCTTAGGTTTCCTCCTGTGACCTGACGTTTCACCTGCGTGCAAGTTTTAAAATCAGCAGTATTGTAAAAATCTCATAAAAGTTTACTCCTATTTTTACTTGTTATGTAATATTTTAGCTGCTTAGTTTCCACCTGATTGCAAATATAGTAAATATATTAATATTTCAGATCTATATTCATATTAACGTGCAGTCTCATGCTAACATTTATCCATGAGGCTCTGCGAAACTCACATCTGCACATTTTTGCCCAACCGATTACAGAGGAATCATTTGCGGCGTGCAGCGCTTCGTACCTTCGAGGACATCCCGGTGTGGGATGGTGACTGGAGGACAGCGGGGTTAATCTGCAGTGTTCATGCTTGCACGTGGAGTGACACAGCAGCTCTGTTTTACCGGGCTAAATGAAACCGCTGTGCACCGGGGGACCGCCACAGCGGTCCCCTAGGCCGCAGAGCTGACGGAGGCGTTGGACAAAGTTAATGTGTAGGCAGAACATGTAAATGACGGCCAACACGTGCAGTAATATTTAACCCGCTGGAGGTGTAGCCACCATAAAAACTGAGAGAAGAATCATGGCAGTGTTACTCGAATCAGGATACAGGAATGGCAATAAAATGAGACCTCGTTTATATTACAATGGGATTAATTTACAGTAAAATAGAAAATCCAATTTATCTGATATAAACAGTAGAATAATATCCCATAATCACACACACACCACTCCATGCGCTGGAAATAATAATTTAATTTTCGTTTCGTTCTGATCAACCGTGACAAAAATGTAACAGGTTAGATGAAGAACCGTTTTTAAGGCTAAATAAAGAAGCACGCCAGCAGGAACCCAAACTGGTTAGATTAGTGGTGAAAACCAGCTCTTACCGCAGCCAGTTAACCCATCCCAGTTCGAACACGTCGACCACAGAGCTGAGAGCAGCTAGATCAACGCAGTCGGAGAACAAGCGAGACACCTCTCACCAAGCCCGGTCACATGACCAGAACACAACTGATGACGTAACGCCGGTACGTGCGCTAGTCCGTTCAGATTAACGTACAAATGCACAAAGATGTGCGAGTGTTGCCGGTGGGTTAATCCCGTTTCTCATAATTCCCATCCCATTGTGCTGCTTCAGTGATCACTTGAATAATCTGCTTAATCCAGTAATCAGATAACGATCGGATTATTCTGTTCCTGTGAAAACAGGCCCACCCCAACAGCCCAGTCTCCGGCTGTCTGTCTCAGTTTGTTCCTTCTCCCGCCTGTCTGTCAGGCGGTAAGGCTGGGGTAGGTCCAGGCTTGAGTGAGACGCTCTCACACGCACACACACACACAAACAGGCCTTTTGTCCCGACTGTGCCCCCCAACGTCCACCCACACACTGCTCACAATGTCCCGGAGAAAGAGCTTCTTTATCCCTGCTTTCCAAAGACTCTCCTCCATCACATACTTCAGGCAGCAGCGGGGCAACACTGATGATGTGTCTGCAGTAACGCGGCGCCCGCAGCTCGGCGCCGCGCTCATCGTTCACGCCACCGAGCCGCGGGTCAGAAGCGTCCTTCTGCTGCAGGTTCAGCGTTAGCTCAGTCCCTCTCAGAAGGACGTGTTCTAATCTGCGTTAAATATTCTGAGCTCAGGGTTTTTTTTAATTCTGCTTGGTCGTCGGCTGTGGAGGGAGGGGGTAAACGGTGGCAGGAGGGGAGCCAGATCTGAAAAAAACTGGAAGTTTCTTAGAGAACGGGAAGACGGAGCGAGTGTCACAAGGAGAAGAGGCAGTTGCTGAAGCGAGAGGGCGAGGCTGATATAAAAGGATCGAGGCAGAGCTGTGGTTGGTCACATGATCCTCTGGAAGGTGGAAGCTCCCAGAGCTCCTGCTAGCCAAAAGCAGATGGATGATCACCTTTGCTTTTGTCCACCTTTCAGGAGTAATTCCTCGTCCCGCTCGCTCCCGCTTCCCTGTCCTCCCGGCCGCGGCAGGCCGGGGAATGTCTCGGAGGCGAGATGCCTTACGTGGACCGACAGAACCGCATCTGCGGCTTCCTCGACATAGAGGAGAACGAGAGCAGCGGCAAGTTCCTGCGTCGTTACTTCATATTGGACACTCACCAAGGAAGCTTGGTGTGGTTTATGGACAACCCACAGGTGATTACACAGGCTGCTCAGCTGTTAATTACACACTTATTTTAATCTAATAATTTAAACACACGGTGTTCCTATAGGGCAGTGTTTCTCAAAGAGTGGACCGCGGACCATCGGTGGTCTGCGGGTGACCCCTAGGGGTCCGCGAGGTGACACGTAACAAATCACATTTTGAAATTTAACATTTCAATATTTAAAATTCAGTGTAAAATCAGTGTTTCTTGAACTCCCAAGATTTAAAGAATTCACTTTATGGTATTTTTCCTGATACATCTGTCAGACCAACTCCTGATTGTTACTTAGCTTATTGTTTTGGGGGCTATTTACAGTCAGGTGGTCCGTGAGGGTTTATTTATGGGTTCAGTGGTCCTGGGTCTGAAAAAGTTTGAGAAGCACTGCTGTAGGGGAAAATATACTTTAGCTTGTTTGGAAGGTGTGTTGTACCTCTTTAAGGGAAATCCAGATATTTTAAAGAGCCGTTGTTGAAGTAACGGAATTGAGGTCAGCTCAGATCCGTCACGCTCACTTCACTTCTTTTTCCACGTAAATGATCAGAGCTCTTATTAAACTGGTTCTGTTGGTTCTGGAGCTGTCGGTACCGCTCGTTTGCAGATGCTGTACTTGTCAGTACTCTATTGCATGAAGTACTCGCACAGCTGACTGTGCAGGAAAGATTTCTAAGTATTTCAGTGAGTCACTCTCTATTTATAGATTAAATATGTTTAAAATTTAATGCTGTTAAACATTAGCTCCTGTTGATTGCATCCAAAATGTTAATGACTTAGAGTAACTCCTGTCTTCCTCTGGAGAGTTTCGTGACTGGATTCCCCCAGTCTTCAGGAAATGGTGACCTTAGGTTTCTCCTTCACCTCCCTCAGAACCTGCCTGTTGGTGCTGATTGTGTCGGCTCCCTCAAGCTCACCTACATCTCAAAGGTAAGAGTCAGTCAGACTCATAAAGAGACTTTATGAGGGGCTGGGTTCCTCATGTTAGACTGGTCGGGAGTTGAATTCCTCAAGCAAGTTTACACCTCGGTGGACTTTCGTCCTCTCTGTCATGTTTGGAGGCGGGGGGGGGGTTCAGAAAGCTGCTGCTGTCATGGCTGCTACAGATACTGGAGTTCTTCTCCAGTGCTTGAGTACTTGAACAAGGACAGTAGTCTAACCCAAAGAGCTTTGTTAAGTAATGACCTCAGATTGGTTTCAGACAAACTCTTAAGTGTTCGGGTGAATGAAGAGCTCGAATTGTGAACGTTTTCCTCTTGCAGGTCAGCGATGCTACTAAGCTGCGGCCAAAGGCAGAATTCTGCTTCGGTAAGAAAATCCCCACCTCACGTCCATGATCTGACTAATGCTAACTAGACTAATGCTAACTAGACGGTGGAGAAACTCCACAAATGAACTCACACGTCTGCATCCCATTTTTCTCCCCAAAGGGAGGAAGGTTCTCCGTCCTTCTCAAAACCTCTGCACTTCCGTCTACAGCTTTTTCCCCTCGTCCCTTAAAACCAAGACGAGCACAGACCCAAACCCTGACGTGAAGTTCCCTTCGTTGCTCACAAGCTCCTGTAATTAACCCTCACACTCGTCTGCTGTGCTTTGAAGCCACTCACCTGTAATTTCAGGTGTGAATAAATCCAAATCTCTGGTGCTGGTGTTATAAAGTGTTGTGTAAATATGAGCCGTCATGATGTTATTTTGGCGTAAACCTCCACAGACTCCCGTGTTTACGCTCCCTCTCCTGTCAGGAACTGCAAGGGTATTTTGGCTACACTACGGTTGTGTTGCTGGGAGCTGACCTCGCTAACATGTCTTTAACGCCCGTCTGCGTGCGTCACTTGGTGTGGAAGAGTCCTGCTGATCTCCAACGCTGAGCACCAGTTCTTTATCCGTCCCCTCTAAAGAAAAGCTGAGATCTGACGTGATTGACGCTGGGTTTCGGCTCTTTTTTTCTGTGCTGGTAGCTCACGAGGAGCCTCTAGAGGATTTCCTTTCACTTCTAGAGAAAGGTGTGACATCGTATCTGTCAGTGTTGTCATGGTGCTCAAATACAGTATTATTATCCTGTCATCTGTTAGTCATCAACGCTGGGATGAGGAAGTTCTTCCTGCAGGCCAATGACCAACAGGATCTTGTGGACTGGGTCAGCGCTCTCAATAAAGCCACCAAGATCACCGTGAGACCAACACACACACACACACACACACACACACACAACAAAACACAACATTTATTTATGATTCTGCTTTAAGAACTTATTCTTTTCCATTTCTTTGCCTGGAGTGTTCAGTCACGTTCCTGGATGGGAGCGAGTCATAGCCTGACTAACAGGATGCTGTATTGTCACAATGAGTCCTGAGATAAAAACAGTTTCCATTCTTCTCTTTGAAGGAGAGGAAATGAATATTACATATGTTAAAAGCAGCGTTTACCATCACTGCAGCCCAATCTAATGTCTAACTCAGAGGTGGGCAAACTGAGGCCTGGGGGCCGCATGTGGCACGGTGAACTATTGAATCCGGCCCGCAGAGCCTTCACGATCATTTCTCCAAAAGCCAAATGAAGAGGGTCGTCAGCTTGATTGGTTAGAAAAAGGTCCAGACCCCCCCTTCACCTAGCATACTAACATGTCCTCTCAAGAAGGTGGGGCCAAACATCATTTGGAGCTTCATCATCCATCTCTACTTGGACCAATTTACAGGCTCCTCTAACTATTTTCTCAGTCAATAGTCCATCAAGCAGGATTTTTAGCTAACCTCTGATCCTCATTGGGGGGTTAGCTTCCTGCACCACCTGACCGGCCCCTTCATCAAGATCTAGAACCCAACGTGGCCCTTCAGGCTAAAGAATTGCCCACCCCTGCTCTAATATTAATCTAACCCTTATGTATCGGTAAGAACTTTGGGTTTATTTGAAGGTGCCAAAGGTGTCGGATGGGCATCAGAACACGGAAAACCAGAAAGCTTTGCCAGATGTTGTCGGATCCAAAAAGCAGGTCTCCTACAGGACAGAAATCATCGGAGGAGTCCCCATCGTGACCCCGACGCAGGTAACGCGCCAGCTGAAGCAGTCTTTCCCACAGGTGTATTATGAAGCGGCCTGGTTGAGCTGTGTTTCCACCTGCTTTGTCGCTCAGCACGAAGGCAGCGATTGTGCAGACAGAGGCGAGTGCGAAGCCATGCAGCGCTCCCACAGCCAGCTGCCCTATTTCCTGGGCCGGCCGGCTCAGGAGCACGCCGTCATCAAGGCGGGCTACTGCGTCAAGCAGGGCGCTGTGGTGAGTACCCGGACCTGCCGCGTGCCCGGGTCCCAGCTCAGACTCTTGTCCTTGTTTGAACCTCCAGCAGCGGCTGGTTATTCTCCCAAATCTCCTCTTTTCAGATGAGGAACTGGAAGCGGCGGTATTTCCTGCTGGAAGAAAACGCCATGAGTTACTTCAAGTCCGATTTGGTAATTACATCAATGTCGCGATGGGTGGCGTCCCACCAGGACCGTGCGTGTGCGTGCGGCTTATCCCCCAGGCAGTAAAAGCAAACGCTCCCTTGCAGGTTCTGATTCCTGCACTTGTTATCTGCTGTCTTTGGAATTTGGCGCCTTCCCTTTACGTGCCCCGGCACGCCGTGTTTTCCCCCTTTGCTTTCTGTCTGCACGCCCGCAGGCAGCCGTGCATACCGCATGGCTGCCTGCGCTTCCTTTGTTCAGCAGATGTGCTGCTCTGTACAGGCTCCAGGTTGGATCTTTATTTAATGATAGTTCATCACAAAAACCCTCTTAAGGAAGAGGTAGATGTGAAGAGCCCATGTGATCTGGCAGTGGGAACGGGGCTGTGGGAGTGGGCCTGAGCCACAGCCAGCGTTGCTGTGTGGGCGTGCAGACGATCGCCTCCAGCCTCCCATTGAAACACCCAAGCAGCAAAGGAGGAGTTGATCAAACAGAGAGTTCCCGCTCAGCTCTGCAACAGGCAGCAAGACAGCAGAATCCAGAAAGAGTCCGTCAGAGGCTCATCCCCCGTTGCCACAGGATGCGGTGCGTCTCTGTCCGTCCGTCCATCCTGATTAGATTCCAGTCAAGTCAATGTGTCAGTTTCCACTGGCTGTGGCTCCGCCCACGGCAGGGCTGGAGGCTCCGTCGCCCTCCGCAACAATCCGCATGGCTTCTCTTTTAGACGAACGGTCAGAGCACGCCGCAACAATCCAGCACGAGGCAGCACAGGAAGTCGGGTGCGAAGGAAAAAATAAAACATCCGGGAATTTGTCAAAATGAAAGGTCGCGTATTTGGAGCGATGGTTATTTTTTACGTTTTTACACCTATGACTCATCTTTTTCTTGGGCCGTTTTATCTCTTGTTTGTGGGTGTGTAAAACATCACAAGTTAACTTCTTGTTTGCAGCAGATCTTCAAATATATTAAATAAATAACGTAAATAACCAGAATTTACAAGAAATAATCCATCTATTACACATTTTAGGAAACCTTAATAGAATTCCCCATGGTAGAGTCACCAAGATCTGAAGAAAGCGGATCTTTTACTCCTCCAGGAACAAAGAGCGTCTTCTTCTGTTGCTGCTTTTAAAAGCTACAAAGTGGTAATATCCCGCCATCGTACGTGATTTCTTTTTCAGCGTCCTGTTGAAAAAGATCACTCTACATACGGGAGCTTTTATTTTGACAATTTCCTGGATGTTTTATTTTCTCTTCGCACCCGACTTCCTGTCCGGCACGCTGTGATTGTGCTAGATTGTTGCGGCGTGCTCCATCTGGACGGAGACGCACCGCCTCCAGTGGAAACCCGGGGTGAGGGTGGCCAGCAGAGGCCCCGAGCATCACCTGACCAACCGCTTCCTTCTTCATTAGGAACGTTTATATTTTGTGGCTCTGCTTTTAGGAGAAGGAGCCTCTGAGGAAGATCCCGCTGAAGGAAGTTCATAAAGTCCAGGAGTGTAAGCAGAGGTGACTGCCTGCCTGGCTCAGCATCTCCTCCATCAGAAACATCTGTCTGAGATTAACCGCGTCTCCGTTGTTTTTCCACGTCTGCTGTAGCGACATCATGATGAGAGATAACCTGTTTGAGGTGGTCACCACATCCAGGACCTTTTACATACAGGTAGGCTTCGTGCACGCGCTCAGCAGGACTGCCTTCACCTGTAGCTCCGCCCTTTCCTGTCTCGCTCACGGTCATTTCCTCGTGTCTGTGTGTGTGTGTACCAGGCTGACAGTCCAGAGGAGATGCACAGCTGGATCAAGGCCGTCTCAGGAGCCATCGTGGCCCAGCGGGGTCCAGGGAGGTCTGCCGCAACGGTACGTGTCCTCATCCCTGCGCCGACGCTCACGGCTGCGTGTCAACGCATCGTCTTGCGTTTCTCTCTTTTCGAGCGACTCCGTTTTGGCCGACATTGAAATCAGTTATTTGTCGTTGTTGTGGTGTTTCCAACCGATGTTCCAGCTGTTTGGAGGTCTGAGGTGGGTGAGCCCTGTGTTTCAGCAGCGTGTGACCAAACCAGAATCCTCTGACTCTCACACACACTCATGTCAGCGTCGGGGTCACACTCAGATGACCTGGGTCATCCTCAGCCGCCTCTCCTGGTCTCGTCCCCTCCCCTCTCCTGTAGTTCTTCCCTCTCTTCTTGGTCTGATTCTCTCCACCTTCTCGCTGCGCAGCGACAGCCCATCTGCTCTAATCCTGCTTTGCACTGTGTTGTTGCAGATGCGGCAGGCCAGACGGCTGTCGAACCCCTGTATACAGAGGTATACGTCTCGAATCGGGGAGTGCAGCAGCACGTACGTCAGCTCGTCTAAATCCCCCTTTTTCAAACTAAGTTGACTTTTTTAATCCTCTTTTCCGCTCACTGGCTGTCCCCGTAGCTGTTGTGAAGCTGATGAGAGCAGGTTAGAGTCGACCTCCAATCACATCCTAAAGCTGAAGCCTCTGATTCTGACCCCCCAGCGCTTCTCCCCTCACGACCTTGCACTCGCTACTTATCCCATCTCCTCCTCCGCCTTGGTTTCTTCTTTGCCGTCACGCGACGCTCCGCAAGTCTCCATGGAAACGTGTTAAAACAGCAAAGGAATCTTTGAGTTTGATCAGACCCGACTCGTCCTAGGTTGTTTAGCTTCTGCTCCGTGTCCTGCTGAAGGTCACCAGAGGACGTCCAGACCCTCTGACGTCACAGTTAGCCTTTCAAAGCAGACGCGTTTGCATTTGTTTAGCTTTAAGGTGATGTGACTGCACGGCCTTCCTCACCTGCCCGTCGGCCGATGTCTCGCCTTCCTGTCTGTCTCTGTGAGACAGAACGCACGTCCTTCACTGTTTCTCGTCCCTCTGCTGTCTGAGGTCTGACTTCCTGCTTGTCTCTCCTCCTCCCTCCTGTTTGCTGCCTGTCCCTTCCTTCCTCTCCTCAGTCGGCTCCGTAAGCCTTTCGACAGTGTAGAATTCTGCGGGTTCCAAACAAAGACTCCTTCAGCTGTCGGCGCCGCCGTAGACGCCCACTAACGAGGCTGTCTAAATGTGCACGGACCTGAGCGTCGTGAAGTGTGTGTTCCGTGTGGTGTTACTGATAAATGTGTCCTCTCCAGCGCTGGATCCACATCACACTCATGAGAATGTGGGCGGTTGTTGGACTGCTAAAGTTCGGCTGGACGTTACTAACAGATCTGGGCTCTCACCTGGAGGCGTGGCTCTTCGGCCGGACCTGTCTCACACTGTGGATGTTTCCTACTGTGGTGTGCAGCTCTGCTCGCTGTCAGCGCCTTACTTTTCTGCCTCTCCTCTCTTCGCATGCTTCTGCTCTCTGTTTCAGAGGTTAAAATCTGACTATGAAAAGCCGTGACATGAGCGCGACCCCCTCCAGCTGCTCGCGGCGTCCCCCTCCTCCTCCGCAACCAGCAGACTAAAACTAAACCCTGCTCACCAATACTACCAGCACTAGCACCTTTAGAGCTGCTTCCTCCTCCTGCTGCCGCAGCCTCTTTGCTCCAGGTGCCTCCCGGTGCCTCCCGGTGATCTAAACCCTCGTCTCAAAGCTCCCCAGGACGACCTGACTCCTCCTCCTCCACCTTCTCTCCATCACTCTGGCTTCTGCTGTCTCTGCTGCAGGAACACGGCAGCCGCGCAGCTTTCTACCGCACCCCCACGGGTCCCCCCGTCCCTCGCTCGCCAATCTCTGCCGTGCCACCATGCTACCCAGAGTGGGGGGTCGCTGTCCCGTGCGGCGCACGCTCGCAGCCTGGCGTGGGACAGCGAGCACTTCATGAGCCTCCTGCCGCGGCCCTGTCACAACCAGCCGCCAGCGCGCCTGTCCCTGCAGGAGATGCACCTGGCAAAGTGACCCGTGGACCAGCGTCGGGCGCCGTCCGCGGCGCCGGGGAGTCGCCGTGGCGCCGGCGGAGCAGCTTCGAGCCCCTGGCGCCGGAGCCCCTGAGTCTGGACGACGCCGACCTGCCGGTGAGCCAGGTCTGAGCTCGTCCCGCAGTGAAAATGCTTTTGTTTGCTTTGTTGATCAGGACACGGACACGGCAGATGAGACGAGAAGGACTTTCAGGTGAAAAACGCTTTTGGGTTTAAAAGCAAAGCTGTCGTTGGCGTCACGTAAACTCCCGTTTTCAGCGTCTCGTCGGCGTGTGAGACGGAAACCCGCTGAACTGCAGCCACGTGCCAAACGCAGACCAGCCTCCGCCCACAGCCTCCGCCGCAAGCTAAAGGCTAGTGGACTTCCTGGGACTGTCGGTTCAGATCTGATGTGTGTGGACGTGTGAGAGGGAGACGGGGGACTCATGGCTGAGCCTGACGGATCTTTATACTTTTTCCTTTTGTCGGTGGGCAGTTTTCAGTCCTGGTGCGTTTTGGGGAGCGTTTCTTCGCCACCTGATAAACTCGGCCGGGACAAAAGTCCAAAAGAGACCAAATCCTTCGGAGTTCTAAGAGTTGCCAAACCTCTGAGTGATTTTTAAACCGGCCCTGATCACAGGCTAATGTAGTTACCTGTAACAGGTCAGGGATCAGTTTTCTCTGCCCAAACACAAGACAGAACTTTTTTAAGCTATCTCAGTACATGAACTACTCTGCGATGACGTTCCAGCGTGTCTTTTGTTGTTGTTGTTTTTTTTAACATTCTTGGTATTTCCTGAGGTGGGAGGTGAACCTGGAGGCTCTGGTTCTGAGGAAGATCCTCTTCATTTTATGAGTTCTGTCTGACTGTTCACACCTGTGATGCGTTGTGTAGCTGGAGGAAAACTGAATTTCTCTCAGCTTGTTGTTTTACAGCAAAGACACTCTTTTATGTTTGTACATCTTGATTTGCAGAAAGAGGAGCAGGTTTATTTTTATAACATTTTCTGATGGATTTCCTTGTCCCTGTGTTTCTCACTGATCAAAAGGCACCTGCCTTTGCTTTAATCTTTGAAAAAGTTCTGTTCTAGCCATGATGAGTAAAACACTAATCTCTTTTGTTAAGCACCTCCTTGTTTTGTTGTTTTTTATTTGTCCAGCGTAGTATGAGCTAGTTTACTTTGTTGGAAATGTCTATTTATTATGTGAATAAAGAGTGAAAATGTGCCCATCCTTCCCGAACTTTGCTGTTTTTCAGTCGGAGCAGCTTCAGTTTAGTCTGGAAGCAAGTCCCCTTCTGCCACCTTGTGGCGACAAAAGGAATTGCGCCGCTGCGTAACGCCTGGAAGTTAAGGTTATTTTTTAATAATAAACTAGTGTATTTGGAATGCTTTAATTCAACGTATCCTTTCTCGGCTCGCTTATACAGCTGCCAAATGTTCCTTCAACCCCTGAAGTGACCTCCAGACCTTTAAGCAGCCTCATTTGTCCACCTGGTCACTAGTGGAATAGAAAGTGCTGATTCTCCATGGACGACAGTTGGCCAGTTTTTCTTCTGTTCAGGCGGAACTGGAGCTTGTAGATGTTTTTGCTTTGCACACACGCTTCTCTCTAGTTTCACATGGTGCCTCTCCAAGATTCTGCTGCGGTTTCGTGCAGGCCTCATATATGCACCCTGAACGGGCCCAAACCTCAGAGCCGAGTCGTCAGCTGGGCCTGGGGACCTTTGCGATCACACAGCCCTCAGAGGCGTCCATCCGTGGCTGCGCTCGCTGGTCTCGGTCGGCGAATGGGCGTTCCTGCGGTTGTTTTCATCCCTAGGCTTTCCCACTATCTCGTCACAGAACTCTCCCAGCTCCACGGAGGACTGCCACTGCTCGGTCACATGATGACACGGTCTGCATACAGCTGGGTGAGTTTATTCTGCTTCCCGAGGCGTCCTTGAATACCACTCTCCTCTCCGCGGAACGCAGAAGCTGAGTTCTGGTGCACCGCAGGAGGTCTCGTTCCCCCAGCAGCAGCAGCAGCAGCGGGACACTTGAGAGGTTCTCCCAGATCCATGTGCAACCACACCGCTCAAACCGTTAATACCCGACTATTAAGGTGTTTTACGACTGTGATTAACTGCCTCACAGTTTATTTTACAGCTCCCCGGTCAGATTGGGTGTCATCAGCCAAATGTGGTCTCCTAAGAACGAATCACGTGTCCAGGAATGTTACCTTGTGTCTCATTCTCGTTATTTCTTCCTCCTCAACCTTTTTTTTTTTTTTGAGTGGAAGGACGGTTTTCCTCGGGTGGTGTTTGTTTTCCCACCACCTGGCTGCGGTCTGGGAAAGATTATGGCCCATACTTGAAATCAGCGTCAACCAGAGTTTTGTGTTGATGAGAAACTGCAGCATTAACGCCCCCCTACACACACACACACACACACACACACACACACACACACACACACACACACACACACACACACAGAACCGAGTCTACCAATAAAAAAAAACCTGCAAGGGCTGTACAGATGCCAGGAGTCGTTAAAAACAACGCTACCGGGTGTGTGAGCGTATGAAACATCCCTTCTTCCAAAAATCTGGAGTTTTAGCTCATATTTTAAAATAATAATTAAATAAACAACACACACACACACACACACACTGAAACGCTCCAGGAACGCGTCTCTTCCGCTCAGGCGTCACATGGAGGCAGCGGCATCGGTGGCTTTTCTGCTTCTCTTCCTACAAAGAAAAAAAAAAAAAGCGTAATTGGCTGCGCGGCGGAGCTGCTGTTAAAGCCCCTGCAGCTGAAGTTACTCCCCCCTCAGCACGGCTGGACTCCCTCATCCCTTCACGCTGCACGTCCAGAGCGCACTGCTGGGCCCCTAAAAACTTTCTGCTGGACTTTTCTTTGTGCGTAATTCTCTTTCGCGAACATGTTCTGGTCGCTGTCGCTGTGCGTAATTGCAGCCCTGGCGCCTGTGCCGACGGGAGCGCAGAGCTCCAACCGTTTTGTGGTCGGGTGTCCTGCTCGGTGCGACAAATCCATGTGTCCGCGTCCACCGGCGGACTGCGCGACCGGACAAACTCTGGACGTCTGCAACTGCTGCCCGGTGTGCGCGTCCGGCGAGGGCGAAGCCTGCGGTGGCAACGGGAAGCTCGGGGACCCGGTGTGCGGAGAGGCGCTGGAGTGCTCGGTTCCCGGTGGAGTCGCCTACACGATCACGGTGAGGAGGAGAAGCAAGAGCGGGACGTGTGTGTGCAAGTCGTCGGAGCCGGTTTGCGGCAGCGACGGTGTGTCGTACCGGAATATCTGCGAGCTGAAGAGGGTGAGCCGCCGTGCGCAGAAGCTGCAGCAGCCACCTGTTCTTTTCATTCAGCGGGGAGCCTGCGGGAAAGGTAGGCCAAGCAGAACCCCGGAGCATGTTTTTCACCTTCCTCGCGGTCCTGGAAGTCCTCACCACTGACATCATACAGATGTTGGTGAGGCACGAGCCTTTTGTCTTAGAACCAGCAAACCCAGCAGCCAGATGTTTTTCTGTTTTTGTTTTTTTTCCTTATTATTTCTGCTCTGGTCATGTTGGATCGTCTCTGGCAGCAGATGCAGCCCTCCGCGCCAAAAGTCGGTGCTGATTAACCCCTAATGGGCAGCACGGAAGTGGGGCTGCAGGGCGTCTGACTGTCAGCTTCGACCTGCCACGGAGGCGCGTGAACGCACCAGTGATCAGGGAGCTCAGTAACACACACGCGCACACACACACACACACACACACGCCATTCTACATCCTGCTGAAGCAGCAGTTTGTGTCAGATCCGCCATCCATCAGAGGCTGCAGGAGCCCTAAAACAACCAGAACACACACACACACACACACACACACACACACACACACACACACACAGGCTCCAGGTGTTTGCGTCCATAGTGACCTCTGAAGAAGGAACTTCAACACCTGCCGCCTCATAAACTTAGAAGAGCTCAAAGATTGGAAACTTTTTCTTTCACACACACACACACACACACACACACACTTCTGTTTTTCTGATGTCACCCATAAATCACAGTCACACGAAGGAATGCCTGGCACTGATTCACAGCTGTAATTCCTCCACCGTTGAAGACGTTTTACACCAGGCAGCAGACAGGAAAACAGCGTAGACGCATATTTTTAGCAAAGGGTGACACATCAAAGCCGTGCGGGCGCCATGCTGGCAGACGCCATCGCCACATGTGTTTGTCAGACGGCTGCAGAGGCAGCGGACGACGTCTGACGCACCGGTCTGCTGGACACTGGTGTCTACTGCTGCAAAACAGACAGGCAGATCTGTCTGTCTGTCTGTCTGTCCTTCTTTCTTTCTTTCTTTCTTTCTTTCTTTCTTTCTTTCTTTCTTTCTTTCTTTCTTTCTTTCTTTCTTTCTTTCTTTTCTTTCTTTCTTTCTTTCTTTACATGACTAAAACACTAAATCTGAGGCAGGTCCGTGTGATGTTGTTCTTGTTGTCCTCTGTCCTCTTTGTTCACTTTGATGACGTCACAGTTAGCCCCTCCCACCACCAGCCTGTGCAGACAGACCCTGCAGCTCGGCCCCACGTTAAGAAAACACTCGCAGGTCCACTCTGCAGTGACATCATTCCCCACTGGTAAAGTAAAGTAGGTCAAACGCTGCCGTAAGTTCAGGAGCGTGCGCGGCCACCATGTGTGTGTGTGTGTGTGTGTGTGTGTGTGTGTGTGCGTGCGTGTGTGTGTGGAGGAGACTCTGAAACCAACGTGTTGATGTTGGAGAAGCTCTGGAAGAGGTGGAGAAGTGGCGTTTTCCCACAGCTGACTCCATCATGTGACCTGCTGAACGAGCACATTCTTCCCCTGACGTCTCTGAGCCGCTCAGAGCATCAAACCATCATTTGTACAGACACCAGAGTCCATCCAGATTACTGGATTATCAGATTAGCCTCAGACCCCCGGCCTTCACCTCACCTCCAAGGCGATGCTGTCGCTTCCAGCTCCATCCAGGAAGCATCAGTCATCACTCCGTGTGTGTGTGTGTGTGTGTGTGTGTGTGTGTTGCAGGCCAGAACAACCCCGACAGCCCGAGACACCGGTTCAACTTCATCGCTGATGTGGTGGAGAGAATCGCTCCGTCTGTGGTTCACATCGAACTCTTCCGCAAGTAAGAGCGCCGCCGTCCTTGGTCCCTGCTCCTCCATCGTCCGTGAAACGCTGCCTCTTCTCTGCGATAGGATGACATATTCCAAGCGGGAGGTGCCGGTGGCCAGCGGCTCCGGCTTCGTGGTGTCAGAGGACGGGCAGATTGTGACAAACGCCCACGTCGTGGCCAACAAGCACCGAGTAAAGGTGGAGCTGAAGAGCGGCGGCTCCTATGACGCCAAAATCAAAGATGTGGACGAGAAGTCGGACATCGCCCTCATCAAGATCGATGCACCGGTCAGTCACAAACCTGAGGGGTCAGCGGGATTGAGTGCATGAGATCCTGCATGGTCCTGCTCAAGGGTTCTGGCAGGGTGGGGGAAGACCGGCGCAGCCACACGGGTCTTTAAGAGACATCTGGCAGGCAGGCGGTCCAGGCGGTCCAGGCGGTCCAGGCGGTGTGGATTTGTGGTTTCAGCACAGCGAAATCTGAAAAAAATTAAAAATAATGATTAAACAAACCTCAAAGTGGTCGTTAAGCTCAGGCAGCCAGATGTTCGGTTCAGATGAAAACGTAAACAAATATCACTGAATAAAATAAATAAATAAATCAGTTTTTTACGGAAGCGTTTTGCTTCACCTGATAAAAACGGTTTTTCCTGAGAAATTCATGTTTAGGTTGTTTTTAGGTGTAATTATTTCTGTTTTTCTGAGTTCGTTTCTTTCTTTTTGTCGTTTTTTAAGCAATCTGAAACATGAATATTTAAGGGCGGAACATGTTAATGACGACCGTTTTCAGCCGTCGCTTTTATCAGGACCCGCTGATTCGCGCGGGGATCGGCCTTAAATTACGCTTTCGTGAATCACACGTGCGTCTCTTGATTCCTACACGCAGGTCTGCGCACGTTTCGACGCAAGATTGATACTTGAGGGCCATTATGAGCAACGTGGGGGCCGTTATTAGGAACAGGTGAGCGAGCGAGGCCAGAAAAGAGCGAACGTCTCCATCTGCAGCGCCCTGATGGAGGCGTCCGCACGCACCGCGGTGAAGCACCAGCACAGGAATGCGTGGCTGGGATCCAAGGCCCGCTGAATGGGAGTCACGGGAGAGCGGCGAGCACTGTGGGGCTGGCTCTCATGGCTGGTTAGCAGAGCTGAATAGACGCTCGTGACAGCAGCGCAAGGTGTACCACAAAGACCCGTTTCTGAAACACTCGGTTTTTGTTGTTTCCACAATGCCGGGGAGGAGGGCGGAAGCGAGCGGAGACGGATGCTTTGTTCCAGCTCATCCTAAAATAAACCGTCTTTCTGAGCGTGGTTGACGGGATGAGCCTCCCGCAGGAAGCTGTTTGTTGCTCGTGTGATCTCTGTTTACACTGAAGTATGATTTCCAGATAATCGGAACCAAATAAATGCGGCGCCTAAGACGCCACTAGCATCGGCTGATGTTTGGTTTAATCATCCAGTTTAAACTGGAAGCTGGTTGAAACTGGTTGAGGTGGGAGTGACGGACCAATTCCTCCAGAGGAGAACTGGATCGGTGCTGAAGCCCCATAAAACCTACTGGTTCCCCCAGAAAGGGCTAAAGAGCTGGGTGTCTGCGAGCACGTGTGTGTACAGTTAACGTGGGAGCTAATTAGAGGACGGCTGAGTGTAATGAGAGTGCGGGAGGTCGGGCTAGCTGCGGATAACGTTCATAAGGAAAAGGTTCGCCAAACAAAGCTAGAAGAGATTTAATTTCAGTACAAACTGTTCTGAAAGATCTTTCAAAAGCGGAAGATCAAAGTCGTGAAGACGTCTTTGTGTGTGAGGATCTTTGCTAGCTTAACTTAGGTTAGCAGCGTGGACACACAGTGCTTATTAGTTGGATTTAGCATTTTACAAGACTGAAACCAAAGGTTTTTAATACCAGCAAGTTGTCTTTAGTTTGATCATTTTCAACCTCAGAGTCAGATTTTCCACATGAACCCGATCTGCCGGTAGTGGCGTTTAAACCTTCATGCTCTGCTACTGAGTATCTCTCTTATATGAAATGATTGCTCGAAGTTGTGCGAGTCAGTCCCCAGTCTGGTATGGGTAGCGCGGCCCCGTCCATTCCTGGGGCTGTGGTCTAACCTTTCAGTTCTGGGAAAGACATTAGTCTGTCTCCAGCAGCTGGAACTTCAGTGGGAAACTGCTCCCCTCGCTTGTTCCTGTGCGGAGTTTGAGGAAAGGAGAGAGCAAGAAGACGACAGACGAGGAAAGAGCAATGCGGCCACGGTCTGGAAAACGGGCCTGGGTGTCTGCAGGGCCCGTGGACGGCCCCCAGGAACTCTGAACTTCTCTCTGGACCAGAGAGAGCTACTGGTTAGCCACCACCAGTAAACCAGCCCCTAATGCAGCTGCAGCGTTGCAGGAAATATTTGCCTCATTTAATCCCTGAAATTATAAGAGTCATATTCTCTATTGCTCATGACCTAATAGGAATGTCGGCTCATTTTTCTGCTGCGTCGCTGCTCCTCCCTCACTGGAGCGCTTGTCTCTGTGTTTGTGTGCAAACAGGAAAGCCAAGAATGCACCTCGTGGCCACGTGTTCCCGCGTTTATCTTTACCTCATTATCTAAATATTTCCCCAGGAAGTAGATGTGTACGTTTCCCCCTGTCCTGACAGCTGTGTGTGTGTGTGTGTGTGTGTGTGTGTGTGTCCTCGTCCTCCCAGCTGACCTGGGAAAAGGCCAAACTCACATTTTTTTTATTTCCGCTCTACTTTGTCTTTGACTTTTCTTGGCCGACGTTGATTCGGCGTAAATATTTTCCAAGGCCACTTGAAAGTCAGCTCGCTCGTCCACAAACGCTGGAGCTCGCAAGTCGCTGACGTCACATTTGGTTCACAAAGTTTGGCTCCATCACTGGCGGAGCCACGACAGCGGGCCGGTCTGGGGAAAGGGTCGCGCAGCGGAATTACCGATAATTAAACAATTCAGTTGGAAACACTGAGCGCAACCATTTGTGACTCGTTTATAGTGAACTTTCCACAGGAATGCTTTACAGTTACTGGAGTGTTTGCATTAAAGGCCTATTTTGTGAGATATGGGGGCCCTCAGCTGCGAGACAGAGTCCTGGCCTCCAGATGTTGAGGCGGGAGAGTCTGTGGCGAGTTACGATGCATGATTATTAACTATTTATGGATTAACATCACCTTACCTTTATGTGCTTTTTAATCCAGCACTGGCTAGGGCAGGGGTGGGCAGTTTTTTACCCTGAAGGGCCACATTAGGCCAGGTGGTGCAGGAAGCTAACCCCCCAGTGAGGATCAGAGGTTAGCTAAAATCCTGCTTGATGGACTATTGACTGAGAAAATAGCCTGTCAGTTGGTCCAACTAGAGATGGATGATGAAGCTCCAGATGATGTTTGGCCCCGCCTTCTTGAGAGGACATGTTAGCATGCTAGCTGAAGGGGGGGTCTGGACCTTTTTCTAACCAATCAAGCTGACGACCCTCTTCATTTGGCTTTTGGAGAAATGATTGTGAAGGCTCTGCGGGCCGGATTAAATAGTTCCTCGGGCCACATGTGGCCCCCGGGCCTCACTTTGCCCACCTCTGGGCTAGTGGTTGAATTTAGGGCCGTTTCCAGAGCTTCTTCTCTGATGATCAGATTTATGTCTATGATCTAAAACCACCGGCAGCTACTTGTTTTATGATCTTCTTACATGCTAACGTGCAGCAGCATTTGGTGTTAACTCAGAACATCTCGTCAGAGTGACAGAGCAGCTCTCCTTGACTTATTGTCGTGTGGTTGATCTCTTTTCCTGCTCTGCGTCACGTCTGACGGCGCACACAGACTCAAATGTGGGATGAAGGAAAAGAGTAAAACACGATGTTTAGATCAAAGTCTGACCTCACACTTGTAAAACAGAAAGCGCTCATCTCCTCTCATTATTGTGATTTGTGCCGGTCAGAGTCATGAGCCTCGGCTCAGCCCCAGACGTGCGCACGCTACACGGGCGTGTGTTTGCTCTTACAGAAAGAGGAGACTCCCGCCAGCAGCATATGGAAACCATAGCGGTTTGTGTGAGCGTGCACGCTTCCTCCGGCCTGATTTCTGCTGACGTCAGCTGCGCTTTGAAGAGCTGCTGCGTAGTTTTAATCTGCTAAACACACGGAATTCTCACACAAGATAAACAAACACCGACAAACATGCAAACAAATCCTGTTTATCGTGCACGAAGAGGCTAAAACAGCAAAGAGCAGCGATCAGAAAGCCCAGTCCGAGTGTTCGTCTGCACCTGGTTCCCTGCGTGAAAAGCTCAAGTCGGTGGAATGGCTTTTAACTCCAAACAATCACGGCTACAGCGTCTCTATGGCGACGCCGCCGTTGTTTGGTCTCCGGTCTGCCGCTGTTGTGTTTCAGAGAAGATGAGAGGGCGTCTGCTTGATATCTGAACTCATCCACGCTCAGATAAGAGATCCTCAGAACCACAGCGGAGCCTTCTCCTCCAGCCTGCAAAGCCACGCCCATCCTTTGGTGCGTCTCCGCTGGGTCGCCGGCCCGTCAGCCTGTCATCCCTCCCAGTTCTGCGCTGGTATTTGTGGCCTGAGAACTCGTGTTTTACTGCTGCCTGTTTCAGTCTGTCCTGTGAGCCGAATACTTGTAGAATGCCAATCCAGCCACAAACATGCAGAACGGAACGATTGCTGCTTTTTTACGACCAGGGGTCAAAGGTCAAGGCCTGCCCAAACACGGAAAAGCTGAAATGGAAGATGAAAGATGAGAAATGAAGCTCCTGTCACGGAGTGTGCGTGCTGCAGATACAGTGCACAGCTCTGTGCACGTTTGTGCACGGGCTCTTTGTTGCTTCTCCGTCAGCAACGGCGATTCGTCACGGTCTCCCCGCCCGAGCTTCGTGGCGTTTGCAGGTCTCGTCTTCCACCCAACATCCGCCTAACCGGTCTGGATATGGTGTCTACGGGGGAGATGCCAGTAAGTCTGAACATCTAAAATAGCAGCGTGACTCACTTGGATGGTCAGTGGGGGCGCGCTCACGTGCACAAATCCTTGTGCACAGGTCAGGTCAGACTGCTGAGTGGTCATGAGTAGTTAGTGACGTTCAGTCGCTTTTAGAGGAGAGAGGAAGTCTGCGTTTACACCAGTTTACCTCAGTTTGGGACGTGTGTGTGTGTGTGTGTGTGTGTGAGTGTGTGTGTGTGTTTGATATCTTCTAATAATAGCTTCACATCCAGCTTTGTGCTCATTTACAGCAAAAAGCCCACAGGACTGTTGGGAAGGCTGGGTCATGTGCTTTCCTCCGATCAATCATCACGTCGCTTTTAGAGTCGATTAGAGAAGCTTTAAACAGCAGCGGGATCGGAGGTTTATCGACGACGGTAAAATTCCCGCTGCTGGTATCGGAGTGCAGGAAGGCTCGGCCTCGGCAGCCTCTCTGCGAGTTAGTGACGTGTAAATTACAGCCGTTGACGGCGGGAGTGGATGGGACGCCGCTGTAAAGCTGCTGCAGCGCCGTTGGACGGGATCACTGCTCGTTAACATCGGGTCCCACGCTGTCAGCTGACTGGCTGGATTCGAGGTGTTTGGGGAGCTCACGGCGAGTCCAGGACAGGCATTCCGCCCGCTTCTGTTTTTCGGGGTTCGGGTTCAGACCGTGTGACGTGGCGGCGCGGCCTCTGGCTGCCCGCCGCCCAGCACAGATGACTTCATTCTGAAAGGAGTCTGTCAGAGGGGGGCGGATAAATACAGCCTCTCTGTCAGCAGACGTTTACAGTAGCCTGCTTTCCACAGGGTCCAAGGTGGTCATTATTTGCTGGGTATCGCTGCTTTTCCAGCATCTGCGGTGCGCTGGCTCATTCTTGCCGTTAGGAAAGATTTTTCAGCTGGGTGAGGGTTACCGGTTCCCGTCCTGACTCCACTCGCCTGGCAGAAAAGGCAGCGTTTTGCTTTGGTGGGAAACGAAGCGGTTGTTTTCTTGTTGTTTTTTTTCTGGGAGACAAGCGCATGCAGCATTTTGAAGGCCTGCGGTTGGTGTCCACCCACTCACAGCACCCTGAGAAAAGGCTGTAAAGTCTGTGATTTTAGCTCAGCTGCGCTAAGCCTCCGTCCCCTCGCGCTGCTCTTGTTCCGGCTTTTTTGCTGCATCCATCAGAAATAAAAGTGTAGAAATGTCCCTGATAAACTTCATCTGGGTCTCGCCCTGTCCCCTGGCCCGTTTCCTCCCCGCAGACGAAGCTTCCGGTACTTTTACTGGGTCGCTCCTCAGACCTGAGACCAGGCGAGTTTGTGGTCGCCATCGGCAGCCCGTTCTCCCTCCAGAACACCGTCACCACGGGGATCGTCAGCACGACTCAGCGGGGGGGCAGAGAGCTGGGCCTCCAGAACTCTGACATGGACTACATCCAGACGGACGCCATCATCAACGTGAGAACGAGTCAGACTCCGTCTTATTAAGATCGTAAACGCAGAACTGAGAAGTGACGCGTCTTCCTCTGCTTCGCAGTACGGCAACTCAGGAGGCCCTCTGATAAACCTGGTAGGCCGACGTCTCCCTGGCGGCAGTTTGACATCATGGTGAGGTTCAAAGACACCGTTATTCATTTGGGTTTGCTGCGTTAGGACGGCGAAGTGGTCGGCATCAACACGCTGAAGGTGACGGCGGGCATCTCTTTCGCCATACCCTCAGACAAAATCCGAGAGTTCCTGGCAGAGTCCTACGACAGGCAGAGCAGAGGTATGAACATATGTGCTAAAGGGCTTTGGGCAGGAGCAGCGTCTCAGGGTACAGTTCCACTTCCTTCCTGTCACTCTGTGATTGTATCTGTTTATCTCTCTCTCTCTCTTTATTCTCTCCCTCTTCTTCCCCTCCTCTACCCAGCCGACTTTCAGCAGGATGGTTCCTCCTTGGAAACCTGGTCCTGCTCAAGGTTTCTTCCTGTTAAAAGGAAGTTTTTCCTTGCCACCGTGCTTACCTGGGGGGTCTGGCTCTGGGTTTCTGCCTCTGTAAAGCACCTAGAGACTATTGTTTGTATTGTAAAAGGCGCTGTACAAATAAAGTTGAATTGAGTTGAACTCCCAGAATCCTCCACCAAGGTCCACACCAAGGTTATTAAGGTCATGATAACTAATTCCTTCTGTAATCTGCTGCTGTCCGTCTCCAGGGAGAACGGCTGCAAAGAAGAAGTACATCGGGGTGAGGATGATGACTCTGACTCCAGCGTACGTAACGCTCGTGGACAGGACGCCGCGTGTACCTTCTGTTTAGGTGGATGATAACTGCTCTCGTTTCCACCTCCAGGCTGGCGAAGGAGCTGAAGGCTCAGCACCGGGACTTCCCCGACATCACCTCCGGAGCCTACGTCATGGAGGTTATCGCTAAGACGCCGGCTGCAATGTAAGCAAGACATTTTCCCGCGCGCCGCGCACATCCCCGGCCTCGCTCCTCGTTCCTGGAATGGCTGCCCTCACGATCCCCCCCCGCTCCCGTCAGAGGGGGCTTTGAGAGGCGCCGAGCTCAGCTGTTTCCCCCACACCTACAGGCTGTGGGGAGGGGGGTCCTCGCGGCGCTGTGGTTTTCCTGCCCACCCCAGAACCGCATCCCCTACAAGGCCTCCTCAGAGCCGACTCCTTGCCCCAAATCCCCCTGCTACTTGGTGCAGGATGCTGGTTCTGTTCAGGTCGTGCACAGTCGCGATCGGAGGCGTGACACCAGGCTGGACGCGCAGCCTCAGTGTCCGTTTGCAGACCTGTTGGAGTATAAGACGTGTGTGTGAGGCAGGCGCTGTCTCACACACAACATGACACACACACCACATTTTTTTAGCAGCTTGCCAGTACTGTGCTGTAGATTATTACGGTCAGCAGTTTCCACTTAACGCCCAAACGTCCCCATGATTAGCTCCTTGGTGCCTACTTCTCTAAAAATGAGACACAAATGTACCGTTGAAACCAGAAGTTTACTTACACTATATAAAAAGGCACATAACCTTTTTTTTCTCAATGTCAAATATTAAATCAGATTAAACGTTCCCTGTTTTTGGCCATTTAGGATTACCAAAATTATTTTTATTTGCTAAATGCCAGAATAATAAAAGGGAGAATTTTTTTAGACATTTTTTTTATTACTTTCCTGAGAGTCAGAAGTTGACATACTCTGAGATTACTATGCCTTTAAACAATGTGGGAAAGCCCAGGTGATGATGTCATGACCTTGGAATATCCTTGGAAGCCTCTGATAGGTTTATTGACATTTGTTCATCTTTTCAAACAATAATCCACAAGTATTAACACCATGGGAATGTGCAGCCATCAAAGCGCTCATGGAGGAGACGGGTTCTATGTCCCAGAGATGAACCTGCTGTGGTCCGAAATGTGCCCATCAGCCCAAGAACAAAAAGAGCTTGTGAGGATGCTGGCTGAAGCTGGTGAGAGTGTGTCATCATCTACAGTGAAACCAGTTCTGTACCCACATGGATGAAAAGCCACGATCCCAGGAAGAACCATCGCTCCAAAAGAAACATAAAAACGCCAGATTACAGTTTGCAGATGCACACAGGGACAAAGCCCTTATTTCTGGAGACTTGTCCTGTGGTCTGATGAAACTAAAATTGAACTTTTTGGCCATAATGTCCATTGTCACATTTGGACTAAAAAGGGAGAAGCTTGCAAGCCTGAGAACACCGTCCCAGATGAGAAATCTGGGGGTGGCAGCATCATGTTGTGGGGCTGTTTTGCTGCAGGAGCGACTGGTGCACTTCACAAAATAGATGGACTCATGAGGAGAGAAGATGATGTGGAAATACTGAAGCAACATCTCAGGACATCAGCCAGGAAGTAAAAGCATGGGTGCAAAAGGGTTTTCCAGATGGACAATGGCCCTGAGCAGACTACCAACACGGTTACAAAGTGGCTTCAGGAGAACAACGTCAGTGTTCTGGAGCGGTCTTCACAAAGACCTGGTCTCAGTCCGATGGGCAGAGCTGAAAAGGCTGGTGTGAACACGACGGCCTGCAAACGTGGCTCAGTTACACCAGTCCTGTCAGGAGGAATGGGCCCGAATTCCTGCAGACTATTGTGAGAAGCTTGTTGAAGCACATCCAAAACGTTTGACCCGAGTCAGACAGGTTAAAGGCAACGCTGCCAAATACGACTGAACTGTATGTGAACTTCTGACTCTCAGGAAAGTAATAAAAAAATGTCTACAAATTCTCCCTTTTATTATTCTGGCATTTAGCAAATAAGAATAATTTTGGTAAACCTAAATGGCCAAAAACAGGGAAAGTTTAATCTGATTTAATCTTAGACATTGAGAAAACAAAGGTTGTGTGCCTTTTTATATAGTGTATGTAAACGTCTGGTTTCACCTGTATACATGTAGGATAAAAAGCCCCACATTTGGCCTTTTGAACTCATTCTTTTCAGCAGACTTTGCACGTGTGGAGATGTATTTTTAGCAGCGGTTTATTACTGTATTTAGTTCTACCTGGAAGACAGTAGTGACTCATGATCGTCATTGAAAGGACAGACTAGCATGCTGGAGTAGCGTTACCTTCTGCTGGTGCTGGTGGTTTTGGTGGTACGTAATAGTGGTGATGTAGGCGTGACATCGCCGTAACCCTCTGCTCCACCCCTTTGACACTGACCAGCTGTCACTACTCCGCCTCAGTTTGGTGAATGGATATCTGCTAAATGTGATTTTGCTGTGCTCGCTAACCGACCCGGCCTTTTACGAAGCCTCTGTTCATTCGTCTCCTCATCTCCTCCTGCAGCGGCGGACTCAGAGAGCACGACGTCATCATTTCCATCAACGGTCAGAGGATCTCATCGGCGAGCGATGTCAGCGCCGCCATCAAGAAGGACAACAAGCTGAGCATAGTTGTGCGGAGGGGAAACGAGGACCTGATCCTGACGGTTGTTCCGGTAGAGATTGACCCTTGACCCCTCCCGCAGGGCCTAGAGTTATGTCGGACCTGTTATTAAAGAGGGGGGGGGGGGGGGGGGGGCTTCTACTGACACACCCTCTTCCTGCGGCCGAGGGCCTGTCACACCAAACACCTCCAGGAATATTCTGGATTTGCCTTGAAAGAAAAAAACTGTTCAGTGCTCTAAAAGCAGCGCTGCACTTCCACCAGTGGTTTCACCTTTAGTCTTTAATGCTTTGATCAATGCTGTCCTTTCTGGTTATTTTTTTCCCCTGCTTTTTGTTATGTTCCTTTTTAATTATTGACTCTTGCTCAGTCCGAATGCTGAATGGTGTCTGAGCAAATCACTTTTATATAATTGTTTATACCAAAATGTCTTTTAAAGTACTGTAGAATGGTTGGATGTATTATGTGATGTACACCAAGAGGACATTAAAAGCTGCATCAGTGTATTTTCGTTAAACTTGGCAAAGTAAATCTCACAAAACTACAGAAACAAGGATAAAAAAACTTCTTTACTGTGGATAATTTCACTTCTCTCCCAGATCCCACTGGAAAGTCAAATGAATAGTTTCTTACTCTAAGTGCTTATTAAATCTTTACATTCTAATGTCCGCTGTCTAGCAGCCAGATGAAGCTTTCCCTTCACCTCTTTACACTTTCCCTGCCCCCAAGCAGCAAATGGAAGCTGTTGCACACGTCTTTCTTCTGTCAGGAATGTGACCAATCATGCGTCATTTTAATAATCATGAAAAAACGATTTTTCCCCCCCCCTTTTTTTCCCCACATAAAATTAATATACGTGTGAAAGAACGGCAACACCTGAAACACGTGACAGACGGTTATGCTGCCATCTGATGGTTGTGGAGCAGTATTGCAGCCTTTCATTTACCTGCTCATCTCGAAAGCGTGCAGGTAACAACTGAGATGGTTTTTTTGTTTAATTTTAATAAATCTGGTGCTTACTTCTCTCGTCAGAAAAAATAAATAAGAGAGCGAATACATCGCAATATTGACACAAAGACGAGATACTATCACGCAAGCGGTAGTGGGGAAATGTAGGCAGGCCAAAACAATGCTTTAATGTTCAATCAGGTGAAATAGAATGCTAAATATTTAAAGTAATAGTACAAGTGTTTATATTGTTTCGATTTAAATGAATGAATTCGGAAAGTTCAAAGTGTATTAACGTCCCGGGACCAGAGGAGTCGTGGCGACGTTTTCAGAACCTCGAATGAACTTCTACGGTACTCTAGCGCCCCCATCGTTTGTTATGGTTTCAAATTTGAACCAATCACAACCACGCTTACTGATCGGCTCGGGAAGCACACGGAACCATTCTGTTCGCTGATTGGTTCGTTTTCATCTTTAGGTTGACGAGATGGGGTTCTTACCAGGGAGTGAGAAGGGAGGGGATGTTTTAATGGCTGTCAATGTCGCCACAGATTGCAAAAAGTCCAGATTAAGCGCTCTTTTTGAAGATATTAGCAACCGCTGGACTTTCTTAGCTATTCGTTAGTAATGAGCATTGCTCTCGGTGCGTATTCAGTTCGGAGATGTATTTCTAGTGTTGTTTTTTACTTCAGTGACCATACTTAAACCGCTTGATTTGTTCGCGAGTGGCGAATCAGGCCTAGCCGGCTGGCTAACAAACAGGCGGAGGTTTCCTGAGTCGTCTGAGTTGGAAGGTAGATGTGGGACGCTAATCATTGTTAAGTTGGGTTGTTTTAAGCAAGAAGTGTGTCTCCGGATAAACACGAAAGCATACTGCATATTTTTCATGTTTGATGCATTAAGATATGAAGTGTAAACAGTCTTAAGTTGGCGTTAGCATAGTTTAGCAGCGGTGTTGCCGCTAATTGCTAACTTTATAGTAACTTTACAAGCTTTAATAAACCTAGCTAAGGTTATCAAATTCACCTTAGTGGTAGTGTGGCGACACGCTTTATCACAACGTTTGATGAAAATATATTAGTCTGTTAATTTGGTTGAGTTTTAGTCCTCGCCCTTAAAATTTAGCTTAAGCTAGCGAACTAGCTATGCTAATAGTTCTCGCTATCGAGCAATGGTTGATGCAGTTGGGAACACGACCCAACTCTCGGGCATGCACTTAGACCTTCTACGTTGTTTTGGTATATTTAATACCACGTTTTATACACATTGTTGAAGCTGTGTATGATTTGTGTAGCATAATATTCATGAGCGCTTTAGTGTTTGTATACATGTCGAATATTCTCTCCTGTATTTACAGGTAATGTGTAATCTAAAGCAGCCAGCATGACTTCTAGATTCGGTAAAACGTATAACCGCAAGGGAGGTGAGGCCAATTCAAAATTCGAAGAAGTATTCTCCAACAGAAAGCCGACTTTGACCACCAGATGGGGGGAGACCACCTACAAGGCTCAGCTGGGAGCCAAAAGACCCCTCATAAAATCCGATGTTTCTGAGGTTCCCAAGAGGCCCAGACTTGAGGACAGTGACAGTGAAGAGGACCCATTTGGCTTTGACAGTGACGAGGAGTCCAAAACCCTGACCTGCCACAGTTTGTCTCAGCCAAAAGCCAGCGATGGTAGCGTGACAGCGCCATCACCACTACAGAGCAGTAAAATGGGCACTGCTGGAGCTCCTGCGAGGGAATCTGCAAGGTCCAAAGCCACATTAATAAGTAAGTAATCAGTACAAATATGAACTCATGCGTTATTAATTAAAAGGTGGTTCAGTTATTTTGCCTCACATCTGAAATGATATATTCCGTAATGTTTGCTTTCTGTAATGTGACCTGTTCTAGGTTGAGTTATCAATCATTATTAGGTACTCGTGGGTAATTTTCTGTCCCTTTCTTCTTTACTAATAGACGAGCCCACATCTGAAGTGAAGGTTGTTAAAAATAACCAGCCCTGGTTCAAAAATACATCATTTGGCAACCAAAAACCAGAATGTGTGGCGCCTCAGTCAAACACGGTCCCATCTGGTGAGGATATCGTCTCAGTGTCCGAAAAGGCTGTATTATCTTCTAACGTGGATGTTTCTCGGTCACCGTATGCGCCAAGCGGCAGTAGAGACTTTTCTAATGCTTCTGATTATGACGAACCAACAACAGCAGAAATGATAACGGCTGAGTCGGAGCCTCCACCAGAACCAGTGGACAACATTCCTCCTTCCCCGTTTACCCTTAGGACCTCAAACTGCAAGAAATACCTGAGGCCAGGTAAACCCAACAAAATGTCCTCTGAACCTGTCGAAATAGGCGACAACAGCAGTGAGGTGGGCGCACACAACAGTGTCCTTTCTGCCAGTCGAAGTTCTGCTGCAGCTGGTGCTAAACCTGCAGCCAAGCCCGCAGGCAGAGGTGGCGGGAGGGTCCGCGACTACACCGTCCTGCACCCCTCCTGCGTGTCCGTCTGCAACGTCACCTTGCAGGACACGATGGAGCGAAGCATTGACGAGCTGGTTACCCCGGCTACCCCTGCGGACCTCGGTGAAGCCGGCCAGATGAGGAAGAAGTCGGATGCTGCCCCACCCAAACCTACGAGGTAATTGTTCCTTTGTTTGCTGTTGTAATGTCCCTTTTTCCATATTTGTAGCTGCTCAGTTGGCTAGAGGGATGTGCAGCAGTGTTCAGCCTGTATGCAGCTACACTTGTGTGGATTCTAGGATTTGGAATTTGGTTGTGGTTGCTTTAAAATCTGTGAGTTTCGCTCGACTCAGAGTCACAGCTTTTGTTTGAAGCGTCGGCTCGCCCCTGAAGCAGATGGTCAAACCCCCGACACGCTCAGATGTGGAGCAGTTTGGCTCGTTTTACACCTCTGATGTTTACACACAACAGTGACGTGGATTCGTGCTTCACGCACAACAGCCCAACAACCATCACACAAGCACCTGAAGCAAAAGAGAAGTTGGCTGCAGTTGGAGGAAGACTCTGGCAGCAGGTAGCAGCAAAAAAACCCTCCACGCACCTGAAATCTGCTATTTCTGCAGGTTCAGACCCACACAGACAAAGACCAAGAAGACCAAGACGGAGACCAAGCTGGAGTTCTTTGGCTTTGAGGACAAAGAGGAGGAAGAAGGCGAGGAGGGTCCGGAAGGCGGCTCGCAGGGGAAGAGCAGCTACAAGATCAAGTACTTTGGCTTTGACGACCTGAGCGAGAGCGACAGTGACGATGAGAGTTGTCAGCAGAAAGAGAAAAAGGCCAGGAAAGCAGCTGCAGTACTGGCCTCTCTCAGCTCCAGCGTGGACAGCCCTCATACCAGCGACTCTCAGGACAGCCAAGCCAGCAGCAACACTGGTCAGTTGTTCTCGTTAACATGCAGAATTTATGCCCAGCGCTCCAGTCTTGCATACATCGATGCCCTTTGAGCCGTCTACAATTTGATTTCCCCACAGATGCTTTTGACTTTTCTGATGAACCCAGTCCTGGAGCCACCGAGGGACATAAAGGACGCCCAGGAAAATCAAGTGATAAGTCCAAAGACACTGGCCCTGGCCTTAAAAAGATCTTCAGCGGACCTAAAAAGGTACTGGAGCGTTTCATTATCTGTTTGTTCTGCAGTAATGAAGTAACATTATCATCTGTCTGGGTGACCTTCTCTGTGAGCCACGTCCATCTGAAACTGCTCAGACAGCCATCTTCTCATGTTTACTTCAGTTTCATTTGCCTGTCAGAGCAGCTTGCTTATACGAACCGGGCTAAGAGAAGAGTGAAAACAAAACATTAGAAACGAAGTTTCTCTACTTTGCGAGTCGGGCTGCAGACTCGCATAAAAGGGTTAAGTGCGTGACTGTTAAAGTAATGAATGCACCATATGCGGTTCCCAGTACAAAGGCGGCTGTTTACCTCTCGGGCAGCCTTATCTATCTGGAGACAAACACCGATTTCTGCCTTTGTTTTCATGCTTTGCTAAAGTCTGGCTTGGCTGTGGCTCTGGGTGATTCGTGATCTGTCTCTGAGTCTCTGTGTTTGCTCTTTCTACATCATCAGCACGGCTCTGTGAACACTGTTGCTTCTAATCGAGTCGTAGAATGTGTCATTGTCGCTTTCTGTTTTGTGCCGTTTGGGGACTTATTGTGTTCTACTGAGGCTGCACTTGTCCTAGTTTATAATAGCGATTCTTGTTTACAGTGGCGTGCATTCAGTTGTGCTGATTTACAGTCACGGCAGCTTGGTCCTTATGGTTTTGGAGCAGCGGACACCCAAGTGGAACATCCCACTAAGCCACTTTGCATTGATGTTATTTCTAAATGACTACAGAATCAAATGAAAGCTCAGACTCTCTACTGTCTGCTTGCTAACTAGTTCTTTTGTTCTGACTGGGTTCCAGTCGCCTGCGAAAGCTGTGTACAACGCACGGCACTGGAACCACCCCGAGCCTGAGGAGGTCCCTGTGCCCACGCTTTCTCGATCTCAAACTGCTCCGGTGAGCGAATCCTTTCAAATTTTCCCAATTTCTCTCTTTAGAAGTTGTTTTTAACTTTGCACTACTCCATCTGACATCTGTTTTTACAGACTTGTGTGTTTAACAGACTATTCAGCTGAGGAAAACCCTTGTGGTCATGCCATTAAATAGATTTTCTTACTTTGGTATGAGTCCCGTTTCTCTGCATCTTTTCGTCCTCAGGCTGTTTTATCTAGCAGCAGCAAAGACAACAACTCCCATAAAGATGATGGCGTGTTCAAAGCTCCTCCACCGCCACCCAAAGTCATTAAGTCAGAGACCATCCCTACACGACTCAACCAAGATATTGTCACAGCACTCAAATGCAGGAAAGAAGACAAAGAGGTGAGTCTGGAGCAGATTCACGTGTTTTCTTGAGGCCTTGGTGAGAAGGAGGCGAAACTAAACGCTGATTTGAATATATTTCAGGGCACAATTGCTGCAAAAAACAGGCTGTGCTCTCTTATCCAGCAAAGCCGCTTTAACCCATTGAATGCAGCCTACACAGCAGAAGAATGTGAATATATTTGACACACGTCATGCAAACGCTTGTTTATCATTCTGAAGCCCAGTTTGGCTTGTTGGCAGCCGTGTGAACTGGTGGCGTTAATTTAAGCTCCCTGCAGCGTGTGTCGTTTGCTGCCTGCGTCAGCCTGTTAGCCACAGATTCCCTGGGGTCAGTTTCTCGCAGCTACTCTGTCACCACACTGGTGTCATGAAAACCCAGGTCCCGTCTTCGCTTCCATGCTGAGTGGAGATGTAGCGCAGCTGCTAATACGCTCAGACACGCAGAGCTGAATTGATCTGGCCCAACGTCAATAGGCTGAGTTTATTATTGATGAAGGTATTAAGGCAGTCGTCTGATTCACGCAACTTGGAGAACAAGTTCACCGGATGGAGAGATGCGCCTAACCTCCCTTTCTCTCCCGCAGCTCTACACAGTGGTGCAGCACGTGAAGCACTTCAATGACGTCGTGGAATTTGGAGAGAATCAGGAGTTCACGGACGATTTTGAGTATCTGGAGACGGGGCTGAAAAGCAGCCAGCCACTCAACACACGATGCCTTAGGTAAGTGGAAGAGAAGTCCGTCCTGGCAGAGGTTGACCATACTGGTTCAGCCACACCAGCTATGTTTACTGTCCCTTTGTGGAGGTAGAAGGACAAGCAACGTTTACAGTTCCAGTGCCTTAGGTTGTACCAGCACTCATGTTTATTGCGGCATCATCTTGTCCACTTCCTGTTTACATGTTTGACTTCCTCTTTCTTGGGAAGCTGTGATAACACACACGGCTGATCTGCTCTCACCAGTCACTGCACTTTAGAGATTGCTTTGGAAAAAGAAGTTTTTCAATCTTTCTCATGTGCAAAACGAGAGTATGAGAAGACAAATTCAATGAGGGTAAAGTTGAGCCTCTTTTACGTCTCCCAAATGCTGCTATTGATTTAGAACAAGTGCTTCTCAGAGTGGTCCGCGGGCGACCCCTAGTGGTCCTCGAGGTGACGCGTAACAAATCACATTTCAAAATTTTAAATTTCAATATTTAAAATTCAGTGTAAAATCAGCGTTTCTAGAAAGCACAAGATTTAAATAATTCACTATTGTATATTTACTGATGCATCTGTCATACCAGCACCTGATCGTTACTTAGCATATTGTTTTGGGGGCTATTTACGGTCAGGTGGTCTGCAAGTGTTTGTTTAAGGGTTCAGTGGTCCTGGGTCTGAAAAAGTGTGAGAAGCACTGATTTAGAAGAGCGCGGGGTGACAATGTGCCCAATCTTAATCATTTCTGCTGTCTTCCTTCATCGCTGCTTCAGTATAATCAGCCTGGCCACGCGGTGCGCCATGCCCGGCTTCAGGATGCACCTGAGAGCGCGAGGGAAGGTGGCCCAGGTCTTCAAGATTCTCAGCGATGCTGCGCAGCACCCGGTCAGTACGCAGTGAACCCTCCAGAAAATGTTGAGCGAAAAAGAATATTCACCAGTTCTGGTGATGGCAAGGCGGTCCATCCATCCACCGGTAAAACCATGTCCTCCTTTTGTGAATTTCAGAATCTTGCGCTGTGCACCGCTGCCCTGATGTACATTCTGAGTCGGGATCGTCTGAACATGGATCTGGACAGGTCCTGCCTGGAGCTGATGATCAAGCTTCTGGAGTTTGACCAGGAATGTTCAGCCCACCAGGACCAGCTCACAGCGAAGGAGGTGGAGAAGGTCAAAGAGAAAATCAGGAAGCTGTGTGAAACGGTGCACAACAAACACCTGGACTTGGAGAACATCACGGTGGGTCGGGCTGACGGAGTTTTCCTTTGCTCCAGCATGGAGAGAGGGCCATCAGCTAACCTAAACCTTTGCTTGTGATGTAGACGGGCCATCTCGCCATGGAAACATTACTGTCTCTCACCTCCAAGCGAGCTGGGGACTGGTTCAAAGAGGAACTGCGGCTGCTGGGAGGACTGGATCATATTGTAGACAAAGGTAAGCTGATTTCAGTCGTGGCAGTTGCCGCCCTCCTCGTGCTTCTGAGGGTGTGAAACAGGAAGTGTCCTTGTTGTGTTGCCCCAGTTAAAGAGTGTGTGCAGAACCTCAGTCAGGAGGATGATAAGGAGAACCTGGTAGCGTCTCTGTGGGGCGCTGAGAGGTGTCTGAGAGTGCTGGAGAGTGTAAGTACGGCTACTTCAACCTCAAATGAATTCAGCAGGAGACTGAAATGTCTTATTTCATGTTCATTCTTTAAACAGGTGACTGTGCAAAACCCAGAAAACCAGGGTTACTTGATTGCCTACAAAGACTCTCAGCTCATCGTCTCTTCTGCCAAGTGAGGGCCAAACACAGCATGGAGCCATTATTAACACACCAACACTGGCCCACACACCAATACTTCAATACAATACTTCTCTGCCTCTCATCTGAGTTTTTCCCCCCGCTTTGAGCAGAGCTTTGCGACACTGCGAGGATATGATCCAGCGGTACAGCAGGGCGTTAAACAACAGCTCCGTGTCGCCGTGCGGTGCTGCGCTGCCCCACTGCAACTACAGCAACGTCGGTAAAGCGGTGGAGGACTGCATGAGGGCTGTGATCGGAGTGCTGCTCAACCTCACCCACGACAACGGTACGCCACAACCTGCTCTGCAGCTTGTTGTGTCTTCCTGTGATTGACAGCTGATTGGTATAAAGGCTGAAACAATTAGCCAAATAATTCGATTACTAAAAAGCTTTGATAAAAATTATTTGTGTCTAAGGCTTTGTTTAAATTGGGTCCACGATACTTCGTACTGTGTTTGACACGGATCATCGTTTCTGCTGCGCTCGCTGCTTCGGCTGCTGATATGTCACTGAAGATTGATGTGATTGACGGATCGCAAAGAATTTAACATTAAAAAGAAAAGAAAATGTAGTACTATGTGTCTACTGGAAGATGCAGTTATCTTAGCATAATAGCACAATGCTGCTGTAGCACCTCCAAAGGAAACATCCGGTCTCTGCTAAGTCTGCAGAGCGGACCGGAAACAGCAAGCTAAGCTAAAGATAATTAGCAGCAATTAACAGAAATCAGTGTGATTTATGATTGAGAGAAGTTTGCTAACTAACACACTTTGTTTATAGCTCTGTGGAAAGGCTGATTCACAGCTTTAATCAATGCGGCGGCTAATCTGCTAGCTAGCACGTTTCCCCAACTCGTCTAAGTTTGGTTAAAGATAATTATATTATAATAATAATCCACGGAAAATAAAGTGATATGGTGAGTTTGTGACAGTCTGAATTTCAGTTAGGTAAATTGTAAAAGCAGCCAGTTTAATTACTGACTGTATCTAAGTTTTTATTATTTAGAGCATGTTCAACGGAACAAGAACGTTAAAGAAGTTAGAGTGAATTTAAAAAAAGTCAGTGTTCTCCAGTATACTTCTTATCTGATTACTTGAATAATCGCCAGAACAGTCGATAGGATACTCGATTACTAAAATAATCGATTGCTGCAGCGCTAATTGGTATTAAAAGATAATCACTGAGCATGAATAAAAGATGAGGAGAACTTAACAAGCTACGTGACAGAGTTTTAAAATGAACTCAGCGTTTGGTTCAACGACTACAGGGAGGCTCCGGTAAAAAAAAAAAAAACAAAAAACGGTAAAGCCAATTATGGGCTGTAACCAGTGGGACCAGTCTGTCACATCTGGGTGCACCACAGTGCTTTTGAACTGAGCAGCAACCAACTCTCCACCTGTGTGACTTTATTCATATGCAAATATTAATGAAGGTTGACACTGCTGCAACACGCAGCGTCACAGGAGCTCGTTCACTTTGTCTAACTGTCCTTATTGACTTATTAATCTTTGATTCTTCTTCTCTGTCCTCAAATATCCTGATGGAAGCAGCCCAGCTGCTTTCAGACTAATATTCTCCAGTTTTAGGATTATGATGTCGCTTCTGTTGGCAGAGTGGGGAAGCACCAAGACGGGCGAGCAGGAGCATCTGATACTGACTGCTCTGAACTGCGTCCTTCGCGTTCCCCGCTACGTCCCGCAGGAGCAGCGCTTTGATGTGCGAGTGCTGGTGAGGCCTCGTTAAGCATAATAAAGGAAGAGCTTTTATTATTCATGGTGTTCTCCACCAACCTGTGTGTCTTGTTTTTGTGTTATACACATCAGGGTTTGGGTCTGTTAATTAACCTGGTGGAGTACAGCTCCAGGAACCGTCACTGTCTGGTGGACATGGAGTACAGCCTTGACAGCGCCTGTCTGGAGGACAGTCTGGTGCAGCCCGCTGACCCAGCACAAGCAGCGTCAGCGGCGCAACCGGCAGGCTCGGCCCAGGCTCGGGGGGACGAGGGGGACGAGCCCCAGTCCACCGGGGCCCTGGCTGCCCTGGTGAAGGTACACACTCAGAGCTTTTTGGTCTCGGTTGCTGCAGGCTAGGCAGAGAGCTGCTGATGAGCTGTCGCAAAGAAGTCTTTATTTCTCAGAGGAGATTTTGATGTTGGATTGGTGTTAACATGTTCCATTCTTTTGCTCTGCACCCCAAACCAAAGCCTTCGGCGCGTTCAGGTTGTTCTGTTTCAGTATCGTTTATTAGCTCCAACACTCACATGAAACTCATGCTCACTTCTGAGTTTGGAGTTTAGATATTAAATGTTTGGGTTTCATTTAATTATTAATCCTAGCTGAACCAGCTTGGCAAACTGACTTAAAAGTTTAGTTTGAGAATAAACTTCAGATAATCATCAAAATTACTTCCATCTTGGAACCATAGAAGCTTGTTTTTATGCTACCGGAAGCTTCTTTTGCAAAACCCCTCCCACTTGGTGTTGAAAACCCCTCCCACTTGGTGTTGAAAACCCCTCCCACTTGGTGTTGGAAACCCCTCCCACATGGTGTTGCAAACCCCTCCCACATGGTGTTGAAAACCCCTCCCACTTGCTGTTGGAAACCCCTCCCACTTGCTGATTATTACTTCTCTGCCTTCTCTGCTTGTCTGTGAAATTCTCATCTGTCTACGGAACGCCAGCTCTTCCTGGAGAGGGAGCGCGCCGCCATCCTCGCCGAGGCAAAGACCGACGACCTCATCAGCGAGGCTCCCAAACCGGCCCTGGACCAGAGCGGCGAGTGGCAGGAGACGTCTGGAGAAATCCAGTGGGTGGCGTCCGAAACCAAGGACAACCAGCCTGAGAAGAAGGAGGAGGAGGAGGAAGAGTTGGACCTCAATAAAGGTAGGTGGAGTTGAACTCCTGGTGCTTTTATCGGGCTCCTGGCTGACTGTCTGCGGGTGTGTGACTGCTGATTTGTTGCCTGCTGTGTGTGTTGCAGCTCTGCAGCACGCAGGCAAACACATGGAGGACAGCATGGCTGCCTCCTACACCGCCCTGCTGCTGGGCTGCCTGTGCCAGGGCAGCCAGGTGAGAGGAGCAAACACACGCACAGAAGCACCACAGCAGCTCGTGCACGCGCTCACGTGCCTTTCTGTCTCTCAGACCAACGTGACTACTGTGAGAAGACACCTGCCCAAGGGGGATTTCTCCATCATGACGGAGATGCTGAAGAAGTTCCTGAATTTCATGAACCTGACGGTGAGTGTGCTCAGAGCAGGAGAACTGCTCCTCTGGTCTGAAATGAGGCTTAAAGCAGACGCTGGACCTCCAGGAAGAGGCCTGAGCCCAGCTCCTAAAATCCTGACTTTTAGCTTTGGCCTTATGGTATTGAGAAAAACCTGCAGCGCTAATTGGGCCGATGTTGCAGCCTAGGTCTAATACGCGTTTGCTGAACAATCGAGTCGATTTCTCTTTAGTTTCATTCCTAATTGCCCTCTTTGCTCTCATCCTCCTTCCTTCCTCTCTAACGGTGAACATTTCTGCCTGTTTCCTTTGGAACTAATTACCTGATAGATTGGCCGACGGTGTATAAATTCTCCTCCAGCTTGTGCAGCTCCGGCGTAGGCCAGCGGTGGTCGTGGATGGCGTTTAGATCTTTCCCCAGGAGACTGTACTGAGTGCTCGTGTTTTCTTCTCCCTCTCCTCGAACAGTGTGCGGTGGGAACCGCAGGACAAAAGTCCATCTCGCGGGTCATCGACTACCTGGAGCACTGTTAGCCGCCGCACAGCCGGGAGCTGCAGGAGGGCCTCCCAGGCTGAAGCAAAGCCCTGTGAGCTGCCCCCGCCTCCAGACAGATCCTCAGGTACCTGGGTATCAGGCAGGCTCCAGGTTAGTCTCAGATCACTCAGTGGAATGTGACCTTTGAAGGAGATCACGCCTCCGTGGAGCAGGAATACCCTGAATCGAATCATTACCTTTTTCAAATGTGGATCCTCCCCAGAAGCCCAGGGTGGTGTCATGGGTGGAAACCCTTCCATCCGTGACGGATGATGGAATGACCCGTGGAGACTTTTCACTGACATATTTGACTGAATATTTAAGGGGGGGAAAAAACTGTTTTAAATTTTCATTCTGCCCTTTAATTTAGTAAATTGCGTGATCTTGGTCAGGATTCTTTTGTTGATTTAGGGCATTTAAAACACAAAGGATGGATTATTTCCACATGAATTTGGAACAGTGTCAATTTTGAAGTAGATGCTTTTGTTGTTATTGTTTGACCAACCTCTCCTCATGAATTTTATTGATCATTTCTTTGCTAATCTTCTGTTTTAGCTCATTTGAAAGGGTTAATCAGGTTGAAATTACCATATTCTTTTGACCTCAGTTATAATTGATGTGATTCCTTAAGATGATTCTTGTGCTTCCTTCTGAATTTTATGTTTTAATGTATTTTAATTTAAAGCTTTTCCCTCCTTTAGTTGCCTGTTGGCTCTGAAATGTTTCCATCCGTTTGCGTGAACAGACGAGTGGCTGGATGCAACTGTACAAATTTTAGTTCAAACACACAATTATTGGAATAAACTGGGAATTTAGGTTTTTAACGATGGGTTAATTTCGGTGTGTCCAGCCAGGCGTAGCGGTAAATTCTCTTTTTAACCATCGGGCATGGCTTTGATTTATTCCTGTGTGGTTTTATCTGGAATAACCCCCTGAACGACAGCCATACCCGTCGAGGCAGATTGTAGGGCTGCAGTTGTGTGACTGCAACACTTTGCTGTTAATGACTTAGCAAACCTCTGGTCTGAATGGAATTTTAGACTGTAAATACTCTTGTACATAGCGGTTAATGGACATTTAAAATGCTTAGACTACTTCTCCTCCCCCGAAGCTGATATTTTTATTTTATACAATATTTCCGGATGTGGGAAAAAACCAACGGCGACACAAGGAGAGACACTGTTTGTACCTGTTTAAAGGACTTTGTCTTTGGTTACATGTAAATATGCACTTGTATCCAAAAAACCCCATAAAAATTCTTGCTACTTTGAGTAAACCCCCATGTGTTTTTCTTTCCCTCTTTAACCAAAAGTGCCTTTTTTTTTTTTTTTTATTTTTCAGGCTGCTAAATTGAGCTTTTATGGATGTGGAGCTGTGGGATGTAAACTTTTACACAATCAGAAAGGCGTTTTGGGCTGGATCTGCATGTTTCCTCTGAATGCTAAACTCTCCGCTCGGAGGAGGAGTCTGGGCTCTGAATCCTGGTCGGTATTCTGAACGCGGCGGCCCAGGTGATGGCCGTGACCCTCGGCTTGACTGACTGCGGGATAATGGAAACACAGGTTTCACTCGCCCGAGAGTCAAACGCACAAATAGCTCAGGGCTGTTTGGGAATAGAGAGAAACACATTCCACCACTCCAGATTCCACGTAGGCGACGGCTGTGATCCAGCAGAAGGGGAAGGCTTTACCGCCAACACGCGTGGCGGGACATTAAACATGTACCGTCTGAGGGTGCAGCACGCGCGTGGCGCCCAGGAGGTCGATCTGAATCCCGCACGGGAAGAAGCTCACGCAGAAGACGGCCCCTCTGCTTTTCATCTGCCTTTTATACATTATACATGACGGTTTCCGTGCTGGAAGCAGCGTGAGAGCGTTCCCGCTGCAGAGATCAGTGGAAGCAACGGGCAGGAGCCTAAACACGGGCAGCAAGAATGCGACTTTCCATACGTTGACAAGATTGATCAGGGTGTCCTCCAGGGCTGCAGATCAGCGCTTCACACCTGCCAATCAAAAGGCCCCGTCCGAGAGGCGCCGAGGCTGCCTTTCCTCAGCATTCATCCGCCTCTCTCCCCTCATCCGTCCATGATTTTGACACATTCTGGGTATTTGTGAAGGATGCGCAGCCTGAAGGCCACTAGATGGAGTCAGCACTCAGCCCCTGACTGCAGCACCCACAGACCGGGGGCCAACCGCCCAAACTCACGTCGGTTTTGGGGGGTACTTGCACACCGATTGGTTTATTTTCTGTCCTGCTCAGGCCGAGAGCCCGTGTTGGCGGTACGAAACTGTCTCACTGCTGCTCCAAAGACTGAGCACTCTGACCTTCAACGCCGTCGCTCCTTGTCTTTAGAGCTGAAGTTCGCACTTGGCGACGTTGCAGTCACCTGTTGCGTCTGCAGCGACGGGAGCTGTGGATGAATCCGAGGATCCACCAGTCAGGATCGGCTGTGATACTCGTTCCGTTTGGTCTGTGATCGGAAGGATCAGCCGGGCTCAGAGGGATCAGCCGGGGTCAGAGGGATCGGACGGGGTCAGAGGGATCGGACGGGGTCAGAAGCTGAGCAGCAGCAGCGGCAGCTTTGCCTGCATGGCCGCGTCCTCCTGCTGTCAGTGGGTTGATCTGCTCCCTAAGTGCCCGAACTCACCGCCGCCGTGTTTACGTGCTCACATTTGTAGGTGCACACAGAAGCACCCGAGTGTGTGGAACACAGGCGCTCAAAGGTGCAGCGGCAGGTTACACGTGTGCCGCATCCGAATGTGAACTCAGACACGTTGGTGTCCGGAGAAATCCCAGCGCTCAGGCGTGCGGGGGGCCTGAGCGTCTCTCCAGTCCATCTGTAGCCCTGCGTGTGCGTGACCTGCACGTCAACAGGCAGCCTTTGGAGGAGGAGCAGAGGCTGGTAGACCCTCACACCGCATTTGCCCCCTCTTCTATCCATCACCTCAGTCTGTCCATCTGTGCTGGAAGGATGGAGACGGAAATGTCCCGTGTGGCCTGCTGGGTGAGGTAAGAGGAGGCTGTTGATCGGTGGAAGCTGTGATGAGGGTGCAGCATAAACCTGCCTGTGTGTGTGTGTGTTGACTCCTGTCCTCCTCCCCAGCATCCTCTCGGCGCGTCGCTCGAGACGGAACCATGATGTAACCATGTGAGCTGCAGGTTTCACGCTGCAGAAAACTGTCCAACAACACGAGCACCAACGTTCTCACGCGTGCACCCAGCTCATATAAGAGACGCAAGGAAGCTAAATATTCAACGTCATCTTGCAGAAATAGTCATTAAATGTGGGTGTGCGCAAGCGGAGAGCGTGCGTGGGTTTTCTCCAGGTGCTCCAGAGGTTCCTCGTGGCTGCTGTGGGCGTCCTGCTGCTCTGAAGCTAACAGCATGGTGGTGGTCTTCATGAAGCTGCGTCTGCTGCAGCTGTTTCCCGTTCCCGAGTCAGAAAAAGCTGAGAATCATAGTTTTTCTGCATCGATGCAGTCAGGGCCGAGCTTTCCTGACCTTCCCTGACCTTTTCTGACCTTCCATCCCAGCCAATCAGCCTCCAGCATGCCGGAAAGCGTCTGGTGATGTAAAGTGCTGGGATTTCCACGCGGACAGTGAACGCGTCATCAGCCGATCAGGAACGCGTCTGCGTCTCGTTGGCTGGCACCTTTTTGAGGAAGCTTTGTGTCATTAAAGGTGAGTTTTGGAGCCCAGTCTGCTCGTTCCAGAATGGATTTTGAAGGACCCCCCACCTGTGATCCCCCCACCCCTGGAAGCCCACGCTTGAGCTCGACTGAACTGTCAACGCTTCGCTGTGAGATGACAAGAAGGATCAGCAGAGAAGCAGCGTCTGATGAAGAGTTGGTTCGTCGTGCTCATTACAAGTGAAGATGTTACCAGTCTTTCACTGGGATATTCCAGGGAAAACCAGCAGAGAAGGGATCCAGAAGAGATTCGTCAGTCCTCTTCCTCCTCCTTCCTCAGGGTGGAGGAAATAAAACAGACCTGCAGCAGGTTGATATTTGCTTAAGTAAATCTATGCAAATATTGTAAAAAGAATCCTGTTAATCTTTACCTGTGGCTTCCTTTGAGGTCGGTGCACCTGAGTGACTGGATAACTTTCCCCGGATCACCGCTGGGGGGCGTCCTGGAGCCAAAGACGGTAAAGGTAGTGGTTCACTTTCAGAACACAAGTTGTGCCTTTATTCCTCGCTTGTCCGCACGAACTCCTTAACCGACAACAGTCAGATATGAAGGGTGGCTGACACTCGTCTGATGGGTGGAGCTTCCGTTAGCCGTGACCTCTGACCTTTGCTGGTTCAGCATTTCATCACTTTTTTTTCCTTCTTTCTGTGGCCTCTGAATCCATCCAGCTGTGAATATTTGCATTCGGGGAAACTCAAACTCCATTTTCTGTTTTACACTGAGAGAATAAAGCTGTTTTTAAAGGAGCTTTATGTCCCCAACATCCTAATTCCCCTTTGGTTTCCGCACGAGTCAGCGGTTTTGCCGAAGTGTTGTGGAAATTGGGTTAAGGTGCTCACCGTTTTGGAAAAACGGTAAAGGAACGACGGAAATGTCTCTGACCGAAGGCGTAATACGATAAATGACCGTAAACATCTGTGTGAAAGCTGTTAAGATAATGGAGAAGCAGGATGGAAATGTAGGCAGGAGTATCCTCACGGGTGACGCTCCGGCCGCGGAGGAAGAAAGAGGATGAATCCAGGAAGAAATGAACCGTGAAACTTTATCACGCCTTCCAAATAAAAAGAGTTTAGCCCCAGAGGTGAGGCAGAGTTTGTGATGAGCTGGGGCTGTTTTGCTCCTTTGCTGCACTTAAATTTTAGTTATTTATTTTTTTGGTTGGATGGATTCAAGGCTCCGGATTCACGCTGCCAGAACCAGCCAGCTGAAATTTAAATTCTAGAACTCCGCTTTGGATTTTCCAAAAATCTGATGATACGTGCGCGCGCCAGCAGGTAATTCCCTACGAGAGTGCGAACATTTCAGAAAGAGGGAAAGCTTCCCGCCTGCATCCCTCAAGCCGAGTGTTTTTATTCATTAATGCATTTATTTTTGCTTCTCGCTTCGCTGCTTCCAGGTCCCTGCAGCAGAACTCTGATTTACAGCGTTTAGCTCCAGTCCCGTTCACTCCGGACCTGCAGACCACTTTCATCCGCAGCATCCAGATGATACAGGTGAATGCGAAAGAATCCAGGGAGTTCGTTTCATTCCTCACATAAAAGCTGCTTTAATGTGAAATATTCATGTGTTCAGCAGAGCCTGAATGACCCCCAGAGGAGGCTGCTCAGTCACATCTCTGAATTAATATTCAGGAAAATAAAAGCGCTTGTTTTGGAGCGACTGAGCGGCCTTCGCTCAGATTTAAGTCTGAGATTTCAAGGCTGCAGACGAGGCCGTTTCGGCAGAGGTTTGTGCAAAATGTAAAATTAAGTTGCAGAAATTGGATAAAACTAATAAATAGTGGAACTGGTTATTGACTGATGGAGCAGGACGCAGCCGCCCAAGGCCATGGCAGTCCGTGCTCAGATTACAGCCGCCAAAACACTAAAACACCGACGCGCTCTCTGAATACGCTGCAGACCAGCTCTGTCCACCATTAACCTGCATCCAACCCGTTGCTGGTATGAAACTGAGCCTCGAAGCGTGAAGGAAAGCTGAACAGGAAACCAGCAGACAGAAGGGTCGTTGGAGCACCCAAAGACGTCTGTGGCGCTTGTTCCATCCAAACTCACACAGCCGCTCCAGGTCTGTGGACGGCGGAAGAAGGTCCAGCACCCTGCGGCTGGCCCCAAATTCTGGTCTTACCCGATTTATGCAGCTCACACACCGGTGAGGGACCCCAGCGGCAGGAGGACAAATAAGACATTTATTCTACAGCCTTTAGCACGCCACAACGTTCCCTCCGAGCGTTGTTGTTAGGTCCAGGCAATGCCCTCAGCTTTCCTGGAGATTTCAAAACCAGGCCGCCGCAGCCTGTGACGGTAATGTCATCTGGCGTTGTCGGTGGTCCGTCGGGCCTGCAGCTGAGGTGGGTCCGCCAGGCATGAAAACAGGTTAAAGCGAGGCTGCCGGTGTTAAAGTGGCTTTGGTGATGCATGACTAAAAACATTTGAATGGTAAACCGAGAACAACGTCGAGCCTCGGTGAGCTCTGCCTCGACCGAGCGAGTCTGGGCCACTTTTGCAAAGTTCTGAGTTTCTGCGTCGTCTTTTTTTTTTTTTTTTTTTTAGAGAAATACAAATCTCACTCACCTGTGTTCATTTCTCCTTTGTTATGTTCTCCTGTAGGACAGGCAGACGGACTCAGCCCTGGACAAACGTGCAGCTGATTACAGCCCGTCAGAGGCAGCCCAGCTAATCAATCACAGATTATATCAATCGGATGTTTGATAAGGAGGCTGGAGACAGAGCCAAGGATTAATGACAGCCTGGACCAGGAGCAGGCTGGAGAATGAGAGTGGAGGAGGCCCCCGGACTGACGTTCAGACAGGTGAAGTGTAACCATGGCAACAGCTGAGCCCATTTATTCACTATAAACTACAGGTCTGATGAGTGTTTGTTTTTGTCAGAGGGGTAGAAAATTGAAAGGTGAAGAAGGGGAAGGGAAAAACAAGTGAATGATGGTGAATGATGATGGATGGATGGATGGATGGATGTGAAAATGACAGCAGATAATACAACACAAAAACAAAGGCCTGGTTTTTACTTCCGCTTCCTGTTTACTTCCTGACTGCTTCTACCTAACTGAAGCGGAGCAGTAAAACAGTCAGCCACCAGTTTAAGGACCAACCAGTAATAAATCTGTCTCAGTCCAGCTAATGTTAATAACGACGAGACGCTTCAGCCGACTGTTAATAACACCTTTTTTTAAATTCCTAAATCCCCTCATCGGTTGTCTGTTAATCATTTTAATACGCTGCTAAATGGTGCGTAGAGAACCATCCGTCATGGCTTCTGTTAGCTACAAATGATCTTTATTCCTCTTCTGCTGCCCCTGGAAGGCGTCGTGACGGCCTGGCTGCGACGGTTGATCCGCCGCTGCGAGTCGGCTCTGATGAGCGACCCCGTTTTAGCCCAAGTGCTAAAATGTTTGTTCGACCCCGAGCTGGACTCTCGGCCTCGGGGCTTTCATCTGTCCGACCAGGACGAGCTTCAACGAAGCGAGACCCGTCGTTTAGCTAATGGATGCGTCTGAACCGGCTTCTTTGGCTGCTTCTTATCGGAACACGGGATTTGATTTGTTCTCTCGCCTCCCAACATCCCCCTGAAGCTACTTACGGATACTCCCAGAGATTATTTGCAAGTATGATTTGCCGGAGCTCACGGCGCCCGTGTGAATTTCAAATGCGGACGGAGACAAATACCTCTGGAAACACCCCGGCTTCGCTTTCATGAATTTAAAAACCGTATTTGGCCAGGACGGGGCGGAGGACGCGGCGCTCTGAGCCTGTGTGGGGCTCGTCAGGGACCGTAGAAGCGGCGAACCGTAAATGTCTGTTTGTTTTATTCCTCGCCGCGGCGCCGCCGCTACCCTCGTCCTCACGCCGAGATCCCAAACCCCCAAAGTAGAAGCGGCAGAGCAATTCTGGGGCTCGTCGAGTGGAGGCCCTGAGGGCCTCCGCGCTGAAGTCCAGGCACGTATCGGCCGACCCAGGCGGCCTTACCGCCGCCTCATGCCCGGCCCCTCGCTGACATCATCCCTGGGACAGGGGGGCCGCCCCGCTGCCTGCTCGGATCATGTCGGACACGCCCCCCTGAGCAGCTCCCATCTTCGCTGCCGCCTGCTAATGAGTGGTTAAACCCCTGGTCTTCCTGCCGTCTTCCGCCGTCTCTTCCGTCCTCTCTCCCCGTTGTGTGCTTCCTTTTCCTCTCTTCCCCAATCAGCTCCAGGCCGCGCCTCCCCGCCCTCCTCATCTACTGGCGGCGTTCTGCTCCTTCTTTACCTCATTAGAGACCCCTCCTAGCTGCTGGTTTCAGAGCAGCATGTTTACTGTGAGGGTTCAGTCCCGGGTTTCTGGGTCGAATAAGAGGCCTGAAGGCTGCGGCTCAACATGACTAATTGATTACTAAATAACACATTAGTGTAATTATATTTCTTTCTAATAAAGTAGCATTATACTTTAATTTTTGTAATCACATTGAAGCCCTGAGCTGGAGAGCCAACATGGCCTCCCTGGATTCCTGCAGAACTCTTTTATGAAGCCTAATTTAATAGCAAAGTTATTCCGAACTCGGAATATTGTTTTGATATGGAACCTGATACGCACACGCGGGCGTGAGCTGTTTCCTAGCAACAGCTGCCGGAGGTGGGTGCAGACGGATGAATGCATGGGAGTGAACATGCTGGAGTTTGGGAAATTCAAGAATGGCAGGACGGCCCGGGTTGAGGCGGAGGCTGCGGAACGTCAGTAACACCGCCACCAACGGCGGGAAGCGTGTGTAAGGCTGCTGAATGCGGCCGCAGACGTACGCGCGTACCTTTGAACCTTCCTGTTTGACAGGAGGCGCTGTCGTGCAGGACGCAGAAGGTTCTGGGTTCTAGGCCACTGTTTCTCAAAGAGTGGTCCACGGACCACCAGTGATCCGCAGGCGACCCCTAGTGGTCCGCGAAGTGACACGTAACAAATCGCAATTTAAAATTTCAATATTTAAAATTCAGTGTAAAATCAGTGTTTGTTGAACTCCCAAGATTTAAAGAATTCACTTTATTGTATATTTCCTGATACATCTGTCACACCAGCACCTGATCGTTACTTAGCGTGTTGTTTTGGGTCAGGTGGTCTGTGAGTGTTATTTATGGGTTCAGTGGTCTGAAAAAGCTTGAGAAACACTGGTCTAGGCCTTTGTGTGTGTGTGTGTGTGTGTGTGTGTGTGTGGTGGCCCACGAGGCCCGTGTTAAACAGAGATGTGTCCTTACTCCGAGGGGCAATCCACAGTCACGGCTGCGGTGGCCCCGTTTGTATCCTGAAACTATTCCGTCTCTCGTTTTAGGAGCAAATCAACCAAAACTGACTCAGAAATCGTCGTCTGTCTGTGGAAACGGGACCACAGCAGCTGTTGTTATACGGTAATAAACACAACTCATCCCAGCTGATCACAGTTCAAAGGGTTACGCAGCACGACATCAACCAACATCCAGACGGTCGTTTACTTTCCACCAAAGCCCTTTATTGCATTAGCGTCCTCCTTATTTACTGGTTTTATCTCCTTGTCACCTGCAGGCCAAAGTAAATCAACTAATTACCTCTGCGCAGGAATACAACTTACAGCATCGCTAGTAAGGGTAAATGGCAGCTGACCGTTAACCTGCTCAAACATGAATCCCTCCAGGCGGTCACACAGCCGCCATCCATCGGCTGCTGGCCGATAAAGGTCGATAAGTGTTTATCACTGAAGGCACAGCGGCGTGTTGGCGCGTTCTGCGCCATTAGAATTGTTGTCTGTCGATAAACTGCTGCGTCTGTCGGCGAGTGCGATCGCTCAGATGGTCGGTTTAATGAATCAGAAGAGGAGACGGACACGCACGTACGAAGGAACCTACTGCAGCTCTTACTGATGAGAATAGTGAATAAGGTTCTGGGTCCCGGGAGGGCCCAAAGGTGGCCCCGGTCTGCCACCTTCTCGCTTGGCAGCCCTGAAGTGGCAGAACTGACGGTTCATTTCCGTCCACCAATCAAATCATGGACAGGAGAGGGATTTCGCTTCTGCATCAGCTCTTCTGTTTGTTTTCCTTCTTGCTGGAGTTTGAAGCTCTTTCCTGTATTCACAGCTCGTGGTTGCAGCGCCCCCTTCAGGAAGTGGCAGGTAAAAAGTGTTCTGTGATGTTTAAGTTGCTCTGTTTAGATCATCGCATCATGTGTCGTTCTTTGTTGTTTCCCCGTCTGATCGGGCTGGCGTGCTTCACCTGTGTCCCCTCACCTCCACCCCCGTTGTCGTCTGCTCCTCCTCACCTGGTGGTTTCGATGGATTACCGCCGACCTTCTGGCCTCCCTGGTCACCAGTAAGTGATGTTACCTCTTACTCTGTGTGTGTGTGTGTGAGAGCCCCCTCCCCCACCCTGGTGAACACATGAAACCGTGACGACGGCACCGCCGCCTTTCCCTGTTGGAAACGCACAACTTCCTGTTTGTCGCAAACAGGAAGTTGTGCGTTTGGCAGCGAAGAGGCTGTGGGGCCTGCTGCCGGTGGGGTTACGCATCCTCCAGGATGCCTGTTGAGCCCAACATCTGAGCGGTAACCACGTGCACGCTGAGAGGACGTGCACGTCTCAGGCCGGCCTCGTGCGCTCTCTTCCAGGGGAGGGCGAATGTTTTCATGCTGCTCGCCAAAACCCGCCGCAGACGGCCTCGTGAATAATGCAGCGCCTGAGGTAAATACAGCTCCAGGCGCTTTTCTTTTGCTCGCAGGGTAATTCTCTGCAGAATCTTAACCAGTTGTTTTTGTGCCGGCGGTGAGAAACAGTCGAAAAGCTCGACATTTTTAGCTTCTGCAGGCCTCCGCGTCCTCGTTCATCCGCTCACACACAGCCGGGAATATTCATCACACGCCAGCAAGGACTCGTCTTTGTCCGGTGCGTTAAAAACTGACCCCGACGCTCAGTTTTCCCAGATTTCTCCTCCTCTTCCTCCTCTGAGCTTGGAGGAGGTTTCCGCTGAATGGTTCCACCTCGCGGCCTGATCCCCAGATCTAGAACAGAGCTGTGGGCCGTCCTCGGAGGGATGAACCCCCTCCTGCCCCCTCGTCCTCCGGCCTCCGACGCCAACTGCTGGAAGTTTGGGGCCGCCGCGATGCTGAAGCCTCCTCCCTCGCTCACTTTGGGGTCGGGACTGCATGTTATCAGTTTAGTTCAGGGGAGGGCAGTTATTTAGCCTGAAGGGCCCCGTTGGGTTGTAGAGCTTGATGAAGGGGCCGGTCAGGTGGTGCAGGAAGCTAACCCCCCAATGAGGATCAGAGGTTAGCTAAAGATCCTGCTTGATGGACTATTGACTGAGAAAATATTTAGAAGAGTCTGTAAATTGGTCCAAGTAGAGATGGATGATGAAGCTCCAGATGATGTTTGGCCCCGCCTTCTTGAGAGGACATGTTAGCATGCTAGCTGAAGGGGGGGTCTGAACCTTTTTCTAACCAATCAAGCTGACAACCCTCTTCATTTGGCTTTTGGAGAAATGATCGTGAAGGCTCTGCGGGCCGGATTCATTAGTTCATTGGGCCACATGTGGCCCCCGGGCCTCAGTTTGCCCACCTCTGGTTTAGTTGGTGGCGTTCGACACGCCGGTTCCCCGATGCAGGTGTGAGATCCGACGCTCTGGGTTTGATTGCAGATGGGAATCCTGGGAATCTGACATTTCCACTCATTTTGGGTCAACAGAAGTATTCCAGATTTAGCTCCAGAAGCTGAAGCGTCGGGAGTTTGAACAGTTGCAGGAAGTGATTTTCCTCTTTGAGCTGTGTGTGTGTGTGTGTGTGTGTGTGTGTGTGTGTGTGTGTGTGTGTGGTGGGGGGGGGGAGACAGAGGAGGCTACTCGGGCTGTGTGCTGATGATTAAGTCTTTGCCTGGATGAGTAATCAGTCCGTCCTGTCTCCTCCTGTGAAATGCAACAGAAACGAGGGAGAGTGGCAGGAACGGAGGGACGGACAGGCGTAAAGAGGAGATGGAGAGAAGTGGAGCGTAAATGAAGAGATGGGAAGAAACGGTTCAACAGGGCAGAGGAGAAGATTAGGTGAGGGCTCGGCTGAGTCTAGAAAGCAGTCCCCAGGCAGATTCCTTATACCGGAGCCTGATTCTGTATTCACAGGATGAGACGTGCACGAGCACGCGCACGAGCTAAATATAACCCCGTGGCTTGGTACAAATGCAATTTGTGCCAAAACCAGATGAATAGAAGTGGAAGAAGAAGGAGCCGTGTTTGATGTGAAAACACTGTTTTACTCCGGGAGGAAGCGGGGGTCGCTAACAGGAAGTGCTTTGTGCAGCACCGCTCTGAGGTGCTGTTTCCTGATTGGGTGAAACCAAACATCCACCTGAGATGGATGGAAGCAGCCGGACGGCGGTTCCCACAGACGCTAAGGCCAACACCAGACGACCTCCGACCCCGCAGCTTTGGCTGCAGAGCCAAGGTTCTGGGCGTGGCGCCCCCTGTTGACCAGGGAAGCAGCCTGACCGCTACGGCTGTTTCTCATCTGGTCTCACGGCTGCAGATCATTAGGCGACGTTGCGCCCGAGGTTTCCACCAATGGGAAGCAGGTTTACTGGAGGGTCAGGAGATGAAGCCGCTCAGCTGATGCTAGAGACGCTAGCGGCCAGACGAGGAGCGGAAGCGGGATTAAACCTTTTCATGAACACAGATGATTTCTCTCAGTAGCCGGATCGGCTTTCCCTCTTCTTCACGCACTCATCCCCTCACGTAGTCGGGCTTGTTTTTCCGAAATCTGATTAAACCGGCTGAGCTGGACGAATAAATACCGATCGTTGCGATGACGTCACCGAATTAAACTCTCAACCCAAACTTAATTTCAACCAGCGTGTGCTGATGGTTACATTTAAATAAGATCAGAGAGAGAGAGCGCGGTCAGGTGATCGTCAGCCCGTCGGGCTGTGGCGACCTGGTCTTCTTTTCTTCAGTAAAAGCTCTCGATTTAAAAACAAACAAACAAAAACCAAATCTGTTTCCACCTGCAGCGTAGCGCCGCGGATTTCTACCCACCGCTTGCATCGATTTCTGTCTTTTGAAGCCTAAGATATGATCTTTGATCCATCACGTGATCTGTTGTGATGCTAGTTTTCTCTTTTCTTTCATTGTGGTTCAACAGCGCGCACACACGCGCGTTGTGGATTTTCACTTCTTATCAAATCCTCTGCTCTCGTTGCTGATGCTAATAAGGACGCTCTGCAGCGTTCGCTCCCTCCTTCCGCCGCCGTTTCTTTGGTGTTTCTTTGGTCATTTGTTTCCGGGACTCTGCGAGGCTGCGCTCAAGAAGACAGGCGACAAAATGCGTCTAATGACTGGCCTTCGGGGGGAGACAGAGACGCGGAGCGCCGGGGAATCGAGCGCAACCTCATCAGCGCCGAGAACGCGCTCAGGACCTCTGCAGACGCTTCCTCCGTAACTTTCCTCCAACCCTGACGGAGGAGGAATAAAAGCGTTCAAAAGTCACTCGTGGATCGCTCCAGATGGCTGGAAATAAACACAGTCCGCAGCGAAGTTGCATATGAAACACAACGACCCCGCTGATCTGTTCAGGCTTTCTGAAGTTTTTCCTGCTGTCAGGCAGAAGAACCTGACGTTCCAGGCCGAGAAGAGTCAGAAACACGTGTAAATAATGTACACCCAGCGAAAATGGTAGAACTCTGAGTCAGTCCCTCAGGGGCGGAATAAAGAACAGGGAAAACAGGCAGCTGCTCCACGTACAGAAGCGATGTGGAGCCTCAACCTCACAGATGGACAGGCTTCTGCAGGGGCTCCTCCAGGGGCTCACCGAGAACCTCCAGGGGCTCCCCAAGGACCTCCATGGGCTCCCCAAGGACCTCCAGGGTCTCCTCCATGGGCTCCTCCATGGGCTCCTCCATGGGCTCCCCAAGGCTCCTCCAGGGGCTCCTCCAGGGGCTCCCCAAGGCTCCTCCAGGGGCTCCTCCAGGTGCTCCCCAAGGCTCCTCCATGGGCTCCTCCAGGAGCTCCCCAAGGCTCCTCCAGGAGCTCCCCAAGGCTCCTCCAGGGGCTCCCCAAGGCTCCTCCATGGGCTCCACCAGGAGCTCCCCAATGCTCCTCCAGGGGCTCCCCAAGGCTCCTCCAGGGTGAAGGTGTCCTCTGGACCAGACAGGGATCAGACGGTGGGTTCTGCTTCTTCTTAATCTGCGTAACAAACCAGCAGCTTCCACACATCAACTTACCTGTTGTTATTTGTTGCTGTAGTTGCTGTTGTGGGTGTTGTTGTAGTTGCTGTTGTGGTTGTTGCTGTAGTTGCTGTTGTGGTTGTACCTGTTGTTATTTGTTGCTGTAGTTGCTGTTGTGGTTGTTGCTGTTGTGGTTGTTGCTGTAGTTGCTGTTGTGGTTGTACCTGTTGGTGTAGTTGGTGTTGTTGTTTGTTGCTGTAGTTACTGTTGTTGCTGTAGTTGCTGTTGTGGGTGTTGCTGTTGTGGTTGTTGCTGTAGTTGCTGTTGTGGGTGTTGTTGTGGTTGTACCTGTTGTTATTTGTTGCTGTAGTGGCTGTTGTGGTTGTTGCTGTTGTGGTTGCTGCTGTAGTTGTTGCTTGAGTCGTGCTCCGGTCGCCTGTTTCCATGCGCCGACTGTGTAAACCTGTTGTTTTGCCGCCTACTCTGCGACTGTTGCCGTCTCCGTGTGGCTCTGCCTGCGTCCTGCTGACGATGGCGTCCTCCTGCTGAAGGACGCCATCGTCAGCCATCAGTCCCAGCTGCGTCTCTGTGCAACCACGTCATGGTTGGTCCTGACCAGCCGCCTGGCTGGATGTGTTCTCTGTGGAAACAGCCACGAACCCGAGTCCAAACCAGGGTTCAGGCCTTTGCTTTGGCAGCGGTGGCCTCCTGCTCCGGGGGAGCGCAACTTCAAAATATTATGGTGGAATTAACGACGGAACAGAATCGCTCTTGTTGGCAGAAGGCGCTGCAGGCGCGATGGAGACGGGAGATAGCGGCTCCTCGTTGTTGGACCAAAGGAGGAAATGAGAGCCGCTGGCTCCGCTTTCGCTCTTTAGTTATGGCAATAATAAAAATCAGCTTAGCGGATATACGACTGTGGTGAGAGGAGCTCAGCAAGGCGGCGTTCTCTGGAGGGGACGCTCTCGGCCCGCGCTCTCTCCAGGCTTCATATCAGGACGCACGTGCACGCGCTGGCACCATCCATAGCGTTGCCGTCAGCAGGGTGCCTGTCTGGGAGCTGGAGCACGTTTGCTGGAATCCAAAGATCTGTTTTTCCAGCCAAGTCAGGCTGTGGCTGAAACCTGCACGTCTGGAGTGTCTGGAGGCTCTTCCAGCGCAGGAACGTCTCCACCAACATTCTTCTTTGTGTTTCACCTGCAGTAAAAATAGATGTCTCAGGTCTATAAATACCGTCTTTGTTCTGTCGCTGCTCACTTTTATTTTTAGTCTTTTTTGCACAAATCTGGAGCAGAGATGATTTGTAGTCCTCAGATATATTAAAAACAACCTTCTAAACGAGAGCACATTGTCTCTGTGACACAGAAGAATGTTGATGTTGATCAGCTGATCTCCAGCTGATCTCCCGCTGATCTCCCTCTTAAAGCAGACCCGTGATTTGATTGGACGACTGAAGGTTCGCTGTGGTTTCCGTCCCTGCCTTCAGAATTCGTGCAACAGAATCTGTGGACGTCTGACACCCCCGCGTTGAAGGCAGCGTCCAGCCGCTCTCCCCCCGCGTCGGCGCTGGCTTTCCAGAGCTTTATCTCTGGAACCAGTTTGGCTGCTGTGACTGGAAACAGCGCTGTGAGAACTCGGCGTGAACTGGAAGGATGGAGCGCTGGCTCGCTGCAGGAGAGCGGAGCTTTATCTTCAATAGGCTGGTGGAGGGGACACGGTGTCTGTGGAGTTCAGCCGCAGCTCAGAGAGGATGAGCTCAAATGAAAAACGTTCATTTTCCAGGTGGAGGTCACCGCATCCGTCCATCCGTGCTGAGCTCCAGGGCCGGATCTGCTCTGTCTGAGGTCATTTTAACCAATCGGCTCAAATAACTCCGGAACAAAATAACATCTTTTAGTCAAAATAAATAAGACGGCAAAAGAAAATCGTCTTTTTTTCCCCTGGAAAGGGAAGGCTGCCTGTTGATGCGGATGGAAATTTCCATCCAGGATTATTTAGATGATCTGTCAGCGGTGAGAAACGGCTAACAAGCTAGCTGTGATAGCTAACAAGCGAGCTGTGATAGCCACCATGACCCAGCAGGACCAGTCGAACCATTTCCGTCTCTCTGAGCTCACTTGGATCAAACCTCTTTCGGAGCAGCGTGTTTATTAGGAGCTCAGCCCGGTCGGGTCGCCTGTCGGTTCTGTCTTTCTCCTTCCTGCTTTTCTGCAATCTTCCACTTCTTCTCTCTGAATTGATTTTCTTCTCCGTCTCTTGGCTCGCTCCCAAGGACCTCAGCTTTTGTTTGTTTTAATTCACAGAAGTATTCTCTTCTCTCGGAGAGGTTGCGCTGAAGAAGCCGTCCAGCGTTTTATTGACTGAGGTATTTATTTTGAGGTTGCAGCAGCGTTTTGATGTTCTCGCTGCGCATCGAGGAGCCGAGGAGCCTCCGCACACTTCTACACGTTCACAGAACGTGTCCAAAAATAGATAACACAGCGGTTCACGTAAGAAAACCCAGACTTAAATGTTTTATTCAATAATGCACGTACGTGCGCTCCACGAGACGCTGGGAACGTTGGTGCAGACGGGCCATTATCTCCTCAGCGTTTCTTTGACTGGTGAGGACCCAACGCGTCATCTTTGAACTGCGTTGTAGCAGGAAGACGTGAACGCGAGCACCGGAGGTTGGTCCGGAGTCCAGTCCTCGGATCAGCCCCCTTCCTCAGGTTTGGATCCTGACCCGGGAGCTCGCTTTATCCCAGCAAACAGACCCGGACCAGCTCCGCGTGGAGGCTTTGGCTCAGTGAATAATGATCTGACCTTGGCGTTTCCTCCACTATCTCCAGTATACTATTCATAATTTATCCCCTACACACACACACACACACACACACGTTCGTATCTCACCTGCTGCTACTGTCAGTGATTCTTCTTCCACCACTCTTCTTCTGCACACGTTCATCCCCACGCTACACTTATTCTCTTCTCATGGAGGCGGCGTGCTCAGAATAATTTATTCATCATTTAACGATGTGTTTGCTGCCGGAGGAATCGGGACCCTTCTGCTTTTTGGTTCAGTCAGGTCGGACCCAGCGAGTCCGAGTGCAGCAGCAGGATGGTAGATGATGCTAATGCATGTAGCAACGTTCATGAAGAATTCAAAGTTAAACTAGCGTCTGGAAATCCTTTACTCTTTTGCTGTGTGTGTGTGTGTGTGTGTGTGTGTGTGTGTGTGTGAGGAAGTCTGTCCTTCTCAAATGTCCAACAGACGCATGTTTGATGCTTGGATCCATTTGATCGAGTCTAATAAATTAAAGAAGAGCATTAAAACACCAGCAGACGTCTTTTTACACTTTTAATGCCCGCGTTAGCAAACAAAGGAAAAACTCTGCAGCCAATCTGCGCACCGCCCCGGCAAGCGGCCCTAAATATTTCATTAGAGGCAGCACCCACTGTTTGAACTCCGGGGTTTGATTCTCTCAGAGCGAAAATCAAAGCTGCTTTATCCAATATTGTGTTTCTGTCAACAACAGCAGCTGCAGATTAAAGAGCAGAAGCAGCAGCATGTTTGTGATCCTGCTGGCTGCAAGTGCATCACCTTCAGGCCAAACACTCATTTCTACGCAGATAAAACCCCGTTAAAAGCAGCAGGGTGATGTCATCGATAATGGGATTCAGACAGAGCCTAAATGGAAGCGATCTTCCCTGCGAGACCTCAGACCTTTTCTTTTCTCCTTGTTCTTGTTCTTGACTCTGCTGCGAGGTCGGCGCTCAGGATTAGCTTACAACAGCTCAGAGACACCTACATGGAGGAGTTTAGTCTCATTACGGAGCCTCCGAGACGCAGACGGAGAACAGCGGCGACTCCGCTCTTGTTGCTCTGGAGCCGCTGCTGCCGAGACTCCGCACCAGGATTGAGCCTCGTTTCCAGTGAACGCACGCGCTGAGACCATCCAGTGCTGCGTGCTCTAGCAGACGAGGAGCTTGTTCCTCCTCCGCGGTGCCTCTCAGGGTCACGCGTGGACCTTCAGGTGGTGATGAGGAGGGCTGAAGATGGCAGCTGTGGCCTCTGATGGTGGCCGACAGACGACGCCCCTCTGACGGCCTCCGTCCCCGCTGGAGGCTTCCTGGTCGGGCAATATTACAGTAATAATCTTGTTGCTGCTTTCAAAGAGACGCTGGCCCGCATGCTCGCCCCATTAGACGGGTCGCGAGCGCCATTTACCGAAAGGAGATCGAGCTTTCTTCCTTAAGCCTCTCCCACTCACTCAGGATGAAAAGGTTAATGGTCTAAATATTGCAGAACACTGAGAAAATCGTTTCACATCAGCGTGTGTGTGGCGGCTGGTGAAGGTTGCGCGCTAGCTTAGCGGACGTCTGCCTCTCTCATATTCAAATACTCCAGATAAATCAGCGTGCACGCCCTTTGGGTGAATGTTTACATTGAGCCCCTCAGGGAAAGCGCGAGTGTGAGGACACTTGAGATGTTTTGATTTCCAGGCCTCCAGCCTGCACGCCGCAGATGCTCAGCTGGGGAGACGCAGTTAGCATTAGCAGTTATCGTTGTGGTGGTGGACATGATATATTCACACATGGATGGGATTTCTGTGAGCGAGCACACAAACAGAAGCTAATGAGAAGACCAGGTCGCACCTGCCTGTTGCACGTGTGAGCGTGTGCATGTGCAGGATGGGCTGGCAGAAGAACGGCCGTCTCACCCCTGGAGCCATGAAATCCCATTTTATGGTTACATATCTGAGCCTGGAGGGACGGCAGCAACAGCAACAAAGGCAGCAGCAACAAGGGGCAGCAGCACAATGCTGCTGCTGCTCTTGCTGCTCTTGTTGCTGCTCTTGTTGCTGCTCTTGCTGCTGCTGCTCTTGTTGCTGCTCTTGTTGCTCCTGCTGCTCTTGTTGCTGCTCTTGTTGCTGCTGCTGCTCTTGTTGCTGCTCTTGTTGCTGCTCTTGCTGCTGCTGCTCTTGCTGCTGCTGCTCTTGTTGCTGCTCTTGCTGCTGCTGCTCTTGCTGCTGCTCTTGTTGCTGCTGCTGCTCTTGTTGCTGCTGCTGCTCTTGTTGCTGCTGCTGCTCTTGTTGCTGCTGCTGCGTCCCATTGCCTCGTGCAAAGGCCAGTAAAGAGTGGCGGTCTCTGTACGGTGGGGAGGGGGGAATATGCTTTTATGATCTGTGCTGGCAGAAGGGCGAGGCTGCGGTTCTCCATCAGCTGCCCACAGCACACCTGCTACCTGGTCCTCACTGCCAGGGGCCTGGAGGAGAACTGAAATCGAGGTCTTACAGCGTTAATCACCAAGCGTGACAGCTCTTTAAGCTCTTTCTGTCGCTCCCCCCTCATTAGCCGCCTCACCTGTGAAACTGCAGCAGCAACCTGAGAGCAACTGGACTTATTTTCCCCACGTTTTTATCTTAAATGTTAAAACTGAGCTCCCGCCGTGGCTCTGCAGCCAGCTTACCGCCGCGGCGCTCCGTTTCTTCATATTTGCTCCGTGTTTGGCGTGAAAGAACAAGCTGGTTTGTAAATGTGGAAGCGCGACCACGCTGGATGCTAACAGCAAGCTGCTGGCTACAGGTAGCTGCTGTGACCTCTGACAGTCTTTCTCCCTCCGTGCGTCCAGGGAATACCCGGCTGCCTTTTCTCTGATGGTCTGGTCTGTACTGCCCCTGCCCCGGGGTCACTCTCCCACCGTCCCGTCGTTTACGGACTCTAAAACCACGCTCGGCTGCGCTGGATGATCCCCCGCTGAAGGAAAAATCAATGAGCTTGCTGTCGTTTGTCACCTCTTCTCGCTCCTCTTTATCGCCTCCACGTCGTTCCCCAGTGTCTCCTGCTCAGACTCGGAGGCGCTGCTGAGAGGAGCACCCTCGCCTCACCGTAAACGAGGTGATCAGGCGTCTGCAGCGCGATGGACGGCTGCTGCAGGACCGAGGTGCCCGAGGGCACGCAGACCGCTGTGGTACCGCCCACCTCGCAGCAGGTCGACAGGGCCCGTTGGCTCCTCCCCCACTGGTGTGCAGCTCACGCGAGGCCCGTCCTGCTGGCTTTGTTTAACCGCTGTGTGTGTGTGTGTGTGTGTGTGTGTGTGTGTGTGTGTGTGTGTGTGTGTGTGTGCACCTGCAGCTCATCCCTACTCTCCGGCAGAGTGAAAACACGTTGAAAACAGTCATCAGCCCAACATTCCAGCCTCTGACAGGTGAGAAGAACATCGATTATCTCATTACTCAAGGGTCTGTCAGTGGGCGGGGCTTATTAGCTGGGCAGCAAACAATTAGAGGCTGGAATCGACGTGTTTGGAGCAAGAAGAGCAGCAGTAAATACGAGGACGGGAGCTCCTCTGATGGCAGCTGTGCAGCTGGCACGTGCACGTGTCGCCTGGAACCTTCTCTCCGTACGCCCTGCAGGTTAACCTCAGGCTAATCTTTTAAAACAAAGCGAAATCCCATTTTTGGTATTGATCGTGTGGCTTAAGCTCGGCTCAGTCTAACAACGTTTATTGTGATCAAACAGTTGTTGCTGCGCAGTTAAACAGCTTTTCATACACATTTAACCCACAACGTGGAAGCTTTTTAGAATATTTCCCTCAGGCTAACGTATAAATGAAAACTGCGCACATTTGCACAAACACACATTTTCAGTCACATAATTGTGGACTTTTATCCTGTACCAGCAATCGTGCGTAAATGCTTTTATCATCTGTCAGCGAGCTGCCAGCAGCTATAGTGGGAGCAGAGATAAAATAAAATAATATCCTCCCTCAGAAAGCCCAGGGCGCCAGGAAAACACAAACGTTGTTCGGTGTTTCTCACCATCAACAGCTAGGTAATCACATCGGAGCCGTCTGACAAGATGGCTGTTATTAAAATGCTTCCAGACTCAAACTTTCTCGTAACACAAGTTTGGGCACCTGAGCTGGACTCCAGTGTGTGATCTAGTGTTTCCTCATGCACGTCGAGAGAAAAGGCCAAATGTCGAGAATCAAGTCAAAATATAGTATCGAGAATAAAGTCGAAATGGTGAGAATAAAGTCGAAATACAATGTCGAGAATAAAGTCGACATAAAATGTCGAGAATCAAGTCGAAATATAATATCGAGAATAAAGTCAACATCAAATGTCAAGTTTAAAGTCGAAATGTCGAGAATCAAGTCGACATCAAATGTCAAGTTTAAAGTCGAAATGTCGAGAATCAAGTCGAAATATAATATCGAGAATAAAGTTGAAATGGTGAGAATAAAGTCGAAATATAATATCGAGAATAAAGTCGACATAAAATGTCAAGAATAAAGTTGAAATGCAACATCGAGAATAAAGTCAACATAAAATGTCAAGTTTAAAGTCGAAATGTCGAGAATAAAGTCGAAATATAATATCGAGAATAAAGTCAACATCAAATGTCCAGTATAAAGTCGAAATGTCGAGAATCAAGTCGACATAAAATGTCAAGTTTAAAGTCGAAATGTTGAGAATAAAGTCAACATCAGATGTCGAGAATAAAGTCGACCTTTTGAGACTAACAACCAGCACACCGTGCAGGCGTTTAGATGACTTGGTGAAATGATAGTTTGGACTCGGCTTTAGTAAGAAAGAATTCTTCCTTTTGTAGCTCACACACACTCTGTAGTTGTCAGTATTAGGACCTTGTGCCTCTGTCTGTCGGTCGCTCCAGACAGCCGTGTCCACGTGAGCATGTGCGTGCCGGCACAAACAGGAAGTATTTGGCTTCGCCGTCTTGCAAGACAAATACACACATTTCCCCAGCAAATCAAAGAAGTCAGTCGAAAAAGGAAAAGACAGTATTGTGGGCAATGTTAGGCTTCCGTGTCCCAGTCGGCACATTAGGAACACAAACCGTCCTGTTTTCCTAATGGAGTTTGCTGAAGGTCCCGTCTCCACATTTTATTTCGACTTCATTCTCGAAGTGCATGATGAAAAAAACCAACTACCTCCTCTCATTTTTTTTCTCGTGGGTGGTCCTAAGCCTCCTCCGTATGATTGCATGCAAATGAAACAGAACCGTCCTGCACCTTCGTCTGAGTGGAGCTGCACCTTTGTGGTGGTGTGTGTGTGTGTGTGTGTGTGTGTGTGTGTGTGTGTGTGTGTGGGGCCATTACTGTTAACTCCTAACAGCACACAGTTAAGATGATCTAAGGCCTCTTCCGCTGAAATAATATCCTTCTGCAACCCTGCTTGTGTCAGTGAAACGGGTCACCCGGCACCGCGTCTTTGACAGTTAACGTAATAGAGCCGCAGCAGAGGACTATATGATCTTCCAATTAATCCATCCAACAGAGCCCGGCAAGGCTTATTAGATCTCAGTCTAATTCATCAGATGGCACCAGGATAGGTCTCGTTTTAGCAGAATTTCAAAGATAATTAACTGAACAGGAGCCAACAAGTTAACTGTGAAGGCTTAAATGTAATATCTGCTTTTAAAGAGGCAAACGTTGCCGTGCTGGATGTGACAGATTAAAGTATTGATATGTTCTGAGCGCTAACCAGGCTGCAGGGGAATCTCTCCCAACTGTCAGGACGAGCTTCATCGTGTTTATCTGCTTTCAGTAGATCCTGTTTGAGTTTAGGAGCAACCTTTAGCTTGTTAAAGCCTTTAGCTCCTCAGGAAAAACCAACCAAATCTGGGCTGAATGCTAACAAGGTTGTCATCTGTGCCTCTACCCCACACGCAGAGAGGGAGAGAGGGAGAGAAGGAGGGAGAGAATGAGCTTTAAAATGGATCTGTGAAGGTGAGAAAAGGAGGTGGACGTGAGGAAACAGGCTGAGAGCCTGAATCTGCTCTCCCAGCCTTCATGGAAGCTCTGAGGTCCGATGATACCGACCCTTCTTAGTCATGTGACAAACGACGAGTGAACCAGATGCTCGTCTGCCTGCCTTCCTGTTCCTCACACAAACTCACTGGTTCTGCTCTTCTTCCTGTTTCCAGAAGCTTCTCTGCAGCCTGAACTCTGCCATCAGGGCCTCAGCCTGCAAACATCTCTTTATTCAGTCATCATTAGCTTTTCCGCTAATGCTGGACGATAACGAAGGCCCATTCGGCGCCGAGCTTTTCATTTCCGGAGAGAGGAAACACCTGAGCTCCTCCTCCCGCGTTCCGTCCGACACCAGAGCGGGAAAACGGCTGTTCTCGGGCGCCGTTTTGATGAAGGGCTTCCGTCGCTCGGGCTGATTAACTGAAGCGGACAACAGATCTGCAGACCGCTTCATTAGAATGTTGAATCCCCAGAAGGTGCTGCGGCGGCGGCGGCGGGAGGCTCAGGTTTAATTGACAACAGCCTGAGATGTTATCCTAACGCCAGTGAGGGTTCAGCCAGACGCGCGGCGAAGGAGACGGATCTAACTTTCTGAGAGACGCAGCGGCGGCTTTGGTTGACGGATCAGGTGCTGGGTTGTCAGTCAGAGGCGGCTTTGGTTGCTTGTAGCAGTCAGGCAGACAGTCTGCTTCCTCGCTGGTTCTGTTCTCTCTCCTGGTTCCGGGAGAATCCCTTGGGTGGTTTATTATCGAGGCTGTGATGCTGGAGCTGCACCGCTGCTGAAGAATTGGCTGGTTGAGATTCTGAGGTTGAGCTGCAGGTTGCTGCTCTTCTCATAACATGATTAATGTGTAATGTTGCCTCAGGCTGTGTGTTTGAGAAGGAGAGGCTCGCCTCTTCCCCTCTGGGGCTACAGGCCTTCCCTTCCACACATCCATCCACCCCGCTCACGTGTTCCTATCTGACTTCTGTAGTCTCGTGGTTATCGTGCCTCCCTAGTTCATTAGCCTGCATGCTAAACCGGCTCCAGGTTAGCTTAGCTCAATGCTAATGAGGTGATGAGGGACATACTGATAAGGGAGCGCGTACAGTTGGTAATTACACGCTGACGTGTGAGAAAATGTTGACTTTGGAGAGGGTTTCCCGTGTGTGCTGCTGATGCACGCGCCAGATCTATGGGATTAGACCGCGAGACGAGCCGCGGAGCCCCAACACAAACGTGCTGTTTCGAATGACGCCGGAGCTGCTGCGCAGCGTTTAGCCAGACTAAAGGAGGAAGGCCGGAGTTGATCACCGAGCAGACGTTCAGAAAAGGTCACCGTCCATGTTTGCAGCTGCAACAGGAGTTTTTATTCTTCTTGTTTATTTGAAGCTTCTCTGAAAGTGACACATCCTCTTCATCAAAATTCGCCTCCTGGCCTGACTCCAGCGAGGGAGGAAGACCTCCCGCTTCCTCCTCACTCCATCGCTCGCAGCCATAAACATTAATGACTCATAGCTGTGTGACAATGAAATTCCACCTTCATGCCGAGAGCCGGCGTGACCGACCTGCAGACGCCCGGACGACCGCGGACGCGTGGCCATTTTAAACGTGTTGGCAAATACCGAGATGGAGACAAACAGGAAGTAACGAGCAGGAGGAGAACAAACAGACCCATAAATGTGACTGTTGAGTGACTGACCTCACACCCGCAGACTGAGAATCAGTCTATCAGGACAGATCTGCTCACTAATTCATGAGGCTGGCCTCCTGCTGCTGCTGCTGCTGCTCAGACATCCCATAAATACCTCTCTATATGCAGAGGATAAGTATTCCGGCATGTGTGTTGCTGTGAACAGCCTGCAGATGGTGAACGCGGAGGCGCTCATCTCTGCTGCTGATCGGTTGTTAATAGTAGTTAAAAGTAGTTGTTAAAAGGCTCCGGAATGGAGAGAGAGGGGAAAACCTGTGTTTGGTGTGGCTAAATTAATCAATCCAGACACACACGCAGACTTTGTCTGATAAGGTGGATGATTTATTTATCACATTTCAGAAAGAATCGGTGGCTCTGCCCAGCTGGGATCGAAGCTGCAGATGTTGGGGACGACCGTCGTCAGGCCCCAAAGCTCAGGGCTACGTTTGTGTCTGTTATTGGAAGTCAGACAGGAAACAGCTGAGCTGGGGACTCCATTTCCAGCCATTATCGATGGACGTTGCCCACAGCTTCTTTAGTTTTACGCTTTTTTTTGACGACCACAGAAATCTAATTAACTCAGATTAGACTTTTGCGTAACCGTCGCAGCAGGCGGCCACTGGGGGCGCTGTGGGGTTTTGCAACAACTTCGGACGCACGTTTGTTCTTTGCCACGAAAGAAACATGAGCAACACTATGAGAAACGTTGCTGCTGCGGCATTGTGGATCATTTCACAGCACGGACTGATACAAAAATACATAAATAAATCAAATATAAAAGTGTGCGATGGCGGTTCTACAGGTGCCCTTTGGCGTCGTAAAGGCGCTACAGAAGGCGGTGCGGAAAGTTCTGCGCCTCTGACAGGCTTAACCAAACAATTAAAAGATATTTCCGATGTTTTTGCGATCACGAGAAATATCCTTTAATTGTAAGATTAGACCCATCGTCAGACTCCGGCTCTGGCGCGTCCTCTCTGGACTAGAGCTGCCGACGCGCCCGCTGGTGTCTCCCCCCAAAACGCCAGCCTGCTTTAAACGAGCTTGTCTGGGAACGTTGAGCAGCTCTGCGTAATTCTGGTGACTCCATCCAGCTGTTTGCAGGTGCGGCCGGACCTTGTGTCTCCTCTCCAGCCCCTCATCCGTCCACCTTTCTGCCCGGGAGTCCCGGAGCCTCCTCCGCTCAGCTCCGTCTCCACTGGTGCGCAATGGAAAAATCTCCGCTCCGCCGTTGCGCATCACCCCCAAAGCGCCAACTTCTCTGGAAAAAAAAGTGAGGCGTTTCCACCGCAGACTGATTTAGCACCGGTCCAACCTTGTTGTTCTCCTTAAATCTGCGCGTCTCGCGTTTCTTTGGCTTCATTCTGGCCGCATTCGCCTCCAAACATGCGCTCCAACATCCGCTCTCGGTGCGTCTTTCTCCGGTCAGTCGACATCATTTCTACCGGGCTTGTCGGGACAGCAGCCGAGTCGTGAAGTCTCTGCAGTCACGTGACTGCGATCGGCCAGAGGAGCGTGTGCGTGCGTGTGTAGTTGGGGGGTGTCCCTCCTCCGCAGTTTTTGCCGCTTGCCGTGCGTTAGACGCGCAGGGAAGAGGCGATGTGAGGGAGGCAGCAGCGGCCCCTCTCTCCTCCAGCTGCCCGTCCTTCCAGCATCACCTCGGCTCGGCTTCTCTCCCTCCTCGACTCCTTTCCTCACCCTCAGGAGGTCCGCTTTTCCTGGCGCTTTGTGGGGAAAACTGCCCTCGTCTCCCGCAGCTCCAGCCTGAGCGCAGCCGCGGCGCTGATCGTCTCTCTTCTTTTTGCTTGTGTGCTTTTTTTCTTGGGGCTCCAGCTGGACGGACAGCCCCGGTCGGACAGCCGCGAAGGGCTTGGATGAGCCGCCGCTCTGAAACCCGGAGATGGAGTTGCTGCTGCTTTGCCTCTCCTTGTGGATATTGCAATACCGTTCAGCTGAGGCAGACTCCATCATTCATATCGGTAAGCATCCGACTCAACCGAGAGCGCAAAACAGCAGAAACGCGCTCGGAGATCGATTATTGCGGAATGCTGCGCTGGCCAGCTGCAGCCTGGTCGATTTCGGGGTTTTGGCGGGGCGGTGTTACAAATCTTACAGTTTGAGCAACACTTTGGAAAGTTGCCGTTTGCCGTGCGAGCCTTGCGCCGTCGTCCGGCACCGGCGTCGATCCTGGCTGAGCGTCGAGCTGCCGGAGCAGCAGCGGAACAACCGCAGTTCTCACACATCCGGTCCGCGCCTGGGTGAGGCTTTTGTGGAGCCCGCTGTCTTTCCACAAGCCTCAACTTTCACCGGTACGTGACCGCCATGCCAAACAGGCGGGCACGTCGGCGGAGTTTGCGCTTCAGAGGTGCGGGGCGCACAGAGGCGCTTTGTTCCCGCACCTCCGACCGCATCAGCCTGTTTCCCCCGCACGGCTCAGCCCCAGCGCTCCCCTCCGACATCCTAAATCTGGTGTTTAACCAACGGTTTGTGCGTATTTTTAAGATGCCGCGCGCGTCGTCTCTCCGCGCTCACGCACCTGCAGGGGCGCGCGCGCGCACGGAATAATTGGCCCCGGCTGCGTGCGCTTTTGGTGGAAACTGTGGACGCCGGACGTGTCAGGTGAGATCACAACGTCCGTGTCACAGTGAGCGAAGCGTGTGGGTGCTGCAGCAGCCCGCCAGCAGCAGGTGCTCGGTCATGTGTGAACGACTCCCATCACCTCTCCCAGCACACCCATCACCTCTCCCAGCACACCCATCACCCAGCCCCCTCTGCTGGTGTGTTCCGGTTTCGGAGGTGTGGGAGGGTGGGTGGGGGTTTGGATCCCTCACTCCTCCCACTCTGGGAAGCGTCTGTGGAGCCTCAGTAACAGCCCCCCCAGGTGCAACCTGATGCGCTTCCATTCAGAGTTTCACTCTGCTGCTCAGTGTTGGCACAGGTCAAAACCCCGATCAATGAGTGAGCGCCTTTGCCCTTTGCCCTTTGCCCTTTGCCCTGCCTGCTAACCGACCTGCGGCTGCTTGTTCTCTGACAGGAGCCATATTCGAGGAAAATGCAGTGAGAGACGACGAGATTTTCCAGCTGGCCATCTCAGACCTGAGTCTGAACGACGACCTTCTGCAGAGCGAGAAAATCACCCACTCCGTGAAGCTGATTGAGCCCAACAACCCGTTCCAGGCGGTGCAGGAAGGTAAGAGCATCCCTTCATTCTCCTCACTTCCTCTGGCCTCTGCTGCCCAGCCGAGCGCGGTCAGGGCCGAGACGCTCCGGCAGGTGGAAGCACTGAGTCACAGTCCTTCTGGCTCCTCTCTGCAGCGCCAGCTCCACCCGTGTGCGACCTTTGACCTCGCCGTACGTGCACACAAACCGGGCAGCAGAAATCAGTTAGCCAAGCTGGCTGAGAGGTGATCTCGTACACCGCTGACCCCAGAAACGAGCCATCAGCGCTTTGCTTTCTTCCTGAGGAGCTTCGCAGCTTCCAGACGTTCCAACCCTAACCCTTTGCTGCGTCAGCGCGCGCGGCCTGAAGAGGCTGCACGTGTTTCCGCTTTGTGGCGGCTGACTGGGAACTCTTACAGCCTGTTTAAACGGATTGAGCAGTCTTTTGTAATCCTTGATTGGGTGTCATTTACTCCCTTAATTACTGTTTACATTCAGGCCCCAGATGATCAAATATTCACGGAAGCGAGTAATTACAGAGGCATTTATTCTCCATAGACGTGAGGAAGGAGGACCAGCGGGCGGTCCCCGCTCCCGGGGGGCTGTGTGGGGGGCGCTGGCTCATAAGCAGGCCACATGACCTTTCCCTCTGCTCTTTTGTTCGCCGTGGTCCCGCTGTGAGCGGCCGGCTTTCACCTGGCAGGGACGGGAGGCGGGAGTGAGAGCTGGAAGGAGCTGAGGAGCGTCTGTGTCTTACTGTCCTCATCACGCCAAACGGGGGCGCCGAGACGCCTTCGGGCCAACAGAGCTGCTAATTATTGATGGGAAAATGTGGCCGGCGGTGGAGGATGAGCGCAGGTCGCGCACTCGCTCTCGCTTCAAGACTAACCGAGCGAAACTCAGAGTCGGCACGTTTTCCCGGAGGAATCAAAGACGACAGAAGTTCCCAGTTTGGGTCAGCAAGAGATGAGCGTATGTAGGCTCACCAGCGTGGTTGCTGGGCTGCTTCTCCTCAGGGGTGCTCTGTGGAACCACCAGCAATGGAGGCAACGCGAGAACAGCTTAGAAGAAGGCGAACGCACATTTAATGTGTCTCCTGCACATTTTTCACAGATGGGAGGGGCTTGAACCGTAAGCTGAAACTTTGGGACTTCTTTCTGTTTTTAAATAGTTTAGGACGCAAGCGCCGGCGCGACCTGCTCAGCCTGTTGTCGGTAAACTCCACGCTCAAGTACAGGCGCGTTGCGTTAGCGTGGCTAACGCTTAGCTCCGTCGCTCTCAGTTTCTAACCAGTCGGCTGCGGCGCGAGGCTGAAAACGGAGAGCCTCTGCGGCGAACGTCGGAATAATTTATCCATTTGTTCAGGCGATTTGTTCTCCGTAAAAGGGCTGAAACAAATGGTTCACAACAAACAGAGAAACATCAAAAGATGAGCCAGACGCTCCGTTAATTAGCCCTGGATCCTTGGTAACTGCGCTCATTTCGAATGTTTCTGAAATGCTCTGCAAGGTCCTTCCAGCACCTGCAGGTCTGCTCTTCATCTCCAAACCCAGCATGCAGGGGAAAAGCCATTTCCTGCTTCTGTAAGGAGCCATATGAGCACAAGTGTTTTTCCCTTCGCTCCCTTCCACACAAGCCAAATGTCCACTTGTGTTTGACCATCCTGAAGTTAACATCAAGGAGCAGCTGAGTTAATCAACAATTAAGCGCGAGCGTGCCTCTCAGCGCTGCAGCAGCTGGAGGAACTGGATTAATGTCCTCTAACTCTGCTCAGATGAGTAATCTCTGCCTTTAATCCCTGACAAATGGCTCCCGGGCCCGTGTCCCTTCTGCTTTCTTCGGTCTTCTATCTCATTATCCAGAACAAGAGATTTCTGTTCCAGGATTCTGGACATAAACAATCAGCTGTAATCGATCAATAGAGAGGATTTATCCTCAGCATCTGCCACACGTGTGTCTCCATAACTCAAACACAGCCAAGGACAGGGTGGCTAGCTAGACGCCAGCAGCTCTGATCCCCACACGTCGGATCCCAGAGCAGATGCGTCCGCTTCGCGTCAGCTGAGGAGGACACCGCTAATGATTTCATGTGGGCACACAAAAAAAGATGCTCTCCTAAGTGACTCCAGCTCGGAAAGACTGAAAATGTACTTTGGTGCTTGCAGAGAGCGTGGTGCTGGGTTGACCTCAGAACCTCAGCAGTAAACGGATGAAGCGCTGCAGGTGAGAGAGGAATAACAGCCATGCTGGATTTTAAGGTCAAACGTACCTTTAAGGGCTCTGCTCTTGCAGTTTCTGTGGACCGACTTCCTCTGCAGGGTGGATCTTCTATACGGTTCAGAAACCTTCGGTTCTGTGGGGTTCTGTTCTCTCTGCGATGCTGCCGAGGCTTTGATCACAAAATCATTTCATCCATCTCTTCGTCAGTCAGCAGCAGCAGAGCGCCGAGGGCCCAGCGTGGGGTCCAGGCTGCTAAAGGCTGGTTTTTACCAAAGGTGGTGGGAACACTGGAGTCTGAGCTGAAGCAGAACAGCTTGGGTATCCTGGGGCGGGGTAGTGGGTGGGGGTGGCTCTGTTTTAGCACCGTTTCCAAGTTCTGAGTGAAGATGTGAAAAGTGGTTTTTGCCTCCGAGTCAAGTTTACGCTGCTGATTAACTCCGAGAAAAGCCTAAATGCCACGTCTGATCTGTATTCAGAGGAATCATCTACAGTGAGCTAAATGTCACCGCACCCAGCGATTTTAGCTGCTTTTCCTTTGAAAACAACACAGGCTCTTTGATCTCTTTGGTCTCCGCAAACACGCAGGAAAAGGAAGCACGTAACAATCAGGCACAAATCAGAAGAGACGGTGGGAAAGTGAAATCTTGATATCTGGTTGGCCACTGAAGGAGAATTAGCACATCGTGCTAATTAAAGAGAGTGGCAGGCACGCTGGGACAGTTTGTGCATTTCTGTATTCAGCGGCGTTGCCAGCGCTGGCAGGCGGCTGAATTTTAACCATCCTCGCTGCTGCTGACGCTATCACGTTTGATGGGGGATGTCCTCCAGGCGTGGCCGCTCTAAGGCCGCAAAAGCGCGAATGAAAAGCAGGACAACACGCTGTGGACAGGCTGCTACGAAAGTACGGTGACCTCGTGTGAATATTATTGTCATTTTACCATGTTCCAGTTAGCAGACGAGCGGATCCATCCGGCCTCTGTAACTGTCGCTCCGACGCCAGCGTATCGATTTCCCGACGTTAGCATGAGCGCTAACGAGTTATTGGACGGCAACAGCGCGACGGCCGTCGCATCACCTGGCAAATACCACACGTAGCCGGGCGGGTGGGGGGGGGGCTCCTCGTTAAGCCAACACGTGAACACGTGTTTTCCCTCGCCAGGTCTCCGGACCCTCGTCCACGTCCTCGTCTCCTCCGACGTGACAGGTTTTCATTGAGCTGCAGAGAACGCGGTGACAGATGTTAGCGCCCCGCCGCAGCCCTCGACCACCACCGGGGATAGATCATCAATACGGCTGTACCTGTCAGAGCGGGGGTGGGGGGCGACACCTGGTTAGAGAGAGCATTAATGGAGGAGAGGGTTGGCTGTGCGCGAGGGACGGATGGATGTGCTCCTTTTTCTACATTTTCTTCAGAAAGAAACACATTTTGACCAGAATTAGTTGTGATGAAAGTGTTCGGGTCCCCCCACCCCCATCTCACACCGGTGCTGCTGCCTGGCTCAAAGGGAGGTGTGTATAATTCACTCCTCGCCACCTGCTCACCCCCCACCCCCACCCACGTCACGCTTTTCCAGAGAGATCGGGGGAGAAAGGTGGCGAGGAGACGAGTGGAGCCAGGATGGAGTCTTAAGGAGAGAGAAGGGTGAAACAGGTGACTGAGCGTGAAGAAGTGGCTGATTGAGATGGAAGGAGAAGTCAAGGAGGAGAGAGAGCGAGCGAGGGAGCGAGAGGAAGGAGAGACGGAGAGAACTCTACGGATGAAGAGAATCCAAACTGTGCTGGAGAACCATTGTTTGCATTTGTCCCCGCAGACAGATACTGAGAGACCATCTGCCACAAGAATCCTTCAGCTCTCCTCTTCCTCTCCCTCCATCCCTCCCTCCCTCCCCCCCCATGCCCAGGCCGCATGGATTTATCCAAAGATGAGGCTAAGCTAGTGTGTAAGCTCTCAGAGTGAAATCAAGCCCAGCTAAAAGCTCATGAGCGAGAGCCCCGAAGACGAGAAGACAATAAAACCGCTCTGCGGCGCTTTCACCTAAAATCATCCTAAACCTGGGACGAGCGTGCCGCCGCGTGCCGCCGCGTCCCCGGGCGGCTGAGCGCCATCGATCTGCCGGTGACCTTCCGTCCATTAGCTGGAGGATCAGCAGTTACTCAGGCCTGAAACGAACCTCTTCAGCGGAGACGACTGTTTTTTTCCTCATCCAAATTCAATTAGGCTCAGCTGATGGAGAATTCAGCGCATTTCTTATGAGTTTCCAAGAATTACTGATAAAACTCTGGCTGCAGCAATCGGTTACTTTAGTAATCGAGTATTCTATCGATTATTCTGGAGATTAATGGAGTAATCAGATAAGAAAGATACTGCGCACGCTGTGACTTTTTTTTTTTTTTTTTTTTTTTTTACATCACTCTAACTTTATTGAAAAGTATCCGTAACTTTCTTGTTAATAATACAAACTTAGATACAGTCAGTAATTAAACTGACTGCTTTTACAATTTAGCTAACTGAAGTTCAGGCTTTAACAAACTCACTACAGCACTTTATTTTTCATGGATTATTATTATAATATAATTATCTTCAGCAAAAACTCAGCTGAGTTGGGGAAACGTGCTAGCTAGCAAATTAGCCGCCGCATTGATTAAAGTTGTGACTCAGCCTTTCCACAGAGCTATAAACAAAGTGTGTTAGCTAGCAGACTTCTTTCAACCATGATCACACTGATTTCTGCTAATTGCTGCTAATTATCGTTAGCTTAGCTTGCTGTTTCCGGTCCGCTCTGTGGACTTTTAGCAGAGACCGGATGTTTCCTTTGGAGGTGCTGCAGCAGCAGCGTTGTGCTATTATGCTAAGCTAACTGCATCTTCCAGTAGACACATAGTACTACGTTTTCTTGTCTTTTTAATATTAAATTCTTTGCGAGCCGTGCCCACATCGATCTTCAGTGACGTTTTAGCAGCCAAAGCAGCAACAGAAATGACGATCCGTGTCAAACACAGTGCGAAGTATAGTGGACCCAGTTTAAACAAAGCCTTCGACACAAATCATTTTTATCGGAGCTTTTTAGTCTTTGAGTTATTCGATGAATCGTTTCAGCTCTAGATAAAACCCCAAAAAACAGTGAAAAAGTGACACAAAGATGCTAAAAACGTGCACGGGGATGGAGGGATGGAGGGATGGGTGGGTTTAGTTTCCTGTCATTGGCTCAGTTGCATCACATCCAGGACATTTACAACAGTTTAAATATGCGCTGAGCGCCGACGTCTGACAGCTGGCCATAAAAGTCCATAAAAGTGAGGTCTGATGACGACGCGGACGGGTCGTTTCCTGTTCTCCCCGGGTGGCCAGGGGCCGCCACAGGCTCGCTTCACCAGCACCCAAATGCAAACCCTTCAGCGGGACCCATTCAGGCCCTCACAAAAGCTGCTGTGCTGTTGTCACAGGCTCCAGCCTAATTGGTGTGTGTGTTTGTGTGCGCGTGATGCTCGGTTACCGTAGGAACCGCTTCCAGCAGCCAGCGGGCTCGGGCGCTAATTTCATCGTGTTTTGTTGAAGGTGAAACTTCAGGTCAAACTTTCCGTAGGGACGAAACTGCAGCTTTATCACTTTTAGAGCTGGTGGGATGTTTATTAATGTGTTATTACACATCAGCCACGATCAGACGGCCCCGTCCCTTCCATCCGGTTTTCTGCTTTCAGTATTATTCATGTTCAGATGGTCAAACGTCCGTTTCAGGTGCAGGGAGTCCAGCTGTGGGTTAAACCCCCCAGAGGTTCTGGACTGTGTTTTCACTCTGTTCCGCTGCTTCGGCTTTAAAATGCTCCTCCTGCGCTTTTCAGAGTCGGAATTGATTAGGTAATTACTAATTACTCCGATATTGATTTTTAAATTTGTCAGGGTTGTGTGCGAAGTTCTGGGACCAGTATAGCTGAATCAACAACCATGAGCGTGAAAGTTTGGGCAACTTTTTTCTTATTTGGATTGTTGTTTGCCGTTAAAAAGGTCTTCTTGATATCCAGGACGCTGCGTTAGCATCAGGGTCGACTCCATAGTGAGTGAAGATGCAGCCAAAAATAACTTACTTAGCCAAACACGAAGAGGAAAGTTGAATGAGCATGTTTCTATCTCCACTGTTCTGAGCTTACTGGACCGTGTTAGCCTTCGCTAGGCGGCAGGAACGTCACTCTTGTTGTATGAAAAAGGCAACAAGTCAATACAGTGTGAAGTTCCAAATGCAGTATTTCTAAATGTTACAACGGTAAAACAACCCCCACTTAGTTTTCAAACACGGCTCACCGGACGCCGCAAAACACGAGACGCTGATGCTAATTAGCGCCTCTGATTAGCTTCAGTCTTTGCACAAGCGGTTCTGGGTTTGTTTGTGTCGCTCAGTCACAACAGCAGTGTCAACGCTGATGTTTATCTTGTATCTCGCTAACTCGCTGCTAACAGACGTCAGATTTGTGGCCTGCGCGGTCCTCGCCGTCCAGGCTTTGGCGCTAAAATCCGTATCAACGTCCAACGCAGGGAAAGAGGAAAATCCACTTTCATCTGCGTCTCTGCCGCCAGCTGCAACCATGCGTTTCCAGCGCTGAGTTCAGAGTTTTAGGTCTTGGTAAACAGGCGGCGATCCGCTCATTTTGCTCTCTGTGGGGGAAGAGCGGCGGCGATCAAAGCGCCTCTTTTATCCACTCGGCGGGGATCACCAGAGTCCAGAATTACGCCAAAACAATTAAAACAAGGCCTTTGAAGTTCTCCCTCCTCCACGAGGACGTGCTCGTAGCCTCCACAAACACGTGACGCGTCCGTTATCTCTGAGCTCAGCGGGCCGCTGCGGTGCACGGCTGGACCGCCGCTTCTGTGGTCATTCAACACCGTCTGTGTCTCCTGGGTTTGTCGGCCAGGTTTGGACACAAACCCGGTTCAGGTCCATCAAAGGAGGCCGAACGCTGCAGCAGAGGATCAGACTTTTACTGTCGCATTTCCTCTGCTCCCGTGCGGCGTTGAGCACCGTCGCTCCTCTCCTGGTGTCGCTGGTTCCGCTGGTTTTCCCTCAGAGAAGTTGCCGATGGTTCATGAACATCGGTTCATGCGCCGGTGTCACAGACGTGCGCAAACGCCCGCTGTCCCGTGTTTTTAATTGTTCTCTGCTCCATTTCCACACCTCAGACCCTCTCCTGCTGCTGTAATTGCGTTCTTTGGATCTGTGTTTCATTAACCTCACCGTAGCGTGCACGTGTGTGTGTGTGTGTGTGTGTGTGCGTGTGAGACATAATCAGGGAGAGTAAAACGGGCATTAGCGCTGAAAACAACGGCGGCTGATTGTAACACTATAATTCAAATTAATTGAACGTGTGTTTCTTTTATTTTGAATCGGCGGTGAGATAATCACGTCTAGGTCACACGGAGGTGAAAAACAATCGGATTGGTGGTGCGTAAATCCAGCCAGAGGGTAAAAGCGTGTCCTCTTGCTTTAGCAAATGGGCTGTGATTTATGTCCGGATGGTGCAGCCGTTGGATGGGCTATTATCCCCCACATGATCATCATTATTCTCTGTTGCTTTAACGGTGGCGATCTGGTTGGCACGGCGATCACATGCGGTCTGGCGGCGTGAAGACCGCCCTGCAGAGGTTGTTTTCATCACCTCAGAGTGGAGGTTAGCGTCATCCGAATGGGAAACAAGCCGGGGTAAAAAGGCGGATGCGTCACAGGCCTTCGCTCCTCTCCGCGCCGCCGTTGTTCGTCGGAAATGTCCAACCTGTTTGTTACCTGCTTCTAGCCTGTTTACAGTGGTTCTGGGGTTTAAAGCGATGCTCCTGCAGGCCAACAGCTGAGTGGGCGGAGCTCAGCCTGTCCCACAGACGCCAGCAAACGTCATTCGTGGCTCCATCCATTCCGTTGCCGTGGCAGCGACGACGGCGGAGGTGCGCTGTGATTCATAATGGATGCGGAGCAACTCCTCCTCTGACTCCTGTCTTGTAGAATCACAAGCTCGTCTTTTCTTTCATCGGGGTGGGGGGGGGTGACGAGGGGGCGTCTCGTCTTACACGTGGGGGAGGGAGCCGGTCTTTATCCCTGGTCCTCCAGAGGGGGGCGCTTGCTGCTGCTGCTCCGTTAGCAAACGCCTGCCTAGATTAGATTGTCCCGAAGCCTCCTCGGACCGACACTCAACACAGCCATGAATCATTCAGGAGCCTTGTTAACACACGTTTGGCTGTCTGCGGCGGGAGATCAGACAGATGTGGAGCTAAAGATGGGAGAACGGGAACGCCGGGAGCAGAGCCAACACAACACAACACAACACGCCTGCCATCCGTTCTCACGCTGCAGAATTCAAAATTAGGGCAGGAAAATGATCCACAGCCATTCCTCAGCTCTCAGAACCCTTCAGCAAACCCACACCCAGCTTTGCTGTTGGACTGAGGTCAGAGGTCATTGCTGGGATCACACACACACACACACACACTAGCAGGGTACGGCTAGGCACTAGCTGCTACGTCTGAGCCAAAAACGACGTGAAAGCAGCCTCTGACTGGCCGAATGTGACCTAAAGTAATATAAGTTTGATGTTTGGCATAATTTGAGTCAAGCTTTTGAATAAGTAGCCTATAATTACTTAAGTGCTGTTTTGAGCTTCCTCAATATTATTAAATATTTATAATAAAAACCTCTTAGCCTGAAAAATAAATGGAGGGAATTAGAAAACATAATCCTGTGAGTATCTATAAAACAGGGACCCTCGTCTCCAGGAATTTATCTTAATACTGTTTAATAAAGTCTTCCATCCAAACCCCCACAACCCCCCCAGAACCAGGCTGAACATGGTCCAAACTGCTCGTGTTTGCCGCCTTTTGACGTGATGGATAATCGACTTCAGCAGCTTTAAAGTTAATTTTTGCTCCAGTAATTAATGGCGGCGACTCCTCGCACCGCTGGCCTTTACTATCACTTGTTTGTAATTTATCACGCCGTGAACGACGGCGCCGTTCATCACGGGTGGGGAGCAACCTCTCCCGGCTCTCCATGCTCTCCCTGCTCTCCCTGCTCTCCCGGCTCTCCCTGCTCTCCATGGTTCTATTTTGACTCTACTCGTGCACCTCTCGTGCGCTTGCATATAAATTTCCATTTGCACCCTGTCAACGATCTTGTTGTGCACATGGGTCATATTTCAGTATCACACGATGGGGCAGCGGCTCTCGCGTGTGAGAGAGTGAAGAGTCGTTCTGCCGTTCCCTCCCTGAGAGCCAATTACGGAGCGTTAGCCAACAGTTGGAGGTTACGCACTTGAAACCTTCGGAGATTTCAGCCTTGTGTTTTTATAAAGATGTTCTGCTTCCACACAAACAGCAGTTTTGCACCATTAGCCAACAGGAACACTCGGAGAATATAGACTTATGATAATGAGCAAATGTGCGTCCTAATTCAGGTCTGTATTTTGTGTGTGTGTGTGTGTGTGTGTGTGTGTGTGTGAGAGAGTGAAGAGCAGCAGGACACGTCTGTGTTTGCAGGCGTGTGTTTGGCTTCTTAAATGAGGGTCTGAGCTGCTGGATCTCTGGTGACACTGATGAGTTTGCTCAAGAATTAAAGACGCCACAGTTCAGCCCTGAAGGACGTTTAGTCCCCCGCTGATGGCGTCCTGCTGGACGCGGGTCCACGTTTTGCTTCAACACCCTCGTAAGAGTGAAACAAATTTAAAATGGCTGAGAACATGCCAGGCTTTGAGCTGGGAATTGAGCTCTCTTGCTGTCAGTTGTCAGGTTGAATGGTTCCAAAGTCTGCTCACTGCCCCCCGCTGGTGGGATGTGGTAACACACCCACCAGGAATCTGGCGTCGGCACCGCAGCTGTGGCGCGTTTGTGACGCCACGTTTGATCGCCAGACCGCGTAGAGCAAAAGAAAATAGTCCCTCCTGACGAGAACTCTCCGGAGATGCAAATCAGAGGTGCGGAGCCACGAGGAGGCACAGAGGAAATAGATGGAGATGTAGGAGATGGACGGATGGGTTTGTGCCAGTACCGTGAGTGGATGACGACACTGACGACGGCGCTGGGGGTTGTTGACGCTGTCGGTCCGACAAGCCGCCGTGTTCGAGTGCCTGTTATTTTAAGGGCTATTGTTTTCTGCCGTGTTGCTGTGCCTAACCCTCTTTTGTGTGAATCAAACCGCATCCAGGCGCAAACGAAGCTGAGACAGACGAAAACAATGACTCATCCATGATGGTGTCCACATAAACGCGGCTCAGCCCTCCAGGAAAGTGGTGCTTGGGCGGGGCGCTGCCCGCACGGCGTTTGTTACCAAACGGAGAATGAGTCACGAGCACACCCCCTCAGCCTCCCGTTCCACCTCTCCATCCATTCCGATTTGTGATTGATTTGGAGCAGCTTCTCTGGAGGCGTGTGGCGGCTGGCGTGGACTCAGGCAGGGAGGTAGAGCATCAGCTGCCCGTGTGGGCGTGGGGCTCAGATCAATGGCTCTGCTTCCACAGCAGCTCTGCTGCCTCACATGCTCCGCTGGGAAATCAGTGATGCGTAATCTACACTAAGGGCTACCTGCGCCGGGTTATTCTTAGCTGTTGTTTTCTGCGTCTAATCCCTCCTCTCTTCTTCTGGATTTAATCCAGGCACGACAAAAATCCCCTTTTGAGCGTCTTTGTGATGATTGGTCGTGTCAGGTCAACAGGCCTTTCCTGTGGTTGTGCTCGTGAGGGCTCCTTCATTTGGGAACTTTCTCTGCACGTGCGCTGAAGCAGATCGTTGCACCTCAGATCTCTGGCCTCCAGCCGCCGCTCAGTTCCCGTCCAGCACCTCATCTCCACCTTCCTTGTTTGCTTTTTTCGAGGAAGAAACGAGGCACGCACACCCCATCCTTCTGCCATGGTCATCCGGCCCTTCGGACCGCTCTGCACGTGTGTTGTGACTGTGTGCGCGCCCACGTAAGCCTGGTTTACGTTTCCGACAGCTGTTCGGACCAGATGAACGTCTGACGTGCTGGTTCCAGCCAGGGCTGGATCCGAGCCCGTCCGTTCTCCGCTGATTTCCCGCTGCTGCTTCCAGCTTCGGCTCTTTGGAAATGGGAGCCGGATGTGATCAGAGATGCTGCAACAGAGAAAAATAGCGTTTAGCCAAAGATTCACGTGCACGTGTACGCACACGCTTTGAGGCCCTGCCTGGGTCCGAAAATCCTTAGAAGCTCTGCTTCTAAACGTGTGTTTTTGTGCTCTGACCAGTTTCCCACTGTCACCACCATCACATCAAAGCGCTCTTTTATCTTTATTTGCACTTCCATAGAGTCACTGTCTCCAAACGTCACCAAACGTCTCCAAATGTCTCCAAACGTCTCCTTCATCTCCTCCATCTCCAAACATCTCCTCTGTCTCCAAATATCTCCTCCGTCTCCAAACATCTCCTCCGTCTTCAAACATCTCCTCCGTCTCCAAATATCTCCTCCGTCTCCAAACATCTCCTCCGTCTTCAAACATCTCCTCCGTCTCCAAATATCTCCTCCGTCTCCAAACATCTCCTCCGTCTTCAAACATCTCCTCCGTCTCCAAATATCTCCTCCGTCTCCAAACATCTCCTCCGTCTTCAAACATCTCCTCCGTCTCCAAATATCTCCTCCGTCTCCAAACATCTCCTCCGTCTTCAAACATCTCCTCCGTCTCCAAATATCTCCTCCGTCTCCAAACATCTCCTCCGTCTTCAAACATCTCCTCCGTCTCCAAATATCTCCTCCGTCTCCAAACATCTCCTCCGTCTTCAAACATCTCCTCCGTCTCCAAATATCTCCTCCGTCTCCAAACATCTCCTCCGTCTTCAAACATCTCCTCCGTCTCCAAATATCTCCTCCGTCTCCAAACATCTCCTCCGTCTTCAAACATCTCCTCCGTCTCCAAATATCTCCTCCGTCTCCAAACATCTCCTCCGTCTTCAAACATCTCCTCCGTCTCCAAATATCTCCTCCGTCTCCAAACATCTCCTCCGTCTTCAAACATCTCCTCCGTCTCCAAATATCTCCTCCGTCTCCAAACATCTCCTCCGTCTTCAAACATCTCCTCCGTCTCCAAATATCTCCTCCGTCTCCAAACATCTCCTCTGTCTCCAAACATCTCCTTCATCTCCTCCGTCTTCAAACATCTCCTCTGTCTCCAAACATCTCCTTCATCTCCTCCGTCTCCAAACATCTCCTCCGTCTCCAAACATCTCCTTCATCTCCTCCGTCTTCAAACATCTCCTCTGTCTCCAAATATCTCCTCTGTCTCCAAATATCTCCTCCGTCTCCAAACATCTCCTCCGTTTCCAAACATCTCCTCCGTCTCCAAACATCTCCTCCGTCTCCAAACATCTCCTTCATCTCCTCCGTCTCCAAACATCTCCTCCGTCTTCAAACATCTCCTCCGTCTTCAAACATCTCCTCCGTCTCCAAACATCTCCTCTGTCTCCAAACATCTCCTTCATCTCCTCCGTCTTCAAACATCTCCTCTGTCTCCAAACATCTCCTTCATCTCCTCCGTCTCCAAACATCTCCTCCGTCTCCAAACATCTCCTTCATCTCCTCCGTCTTCAAACATCTCCTCTGTCTCCAAATATCTCCTCTGTCTCCAAATATCTCCTCCGTCTCCAAACATCTCCTCCGTTTCCAAACATCTCCTCCGTCTCCAAACATCTCCTCCGTCTCCAAACATCTCCTTCATCTCCTCCGTCTCCAAACATCTCCTCCGTCTTCAAACATCTCCTCCGTCTTCAAACATCTCCTCTGTCTCCAAACATCTCCTCTCTTTCCAACCGTCTCCTCTGCTCGTGTCCAACCAGTAACAGCAGCTGTCTGGCAGACAGGTTTCCAGTTTGGCAGGGACCTGCGCCCCCCCGCCCCCCACCCCGTTACCCTCTTTAACCCGGCGTTTCCAGCATGGAGCCGTCTGCTTCTGATGAAACGAGCCAACGGTGCTGCTGGTGATGAGCGAATGTGCTGCCTCAGGCCCATCAGGAGGCCTGTAGCCTCGTAATCAGTATCAGACAAATTAAAAGCTCTAATTTGGCTTCTCTGCAGGTGCCTTGCACCAGCAGCCCCGTGAGAGCTCCACAGAAAAGAGTTCCTGGACACGTCTGTGGGTGCTGCATGTCCGCAGACAGGAACCAGGCAGGGAACCACGTTAGCAAAGCGGCGGATTGAGGCAGAAGAATCCAAAAACCAGCGTTCCAAGTCGATTCTCTGGAGGTGCCTTTTGACTTTTGTTGCAACCAGAACAAGGATCCACGCCTTATGTGCACGTTTGCTGTTTGTGTGGCTGCAGCCGTGCACGTGGTCGGTGCCGGAGGACAAACGCTGGCCGAGCGAGCAGCTGTCCTGTGTTTCCCAGCGTCCAGGCTGTTTCACCCTTTCAACCTGCTTTGTCACGGTGGATTTTGCATCTTCTTCTTTTCTTCCTGCGTTCCTCATCTGCGTCTCGTAAACAGACACACCTGCACGGCGGTTAAAGCAGCGACAGCTTGGTTACCGCTGAGGTGATTAAGAAGGTGTCTTCAGATTTTAAGTGAACGCTAATTAACCACGTTAGCTGGAAACACTGAGTGATCCAGCACAGATACGCAAATCAGGCTGTTTTTAGAGGTAAATAACCTGTAGCGGCAGCATCAACGAAGGTTCCTGACGGACGAGCTGAGCAGGAAGCAACCTGCACAATCTGGAAGTGGCGTAATCATGTTATAACAGTCAGGCCACAGGTCCGCTGGGACTGAAACCAGATGACGTCTGTGTAGACTCACTCATCCAGGTCACAGATCTCCAAAGTTGGATCTCTGTGTGCAGCTGGACTGTGAGGTTTCCTTGAGATGTTTCACCTTCTTCAGTTCCTCTGGACTGTGAGGTTTCCTTGAGATGTTTCACCTTGAAGGCTTCTTCAGTTCCTGCACACAGAGAGATCTAACTTTGGAAAACCAGATGAGATTGAATGGGGGAATAGACGAGTGCGGTGGCAGTCAGAGCAGATACGATGCTGATGCGGAGGGAATGATTTCATTTTCAAAGAGCAAATAATCCATAATCCTCTTTTTTTAACGTCTGCCATCGGGGCTGATGGGGCGGGGAGCTCTTCTTCTTCTGGGTGGTCTCCGCTGCTGTCAGCTGGCTCAGCCGTGATTTTCCGGGCAGGAGGAACTGACTTCAGCAGCTTTGCTGGGTTTTGTTGACCTCTGCCTGTAATTACACGTAAATGTCCTCCCCGCGTCAAGGAAGTGTAATGGAAAGAGAAACCCCGATGTGATCCGCCATCTGATAGGCGGGGAGAGCCGTGGACGCTGTCAGAATCCCTCCAGACGCGGAAAAGTAAGCAGCCGCTCCGTGTGAAAATACGTGTTTTTTCTGCCTGCAGACAATCCTCTGATGCTCCATCCCAGTCAAGGAAGTCTCTCACAAACACCACCAGCCAGGAAAAGCCAGCGTCTACTAGACAGACACAAACGAGGCCAGAGCAGACAAACCCCCACCGTGAGGATGGTCCGAAGAGCTCGGGCCGTGCTCGTTGCCCTCGTCTCCTTGTGGAGCATCTGAGTTGATCCCAGCGCTCGGCTGCGCTCCACGTCTTTCCGCCGGCCCCTCACGCAGCCACCCCCCCCCCACATGGCTGGACGCTGTCTGGCGTGTTTGGACGTGCTTAAAGAAACCTCACTTATCTTCGCCTGATTGTTGGAATCTTGGCTTTGTCCCGTCACTTAGCGGTTTGTCCCCGCTGACGCCGCGCGTGCGTCTCCACGTACCACCTGACCCGGTTAGCTTGGCTGTAGAAGCAGCGTTGCAGCCAGGCTGAAGTAACGGCGGAAAGCTCCGCCACTGACGCAGCCAAGCGGTTATTGATAATGCGGCAGGACGCCTCAGTGGTTCCCACAATCATCCAATTAATCCCTTCAGTCAGCCTCGCTCCGAGAGCCGACCCTCTCTGCTCTCCATCCCCGTCTGGGATCCTCCAGCCCTTCACGGGGGTCCGCGGTCTGACCTGGAGGGAGGGGGGAGGGGGCGGCGGTACCAAAGCAGAAAGTGAGAGAGGAAGTGGCTAATAGTTGAGGCAGTTAGCGGCGCGTGTCTCCACCGCCGCAGGGAGCAGGAAAGGTCTCACTGGCTGATCAGCCGGACCGTTGTCATGACGAGCGCCGGGGCTCCTGCTCCTGAACCCGGAGAGAGAGCCCACAGATCCCCCCCGAGCAGACGGACATAAACAGGAGGGAAGCGTGCGTTTCCTACTGCCACGAGACGGGCCGCATTCAAAAATCTCGGCCGTCTTTTTAACCCCCTGAAATAACGCGCTTCCTTTCCCAACGGGAACGTTGGGATGACGCAAACATCCAGTTTGTTTGCTTCACACTTTTACTTTTCATTTGTTCCAGCTTCTTTGGCCACTTGACTGTTATTTTGGCTCATTTGTCACCTGTCCTCCGTCTGTTGCCACGGTTACGGTAGTGAACAGCCACCTTGCAACGTCCTAATTAAACGCCACTTTAATAATCAAAATGAGTCTCCGCATAAAAGTCATCCGCTGCTTTATTACCCCCTGCTGGGAGGTTTGTTTTCTAGGGTCAGTAGAAGAAAGAACAAGAACTTAGAGGTGAGTGAGTGTGTGTGTGTGTGTGTGTGTGAGTGTGTGTGTGAGTGTGTGTGTGAGTGTATGAATGGTCAAGTGAGAGCAGCTCTTAGCAGCCACTTAGCCGCATCACACGTTTTCACGTGCGGAGACGCACAACCTTGCATGTTTCTTGGGAACGCTGTGGCGTTCCAGAGGAGGCGTGGCCAGACCTGTTGCTAGGAACTTGTGGAAGAACCAGCAGCTGCAGCTGGTTTCTGTCACAGACGGTAGAACCAGGAAGAGCTTCGGTGATTCTCCTTAATCTGCTGGATTATTGTGTCATCGTGGCAGCAGGATGGAGGGAGAAACCCAGAAACCAGCCTGCCTTTCACTCTGTCTCTCTCCTCTCCTCTTTCTCTCCTCTTTCTCTCCTCTTTCTCTCCTCTATAACAGGAACTGGGTGTTTATATTTGCTTTATTGAGTGTTATATCCAGAAGTGTGTGTGCAGCACTGATTGATGGTTCCCGTGTGTGTGTGTGTGTGTGTGTGTGTGTGTGTGTGTGTGTGTGTGTGTGTGTGTGTGTGTGTGTGTGTGTGTGTGTTTAAGCTGCCCTGTGTGCAGCACAGATGACTGTAGATGGAGGAAAACAGAGATGTTGGCTGAAGGCTCCTCTCAGACAAACATGAGGAGCAGCGGTGATAGTTGGAGCCTCTGGAACTGACCAGGACCTCGTCCTCTGTTCCTCTTCTGCTTCTGTCTCTCAAGACGTCCCTCATCCATCCATCCATCATCCATTCATCAGTCCATCTGTCCATCCACCCATCCATTCATCCATCCATCCATTCATTCATCCATCCATCTCTCCATCCACCCATCCACTCATTTATCCATCCATTCATCCATTCATCAGTCCATCCACCCATCCATCCATCCATTCATCCATCCATCCATCCATCCATCCATCCATTCATCCATCCATCCATCCATTCATTCATCCATCCATCCATCATCCATCCTTCTGTCCATCTGTCCATCCATCCATTCATCCATCCATCCACCCATCCATTCATTCATCCATCCATCCATCCACCCATCCATTCATTCATCCATCCATTCATCCATCCATCCATCCATCCATCATCCATTCATTCATCCATCCACCCATCCATTCATTCATCCATCCATTCATCCATCCATCCATCCATCATCCATCATCCATCCATTCATCCATCCATCCATCATCCATTCATCCATTCATCCATCCATCCATTCATCCATCATCCATCCATCCATCCATTCACCCACTCATCCATTCGTTCATCCATCATCCATTTATACATCTGTCAGTCCATCCATCCACCCATCCATCCATCCATCCACCCATCCATCCACCCGTCCATCCATCCATCCATCCATTCACCCATCCATCCATCCATCCATCCATCCCTCCACCCATCCATCTTTGCAGCGTCAGCAGCTCAGGGTTCGGGAGGTTCGGGACACATTAAAAGTGGATTTTCTACTTCCCAAATTGGGACTACAACCCTGAAAATTGGGGCTATTAGGGAATCATTAGCGGCGAATTCTTCCTCCCAGCGTGGGGCGGGATCAGGGAAGGCTGCTGGCGTGATCGGTTTGATGAGCCTTGACCACCAGATGGCGTTTGGATAAACAGAAAAGAACACATTTATTTCACACAGCGAGAAAACGACGAGTGTTGTGTTGAAATTGTGGATCTAACATCCATCCAGCCACGTCTGGGTGCAACACGAAAGCATTAAAAACGCTATTCAGATGGAAAAATTCCATGAATATGGAAACTCTCTGTCTGTGTGACTGTTTGGGAGCTTTAGGATCAGCAGCCCGACTCCAGAGTCCTCCAGTCTGATGTCCTGAGTCTCCCTTCATCCATATTTCATTTGCAGTCCCTTTTGTGCTCTTGGGCCTTTGTTAGATGGAGGCGAGTTCCGTTCAATCCTGTCAGTCCGGATGAGCCCGTGCAGCCGTGAAGCGACGGAGATCAAGTGTGCACACGGCAGGAATCAGAAACACGCTAATACTCTCTGATCGGAGTCGACAGGTTCGACTCCGCGTCGCTCCTGTCGCCGCAATTTGGAAATTTATATTCAAATTTGCCTGAAACAAGAGCGGCCGCGCACACAGGAGCTTGTGAGCGTAGCTCCGGGGGAGCGAGGAGAAACGGAGAAACGGAAGAGTGGAAGGTGCAGAATCTCCGCTGGCTCAAAGGACACAAACACCCCCGTGTTTGTCGCTTCTTAGGCGCAAATGCAGGAGACAAGGACATTCTAAAGAGGAATGATGGACAAACAGGCTTCCTCTCTTCTTCTGCTCAAAGAACACCGTCCAAACCCATCGGTGCTGGCTAACGTGCTAATGTGCTCGTGGACGCCGTCGTGGAAAATCCGCAGGTTCCTCTGACGCTCATTAAAACGGAGATCTGACACTTTCTCTGGAAAGGGCAACAATCTAAGCCTCGACCGCGTGAGACGTCGTCATGGTTACACGGCAGGGTTCATGTAAACATCTTAATCTTAATTGTAGCTTTTGGGAACGAGCTGTTTCCTGTCTGATTCGGAGATCAGCGGCCCCGCAGGTCACATGATCGTGTCTTTGATTTACCGAAGACCTGAGCCGGGTTCCCCTGACGACCCCCAGACTACTGTAGCTCTGAAACATCGTTAATAATAATAATAATCCGCCTTGAACCTTCCCCGTTAGCGTGACCTGAGCCTGGTGCCTTTGATTGAACTGGAGCTGTTCTATTTTTGTAAACACACATTAAATAGCAACAAACAGCGAGATAAAGAAGGAGGAGAAGAAGAAGGGAGCTTGAATCAGCAGCCTGCAGCTACAGCAGTGCAGCCTGAGCGCCGGCCTCCTGCAGCACGCGCGTCCTGACAGAGGCTCGGTGGAAATAATTGTATGAAAAAGCTCAAATGAAAAGCAAAAAGGTTTAAGTGGATATATTCGTATGCATTTTATATGCTGTATATTTCAGGACGCCTCAGACAGCCAAGCAGCCACCAACGTTCTCAGAAAGAGAAATATTAGCGTCTGCTCGCTAACAGTTTACAGCCCCCCATCATAATGGATACCCATTAACCACTGAATCATCTGATTACGACTTTCTATACTGGTTTCCAAACAGTTTCCGTATTTATTTGCAGTGAAAAGCTTTTCCGCTCATGACTTAAAAGAGAATGTGAGCCAAATAATGGAGCCCCCGCCGGCGAGAGGACGGTGCTTTTACAGCAGAGATGGATGCTGCTTCACGCCTGGCGTTAAGGATTCTGCTGACGTGCTCCAACAGAGAGCCCTTCCAGCTTCAAACCGGAAACGTTCAGCCTAACGTTAGCCCTCGTAAATACAGCTTCTCGCGGTAGTTCCATATGTTTGCATATCGATGTGGATGTAGAAATGTAGCGCCGCGTTCCCGGCGGCGGTCTGCCACAGAAGAGGACGTATGTGGCAGTAATGTGCAGGGCTCTCACCATTAGGAATTTCTGGAGACGTCTGGGTAGATTCTCATTCTGGAGATGATTAATTGTCAGAATAATCGGGATTCACCAATATATTGTCTATTTTTTCTTTTTTATATTCTACTATCAGCATAATGAGCTTTAATAACACATCCTGTCCTGCTCACCCTAATGAATCAGAGCAGTTTACGACTGTTGACCATCAGAACTAGTTGGCGTGTTGCTGTGGATGGTGGGTCTGCAGACGCTGGTTCACATTTGTTGCGTTAGCGCTTTTGACTGGAACTTTTTAACTTCAAATTCTACAGATGTCTTCCTCCAGGTTACTGGGCTCTCCTTTATCGTTAGGATAAAGACCAGAATGCACCCACAGCGGAGCCGTGGTACGAGGCTTTGGAAGCAGAACCTCCCCTTCCTCCATGTTATCCTAGCCACAGCGTGTTATCCTAGCCGTAGCATATAATCCTAGCCACAGCGTATTATCCTAGCCACAGCATATTATCCTAGCCATAGCATATTATCCTAGCCACAGCATATTATCCTAGCCATAGCATATTATCCTAGCCACAGCGTGTTATCCTAGCCGTAGCATATAATCCTAGCCATAGCATATTATCCTAGCCACAGCATATTATCCTAGCCACAGCATATTATCCTAGCCGTAGCATATAATCCTAGCCATAGCATATTATCCTAGCCACAGCATATTATCCTAGCCACAGCATATTATCCTAGCCATAGCTCGCTGCCGATCCGATCAAGACGAGAGGTAAAGAACGTGGTTGCCACGGCGACGCAGAAAAATGTTATGAAAAATAATCGCGATTGATGAATATTGTAATATTCGCGTCTGCCCTAGCTGTGTGTGCACAAGCATTCTAAGACTCACTGAGCTAATTCCGTACTTCCTTGATGGCTGTCCGACCGGGCGACCTGGCGCCACCTTAACCGCATGTTCTTAGATCTGGGTTTGATCAGCGGATTAAACACTGCAGCAAGAGCAGGTGCAGCTCTGACACGAAGCCTCAGCGTGGACGCCAGCCCTCATGTCTGCGTCCAGCGCATCAAGAATTCCTTGTCAGTCACAGCTCGGCTTCGCTGGCTCAGGAGCTCTGGAGATCCCGAACCTCCCAGCTAGCGAGACGTTAGCGCTGCGGCGACTCCACAGGGGAGAGACTCTCTTCTCGGATTGGCCGTCAGGACGCTTCATTCAGCTGGTGTATTTTTACTTCATGAAACAAGTTCACTGTGAGTTATCACGCCAATGCTTGACATTTGGAGGACTCCCTCCTGCACCATCAGCGGTGAGAAATGAGCCGCGGCTCAACAACCCTCCGTCATGTTCGCGCGCTGGAGGTTCTGGGTCCAAAGCCACGTACCGCGGCTCCGCTGTGGGTGCATTCTGGTTTCTGGTACTCAGCTGTTTTCTGGAAACTGTGCAAATGATAAATAGCACCTTTGCGAGAACAATAAGCGAAGGATTGTATTACCGGTTTGCTTTTGTTTTATTGGTTGTGAGAAAAAGAAAAATGTTCTCGGACCTCTGATCCAGGCACGCGGTACGGAGATGAGGTTACTGCTCTGAGGCGTTTGAATATTTGTTTGCCTTAGTGGAGAACCTTTAAATCTATTTTGCTTCACCGTCAAATTTATTCTTTAATTTATTCTTTCTCTAATTTGTTTATTATTGTTTCACTGCTGTTTCACAGCTTTTTGAGTTTTGATGGCTTAATTATTACCACACCTGCTGCTAATATGTACCCGTGTTCGTCACTATTTAAGTGACGCCATCTGCAGGAAGGCGTCTTTAGTTATTTTTTATGTACTACGGGAGTGCTCATTTTTTTTCTCTTTGGATCTGCATTCTGGTTTTTATCCTAACGATACAGGAGAGCCCAGCAACCTGGAGGAAGACATCTGTAAAAAGTCCCAGTCAAAAGCGCTAATGCAACAACAGCGTCCGCAGGCCCACCATCCACAGCAACACCACTATTTGGGCCGCCATCGCAGCGCTCAGGTTGATCTCTTTTCTCCTGCCCTTGTTGCGTTTCCTGCCGCAGCGTTCCTGAGTAGCCGCATCGACATGTCTGTTCGCACGACTCCGAGCAAACATTTTAGAGTAAAAAAAAACATTTCGAATTCCACGAGGCGAAGACGAAGGACGCAGGGATTTGAGGCGCGTCGGCAGCTGCTGTGTGCCAGAGAGATGCGCTGCGTTTGTGAAACCAACGCCATTATGAGCTCGCTTATTAAGGACGAGGGCTCAGTCGCTGCGTTTAACGGCAGCAGCCATGTTTGTTTGGCTCTAACCGTCTCCTTTCAGTGGAAACGTCTCTTCAGAAATGCTGAGGCGAGAACGATTTCCTCGTTTTGAGGCTCCGCAGAAAGTAAAGAGCTGCTGCTGCTTCCACCTGTGAGCAGGAAAACACACAGTGACACCCTGAAAAATGCAGCCGGGCCCCCCCGCTGCTGTTCAGCTACCTAGTTATGTCCAGAAAATGCAAATTGGCTCTTTCGCCGAGTGTGTTTGGAGGAGGGACGCAGGCGTTTGCAGCCATGATGGAAGCTCAGAGTGGCCATTTTCTGCTCAGTCTCTCCTCCTGGTGGCCCCTCCAGCTCATCTCACAGCATATGTCCCTGTGCTCCCCGCCCCAAGAATCCCGAGTTAATCATTCAGAAATAATTCAATTCAATAAAGTGGAACAGATTAAATAAGAAACAGCGATGGGGTGTGTGGCGGCAGGCTCTTCCCCCGCACAACGGGGACCAAAAACGGAGTCAGACAAAAGGCGGAAAGACTGCAGCAACAATGAGGTGAGAAGAGAAGAAGAAAAAGACGCGTGAGGACCATTTAAATATTCATAAAGGCTGAGCGGTGATGGGTGGAGAGAGAGAGAGAGAGAGAGAGAGAGAGAGAGAGAGAGAGAGAGAGAGAGAGAGAGAGAGAGAGAGAGAGAGAGAGAGAGAGAGAGAGAGACCTCCTGCTGAGACGCCCTGCAAAAGGCAGGAAATCATTGGTTCAGTCTAAACACGCTAGCTTCATCCAGCCTTTCCGCACGCTTAAACAAACGCGCCCTACCTGCGCCACAGGAGGAGGGTGGAGTCGTGCACGGAATCTAAATAAACACCATCGCTCAGGGTTACAAGGCGGGCCAAAGCCCCCGATCCCCCGTCCTGCCCCACACTCTCACCGCTCAGCCCTCCGGCGGCGAACAGCAGCGGCCGCCGCTTTAACTGCAGCGCGAGAGCAAACGTGCACTAATGTCGTCGCTCGTGACGACGGTTGATTGAAGAACTCTAATCAGGTTTGATTGAAGAACGCAGATGTTCCAGCCTGTAAACAGCAACAGCTGACACACAAATACAGCAATAACAAAGGTGAAACCAATCAACCAATCAGAGAGGAGCTTCACTCCATCAGTGGGAGGCTGGCTGCTGTTTGCCTGGTTTATAATTGGTCTGCCTGCCTGTCTGCCTGCCTGCCTGTCTGCCTGCTGCTCACTCATCTCAGGGAAAATCGGGACTCCGTGAGTCTGGCCAGAGGATCTTTCTCTCTTTTATTTGTTATCCGATCTCTGGGCCTTTGCTCTAACTTGCTCTCGCTCTCCTCCTTTTCTCTGGCTCTTTGTTTTCCTCCCTCGTTCCTCCGGAGCTCGGCCTTATTTACTATTCATCCTCACTCTTGCTCTCCAGCTGACGGTCACTCTGATGCCGCCACTCTTTCTCTTCCTCTGCTCTTCCGTCCTCACAGAGGAAAAGGACGAACGTGTAAAAAAGAAACCAAATGTTGGTGCGAAAGAGGACCTGCTGCAGGTTCCAGCCTCCAGTTTTCAAGCTGCTGGAACATAAAGCAGCGGGTCCTGATAAACGCTGCGGCTGAAAGCGACCGTCATTAACGTGTTCCGCCCTTAAGTATTCATGTTTCAGAGGCTCCGCCCACTGAAAGCAAACATTAAGAGGAGAAAACTGAGCAACAATCAAACTTTTCTGAGCTGGAAGTTGATCCCTGAGTCGGAGGTGGAGGTTAAAGAAGGACGCGTGTTTGGAAGCGTGAAAACTGGTTTTAGAGGAGCCAGAAAGACGCTGTCAGGAGAAGGACGACAGCGGCGGAGGCAGCGCCGCCGTGGAGATTACGCAACAAAACAAAAACAAACAAGAAAGGAATTAAGTCAGAAAACAGAAAACATTTACTCTGACAAAAAGGACACGGCTACTTAAAAAAACAAAAAGAAAGAAAGTACGCTAGAAAAACAGAAATAATTACACCCAAAAACAAACCAAACATGAATTTCTCAGGAACAAAAATGGTTATTTCATCAGGTGAAGCAAAACGCTTCCGTAAAAAACAGATACATTTCTTTATTTTAGTCAGTCATATTTGTTTACATCTTAATCTGAAGGGATTATGAGGGATTATGTGGCTGCCTGTGCTTAAGGACCAGTCTGAGGTTTGTTCGCTCGTCATTTGTACGTTTTTTTCAGCTTTCGCTGTGCGAAAGCACGAATCCACGCTGACTAACTTGTCCACGATGTCAGAGCTGGCGTGAGATCTGAGGCCCGTACGCTCACGTCCAGACTGATAAACGCTGACCCCTGCGTGGAAACGCCGTGCACACAGTTTTCTGCCGCACGTACGGTTGATAAATGAGGGCCAGTGGTTATGTTAAGTACTCATGAAGGAAGGAAGAGTGATGAGATACAAGTATGTAAGAGTCCAAGGCTGGTGCGTCATTATTTCTGATGGAACTGACCTTCTCAGGACGTCCTTCTGCTCAGCGCTCTCTTCGTCTCTTTCACAATCAGGCTTTTTTGGTCAGAAACCCACCGAAAATCCTGTTTTATCATCAAATCTTTGCGCTACTTTGAAATCAGTGTTACCGTGGGAGACGCTGGCGGAGCGGAGGCTCCAGCGCTGCGGTCCAGATGTTCTGTCTGCGTCCTCCAGAGAAGGTTACTGTAGTGATAGAGTGATGACCCCCGACTCCCAGGAGCCTTCTGAGCTGTTTGACAGGCCCACTTTCTGGGTCCTGGAGATTTGGTTCAAAGCTTTCCAGACTGGAGAACAGGACCAAGACATTTCCGTCTTTTGCCACTGTGTGTTTGCAGAATTGTTAAAGGCCTCGTTAAAGGACTTTCCGGGACTTTGCAGGTGGTTTCGCTCACACTTTCCAGCATCGTTTGCTGGAAATGACAGAAGAGCTGTGCTAATTTTAAAGGCTTTGCTCTGAAGACGTCCGCGGCCTGGGCTTAGACAAAGCCCTGATCTCCCAGACAGATAACCAGGCCTGACTGCTTTTGATTAGCACGCTGTGTGCAGGAGATAAGATGGCAGGATGGAGGTGTGCCGTTAGACTGGGGGGGGGTTGAAGACCAATCATTCCCAGCGTCTTTTCTCTCTTTTGACTTTGGAGCAAGCGGAGACAATTTGTGCCCTCCGAGCTCCCAGAGAAGTTCTGCAGGTTTGTGGTGCTTTCACATCTGTATGGCTCTCTGTAGCCTCTCTTTCTTTGATGTCCTGCGCATTTCAGTGACGGGATAAAAGCAATCTTCAAATTGCATCTTCCGTCTGAGCGCGGCTGAACTCAATCAGCCGCGCTCAGACCCAAATGGACCACAGGAGAGTTTGTGTGGTGGAAGCAGCGTAGCGGCGCTGGCATCAATCAGGCTTCCTTGTGTGCTCGCTGGTTGCTCCCCTGCAGGTACACGTGGATGAAAGACAGAGTCCTGCAGCTCTGCAGCAGCCGCGCACGCAGAGAGTCAGTGTTCAGGAAGTGCAGACGTGGGACAGGCGAGCCCGCGTGTTTCGGTGGATAAATGGTCAGCTGACTCGAGGGCTTTGGCCCTCGTTTATCAGTCTTGCGTAGGAGCGTGCGCAGATCTGCGTGCAGTCATGGTACAAAAGACGCACGCGTGACTCATGAAAACTTCGTATATGGCCCATCCCAGCGCACCAATCAGCGGGTCCTGATAAACGCGGCGGCTGAAAGCGACCGTCATTAACATGTTCCGCCCTCAAATATTCGTGTTTCAGAGGCTCCGCCCACTGAAGTCAAAGGTTGAGGAGAAACCTGAGAAAGAAACCAAACTTTTCTGAGCTGGAAGTTGGTCCCTGAGTCTGTGGTGGAGGTTAAAGAAGGACGCGTGTTTGGAAGCGTCACCAGTGAAAACTGGTGTGAAAGGAGGCAGAAAGACGCTGTCAGGAGAAGGACGACAGCGGCGGAGGCAGCGCCGCCGTGGAGATTGCGCAAAAAAAACACCACAAAAAGAAAGGAATTAAGTCAGAAAAACAGAAATATTACAGCGAAAAACAACCTAAACATGAATTTCTCAGGAAAAACTGTGTTATGTGTTTTTCAGGTGAAGCAAAAACGCTTCCGTAAAAACAGATAAACAGCAACATGTGGCTGCCTGTGCTTATCGACCAGTTGGAGCTTTGCTTAATCGTTATTTTTCCATTATTTTCAGCTTTCGCTGTGCTGAAACCACGAATCCACACTGACTAACTTGCGTCCACGATGTCAGAGCTGGCCTGAGAGCTGAGATCTCGTTCGCTCACGTCCAGACTCATAAATGCGGATCTTTGCCTGAAAGCGGCCGTGCGCAGTTTTCTGCCGTACGTACGCTTGATAAATGAGGGCCAGTGTTTCCGAAGAAGCTTTACGCCGCTGACAGTAATTATTATTACTGGTATTCGTATCTCCTGACGGAAGCTCAGAGCTGCTGTCACAGCTTCAGAGCCATTCCACTGAGCTCTTTTATAGTTGATGTGAAGGAAGCGTCTGTCTCTTTAAGCTCTAATGAAGGATGTCTCTGGCCATATGGCGGGAGTGGTGGTGTTAGCGCGCTAGCTACCGCTCTGCCAGCTGAGGGATGTTGACTTGGCAACTGTGCCCGTGTGTTTAAATGCAAACATTCCCGCCTGTATTTATCACATTTAAACTATTACAGGCTAATGCGCCGCGTATGTGTTGTGTTTACCCGACTCGAAACGGCCGGGAGCTGCGCGTGGGGGCTGCAGAGGCTTCGTCTGCCAGCGAGCCTGGCGAGGGGAAGCTAACAGACGGTCGGGGTTTTCATTAGTGTAGGTCAGCGGATGAGCGGACGACCCGAGACAACCTGCTGCGCAGACAGACTGGCGGCCACCTCGAGTGGACAAATGGGGCTGTTTAGGCCCTGGAGGCCATCAGCAGGGTCAAAGGTCACTCCGCAGCACTCCGCCGCCCTCATCAGCGTGTTTTCAGTTCGTGTTGTTGGTGCCTGCAGCCCAGAAAAAGCATGGAAAATGGAAGCAATGATGGAAAAAACAGAGAGAAAACTGCAGCACGGCCCTCAGGTTGTCTGGCGCCGAACCGTTACGAGCCTCTCAGCCTGTAAGAACAGAAGAGCGATGGCCTCACAACGCCAATAAGACCGAGGTCACGTGTTTGGAAACTTAAATCTGGATTTTCCTTCCCTGAGCTTGACCTTTTCAAACACACAAGGTGCCTGGAAAACACACTTTAATCACCCAGAATCAGTCAAATATGTCAACGTCCAGTGATGCTTCTGATGGAAGAGCCCAGTAAAGCTTCACCGTGATCCCGCTGTATCTTTTAATGCTGGTCCACTTGATGCTTCCAGTCCAGAATCAGTCGGGAGCGTGAGGATTAGAACCTCGCTGAAACCAGGACGAGAAACGGACCATTCTGGGGGCTGAAGGCAGCTGTGAGTGCTTCATGGTCGACCATGTCTGAAGGTCGCTTCTGCTGGCTCTGGCTCCGCTTCTGTCTCTTCTCACGGTTAAAAACGTCTCTGCTGTCCTGCCTTTCCGGTCCAGCTGCTCAGCGACGCCTCCGTGACTGGTCCCGAGTCACGGAAATAACACTGGAAATGAATAAAAGCGCTGCAGCTCCAGTTAGTCCCAGCAGGAGCGACTCTGAGGCATCAGCGTGAAACAGAACAGCCAGCGGCTCTAACGCAGGAGGAGGATGTCCTGTCTTATATTCTCTAGTGATGCAGATTTGACTTTAGCCGTTGTGTCATAATTCCGCCGTCGCCTGAGTGTGTAACGACACAACAAACAGAGTTTAATGCTCTGAAAGACATTAACAATAATGACCGTACTCATTTGACTCCATTACAGTTGCCCCATGACTCAGGGCTCTGCTCTCTCTCTCCCTCTCTCTCTCTCTCTCTCTCTCTCTCTCCCTCTCTCTCTCTCACTTATCAAACAGGCATCTTGGGGGGGGGCAAAGGTTCAGTCAGTAATTACACTGTTTTGCTGAGGAAATCTAGCATGGGGGGTAAGGGGGGCTGAGACTTGAGACTTGACCCACCCGGAGCCAGGGAGGGCCGAGCGTGCGATGAAGACGATGTGGTGTAGCACAGCGGCTCGGGTGCTAGGTGGGATGTTTTTGATCTAGTCTAGTCGCATCCCTGTCTGCACTTTTATCCCCCTGAACGATGAGCTCTACACCTTCTTTGAGATAAATGCGTCAGTCTGACTGCACCATTCTGCCAGGCAGCCATTAACGCTAATGTCATTAGGCAGAGTCAAACCCATAACAATCCTTATTTGAAGAACTTGAGGAAGACGAGGAGTCAAAAATCCTCCATTGAAACCGACAGAACGGCTCAATTAACAGCGGATTCAAGTGTATCATGGCGGTGAGAGGCTGCAGCAGGAAGCAGCTGATAGCGCGCACGTGTCCTTTAATTATCGTTATCGCCGTGAAGCCTCGGTCTGACGTCTTTGCAGAAGCAGCGTCTCTGCAGCTGCGCTCGTGTCCAGCGTGTCTTCTTGTCATTGCAGCAGTTTCTCGCGGATGAAGAACCGGAGACGTCGGGCTGCTTCAGTCCGAAAAGCAGCCGAGTCGTGACCGTGAGCATCCGTCTCTGCCTCCGTTTCCGTTTGTCTTTGCTTCCCGAGGAGACCGCCGTCACCTTGGAGTAACCTTGGAGATCTTTGCACCAGTCCAGGCCGTCCATAACGAGCTTCTTTGTCCGGTCAAAGCGTCTGCTTCAACATGCAGCTCTGTGAATGACACCATGCAACGGCGCCCAAAGTGACGTTTCCCAGCATCAGAGTCTGCTGGGGGGCAAATCCTGGTCTCGCCGTCGTTAACGACCCTGATTGATTCATGTTTCTGGAGATCTGTCACACTCCTGAGACAAGACAGCTTCAGTTAAAAGCTCGGAAATACGAAACTATTGTGCACGCACGCTGGTTGTGGTCTGTAGGGAGGGGGCGTGGCTTAGACAGGAGATGGGAGGAGCCAAACTGCGACCTCAGCTTGAGGTTAAACTCTCGTTTCGTTTTATGTTTCTGTCTTTTTCGCTGCCTCAGGCTGAAATGGTGGTAGTTTTCTTTCATACTTCCCTCAGCAAACATCGGCTGAAGGTCAGAAGCTGGTGTGTGCTGCGTGACTTCACTCTTGTCTTTCTTCAGAAGCTGCACGACTTTGCTGAATTATGCTTACGGGCTGGAACGGGTGCACCCGCACCGGCATGTCTGACCTGCCGGCGCGGGTGCACCCTGAGTTGATCTGCAGGCCAAGGTCAGGCTGCTGCTGAGCACCAGCCGGAGGTTAAGGTTGAGTCCTGGCTGACCCTCTGCACACGGCAGATGGACGCGGTGGCTGGCTGGAATGGATGGAGGACAGGAGGCTCGCATGCACGCATGCATGCACGCGTGCATGCGTGTGCAGCAGGACTCCAGACGTGCAGGGTCCATACGTGAGCCACGGAGGCCTGGCAGCCAGCCCGAGTGCAAGAAATCAGGGATTCTTTCCTTCGTTCTTCTCTTCTTCGTGGCCTTTTCCTCTCTGTTGGCAGCTAATCTGTCCTGACAGGGTGGGTGTGGAATTACATCAACCCTGGAGCCAATAATCTGCAACTTACTAATTAACTCTGCTCAGCTGCCGTTACTGTATGAAAGGCTCCGTTTCACTGTCTGCAAACCCGGGAGATTTCATTCTCTCGGGTGAGGATGAGGACACACATACACACACACACACACACGGACACACAGTCACACACACACATGCACGCATGCATGCATGTATTATTTTCCACCATACTTGAACTATTGTTACCTCCACCAGGGAGGTTATGTAACAGCCGTCTGTCTGTCTTCCTTCTTTGATCTTTAGAAGATCTTTGACCGACGGAACCACAGGCGGCCGAGGGGCTTTGATCATAAAGCGACCAGCGATGTCATGTGACCCTGTGTTACCACTGCCTATATACGTGGTCACCGTGTGTGGGGAGAGGAGCTGCTTGGCGCAGGGTCTTTGTGAACGCCGCTGAGCTACGAGAGCAAACGCACAGTTTTAAACTCGAGCTTCAAACAGCCGAGCGGCTGCAGACGGGAGCCTTGCGACCTAGCAGAGGGCGTGTGGGTGGGTGGATTATGAGAGCAGCAAAACAAACTTCAAAATAACCCCCTCTATCACATTACTCAGTGAGCCTGTAACCCCCCACTGTCGCCTCCTGCTGTGAAGAATCCACTTACAGTTCAAAACACGCGTTTAACCCCACCCTGCTGCAGCAAGAGGCTTTTAACTCTGAATATCCCTCAGCATCTTTCAGGGTACACATGGGAGCGCGAACACACACACACACACACACACACACACACACACACACACACAGGTGAGGACTTCTTCTTTAAACGAGCTAACTGCTGCTAGCTCATTAGCATGCAGAAGTAGCCGCTGATCTACAGAACCTGCGACTGCTGCTGGGTGGAGGTCTGAAGTCCTGCTTCTTCTTTCAGTTATGCAGTATTTCTATAATATTCACTTTTACCTACTGCAGCTTAACTAATCCAGTAGAATGTGTCTTAATATGGCTGCACATGGCACAAAATCAACCACCGCTGAGCGGACTAGAAAAGAACATCTCATTAAAACACGTCTGCAGCGTGGCCACATGCATGGAGAGATAATTGCCTTGTCCTCGTTAGTTAATGCGGTTGATTCTGGAGGATGTCGGTAACATGTTTCATTGCTGGTGATGGATGAACACCCATACTGGTCGCAGTAGTCCAAGTAACCTGTGACTGAAAGCGCAAACCTAGATCCTCCTCTGGTAAATGTGTGCCTGTCCAGCCTGGAGCGTCCTGAGCGCCACATGTCTGAGGGCAGACGGGAGCGTGCACGGATGAGAGCTGAGTCAGCACGCAAACATGGAGGCGCGCCAGGCTGGCGCTGCCCCGCCCGTCTCCTGTTGTTGGAAGCTGTCCCAGAGACGGTGACTCAAATGAACACTTCCCCACAGGCTCGCTACCTGTGAGTGTGTGTGTGTGTGTGTGTGTGTGTGTGCGGTGTCAGTGTTATAAATTGAAATTCCTCTACAAAACCAAACTGGGCTGGCGAATGCGAACGCTAATGGAGCAGCTGTGGAGCTGTTTGTCTTTTCTGCAGGACGGGATGTTTGTTCTCTGTAAAAAAGGTTCTGCCTCTCGTATCTTTGGGGCCGACCCAGTAAAAGATGGATGGTTCACTTTAAAAGACTTCCTCTAAATGCTGGAAACCGATGAGCGAGCACCTTTAAAAGACTTGTGTGCACACATGCATTTGGTGCACATCCAGGTTGTCTGGGTTCTAATGTGAATCACCAGCATATATAAACATACCGCGTCTGTTACGGTAGCTGTTACACGGCTAGTGGTGGTTGCTAAGAAACCACCATCACAGGACCAGGAATACTTCTGGCTCAGAGCTGCGATGTTCTACATTCTGCTGCGGTGACATCAGTGCTTCTGTTTTTTAGCCTCATATTCAGACGTTTTTTCTAAAAAATGTCGCCCAGAATTTATTGAAGAAAAATGGAATCAGAAGAATAAAAAGGCGCGAGGCAAAAATATAGTGGTGAATCAAAACCCAAAAAGGTCAGTCGACCGGAGCAGGAGTCGTCATCTCCCGCCTCCGGTCTCCAGAGGTGTCCCCAAAACGCTCAGCCGGAGCTACGACACCTCTCCGGACTTGCTTTGACGCCTTCTGCCCCCGTCGGGCGCTAACAGTTTGCTTATGTGCTTGCTGAAAATGCTCAGTCTCTACAGCCAGGTTGGTCACAAACAAACAGCTTTGCTTCAAACAAACAGCGCCTGTTCTCACGTCCTCCAAGGACACGGAGCACAGAGGCCCCAGACAACGTGAGGAGGTCCGGCCGACCTGCTAGGAAACCTCAGAACAGGAAGGACCAGACCCGCCTGTCTGCCGCCTGCACACATTATCAGGAGTTGTCACCTGTTGATAACGATTCAGCAAGTTGTCAGCTGTTTTGACGATGACTTAATTAAAGATTATGTTTAAGCAAAGCCCACTAGCGCATGCTAACGCAGTTATGACGAACACAGTTGATATAAGTACGCGGGGGGTCATACGCTAATCATCTGAGCAGTCACATAGGAGTTATGAGCAAGCTAGAATTTTATCATTACACACACGCACACGGCCTAAATTATTAGCTGAGTAAGGCTGAAGCTTTGACAACTTAGGCTTTTAACTGAAACATTACATTTTTTCTCTTCTCCGTTAATCCTTCATCAGGTTTGCAGAATATTCATTCAACTCTTTAGCTCTGTTGTGTTAGTAACCTCCAGAGGAACTACTGGTACTGGTACTGGTACTGGTACTGGTACTGGTTGGTAATAATAACAGTAATACAACTTGTTAATGTTTCCCTGAAGACGTTTCTCCTTCTCTCCAGGAGGCTTCTTCGGTTCTAAACTTGCTGGGGGCGGAGCTTGAAAATCTAGCCCTCGTGGACCACTGGCATGTTAATGACCCAGCGGTCAGCTGAGGGTCGCTGGCAGGGTCGCTGGCAGGGTCGTTCACCTAGTTTCAGTGAAACACAAGGGCTATTTTTTTAAGCTCCGCCCAGCAAGTTTAGACCTGAAGAAGCTCTCTGGAGAGAAGGAGAAACGTCTTCAAGGAAACCTCCCAGTCCAGACCCGGAGATGTAACCTTGGAGACCTGTGACCTGGATGAGTGAGAGTCTGCAGACAATAACAGCAATGAGTCGTGTCTCCCGGCAGACGACCATCCCTCTCTGAGAGCAGCAGTGGGTGAAGTGGGCCGTGCTTGTGCCGGCTGAAGCGTGCTAATTGGGGCGCGTCCCCCTGGTTAAGAGTGTTTTCGATCCCTCCCACGAGACCTCCAGCGAAGCTGCTGTCTTATCTGTCCAACCCCTGACAGACTCTTCAGTCTGTGACATTTGGCCAATTACTTAACCAAAGCTCAGCGGAGACACGCGCGTGTGTGTGACACGCACGTCACACGCATGCACGTCCTGATGAATCTGTACATTCAGTGGCAGAAAGTGTCGCTGCTTCTAGAGCTGCATCTTGTTATGAGCACCTGCTTTAAATTAGATGCGTTTTTTGTTTTTTTTTGTTGATGATCCTCCGTTGTGGGTGTTTGCGTGCGGCTGCAAACATGCGACACGAGGACATCTCTGACCTGCGTCTCTGCAGGCCGCTGGACGCGCAGCTCCTTCCTGCCCCCGCCAGGCTGCCGTTACTCTGGGAGATTGTGCAGCTGATGTTTTCTGTGATGTGTGTTTAAGCCCAGAGACTCCGGCGGTGACGAGCACGCTGAGGCAGATTTCAGACAGGTTGGAAGGAGGACGCCATCGCAGGATAATGACTGAACCGCCGACGGAACCGCAGGCAGCCAAGCCCCCGTGGGCCGCGTCAGGCTCAGCACTTCGGCCCCTCGTTGCTTCTTTATTGGCTTGGAACGTGTTGGAAAACCATGTCTGTACGACATCCGTTACCCTGCTGCTCCCTAGCGTGGGTCATGGAGACGCCGACTTTTTGTTGAGGGAGTCCACCGTTTCCAGCCAGTCTGAGTCCACGGAATCACCATAACATCATCTTCCATAATGATAAAAAGTGAAGGTTCAGGTCGGTCGTCAGCTCCACTTTTCATCCTGTGAAACTGGATCGTCTGGTGTTTCATCACCGACAGCGTGAAGTGAAAATGGGACGTGTCTTCTCCTTCCAGTCTGTCCAACAGGAAGTGTCTGCTTCAGACCTGTTCCTGTTAAACGGGAGTTTTTTCCTGCCACTGTGCTTCCCTGGGGGTTCTGTAAAGCACCCAGAGACCATTTTTATTGTAAAAGGCGCTACAGAGATAAGCTGAATTGAAAATGAATCAGGGATGCACTTAAAAGCCCCCACGGGCTTAGAGAAGCTAAAAAGCTTTGATCAGACGCTCTCAGGGCTCCAGGTGACGGGGAGCCCAGCGAGGGGCACTCGGTCCCAGGGCCCTTGAAACCTCCCAAGCCTCCTCAGACGCAACATTTGTCTCTTCGACACGAAGAGGCAGCAAACATTCGGAGGATTATTGTGTTTAAGTGTTTGCGGCGGATGCAAACAGACTCAGAGAGACGCCGCTGAGGACGCTCACGCGCAGCAGGATGAGCTCCGTGTCTCCGTGTCTGCTGCTCAAAGCGCCTGACAGCAAACATCAGGTGTAAACTGAGGTTTTGACCTTTCTGTGTAATTTGCACGTCTTTCTGCACCAGCAAAACAAAGAAGACAGAACGATGACCATGCGCTTTGATGCTTTTATCTCCCTGTGAAATGAGAACCCTCAGCACTAACTTCCTGTTTCTTTTCCTCTCCCTCTCTCTCTCTTCCTGTCTGACCTCTGGGGGCCTCCTTCGACGACAGGTAAGCGCTCCTGCAGCAGCACTTTAAAGCATAAAGCTGGATCTTTGTTCTGAAATAAGCTCCCGTTTGTCAGACGTCACCTGTTTTGGGACCTTTGCCGTCTTCACCTGAATTAATCTGTCGTTTCTTCGCTGATGGTTTTAAAAGCTGCTCACTCTCTAATCCCTGACACTTGGGGGACTGTAGCTGTTGCTTGTTTGTGCGCATGAATCTGTTTTTGAATGCTTAAACAGGAGAAGGTCCCCGCTGATAGTGAGCTCCACCTCGGTGGAAGGAAAAAAAAAACTCCTTAAATGAGGGAAAAACAAGTTGTTGAAAGTTGACGAGCTGCCTCTGATTGACCCCCGCGTGGCGGAGTCTGCCGCTGCGTGTCTGGATTACGCGTCAGGCGGTTGGGTACGAAAGGCCAAAGTCCACAGGAGATGTGATCTGAAAGACGCCGACTCGGCGCTAATTTGTCAACAAGTTGTTTTTCAGTTGAGCACCAGCAGCAGCCGGCTGTGGGGGGGGACATGCTCGGAGACGCTGGTGCTGCACTGGCATCCAGATTAGGAGCCTGAATGAGACATGACACAGCCGGAGAGACTCCTGAGTCCTGCTTCTGATTAAAAGAGCCAGCTCAGTGTGTGGCTGCCCCCTGGACTCTGTGGAGGTGATAGGAGGGGAGGGCCCTAGCCAAACTGTCCACTATCATGGACAACACCTCCCATCCTCGGCATCACACTGTGGGGGCTCCTTCGGTGAAAGACTCAGACAGAAGAGGTGTAAGAAGGAGCGCTTCCTCAGGCCCTTCATCCCAAACACTGTCAGACTGTTCAATGCTGCACTAGACTCTTATCTTATCTTATCTTATCTTATCTTATCTTATCTTATCTTATCGCTGAGGTGGAGGCATCAGAGGGATTAGAGGAAGTGATGTTTGCTGGGTAGTGAAGGATTGATTGTGGGAGATTAGGGATGCACCAGAGGGCGGAGCCAGACGCTGGTGGAGGGGCGGAGCCAGTCACGTGTGGCCACTGTGGACAGACCTGGGGTCAGTCGGCCAGGTTCTCTTTGCTACTCGCTCTCATCGGTTCGCTCACGTGCACATCGAGCTAAGCATGTGAAAACGGCCTCATCCTCATCCTGTTTGGCTCCGAATGGACGCCGTGCAGACATGCGACGATGTGTAATTACGCCGCTTTCCTCTTTCTTTTTTCCACCAGACAAAACACACTTTGCTGATCATCTAATCCGAAAAAGATCAGAATCCTGTCATGTATTTGCTGCTGCTGCTGCACCGTTTGGTCAGACGTTTACGGCCTGAAGGAGACTTTTGTTACGAATAAGGAAACTTTCACTTTGTCTTGTTTATTTTATCACACCAAAGAGCACAAACTACATTCAGCTCAGTTCCCCAGAATCAGAATCAGAATCAGAATCAGAATCAGAATCAGCATCAGAATCAGCATCAGAATCAGCATCAGAATCAGAATCAGCATCAGCATCAGAATCAGAATCAGCATCAGAATCAGAATCAGAATCAGAATCAGCATCAGAATCAGCATCAGAATCAGCATCAGAATCAGCATCAGAATCAGAATCAGAATCAGCATCAGAATCAGAAAGGGGTTACATAAAACATAAAACACAGAATCTAAAATATAGTCTCTTGAAATAAATACACAATCCTGATCATTATTTCATATTTTCTGCTTGCAAACAAACCAAAGAAGGTCTGTTTTGACCGACTGTTGGCTTCATCTAGTAGGAAAATGATCAGCTGCAGGAAGAGAAGGAGACAAAGGCGTCTGGGGGCGGGTCTGGGGGCGGGCCTGGGCCTGGCTCGCTGTTTACCTGTGCCAAAAGCAGCAGAACCACCAAAGTCAACTCTGGAGGCAGAGCTCATTAAAGTGGGTCCAGTTTCACTCAGCAGCAGCTGAGCTCCTCCGCAGGAGGACGGCCAGAAGCAGGTTTGGCCCTGAACGTTGGGGAGGACGTTCCAATCTGCAGAGAGAAGGCAGGAAATACATATTCTTTAATACAGAGAAAGAGGACAAGGCCAGCTTTCTCGTCCATCCTGCGGAGGAGCTTCATGCTAAAACCCTCCATTAGGCTTCTGAAGTCTCAAAAAGCAGAAAAGAACTAGACAATCCATCCATCCATCCATCCATTTTCTTCCGCTTATCCGGGGTCGGGTCGCGGGGGCAGCAGCCTAAGCAGGAAGCCCAGACCTCCCTCTCCACAGCCACTTCATCCAGCTCTTCTGGGGGGATCCCGAGGCGTTCCCAGGCCAGCTGAGAGACATAGTCCCTCCAGCATGTCCTGGGTCTTCCCGGGGGCCTCCTACCGGAGGGACGTGCCCTGAACACCTCACCAGGGAGGCGTCCGGGAGGCATCCTGACTAGGTGCCTGAGCCTCCTCATCTGGCTCTTCTCAACGCGGAGGAGCAGCGGCTCTACTCCGAGCTCCTCCCGGATGGCAGAGCTCCTCCCCCTGTCTCTAAGAGAGTCCAGCCCCCCTACGGAGGAAACTCATTTCGGCCGCTTGTACCCGCGATCTTGTTCTTTCGGTCACTACCCAAAGCTCCTGACCACAGGTGAGGGTAGGAGCGAAGACACCACGGACCAGATCCGCCTGTCGATCTCCTGCTCCATTGTTCCCCACTCGTGAACAAGACCCTGAGGTACTTAAACTCCTCCACGTGGGGCAGGATCTCCACCCCCCACAGGACTCCCCGAGGGACAAGGTCGAATGCCTTCTCCAAATCCACAAAACACAAGCGGATTGGTTGGGCAAACTCCCACGCACCCTCAAGGACCCTGCTGAGGGTATAGAGCTGGTCCACAGTTCCACGGCCAGGACGAAAACCGCACTGCTCCCCCTGAACCCATGGTTCGACTACCCGCCCCCACGTCCCCAGGCCCCTGCTTCCTCGCCGGAAGGCGCGTTGGTGGAACTGAGGCGGTCTTTGAAGTATTCCTTCCACCGATCCACAACGTCCTGAGTGGAGGTCAGCAGCACACCATCTCCACTGTACACAGTGTTGACGGTGCACTACTCCCTACTCTAGGGACTCCAAAAAGGGTGGATATGTCGAAATGCTGTTTGGGCCATAGGATCCGTCCCCCCACCCGAAGGCGGAGGGAGGCTACCCTCTCGTCCACCGGGGTAAACTCCAACCTGGAGTTGGAGAACTAGACATTTCCACAGAAAGTGTGACCGTGTGCCTCCACTCTGGCCCGTCCCTGCTGTTTGTTTGGCGCGTATCTCCTCCTACACCGTTGGTCGCATCGTCATGAGTCATACATCAAAACGTGTGGAAAATTCAGGAGTGGTGTGCTGTGAATTTTCTTTCTCAAGGGAGCTACGGCTTCTGAAATATCGGGGTAAAAGCGCCCCGAAATTCCCCACGATATCCTATGGGAGGGTTTTTGCCCCCCCCCCCCACACACAGACGAGCCATACATCAACGTGTGTCCCGATGAGTGGGTCATGTGTGTGAAATTTGGAGGCCCTCAGTCAATCAGGCCTTGAGAAATCCCCACAAAACTGAAACAGGCCCCCACAAGTCTAGGAAAGCACAAAACCACTAAAACTCGGCCCCGTAGGTCACACATTAACAAACCATACATCAAAACGTGCGGCTCAGTCAGCCGTACGTGGACGTCAGCCCTCAGCCTAATAACTATTACGGTGTCCGACAAATCCCAGAAAAACTCCGCAGACACACACTGACAGCTGATGCATGACGTCACTGGTGGTGCGCGTGAGGAGGGGGAGGGGCCGCTCTTAATGCTGTCGGGCTTATGTATGCAGTCTTTAACTCCTCGTTTCTCCTTTATAGATTAACGTAGTCTTATGGAATTTCACACACATATATTTTAAAGTCTTGCGGTTCCAACGAGCCCACCCTCAATAACATTGGTGTATGTTAAGTGGTCCAAATTTACGTTTGAAAATGGGTGGGTTTGGGTTCTGTGTGGTTTAACAGCGGCAAACAGGCGTGCTCAGCTCATGTGTGTGCGTGTGTGTGTGTGTGTCTTTTGAATATATATATGTATGGTGGGTGGGCATGAAGGGCAGGGACAGGCCAGAGTGGAGGCACGCAGTCACAATTTCTGTGGAATTGTCTAGTAGTGACTTTTGTGATTTTGGGGGCTCCAAGTGTGAGAACGGGAGCGTTTTTCAGTTTTTAGGGGATTTCTCGGGGCCTGTTGGTCTGAGGGCTGTGAAACTTCACACACACAACCGGCGTGTTCCCCCTTTTTGTGTCTGGGCTGCTAGGATAGGAACCTACGCCCAGGAGGCACACAGGAAAAGCGTTTTTGAATTTTTCCAACAAAATTGACTTACAGAAGAAGAGCTGTGAGCCCAGTCTAAGTTCACCAGGGCTGCGTGTGTGTGTGTGTGTGTGTCTACTGTAGATCATATACTTTCCTCTTGGTGGTTCAACCTAAACTGGCAACATTAATATCCAGTCGTGTTGTCGTTGCTGATGTTTACACACACACAAACACACACACACACACCTGCTGCTCTCCTCCGTGTGGTTATATTTTGTTTTCTCTACCGATGTGACGGGTTTCAAGGTTTCTGTTGTTTGTCCTGGCTGGTGTTTAATGAGAGAGCTGCAGAGCCGCCGCTGCAGCCGCAGCACCGCAGCCGTGCCGTAAATAACCAAATGAAACTGATCGGTGCGTGCTGACATTTTCACATGCTGTCTGATTAATTTCCCGCCACGCTCGGGAAGAGGCATTCTCTTTTAAATAAATCAAAATAAAAACACATCGATTTTCCAGGCTTTGACGAACGATTTGCAGCTTTTAATTGGTGCGCTGAGAAGGATTTCGGGGTTTTGAAACCCAAACATGACTTTAAAATCGTGTCTCTTTGGAGACTCTCAGCGATGGCTTGGCTCCGGACAGGCCGACGCGCCTCCGTGGAAAAGCTCAACAGCGCGAATAAATCCAGCCGTGAGACCTGACTCCCCACCCCTTTAAGCAGCTGGGTGGACGTGCCCCGTCCTGGGGCCGTCCACAGACCCCTGCGGCTCAGGCCGTCACCTGCACTGCAAAGCCAACTTTCAAAAACAAGAAAAAAACCACAAAAATTAGGGGAAAATTATTTAAATTAAGCAAAATGATCTGCCAACAGAACAAGAAAATGAGGCTTGACTTCCAAAAATAAGTAGATATATCTCACCTCAATAATCCCAGAATTACCTTAAAATTAGTGTATTTTCACTAATAACAGCACAATTTTCTTATACGAATAAAATACGAGACTTCTTTTCTCAGTATTTTGAAAAATATTCTTAAATGAAGTAAATTCTAGTGCCATCATCTTGAAATATTGTCCGTTGTAGGTCGGCCACTGTGCCAACTCTACTGTTATTGTACTTATTTCCTGTTGTTTGGCTTCATGTTTTAATGATGAAGAGACACAATTGTGTCAAATCCATGATTTGGTATTTCATGCTTGAAATAAGATATTTTTTTATGTTCAAAAGGGCTTTTTATCCAAGTGTTGTTGAAACAGCTTTGTAACTGTTCTACTTTCAAGCAAGTTTCACTCAGAATAGGTCATAAAATCTCAGGAAGAAGGTTTAATATCTTATGGAGATAATTTAGGACCAAAACACTTAAAATAAGTCAAAAAGTGTAACATACAAACTGCTTAGTGAGAACAACTGTCTTGTAAGACAAAAAATAAGAAAATATCAGCGTAATCTAAGATAATTCCTCTTGCGTAGAATTGAGTTTTTGCAGTGAAAGGTGGAGAACACGCGTGCATCACGGAGACGACAGTCTGGTCTGGACGTCGTTCTCCGTGTTTGTTCACCTGCGTCTCGGTCTTTTTACTGCCGTGCAGCGCCGTCAGCTTCTACTCTATGAGTGCACTTTTGAAAACGCTCATGCGTGCCAGCTGCCGCCGCCGCTGCAGCCTGTAAATATTCATGCGCTCATTTCGCCACTGATGGCGTGCTTCACGGTCGATGATGCATGCAGCAGCGAGCGCAGGTGAGGCTGTGTAGAAGCAGACGACCAGCTGGAGACGTTGACCAAGTGTGTGACGAAGCTGTTTTTACCTTTGGGTCTACGCAAACTGATTCATGGGCTTATTATGACGGCATGAATCAGGGAGGCTGGGGTAGTTTTTCGCCTGTTGCGACAGTCTGGTCTGTGTGCTTCTCCTTCCTCCTCCTAGCTTGTTGTAGCAGTGATTTAGCATCCTGTAACAAAGCAGAAGCGATGGCAGCCGTCAGCTCAGGTTCTGCGGGCCTGAAACCCAAACGTGGGCTTTTGTTTTGGGCCTTTTTACCGTGTCTGGTGGAGAGAAACGTGACGCGCACGTTGCTGGTGGATTTGAACACCTTCTGGCAAAGCCAAGCGTTTTAAGACAATAAAGCTAGGTTGAGGTTTGGACCTTTGTCTTTTAATCAAAGTAAGTGAAGTCAGACGGCGTTCTTCTCCTCTCCTCTCCTCTCCTCTCCTCTCCTCTCCTCTCCTCTGTGATTTATCATGTTTTCCTCTACAAGTCAGAACCTGCAGACCCAGAGGTCATCCAGAGGTCAAAGCTGTAATCTATTCAACCCCAGCTGTGACAGATTTGTAGTTTCAGAGTTGTGAACTCCTCTTTTTGCTTCTGATGACTTGGGACGTGTTGTTAGTCAGAAAAAGCTGCAGAGTCTCAGTTAAACTGGATGTTTTCTGCATCTCATTATCTCGCTGCGCAGCTCTTTGTTCTGACCTTTTCAGACTCATTTTGATTTCCTAAATCACGCTTCCTGTGTTCTCCGAGGCCTTTTGCTCCCTTCTGTAATGAAAACCGTGATTACTGGCAGCGTTTGGAGCAAGCCGAAAGTCTTTTTCCACTGAATGGTTGTTGTTATTGTGGGTTAAATATTAGCACAAGTCAGCGAGAAATGAGCCTCTAGTACATAAAAACAGCAAAGTGAATCACTGATGGTGTGAAAAATCAATTTCTGAATTCAATTTTCATTCCTTCTTGACTAAGAGACTCCCTCCAACTTTCAGTTTCCCCCAAATACAAAGTTGAGATGGAGCCGTGATGGAAGCGACGTCTCTGGGAGGCAGACGTCCAGCGTCTGCTCGCTAATAACCTCCAGCTCAGAGCTGAACGCGGAAGCTGTCAGAGGTCCCGTAACTCCCACGTCTGATGTGTTTGGGTCTTTTGGCTGCTTCGTCGTGTCTCGCTGTAAGTTAGGCTGCAACGAGGGTTCCAGCTGGCTCAGCAGCTTCCCAAACCTGGCCGATGTACCTCTGGAAAGCGGCGGGAATGATGAAAACGGTGGCGTTCAGAGGCTTCCTTTCCTGCAGCATGAAGACCAGGCAGCGATGCTGCAGCGCCACAATTCACAGCCCACTTCCAGATGACATTTCAAAGAGTATAGGATGGTAAAAATGTTCAGTCAGTCAGGGCTGCGAACGCAGACCGCCACAGTCGGGCAGAAACGTGACCTTCAAGGACCCCCAATTTTCTAAAAAGGTGGGGCCGGACGCTCCTCCCCCTGCACCACCTCAGAAAAGGTCAGCGAAGGTGGTGAGTCTCTCTTCTCCGACCTTGACGCAGATGAAAAAGCTTCCCTTCGGTCTTTGCTCAGGTCTTCGCTCGCCCCTGCAGACGCGAGCTGCTTCCCCGAAGGACCTTTCCTGAAGCCGCAGCTTCACTCTGAGTTTGGCTCTGCGTGATGGACGTTCGCCTGCGTTGCCAAGGTGCTGGATTTTCACTCTCCAGTGCTTCTGGGCAGCCCTCCATGCTTTTTTTTCCCTTCTTTCACACAAACAAGGCTGACACAGACCCAACATGCAGCTATTCGTCTTTGCTAATTGTGTCGGACAACACGTTAGTCACACATTGGTGGGCTATCAATCACTCGCAGGAAGTGCAGAACTTGGGGGGCGGATGGAACGTGCATGATGAATGTTCCTGCTCTCCTCTTTGTCCCTTCATCCTCGGCCTCGTGTGCTGTCGCTTTTGACCCAGTTTGTCAAATGTTTTATGTAATTTGCCTCGTGAATTAGATCAGAATGTTGCAACGGTGCTGCGCAGCGTGGCTGCTGTGCGGAACAGCAACAGAGTCTCATTAATTACGAGTAACGTCTGAATAAAGGTGCGTTCATCAGGGCTAAACGCGTTCCTCTGTTTACACACCGTGCTTCTCCTTCTGCACTGTGGACAGTGATATGCTGGGATTTCTCTGTTTGCACAGCAAACACACTCTCAAAGAAACGTGCACGGCCGGTGTTCCGGTTGCCTGGACGCCTCGGGAGTGCGTGGGAGTGCCCTTCTAAAGGGAAGGTGCAGAAATTCTGCGTCTTCTCGTAGAAATTTCCACAGGAGGCCCTGCTGATTTGGGCTTTGAAGAGCTCGCAAACTTGGAAATCCTGCATCGGTAGTCAGACGGCCCTCAAAGTCAACTCTTCTGCCCCCCGTAGATGCTTCATCTACCCTCGCTTTGAGGCTCTTGCTCTCTTTCGATGTTTGTCAGCACGCTCTGCGTCACGCTGGGCTTTAATTTTAGGAGCTGCACAGATTTCTCCGTAAGCCAGCTGGAGATGAGCTGGAATACAAACTCAAAACTTGGTCCACAGCGGTTGCTGTTTCCGCTTAAGTGTAGTTTTTTCTCAGTGTGAATAAGAGGTCATTAAGAGAGTTGGAGTGTTCCTGCACGCTGCACCGGACCAGCACGTGTGGGACCAGAAAAGAAGCTGGTCCAGGAGCTCCGCAGGCTACACCGACTCATCTGAACGGGGAACATGAGCGATGAGCTCATTACGGCGGCCTGAAACAGGAGCAGCGTCTCCACGCCAACAGGCCGGCCCCGCCCCCCTCCTTCCTGGGTCACGGGTGCGCTCTTCATTTATGTCTCCTTCCTGCTGTGATCCATCCCAGATCAGCTGCAGGTCAGACCATTAACCCAGTTTGGGCAGAGAAGCAGAAAATTGAAAATTGATATTAAACGCTGAGGCTAATTAACGCGTGCGTAAAAGGACGAGGCAGACAGGCTGCCGACGGGACGAGCACAGTCAAACGCAGGAGCGCTCTGAGTCGGCGCTCGCCGTTACCCCAGCACATCCTGCCTCCTCCTCTCCGGGGTCGGCCGGGGGAGGTCAAGGTGGTGGCACCATGACCGGCGGCCTTGACACTTAAGTGGCTTTTAGTTTCCTTTTGAATATTTGGCTAATTGAGCCGCAGGGCGCTCCATCATTGCTCGCCGTGAAAGTGGGCGGGCTCGCTAACGTGTTAAGTGACATTGATTGCGCTCGCCGTAATCACCAGGTCTGCCCTTCTTGCGCGTCCAGCTGTGTTTGATGAAGAGATAGCTCCTGTGCTGCTCCTGTGCTGCTCCGTACAGGGGGGTGGGCGGGGCCGTGGCGTGGCGTGCTTCGATCCGCTCGCTCCTGCAGTGCAGCAGAGATGAAAAGCACCTGAAGCAGCGTCTCTGCGTCGGTTAGCCTCTCCGTAAGTGACCGTCAACGCCCACTACTGATGCTGGCCGTGTTTGCGTGGTCACACGCGCGCTCGTCAGCGCTGAGCAAGCGCTTTGGCGTGGTGGCGCCAAAGCTCCACCACCTCTCTCCAGTTCTCACCTCTCAGACTTGACGCGATTTAAACCACAAGCCAGGATAATACAGAGGTCATCTGAAGGTCAAGCCAACCAAAGTGGTTGAAGCCCGGAAAAGAGAAGCGGAAGGTTGCTTTTCCTGCACCTGGGTGATTGATTCATGCTGCTGAGGCAGGACGGCTGTCAAATGTCAGTTTGAAAAGTGTACGTCAGCCCACGCCGCCGGCTTACAGCCGTCCACACCTTTAATTATTCACCACAACAAGTCAAAGGATGACGAGTGCACGGCCGCTACAGCTACCCCGCTCTCTCCCAGAGGACATGGAGGTGACCACAGGAAGATAAAACCTGGAATTTTCAACCTTGGATTTCAGTTTTGCGGCTGTAAGTCGACACACAGCGACGGCCGGACACTTGATTACGTATTTGTGTTTATAAAAAGCTCCAGTTGGGCTGTCACGGAATGTCTGGAGACCAGTAATAGTGAGATAAATAATCACGATTGACGATTATATTGTCTATTTTTGTTCTTTTTTATATTCCACTATCGCAGCATAATGAGCTTTAATAACACACCCTGTCCTGTCCTGCACACCTGAACGAAGAAGAGCGATTTAATGAGTTGTTGAGCATCCAGAAGGAGCTGGGCGTAGCTGTGGATGGTCTGGGGACGCTGGTTCTGACTGGCACTTTGGCTTCCTCCACGTTACTGGGCGCTCCTCCTTATTAATAGTCATTTTATGCAACTTTATGGATAAAAAAAATAATTGACGGTAATCGCGACTATTAAAAATAATCATGATTGACGAGTATTGTAATATTTGCGAATATTATCTCCTCCTGTGTTACGCAGAGACTTACCCTGAAAGCTCCCCGAGAGCACACAAAAGCAGGAATTTCTGTTCCTGATTCACAGAAAGGTTTCTGCGTGCGCCTTTTCCGTCTTTTATTAAAGAGAACAAACCGATGAGTAGTGGCTATTCAGCTGTGGATAAATTGGTTATTTCTGGGAACCACAGCAGCAGAACCGAAAACAATTATTTATCTGACCTCGAGTACAAAGAAATTACGTCACTGAGTGAATTTCATCAGCCGGAGAGAGAGAGAGAGAGAGAGAGAGAGAAGGTGCTTTTATTTTGAAATGAGAAAACAAAGTCATTTTGGATTGTGTGCCCTGCGTCATTCGTGCTGTGGACTGTGGACTGCTGTGTGTGTAATTGCTGCTCTGATTTTCACCTAATTGTTGCCTTTTTGGTGCGTCTTTACGGCTCCGGGTAGCAGCCAGCAGAAGTCTGACAACTGGAAAAAAGACCAAGCTGAAGGGAAGATGAAAATAGAAGGAGAAGAAAAAGATTAATTGCCTGCCGTCCTCAGATTGGCTCACTCACAGCTCCCTTCTTGTTTTGACAAAGAGAAAACGAAACGGAGAGAGAGAGAGAGAGAGAGAGAGAGAGAACCTCAGAAGTCTGACAGATGAAATAAGAGTTCTCTTTCGTAATATTTCGTTCGATGTCTCACTGTGGGAGCGCGTCCTTCCGTTCAGGTCTCCACTTGACCTGCTCGCTCTTTGGCTGAGATGATGCGGATGGAACTTGTGTCTGTCCTGTAACGACTGTTTCTCTTTCTGAAAAGCCTTTTTAAAGTCTGAGTCCTCGGTTCTGAGGAGGAATTCAGGCGGAGAGCATGTCTAAAACAGCCTGGCTGGAGGATGGATGCAGAGGTCACAGGTCAGCGTTACAGCCACCACCGTCATCATCGTCATCGTCGTCATCGTCATCCTAATTCTGTTGAAACGTGGAGCTCAGCCGCTGGACGAAGCCCTTTTATTGTTGACACGTGAACTAAACATTCCCAGTCTGAGGTGGAGCTCGCAGTCCCCACAGAAGCCCCGCCGCTGTCACTCAACGCTGAAGCCGGCGCTGAGGGGCCTCTTTGCCCATTACTTGGAAAAATAAGAGGAATTCAATTATGAGGGAGCATGCAGGTGTGGGGGGATTTGGAGGTTGGCGTCGCTATTCTCGGGGCGTTTCAGGGACGACGGAACGGGCTTAATAACTCGGGCCTGACGGAAAGGTTCAGTGATAAGAGAACCAAAGGGAAAAGGCACCAAATTCCCATTTGAATTGTCTCCTGAGTGCAAATTCTTCTCCAAACAGCACCTTTATAAGCCCTTAAACAGCATCAGCCATTATCCAATTTACCTCCCAGACATCTTACTCACTTCTCAAGTCGCAGCCTTTTTTCTGTGTGCATTTATTTGCATGACTGCAACAGGCTGATAAGGACGTGAGGATGAATGCTCTCTTCTTCTCTCCCGGCTGCGTCACTGCTGCAGTCGTGAGGGCTCCTCTAACGACGATTGCTTCCTCTCCTTCAGCGTGACCTTCTTCTGCCTCGCCTGATCAGATGGTGGGCGACCTTTGCAGAAGGACCCCCAGCCGGATCCCTCCTGCAGGCGGACGCAGCCTCTGCCCCGATCGTTACGCCACGTGTGACGACCCAAGCATAAAACATTCATGCTAACGTACGTCTGCATCCTCTCAGTGGTTGAGCTTCTTCAGGAAGCTCCTACAGCGTGACCTTTGACCCCCGAGCAGATAGCCACAGAGTCTGAGCCGGTCTGAGGGAAACGGCTGCTGCTGTCATTAGAAGGCAGCGCAGTCATCTTCCCGCCTGTTTGGCCCTGGTTTTTATTACAGTCTCAAGACTTTTGCTTGATGAGCCTCAGTCTGATTAAGACTCGTCGCTGTCCCACCAGCAGGCTTTCACAGCGGAGATGCTACAAACCTGCGCTCAGACCAGTAGACCAGTATACGGTAGACCAGTAAACAGTAAACCAATTAAACATTAGACCAGTATACGGTAGACCAGTATACGGTAGACCAGTATACAGTAAACCAATTAAACAGTAGACCAGTATATGGTAAACCAGTATACGGTAGACCAGTATAGAAGCTACCAGAGTGAAGCTTTAGCCATCGTTAGCCATCGTTAGCCATCGTTAGCCATCGTTAGCCGCCGTTAGCCGTCGTTAGCCGCCGTTAGCCGCCGTTAGCCGTCGTTAGCCATCGTTTCTTTCCACCCAGCTGTTTCGGCTTTGCTCTTTTGTTTCAGCAGCTATAAATGAAAGCGCGCCGGCGCTGTTGCTCGCTCGCCGTTATCCCAGCAGCTCCGTCCACGGTTCTGCTGTGGCTTTATTCCAGCCAGACGTGTCTGACCCGCCTTAAATCCTTCCTCAAAGAAACAGTAAAGCTTCATCTTTTCACATTTTCTTTCTGAGAGAACACGGAAGCTTGGGGAAGCTCGGCGGGCTTGAAGGATCCTCCTGAAAAGGTCTGGCGCCTGCTGGAGCTTCGCTTTTTAGGATTAAAACAGAAGTCAGCTGGTGCAGATCCAAAGAGGTTTTTAGAACGCTCCTCCCACCTCCAGCGTCAGTGACCTGCTCTTGTTGGTGCTGCAGAGCTCCAGATTCCCACCTGTTCCCTCCCCGCCTGGATGGCTGCGCTGAAGTTTGCAGCCTGGCGCTCGTCTCCGTTTGGACGCAGCCGTCGTTACTGAAGCCTAATGGGGATTTGTTCTGCATTTAGTCCTGGCGTTGTTGACGAGACCTGCGGTCAGTGCCAATATCTGCCTTTTTCCTCCTCCCAACCCAGAGAAAGTCTCTCTTGTGTGAGGAAACTGTTTCTCTGTCTGTTTTTGCTCGTCTGTGCCAGTCTGAACGCTGACGTGCACGCGCGAAGCTCCTCTACCTGCAGCCTCAACAGACCCCAACTGCACAGGTCGAATTTATGCAGAAACCCTGTTTTAATTAAAAAGAATATCTACACAAACGAGTCTGTAGCCTTTAAATGCTACATGTTGTTTCTGTGCAGAAGTGTGTGTGTGTGTGTGTGTGTGTGTGTGTGTGTGTGTGTGTGTGTGTGTGTGTGTGTGTGTGTTCCTCTCGTCAGGAAGAGCAGGTTAAGCTGCCTAAAGTTGTTTCGCATTCGGAAGCGTGTAAGCGTGAAGGTTTCCCCACTGTTGCAGCTTTACGTTACGTTACGTGATTTACAAGCTCCGGTTGTTGGAGCTTTTCCAGCACGGCGTCTCACATTTAAGGGTCTGTTTGCACGTATTTGCGCCAGTATTTGGGCCAGTGTTTCACAGCAGACGGGCCGGTTTTGGTACCCGTGAGCTCCCGTCTGGGAGGCTAAAACGCATGAACGCAGACCTGCTTTTGTTGCCATGCAATCAATCAATACCTGCGACAGCCAGAAGCTCTTGAATGAGATCGCTCGTTGGATTTGTTGATCGGGGTTCTGGCCTCCTCTGGACATGCCTCCAGGCTGCTTCAGGATCTGAGCCGGATCCATTTAGGATTTGAAATCACGCATTGCAGCGTTTCGTAGCGCTGCGACGACTCTTCCGCAGCAACATCCAGATGGTTTCCCCGTCATGCAGGTTGAAACGGCCGTTGATTCCCCTCACGCTCCGAGAGCTTATCCCTCTCTGCACCTGAACAACTTGTCAGCGAGAGTCAAGTGAGGTTTAAAGAGCCCCTTGATAAGATAACGAGAAACTGAACCTCCAGATTAAAAATGAATCAAGCCCAAAAAGAGCAGCCATTAAAAATGCTTCAAAACCTCTCCTAAATGCCCCAATCTACTGATGCTCGATGGCCCAGTTTGACTAAAGATGCATCACTGCGAGATAAAGCCAGAAGCTCCGGCTATAGATAGAGCTATAGATATATTCTTCTTCTCCAAGAGCTCCTTTGGTTTTAATTTTTATTTGCCGTTCCTGTATTCCGACCAAACCTTCCGAAAGTGTGACTTAAGCGCTCTGTTTTTGCGCTTTGGGTAAGTTGGACTCCTGCAGAGAATCTGAGCCCAGTGATTCTTCCCTGTTGTTAGCTTCCAGCGCCTCAGGGATTCTCTTTGCTGTCTGGATGTCTGATCTCTTATCGCTAATTCCATTCTTCCTCTGCTGTCCTCCGATTCTCCTTCTGTCCTCGACCCGTTGTGATGCGTTCAAAAAGTTGCTCTTCCTCTCTGGCAGAGTCACAGTTTGAATTGTTTGGATATTATTCAGCTGATTAAACAAGAGGGCCGAGACGTGATGGGAAGACCAACTGCGGCTCTGTGCTCTCTTAACAGCTTGTGTATCTGTGAGCGAAGGGAAAAAACTCTCCTCGGGTTTGCTCTTCTTAAATCGCTCTTTGGTGCGATCGAATCAGCCTCCGCACATCTCAGATTGAGCCGTTGGCGAGACAGACAAATTCTGCGCTAGCAGCCGAGCACATGGAGCTGAGGCGAGGCCAGCATGCGGATTGGCCGACCTGGACCGCGTGGCCCCTCCTGACACGCACCGCTAGGTCGTTATGTGGTGGTTAATGGAGAAATGGGCCCTAAATGGATTTAGAGTTCAGACGGTGCACTTTAGCTCATTTAAACTGGCCCCGCTTGAAGTTCAGACCTTTTCAGTACATTCATTTTCATTCATTAGCTCTGTTTATTTAACCAGCGACTCCATTTGCTGCTCTGTACCGGGATCACTGTCTTTTTCATTCTTGCTGAGTAAATTAATTTGAAATGTTGCTGCTTTAATTACACAGTTTCAAAGGACAGAGTTCTTTGCAAAAAGGCTGTTAACTGCCAGGTAAGCGCGGCTCGTTTGTGTGGGCTGTGTTATCGTAGCGCTTTGCTGCTCGTTTGAAGACAGAAAACTCAGCTACGCGTGTGAAGACGTGTGAAACGTCCTAAAACGTTCCGAGTGGAAGGAAGCACCACCAGGAGCAGAAACTCCCACCGCCGTCTCTCTGCTGCAGCCTCCCTCCGTGTTTCAGAAAGTTCCGGGAACTGAAGAACCGGGCCCTCACAGAACCTCCAAGCTTTCATCAGGCTATGCTGCTGTCATCTCATGCAGAAACAGTCTCTGCGTTTGTAGTTTAGGGCTCCAGGCGTCGCTGAGACGTCTCTGGATGTGGGTGGGTGTGGGTGTGCGCTCGTAAGCCTGTTACGCTGCAGCACCGCTGTGAGTTCGGTGTTGTCTTTGCTCTATCAATCTTTACCGAATGCAAATGTGACTGGGAAGAGGAACAAGAGTTCCTCATCGCTGCAGCCGTTACCGGAGCGACCGAGCCTACTGCTCCTCTTCATTTGTGGCGGCGCGGAGCTGAGGCTGCGAATGAAGTGATCTTGTGTGGGCTGAGCGTGCACGCTAGCGGGACCGTGTACTGTGAATCTGGCTTCGCTGTGGCCAAACGGGCTGAGTCGTGCCTTCGTTGTGCACCCCAGATTTCCCCTGGACGACCAGCAGCAGAGCAGCGTGCGTGTTTGGGTGCCACGTTCAGTTCCGAAACATGCTAAGCAGAATTAGCCTGTGGAAGATGTCGGTGAGCTAGCTGTCTGTTCCCGCCTCAGCACGTGCAACACGCCGGTTGTTGTTGTTGACGGTGAGCAACTGGAGCAGCTCAGCAGGAAACGAGAGGCCGTTGGGGGTTTTTCCGGGTCGTTAGGCGTGTTTTGGGCGACCCGGCGACACGCCCGCTCTCATCAGTGCAGGGGGAGCTGGCTGCAAACCTGCTGTCAGATGAAAGGCCACCTCCGCCCCTGGAGTGTGTCCACACTCCCCGTGTGTGTGTGTGTGTGTGTGCATGAAAGCCAGTTTTCAGAGGTGACGGGTTTGCGTTGAGCCAGTTTACCTCAACAAAAACCAGGTCACACTGGTTTCTTCCTTTCTAGCACTTCCTGCAGCACGTGCGCGTGCACGTGCTGATCAGCAGCAGTGTTTCTAATGAGAAGGCCGCTGGTGGAGCTGGCTGACCCCAAACCTCCATCTTTTTTGTCCTCCTCTCTTGTCTCTTCTTCTGCGGCTGATTCAACGCTCCCTCGCGGCGAGTGAGCCTCTGGGGGGATGTTGGGAGGATCCACCTGGGCCAGGAGGGGCCGGCCCGCTCAGCGGTGCAGGGATGAAGGCAGATAGGTACTGACAGTTCACAAATAAGCTCAGGTGACTCACCAGGATCAGAGAGCCAAGGTCTCCTTCCATTAGACACCAGATGTCTTCAGTGATAGCGAGAGAACGGGAGTGGCAGCGAATGAAAGGGCTAAAGAGATTACGTTACAGAAGCATCTGAGTCTGTTCAAGGAAGTATCAGAGACGAAGACTGACAGAGACGTGGGGCTGGAACCAGGGCGGGGGGGTAACAAAAGAGACAGATCACATTAAAAGGTTCCAGAGAGTCTGAAGAAGTGCAGCATGAAGGAACCTTCAGCCTAAATGAGCAAGTTTAGAAGGAACATTTGAACTTTATTTCGGAGAGAATGAGCTTCACCTCTCACAAGCGGGGCGAGGCGAGGCTGCTGGGGCCTGCTCACAGACGCTCCTGCAAACGTTCCTCCTTATTAAAGGCTGTGGATGGAGAGCGAGTGTTTCTCAGGTGTGTCGTCAGCCTCTCGTTAGCACCGTCGAGGCCAAGTTCAACATTGATCTGGAGCCCTGGACTCACAGCAGTCGACGCTATAACTCAGGAACAAATCAACTTAAATTAATTACTTCAGTGCAAAGGTACAAAAAGGACATGATCTAGCGTAAAGCGAACCGTAACGTACCGTTTCCCCCGAAGGTAGAACACGCACCAATACATTCGCCCGTCGCAGTTAATAAAGACCTAAATGAGGAGTTGAAGTCTGAAGTTTCTCTCACTTTTCAGTCAAGAAAAGGCCTTTTTTGGTGAAAGAGACTCGACATTTCCTCATTTTAAGTTGTTCTCGGGCTGGGAGGCCAAAATAAGGCGTCACATATATTTATGGTGGTGAATGCGAATCTTTTATTTCGGCACAGCCACATCTCGGTTTTTACTGCCGCCCGTAAAGTCGGAATAAACAGTTTCTTTCCTGGTCTCGTGAAACGATTCGGCCGTGTGATTTAGTTCCCCGACAGGTGACGAGTGTGTGTTCACAACTTTATTGGTCAGCCGGGTCAAAGGTGATGATGCGTATTAACACAGGAAACAAAATACCTCCAACTTTAAAGGCAACAGCAACATTTCCCCTCCTTTTCTGATGCATTCACCTTTTTTTATGGTGCCCCGTGTGTTTATATCGCGCCTAGAAGGGAAAAACTAGGAGGAACAAACGAGTGACGTCCTGCAGAGCCTGCAGGGTGGTTGCATCCAGGATTGTCATCGATGTGGATCTAGAGGGCCTCTCCGGTCACGCCTGCATACGTTTAATTATTCCGGCTCTCCGGAGTTGCACCTTAAACAGCCTAATGGTCGTGCTGGGCCGGCAGGCGGTGCAGCCTCTTCTGGAGAGACAGCAGATGTTGTTTGGAGTTTGGATGCGAACGTCTGGTCTTCTAATGAGTCTGGATTTATCTGCTACAGCGTGTGCAGAAAACACGAAAGCAGCAGCAGAGACGCGTGAAGCTGCTGTAAGAGCAACTCCGACAGCAGATAAGGGAGGGACAGACACGCACACGGGGGACGGCGGAGTCGGGGGAGCACGCCGCAGCAGAAAGAATGCAGATACATTAGAAGACGTTAGATCTAAGGGATGACACAAGGCGAGAAGAATCCCCGAGCAGATGGCAGCTGATGTCTGCTGGGTCATGAAGAGCGCTGATCACTGAGGCAGTGATTCAGCAGTCAGCACCTGCGTCCCCACGCAGCTAAAACAGCCCTTCGCCAGGGACGCACGCTCATAATTACCAGCAGGAGTGGCGCATACCATATTAGTCACTGTGAAGGGAAGGATGCGTCTGCTTCTCCTCCTCCATTACCCATCTGTCCATCAGCAGGAGCCCCTCCCCTATCAGCCTGGTCCTGCTCAAGGTTTCTTCCTGTTTGGGTCAGATTCTGGGTTTCTGGACTCCAGGGACGTCTGCAGCCTAACAGACGTCAGCAGATGGGCCAACCAGACCAAAGTAGCAAAAATCTGGACGCTCGTTTATGTCGTTCCGTCTTCGCTGACCCCCCCCCGCCCACAGGGCAGAAAACAAAGAAAGACACACCCCGTCCACCCAAGACTTCATGTCTTATTGATTCTTTTCCTACTCTTGTCCAACTCTGGACATTTTTACAGCTGTAGTGAGTTTAATCCGTCATGAAGGATAATGTAAGCCGGTTAAAGAGCTGCATTATTATAGTCACAGCTCAGTATTGATCACCAGCTATCTCTCCTCCATCTGTCCGCTGTTGATCAGCAGCAACAACCCTACTTTAGCTTCACTCCAACTGGAATGAGCACCCAAAAAAAGACCCAAAAAATAAATGCAGCAAAAATCAGATTAAAATTACAAAAAGAAAGTTCTTTAAGTCCTTTAAACGAGCACCCCGGGGTCCGGATTTATTAGCCAACGTACCCCTGCCTTAGCTGGCAAGAGTGAGTCTTGTGTGGGGGGCTGTGGGTTTAAGGTGGGGGTGGATGGAAGGACGGCAGATTTGTGACTAATTAAAGCAGAAACCCTGCGGCCGAGCAGGCGACTGAGCAGCTCTCCCGTCAGCTCTGGAGCCGGTACGATCGCAGCCTCGCCGGCCCCCTCCCGTCACGCGTTAGGAAGAGACGAGAAAACAGATCCCAATCTCCAACTCCACAGGCAGATGGCCGCGCACGTGTGTCTCCTGTACCACCTGTTAATAATAGCCGCTGCCCCCCCCCCACGAGCAGGGCCTGGGGAGACGAGCGCACGTTAGCGCACGTTGAGGCTAATCTGGGATTTAGGCGAAGCCGCGCTGATACTTTGGAGTTTGTTCTGTTGTAGTCGCAGAAAACCTGACTTGTATCTTTCTAAAGGGACAACACGGGCGCTGCGATGCTGGCAAGGACGTGTAAGAAACTCACGTTCAGCAGAAAAACAGTTTTTAAGAGTTTAAACAAGAACGTCAGACACGCGTCGGACATGTTCGTAGCTCCGAGTGTCTTCTTTTCTGAGCCTGGAAAGTACAGGAAATGCAGGCAAACGAGTCCTAAATTATGGATTATGTACTAGAAAATGTGCGTGAGAGGCGGGAGGAGTGACCCGGAGAGGATGACTAATTCCACGTATCTTCTGTATGCGCGTTACGATGCGCATTCGCAGCAGGAGAAGAGACGTGCATGCGTGGATCTGCGTCAAGCGACCATCAGACCTGCATTAAAAGCAGCAGTCTGGTCACAGGTGCTGCCCGCTTCCACATCCGGCACAAACACATCACACACATACACAAATGGCTAACAACATGCTGATTTCTGTTGCCCTGGAAACGGTTGCCAAGGCGTTGTCATGGAGCACACACTGAACGTAGACCACCTGTGTGTTGGCAGTTAAAAAGTTGAGAGAGAATCATTTCAGCTGCTGGTGTGGACGGCCTCCGCTCACCCGGCAGGCGCAGACACTGGCGTTCCGGACTCCCTGGAAAACCTTGAAGCGGCCTTGCGGGACAAGGCCTCTCAGGAGCATCCTCTGAAGGATGGATCCTGTTCAGGGTAATGGAATCTGCCAGCTACATTCAAGGTGTTGACTTTGTCTCCAGATGTCTGAGCGACGTGCAGCTTCAGAGGGACGATAAAGGACTGAAGGGAGGCGCACACACACACACACACTCACACACACACACGTGCACGTTCTTATGCAGCTCAGGCGGCTGTAATACACACCGTTAACGACCGTGCGCGTGTTTCCTGCGTTCACCCTGACATTTACTCTACATGCAGATGCTCCATCCAAAATTGAATATTTGCTCCTGCTACTTTTGGTGGGGGGTGGGGACGGGGGGGTCCTTAATGGACTTGATAATGGGGGTCTGTCTGACTGCCTGAGTTTAATGTGCACTCTCAAGGTAGTATGTTGACATTTGCAGCTTGGCACGTCGAGGCTTGGCTCATCACGCATGCTGCTCCCGTGTTGCGGCCTTCCAGGATAATGAGCTCATTTGTTTTTCCTCTCCAGGAGGACGAGCAGCACATCGCTCGGGAAAAGTTGCTTCTCCCTCTCGAAGAAGGAAACATTAGCTCCGTGCCGCTTGTAGTTGTTCTTGTAGATTTAACAGGTTGTATTTTACAGCGCGTGACATCCTGCTGAATGACAACGCTGAATTATTCACAGGCTCTGCGGCGAGAATGGGACGTGAATGTTTGAAGAGTTTCCAGAGAGCTCTTTTCGACCTGCTTCCGGAGCCCGAGCGACTGTTGACCCGGTCTGAGTGCTCTGTGTCAAAAACCATTTCTAACCCCGTTAGCACGTGCACATGCTGGTGTGGCTGTGTTCTGGCGTCGCAGCGTGTTTATTACATACTTTGATGACTTGCTGTGAGTTGTGAGGTGTCAACAGAACAACATGGGTGATTCTTGGCACCTCGCAGCTGTGAAACTAAACCCCCACAAACACCAACATGAACAACGTTTTCTTCTTCCTCCGAATCTGTTGCTAACGTGACTCACCGTCGATGAGCGCAACAGCCAGACGGGAGCGAAACGCTCATGGGGGTTAGAGAAAGTGGGGCTGGGACTGTCTGGAAGACAGGCTGGACATGTGGAGTGGGGTTCCACTGGTGTGTCTGGTTTTCACCGTTGCTCCTCCAGCACCACTGAAACAGGAAGTGAAGGTTGTGTTTGTGTCAGCGGAGAGCTACCAAACCACCGCTTGACTTCAAGAGATCCTCGACCACCTTTCTCTCTCTTTATCTCACACAAAGTACATGACAAGGCGAAAAGAAAATCATTAGAAGCACATTTTGTTGCTTTACAGCCTGGAGGAACTTTGTAAAAGTAGCCCAAGTAAAAATCTATTCCTTCTCTCGGTGTAAGAAACCATCTTTCAAAGGTGTGTTTGATGGGGACCAAAGTAAATAGACTTAAATGCAGAACAAACAGGGTTTCATTGTTGTTAATGTTCAATACCAAAACCATTTCAGTGTCCAAAGGACTCGTTTTTCCATTGATTGAAGCTCCTGGAACAAAGAACACAATTTGGCAGCGATCATACAAAACTTTCAAAAACTAAAAGCAGACAAAGAAGGACAGAAAACCTGGAGGTGCTTCAGGCGGATAAAAGGCTTTGGCTGCATCAGGACTCTAATTTCACAAACAGCATCAGAAGAGTCACAGTAAGGTGTGAAGATCAGGCCTTGAAATGACCAGAAGAGACGGAGCAGGCGGAGGAGAGGCGGATCCTCCGAGTGCCTCTGCTCCTCTGATGCTCCCGCCTCAACCTTTCTGCCGGGCGGACGGTCGTTGGGACGCTGGCTGGCGAGGCCTCGCCAAACCGAAGGGATTGTTTGTGGCTGAAGGCCCCAAACCTTCAACCAGCCGCGTGAAAACGGCTCCACGTTCCCGACCAACGCGTCGCTCTTTCTTGTCTGTATAGACAAAGAGAGAGACGGGATTTCACATGCACGGCTGCATGCTAGAACCCCAGTTGCATTGCTCAGAGGCAGGCCCCGTTTCTGCTGCGCTCCCCACGCCAGCTCCGTGGCGAGACGCCATCATTGGTGGGCTGCAGGACCAAGCTGGGCTTCATCTGATCTGATCACACGTTTCCACCTCAGCATGTGTTGTTGCGTCAGAATTTGTGGATCTTTGATCTCTTTGATCCGGTGGCTCGTGCGGTTCCTCTTGGCACCGGAGCTTTTTGCTTTACGGCGTGCTCCCGAGACGGCTGCGGGGTGATGTCATCCGATGCCCAAGAAGAAGCCAGTGAGCGATTGTCTGTGTCCACTTTGGGGAGAACAGTTAGGGGTCATTATTCCTCCATTATCATCCTTGCTGATGGCTCCGGAGCGCCGCTGCGCTGCTTCCAGTCGGACGTCTGCGGTATGATGGGACCAACGAGCCCATTATCCAGCCAAAATGGCCCAAGGTGCACTCAGCCACAGACAGGTGAAGGCGGACCTCAGGTAAGAGCCAGACGTGCTCCCGTGCAGGTCCTAAATCCTTCCTGACGGAACCAGGGTGGAACCCGGGAGCAGCCCCAAAACTCTGCTCTTCTCATATATTCCAGTTTTTCCACCACGGCGGCTCAGGCCTCCTCACCGAGGCCTCCTCCCAGCCGGCTCTCCTCCCAGACACCATCTTTCTGCAGCCTTTCATGCTGCCTTCAGGGTTTGAGGCCTGCCCTGATGAATTTGTACTCTGGATCTGCTCCCACGGCAACACAGAAACACAAACATCCTTCATGCTTCAGTCAACGTCCTGCTCTCCCGAAAGGCCGGAAAAAAGATGGCCGCAAATAAACTTTCACTGTGTTTGCTTCCTGCTCGCTCCGCTGTGTTCCACATGAAGCCTCCGCTGACGTCCCAGCCTTCCTCTGCTCTTCCTCTGCTCTCTCTGCTCTTCCTCTGCTCTTCCGCTGCTCTTCCTCTGCTCTTCCTCTGCTCTGTCTCTGCCTCTGCTCTTCCTCTGCTCTTCCCCTGCTCTTCCTCTGCTCTTCCTCTGCTCTGTCTCTGCTCTTCCTCTGCTCTTCCCCTGCTCTTCCCCTGCTCTTCCCCTGCTCTTCCCCTGCTCTTCCTCTGCTCTTCCCCTGCTCTGTCTCTGCTCTTCCTCTGCTCTTCCCCTGCTCTGTCTCTGCTCTTCCCCTGCTCTTCCTCTGCTCTTCCTCACTCTTCTCTCTCTGATTAATGCAGTCCTGCGCTCACATTCAGCAGGCTGAAACTGTCATTGGTCACATTAATAGTTTCCACTCTGCTCTACAGTCACACGCAACCCGGTACAACCAGCTACTTAGACTTCTTTTATCCCTCCTTTCTTGGTCCTTCTTAGCTTCTTTTCACACCTTTTTTCCTCGCTCCTAAACACTCTTTTCTGAAGTGACTGTTTATTAATCTGGTCTGTCGCGCCTCCTCTGACACAATGATGGATTTTACCAGTGAATACTGTACTTAACGTGTCCACGGGGCGCTTCATCAAGTGCTCAGTTTGCGTGCACGCTTGTGGTAATTGAAAATTAAAGCCTTTAAGGTTCATGATTAGCTGCTGTTGTGAAATCTGAGCATCTCCTGCACCTCAGCAGGACAAAGCGGGCGCGCTAGCTCTGAAAGGACGGACGTATTTCACAATAAAGCTGTTCTCCTGTTTACTTCGATGCTACAGCGGCATTAGGTGGATATTAACCCGTGGCTGATATGTTTTTCATCCGCAGTGAATTAAGTTACAAATTGAAAGAGCCCTGCGGTGCGAGAAACACTGACATGAATTTTAATTAGAACATTAGCTCTAGCCTGTCCTGCGTCAAACACAAACATTAAAGAACCCTTTACAGGGTATACAACAAGCTAAGATCTTCCTGTTTCACAGTGTGTAAACAAAGGTCTAATTATTCAGTGTTTCTATGTTCAAAATAACAGCAGCTTGGCGACATTAATATTCGTCTCCGTACGGCCGACAGGTCGCAGGGTCTCCGGCTGTTTGTTGATCAAGTCTGCCAGACAAGAAGCACCAGCTCAACTTTATCTTTTAAAGACATTTGTGCTTCTGTCCCAGCAGACATGCTAACGTGTCCTAAGAGGATCTGAAACCCAATTTTTTTGCCAGATAACATGTAAAATGCAGACATCAACACGTGTCTGCGCCTTTAATCCGGACTGGTTTACAGATTTACATTAGCATGAAAGCTGCAGACTGTGTAACTAACCAGCTTTAAAGATGTTTATCAACATGCAAAGCAGGTCCCAGCAGCGCTCCTCCGCTCACGTTCTTCCTCCTGCCTTCTTCGTCTCTGCAGCCTGCGAGCTGATGAACCAGGGAATCCTGGCTTTGGTCACGTCCACCGGCTGTGCTGCGGCCAGTGCGCTGCAGTCGCTGACGGACGCCATGCACATCCCTCACCTCTTCATCCAGAGGACCGGCGACGGGAGCCCCCGCACCGCCTGCCAGCTCAACCCCAGCCCCGACGGAGAGAGCTACACCCTGGCTGCACGTCCGCCGGTGCGGCTCAACGACGTCCTGCTCACCCTGGTGTCAGAGCTGCACTGGCAGAAGTTCATCATCTTCTACGAGAGCGACTATGGTGAGTGTGGCTGGCCCCTGACTCACCCCCCAACCCCCAGGACCAGGCCCTCTCTGACCTACATTTGGCTAAAGGCTAAAGAGCTGTGGATCAGAGAGGGAGCAGCCAGACGGCTGAAGGGCAAAGAGATGAGGAGAACAGAATGCTGATCCGGCTTTTCTCAGAGGAGTCTATCAAACTGCTTGCTAATCATTTTACTTTCTTTCTTTCTTAGTCGTCGTCTGTCTTAGCAAACGAGCTATCCTGTTTAACTGATCTATCATTGAGTAGCTGTCTCGCTAACTGTCCTCTTTATCACTGGCTGTCCCCGCGTCCCCTCCGTCGCTACCAAGAGCCTTCCTGACTAGATTCATGTTCTGCCTCTTCAAAAATGGTGACTTTCTGAAGCGAGACAGAAAGGATAAAGAAAGAGAAACTTCCTTTTGCAGAGATGTGAAGATTAAAGTGACATTTGTTTTTTTTCCCCCAGGAAAAATTCAGGTTGTTCCACATTTGCTGCTTTAAGGGTTGAAGAAGGAGAGAAGGTAGGTGTCAGTCAGAAAGGAGAGGAGAGGAGAGGAGAGGAGAGGAGAGGAGAGGAGAGGAAGAGGAAGAGGAGATAGGATAAGAGAGGAAGAGGAAGAGGAGAGGAAGAGGAGATAGGAGAGGAGAGGAAGAGGAAGAGGAGAGGAAGGAGTCCAGGACTCTGAAGGTTGGGACAGGAAAAGCTAGAGAGATGGTTTGTCATCAGGTGAAAAGGTGGTAAGGTAATAACACAGGAGGAGGAGAAGGTGTGGACTCGGGTTAGAGGAAGTGACGCAGAGGCTCTCCAGAAGTGAGAGAGTGGTGATGGAGGTGAAGGTGTCCAGGTTCTCTTTGGGAGTAACGAGGATGGATGGGACCAGGAATGGGTCCATCAGAGGACATCACACGAGAGGAGAAACACCGACTGTTTCCTGTTTTCATACCTGACCTGTCCGCATGTGTGAGAGGACGTTTCCAGGTTGGCTTGTGTAGCACCAGTCTGCTCGCCTCCTCCTTCCTTCACCTCCTCTAACATGGAATCTCCCAGTGGAAGCCCTTCGAGATGGAGCCTCCTTCCAGTAGATGGAGGCTGAGAGCAACAAAAGAGCAGCTCCAGACAGCCAAACTAGGCTGGCCTGTTTTTGCACCACTGATATTTAAGTGTTTATCCTGTGTGTCAAAATATCTGGATCAAATTATGTACAAGCATGAGGAAGATCTGGGAAGAGCGTTCCCGACTCTGAAGCCTGATGTCACAGATCACGTTCAGTCAGTCAGACCAGCCTGATGAGCCGAGGCCGTTTTGGGCAGCGAGGACGGCAGAAATGCCCGTCCATAGACGTGGAAGACGGAAACACTGAGAGAGACGTTTGTCACTTAATGGAAATGAGAGTAATGATTCGGGATGCAGCATCCTGTCAGCGCCAGCGAGCGCGTGTCGTCGCTCCCTCAGCCTAATCAGCTGAATGTGACTCTAACAGCTCAGAGTTGTGATCAACCATCAGCAGCGCGTTGCTCCAGCGCCAGGCGCGGTTTTCATCTCACTGGGGAAGATCCCTCCTCCGATACCGAGGCGCTGCGCTGCAGAGAGGCAGCGTGTGGGCGGGAAGAGAGCCGCCATTCAGGCCTTCCTGCGCGGGGGTCGTTGCTGACGTAAAGACTTAACGCTGCGTGATGCACAGGCAGATGTGCAGGGCTGCGTTTGCCGACGGCGCATGGGAGCAGATACGAGACCGGTAGCAGCGTCTGGGTGCTGCCCAGCACAGACAAACGCACAAACTCATTATCTGGCCTCTGATTTTCTCCACGTTCGTCTTGGTCTTCATCCGCAGCCACCAGAAACCTTTAATCATCCTGTGTTTGCCTGGCCGATCTTTGTGCTTTATTACAGTTTAAGCTGTCGGTGTTGCTGTCAGACGCAGAGCTGAGTCAAGCGTCCCCAGAAAAACGACTCCTCTTATCTGATGCATCAGTATAATAAAAGCCTTATTATGTAAAGGACAGCACCTCTTCTGATTCCATTTGTTATTGCATATTTGATTTTTTTTACCACTTAATTGTATTCCGAGTGTGTGAGAGTGGGTGTAGCCTTCCCTCCTGAGCACCAGAAATCCTTATTTTCATCTCTAAAATAAACACAACGTTGGGTTCTGCCTACGTGTGGACGGAATTCCAACAAGGTTGACACGACAGTGAAGTAGACGGTAAAGACGTAGCCTGGGGAGTCTCCGTTAGCATTCACACGTCCCCGTGTCTCAGGGTGGGATTAGGGGCCAGACTGGTTAATGCGCTTCTGATCCCCAGTAAGAGGTCGTTCCAAACCAAGAAAAGGCAGCTCTTACACGAGCGGCGTCCGCACGAGGACACACGCACACGTCTCCCAGCTGAGAGAGTTCTCAGCTGCTCACCATGGAGAAACTCTCAGCTCTGATAAGGCGCTTTATCCTGAATCTGAACTAATGCGCCATCGCAACCAAAGGACGGGACATCTAGACGGTCTGTCTAGATGATTAACTTTGATTTCCACTCATTCCAGTCATTGCTCATCTCATTCCCAAAGACACGACCGGATGTTCTTCATCCTCCTGCAGCAGGCGCCACAATCATCAGTCAGTGTGTTCAAACTGCTCCAAGACTGCACAGAATTCACTGACCTACTGAAGTCACGTGACAGGAAGTTGTTTATATTTTCATGCTGTGATACGCTGTAAAAACAAATGAGTGTTTAATTATAGCTGAAGTAATATTCTGGCCACTCTTTGATGTTGGAAGCAGGAATTTAGGAAAAAAAAGACGCCGAGACACTGTTGAAGCAAAATTATGAGTGAAAGCTTTCAATAAGTCATTTGGCTTTGACTTATTAAACTCAGCCTTGTAGATTAGTCATTTCTCAGTCTTTCTCATGATTTTGTTCTGCATTTGAAGCGCAGCGTGACTGCTCGGTAAAAACTCCGTCTTTTGATCACAGTACGCTCATGTCTGCGCCGCCGCCACGGGAGACGGAGCCCCACTTTAGTTACGACTGCAAACTCTTCCCGAGCTCACGCACGCACCTTCGGTGTAGACCGACAGGGGCGCCAGAAGTCAACAGCGGTTAGTTCATTGGGGATGCTAAAACGAGGTCTGAATAACAAAAAGAAAAGAAGGAGCAGACAAAAAGCTGAAGCCGCGGTAATCCTCCTTGCTGCAGCACCTTTACGTGGAGAATCCTGCTCCTGGTTCAGAAAGTCTGATACGGCGTCCTACCGGAGCCTGAGCCGCGCTTGCTAGCTTTCGCTACAGAATGTTCCTCCAAGTCCCTGTGCAAGATTCCACAGCGGGACAGTAGCGTCCTCACACTGTGGTGGACGTTCCTCTGGCTCCTCGTCTCTGGCCGGCCCATTCTTACCTGTGAACGTGCTGCTTGTGGACTGTGTAGGAGCATCGGTAGGACCCACCTCAGGGTGCTGAAGGTGCGAAGACGGGTGTGGTTTCCTCTTCCTGCTTCCTTTTGGTGACACTCTCCCCTCCTCTGCTCAGATATCCGTGGTCTGCAGACCTTCATGGACCAGGTGTCCAGGCTGGGGCTGGACGTGTCTCTGCAGAGGGTGGACCGCAACGTGAGCAGAGTCTTCAACGACCTCTTCAACACCATGCGCACGGAGGAGCTCAACCGCTACCGCGACACTCTGCGGCGGGCCGTGCTGCTCATGAGCGCTCGCGGCGCCCAGGTTTTCATCCACCAGGTACGGGAGGTTGCGTTCAAACGCCCTTTGGGTCATGTGACGTCTAGGTTTCGCAGCTGTTTGAGCGCTAACAGACACACTGTTAAAGACGCAGCTTGAACTGGACGCCCGACGGCTGCGAGTGCATGAGGATGCGGGAGGTTCTGACTTTTCACGCTCTCATGCGCCGCATCCATCTCGCGCCATCCAGAAGGCCGATTCAGCCGCGGAGAATCTGTTCCTGATGCTCGGCTTGTTTCCGCTGTGTGTGAGCGCAGCGTCGACGTCTGGGTGTGTTGGTGCGATCAGGCCGCTCCAGACTGATCCTGGCTTCCAGAATGAGATGCGTGTCTGATTTCGCCCTTTTGCTCGGGGACGACTGTTCTGAGGCGTTTCCTCATTACATGCAGAGCGCATTTCTCTTGGTGGGCAACCTTTTCACGGTTCTCCTCATGTCGCTGGAAATGAAAGAGGAAGCCAGTTCACCGAGTCATGACATTTCTGTGGGCCTCCAGAACCAAACACATCCATCTCCGCTCCAGATGACGCTGTCTTAAACTCTAGTGGAGGTTCTACATGCAGGTGGAGTGTAAAGTCAAGATGGTGTCACCGCGGATGATATTCTTCCGGCTCTTGGGCCCCTCTGAGGCCCCGGTTGTGCTGGATTATGCTGCTCTCACGCCAGCTCTTAATCCCATCGGTTATATTCTTTACTGTTCCTCCCATAATTACCACGGCGCATCCTGGGGAGCGTCACACTTGGCAGAGCGCTCGTCTGCTTCTGTGAATATATAAATAAATTATTGGTAGAGAATTAAAGCCTCATGAATACCACCCATATTAGGAGGCCGTTGTGTGAATATGCTAATAAAAAAGCAGAATAATTGATGATGATGACGACGCCTTGGAGATTTCAGTGTTCAGGAATAGCTGCAGCTCAGGAAAAAAAGGGGTTGCCATGGTGACGGAAGCTGGCAAAACTTAACATTAATTTAAAACATTGTTCAGTAGCGGCGTTCCTGTTTATTGAAAAGTGAGGAATTATAAGATGAGATGGATTAGTGTGAAGAAACACAAAAGGAAGGAGCAAAAACCAGAAGCAGATGGATCACGGTACGTTCTTACGCTGTTTTATTACACCCGGTATTACAAATGTGTGCCGGTCCTTTCCTGCGCTACTGTGCTAAGCTACTAGCTGCTTGGGTGGCGGCACTCAGGGCTCTGCTCTCGGGCCACACTCGTTTCCCCCGATTGGAACAGGATGTGCCCGTAATCCACAGCGTCCACAGCGTCTGCTTCTTCCTCGTTTCCTCCCCGTCCAGACGGTTGCCATCTCATCTCTCATTCATGTTGACCGTGATGAGATGCAGCGTCTTCTGTCAGCTTCGGCTACGTTCTGCCCCTTTCACGAGAGGAGAACTTCACTTAAGTCACGCAAGCCCTTCAGAGGGGCCACAAAGTCAGATTTGCCTTTTCAAGAGCCTCATTCCTTCTCCAGTTACATCACTCAGACTTGGAGATAAAAAGCTGCAAGTTTAATTACGAGATCCTCTTCAAGTGTTTGCCTAGTGACAGTATTTATGGTGAGGGCAGCAGGAGCTCTGCACAGACTAGGAATGAAGCTGCTGATGATCGGAGAGCTTTCCACAGTTTGCTGCTTCCTCTGGTGGGACGCTGAAGCTGTTGCTGTGAAGGGAAACGGGCGGATGGAACACCGGGAACACCCAGCGAGGAACGTGAGCGCCGCTGCTGCCGGACTGCGAGGGGAGAGGGAAGTGACGAGGGGAGAACGAGGGAAGCGGAGGAATAACGCAGCACCTCTGTGATGAGTTCAGTCAAAGTGAGAAGATGAGTGTGAGGTGAGAGCGACGGTCCATCTGGGATGGGGCAGGAGCCCGTTCCAGCCTGGAAACTGACGTTTGGGCTGAAGACGCTGCAGGAGCGGTTCAGCCGCCGCTTCCCTTTTCAGCGGAACTGGCTGCGTTTTTCTTGTTTGACCTTCTGATCAGAGCGGACAGGTGTGCGCCCCGAGGCTGCGGCGTAACGAGCACATCTGCCCTCCTCCGCCGCGCTGCTGTGATGTCAGAGTCGTCCGTCTTGTTGTCAGAAACACTTGCAGACGGTGATTTAAAGGCGCTCCGAGCTGACAGCCAGTTACACGCCGCTTCGTACGGGAGCAGCGATGATGGCTGTTCCTGCCCGGAAATCCATCGCCCTTCATATGACAGCTCATTGAGTCAGAACACACACACCCACACCCACACTCATGTGGATGGTGCTGTGGCCAAATTCCACCAGGTTGGATCCGGGCTGAGATGGCAAACGAGAGATTGAAGCGAGCTGAGGTCGATAATGTCGTTTATTTGGGAAGATCTCAAACCTCTGCCTCCGCTAATGCCTCCATTTGTCCAAGGTCGTAATTTGCCTCTGTAGCCTAGAGCATCCACCGCACACGGCAGAGCATCGAGTGGAATCACCGAGGTGGTTAAGGTCACCGGAGCAGCAGGTTTTTCTGCAAATTAACCCAAAAATACGCCGGTGTTTGGCAGCAAAAACATCAATTGCATTCGCACGGAAGAACAAAAGAAGGCGAAAACCACACACACCTACAATGGATCAGCCGGAGTTGGTTGTGGTCTCCTCCAGCGCTGCTGAAGATGAGCCCAGGGAAGCATCGGGAATTAGCGGCTGGCAGCGTTTCCAGAGGTGACAAACGGAGCAGAAGGCTGCTGGAGTCTGGAACAGAGGGCGTAGTTTGGGAAGTTAAAGCGTGTTAGATACATCTGCACTGTCAACAGCCCGCTTTAATCCTGTTTACCCGCTCTTCTATTTTCGGAATATCGTTGTAGTCAAATTCTCCCAGTGAGAAAACAGCTTTCTGCAAAATAAACGAGTTAAAAGGCAGCTGCACAGCCTGTTTGTGTTCAAACTCCACTGGAGAATGTGTGGGAAATTCCACGCGCTTTGATGATGAAAGCAGCCTGAGAGAGTGATTAACGACTGCAAACAAAGATGAAGAAACACACGAGAAAAGGCAACGAAGGAAAACCGCCCAGACAAGACGGATGCACGTCTGACAGCTGCATGATCAGCATCAGGGTTTGACTCGTCCTCCTCGTCTTCATCGGGGTTTGACTCGTCCTCATCTTCATCAGGGTTTGACTCGTCCTCCTCATCTTCATCAGGGTTTGAGTCTTCCTCGTCTTCATCAGGGTTTGACTAATCCTTGTCTTCATCGGGGTTTGACTTGTCCTCATCTTCATCAGGGTTTGACTCGTCATCCTCATCTTCATCAGGGTTTGAGTCTTCCTCGTCTTCATGGTTTGACTCGCCCCCTCCTCATCTTCATCAGGGTTTCTGAGTCTTCCTGCCTTCATCAGGGTTTGACTCGCCCTCCTGCCTTTCATCAGGGTTTGACTCGCCCTCCCCTGCCTTCTTCAGGGTTTGACTCATCCTCGTTTTCATCAGGCTTGAGTCTTCCTCGTTTTCATCAGGGTTTGACCTGCCCTCCTGCCTTCCTCTGTCCAACATCCACGCTGTATCTGGACAAGCCGGCCGTCCTCAGAAAGCTCCGGGCCAGTCAGCCTCAACCTTCCCGCTATGCTGAGAAGGTGGGAAGTTTATCTTGCTCTCCGCCTTCCCTTCTGGCTTCGGCCGCGCCTCGGACCGGGCTGCCTCCTCTGACCGCTGCTGGTCCTCTTCCATTTTCCTCCCACAACAGCGTGACAAATTGAGCTCGCCAGAGCGATCCATCATTGTCCCGCCTCATCCTCCTCTGCCCTCTGTTCCTCCTTCTGTCTCTTTGTCTTTCTTTTTCTCTCACGGCCCCCATTACGGGATCGTTTTTCCCCTTTTCCTCGTGGTGTGCTTCTCCATCACTGATGTCATGCTTCTATCTACATTGAAACACTTCATCTTACTACTCTTTCCTTTACAGTCGAAGCCTCATCTTCTCTCGTCCTTCTCTTATTGCTCTCTTTCCACTCAGCTCTCTTTCCTGAAATAACACCGACATTATCTCCGCCTTCACGCTCCTGCACACGTGTCATATCTGTTCTCGCAACGCTCACCCTCTGGATCGCAAAGTATAATGAGAACCACACAGGAAGGAGGGAGGGAGAGTGAGGAGGAGAAGGAGAGGAGGAGGAGGAGGGAGAGGAGGAGAAGGAGAAGGAGGGGGAGGGGGGAGGCGAGGAGGAGGAGGAGGAGGAAGAAAGAGGAGGAGGAGGACGAGAAAGAGGAGGAGGAGAAAGAGGAGGAGGAAGAGGAGGAGGAAGAGGAGGAAGAGGAGGAGGAGGAGGTGGGAGGAGGAAGGAAATGTCAGTGTTCTTTGTATTTCCCAGAATCCTGACTATAGAAAAAGCAGACTGCTGACAAGCTAGACCTGATGGATGGTTGTTCCTCTCACCAGCATGAATCATCCGCTGAAGTTAAAGAGATTTTCAGAAATAATTTGCCTCTGCAGGAGCGGCGGAATTAAAAGCACCTCCTGCGTTTGAGGCGGAGCTTCATCCCGTCACATTCATCACCATGTGATTTGTCAAACGCTGCAAGGCTTCGTGTGTGGGGAAAACCTGAGGACGCAGGAGGCAGTAAAAGCGACGGTCGGATAACTAGGAAGTGAAAACCTGCTTGGCTGCTCCAGCTGCTCCTGGATCAGCTCAGCGGACCGTCGGGGGCAGCGCCTGAACCCGCCGTCATCAACCTCGATTGGTGTTTGTGATTAAGCCACGCTCCTGTTATTGAAGCAGCTAGCCTCTCTGGCAGTTTTGCACCTTTCTGTGGGGCTAAAGCAAGCCAGCCAACCTCAGAAATGGCTCCAGAGAAGAGTAACTCATTAACTGGCGCTGGTGCCGGTCATTGCTTATGTTCAGGTGCTCAGTCACCTGATGGAGGAATGACAAAAACACTTAGCTGTCGCTCGTTTTAATAGGTGTTTAGCTTGTATGGTTGTCTCCCTGCAGCCTAATATCAGACGCAATTATATCAGAAATCCTGCTATATTGTTGGAACGTTCTGAGGGAAATTGTTGCTTTGGGCTCAGGATTATTGCTCAGGTCCCAAGTTGCCACAGAGTAGAGCAAGAGTTGAACGGTAATTGCAAAGCCAACCACTTGAAAAAGATGTGCAGGTACCCACGGCCGAGTAAAGTCCCACACCTCTGGGGAAATGTCCAATTAGAGCTGGGCCCAGCGGAAGGAGAAGCCTTTGGGCCCAGGTCTACGTGTCCTCCTGCAGGTTTCTGATGGCGTGCTGCAACTCCTCCTGCGTGAGTGGGCGGGCCACGCTCACCACAGAACGATCTGCTCCAGGATGTTTCGGTGCTGACACGACCATGATGATGCCTGTAGACTCACTATCCAGGTCACTGATCTCCAAAGGTGATTCTGGCCTGGTCTTGACTGTATGTTTCCTTGAAGACGCTTTCCTTCTTCCAGGAGGCTTCAGGTCTACAACTTGCTGGGCGGAGCTAAATATAGCCCTTGTGGACCACCGCATGCTAACACCCGGTGGTCACCTGGAGAGTCGTTGGCCTAGTTTCAGCTTGGGTGCTTCTCAGTCTGCTGGGTCACATGGTGATGAGTCAGCAGGTCTGACGGTGCGAACGTTTGGATTGTTGATGAAGAGGGTGGAGGACTCTGTTGTAGGTGGGTGATAGGAAGCGCCTTAGTCCACCACCTGTGTTTAAAGATGGTTTTTCCAACGTGGCGGATGGCTTCCTGGACAGTCCTCTCAAACCAGCGATCTTCTCTGGCCAGCACACCTACTTGAAGTACTCAAGTACGTGCCAACGTCTCTCAGGTGACCACCCGGGTCATTAACATACCGATGGTCCACAAGGGCTATATTTACAAGCTCCGCCCAGCAAGTTTAGACCTGAAGAAGCCTCCTGGAGAGAAGGAGAAACGTCTTCAAGGAAACCTCCCAGTCCAGTTGACCCAGAGATCTACCTTTGGAGATGTTGTCTGATACAACCAACAAGCAGGTGCTCAGTCTATTCTTTAATATGACCTGAAGGAAAGCTCTCCTACTGCTGGCCATGAAAAGAAACCTTTGACATCAGAATTTGAACTATTATTATTAGACAGAATTGCCTTGACCTGTGGTGTGTAAGTGTCGTCCCTGGAACGTTTTCCTCTATCAGACATGAGTGCTAATGATCTACGGATGAAGCTGTGACAAGCTGCTTCTGTGGGAACATGCTGACCTTTGCGTTTGACCACCAGCCTCTGATCATTCTGGGATTCACCAGCAGAGAAGGTCAGCGAGTGCGACCTTCCACACGCGTCTGCGGATGCTCCGACGCTTCCTGACCCGGCTGGGGTCTCCCCAGGGGGGCTGTGGGGGGCAGACAGGACCTGGCTCTCAGCTCACGTCCCTCTTTTTGAGTGCCTGGCTGCTGTTTTGTTATCAGGAAGCCGTGTGCTTGGTTTCCATTCCGCCATTCTGAAAGTGCAGATAAATAGTGAAGCCGAATAGAGAGGATGAGATGAGATGACGCCCACACACTCAGTCCTGCAGGGATGCTGCTCCAGGGGCTGCAAGGGCCTTTTCAGGGCTTTCCACCTTACACAGGTCGCGCTTCGCCACCCTTTATCTGTCTGTCTGTCTGTTTGACTCTTGGCAAAATAACTTGAAAAGTTATCAACAGATTTTCATGAAATTTGCAGGAAATGTTGATCATGGACCAAGGCACAGCGGGTAGAATTTTGGTGAAGTTCCGGTTTAGCGTCTTGGGTGAGAGTGGGGAAAAGGTCTGCTCCCACTCTGAGTGCTCTGCTGGTATCGACCGTTTCAGGGTTCAAACACTTAACCTTTCACATGGAAGTCGAGGCTCATTGATTTTCAGCCCATGACTCTTGAACTGTTGAGGAACACTGATCACCTCAGCCTTCTGCTAGTAGAGATCCTAAATCAATCAGTGGAGGGATCATTTTTACAGTAGCTCATTAACACCTCGCACAAGAAGAGCTGCTCCCACCGGCCCCTGGGAGTGAGTGGAATTCCATTGTTGTGTTTACTTTGGGATTGGGAGCTCTGAATGAAAGCTTTGATTGGTGATGATGATGATTGCTGTAAAATCCTGGAGAATTGTTGTAAGAGTTAACGTGTGAAGGTGCAAACACACACACACACACACACACACACATTGTCTCCATCACTCGTTTGTCTTTTTAAAAGGAAAGAAATCCCTCCAGGTTTGAGGATTCTTAGTTTCACATGCAGGCGTGAACCTGGTTGGTCACCTTTGACCTCTGAGCAGACTGGAAAAGAAGGTCTCGAGGTCAAAGAAATGAGCCGGTCTCTGTAACGTACACTTTCCATTTTCTCCTCCATCTCTTCTTTGTCTGCCCGTCTTTGCCTGCTGCCTACGTACAAACACTTGTAGAATGAGGATACTGTCATCATAATTATGTAGCCGTGACTTACGTGCATAAATGTACGACAAACTGACTAACTACCTTTCCTTCTCCCCTTCTTTCTTTCTTTTCTTCTGTAGTTTGGTGTCATGTTCACTCAGCTAAAGTGGCTGTCATCTCAAGGCCTTCTGCGGGTTATTGTTATAACGTCAAGCCTTTTCTGTCAGAACTACTCCCTCCTGTTCTCTTCTCCTTTTCCCTGAAAGCCAAACGTAACACCGACATCTGTGTGTTACGAGCTGCTCAAAAACAACCATTAAAAGAACAAAAGGGTCTCTGAGGGAGTCGTATTATGTGAGCTCTGCCAAGCAAACATCAAACGATGCAGCAGAATCATATTGATCAGAGATCCTAATGTGCTCGCAGCTCAGGGAGGACCAGTCAGGCACGTCATTAGGCCTAATGGCAGATGCCTGGGATGGAGGGATGGAGGGATGGAGTGCTGCCTCAGGGCTTGGGGCTGTGTGGCGTGGCAGAGAGTTGGGTAAAGAGGTGCAAGTCGGTGCCCTGTGGAATCTCCTGCAGATCAAACAGGCTTTTTTTCCCGCCCTCTATTCAAAAAGCAGTAATTGCATCATTTTTCAAGGCCCTTGCTTGTGTCTGTCTGCGAGGCTGGCACCATTAATCAAACTAATGGAGAAGTAAGTGATTTCAAAACATGGGCTTTGATCACGCACCTTCCACCCGCTCCCACAGCTCCGCCCCCTCCCAGCTCTGGGACCCTGCCTCCGCCCCGTGCTTCCGACGCTTCCTCCTATTTTCGGATTTGCTGCTGCACATTCCCGCAGCTCTCTGCTTCTCCAGCTCGATCGGACCCGATATCCAGGATTCCGCAGCAGCGATAATGTGGGTTAGAGGTTGCAGGAAATGGTCGCTGACGTCCCAGAGCCCTGATAATTAGAAGCGTTTCCTGAGAACCGCAGCAGGGACGCTTTTTACTGGTCTTGATAAAATGGATTAAATTACAGCACTTCTTGGGGAGTATCAAAGAAAGCACCCGCCATAAAAGTCAAAGACACGACTCGAGGCAAGAGGACACTCACAAATGACGTTTCTTCAGGGCAAGGCATAAAACATCAGCCAGAGAGGGAAAAACCAGCTCATCGTGGTACAAACATGTCTGCTGGGAAAAGAAACAAACATGCTTTAGTGGGGGCAAAGCCAGTCAGTTTCCCTGAGTGGTTTTCTGTCTCTGAAGAGCTTTAAAGACCTCGTGGCCCTGAACATGGATGCTCCAGTCAGCTGAGCGTGGGGGGGACACAGAGGCGCTCTTTGCGCTGGGTCTCTCTGGAAACTGCTGATTGAGAAGTTGCCCACTGCTGCTCCCATCGTCCCCTCTTAGTTCCTGCTGTGGTGAGAGAAGACGTGCCCCAGCCTGTCCTCCTGCGGTTTTCCACTGAACATTCCCAGGAATCTGCGGTTTTAAAGGGGGGATCAGCAGATGTCTGCCCCCTCTCCATCTTCCACTCATCCAGCTCATAAAACACCTCGAGTTTGTTTCTCCAGCGCACGTTCGCCGACCCACACGTGCACCGTCTCTCTTCTGCACTGGACAAACTGAAAAGATGGGCAGAAACCACCTCTAAATAATTCAGCGTGCCCCCTGAATTGTCTTTTTGCCCGACCGCGATGTGTCTTCCAGACCATTTGGAGCAGTCCTCTGAGGACTTTAGCGTCATTTGCGGAGGACCTTTGGGTCACGCTGGAGTCAAAGACTTGGGAAAAAATGCATGTAATCGCCAATTTTTGGCTTCTGGATAGTAAATAATATAAAAGATTAATAAGAAGAACTTGGAGAATACATTAGCAGAAAATGAAAAAATAAGAGTGTTGCTGCGCAGGAGTAAATTATTCAGTATGTTTTGTTTTCCATCTCACAGACCTGAACCCAAAGCAAAGAGCTCATCACCTGCCATCAGCAGTGACACCCTCCATCTGCAAACATCGCCCGTGTCTGCCTGCTGATTCTTCCTCCCTTCTCTCCCTTCCTGACGCTCTTTCTTTCATCCCGTCATTTGGGTTATTAGCGCTGACACCTGCTTTCACAGGAGAGCCGCGTGTGGGCTTTTACTTCTCTCCATCCCTGCTAAGAGTGGCTGTATTTTCCAAAGTGTGAACACAGTGTAAAGCAAATGGCTGCGAGCTGGATAAGCAAGACTGAGAGGAGCTGATGAAATTTTTAATGTTATTATGAGGCTGCGGCAGGCGGCGAACGCTCGCTTCTAAAGGCCTCTGCACAAAAGACTTTCAGGAAGTTTTAGTGGCAGAATAATGTGGTGGGCCACTTTAAGAGCACCTCTCCGCAGAGGTGACAAGAGTCTTAATTTTTTATATCTTCTAAATAAAAACGCCGTGCTCTGAGGAAGTGGGGGTTTTCTTATAAAGTTCTGTCTGAAGAAAAGTTTAGTGATTCATCATTTGAGCTTAATGGCCTCAGCGTTTTAAACTTTCCTGCTGTATGCAGAGGAGGGACTTGGCGTACAGTACATTAGCTAATGGAAGCCATGAAATATTAAATATTTAGCGGCATTACAATAACAGCTATCTTTTGTCCACTCCAGGTTGCAAATTTAAATTTGAAACAACTTATCAGCATTTTTCTAAAGCGTCATCCTGTGACGCTCTTCAAATACCCCGCTGTGAAGGTAAACGCTGCGTGGACACCCGGAGGGCCGGAACAGACGCAGGTGAATTTAGAATAACTTTTAGTGAGGCAGTTTTTGCTTCTTCTCCTAATTATGCGGTTTAATAAGTTCATCAGCTGTGCGATGAAAATCAGTTGAGTCATTAAAGAGCTGCAGCACTGATTTCCCACGGTTGCAGGTGCCTCGTTCATATTCACAGCTGGAAGCATGACCAGGATTGGAGTGTGTGTTGGAGGCGGCTACTTCCTCCAGTGTTTAAGCTTTGGCCAAAACGCCGTCTGCCTCCAGCAAACTTCTTCGGCTCGTCTGCAGTTTCTACCTGTAGAGTTTAACGGAAAATAAGCGCCTGGTGATGCATCCGTGTGAATGTTACGTTAGCAAAGCTTTGCCCCACAGACTCCGGCGTCGCTCCTGAACGCTGGCACTTAGGAGGCTCTTAAAGCTGCTGCAGTATTCATAAAACAAAACACTCAGATTTAATCTTGTTAGTGTCTTTCAGAAATATCCCTCATGACGTTATTTGCACTCTGTGCCCGCAATATGTGCTTCTCACAAGGACATTAAAACTGTGTTAGCATGGCCTTGTTCATAGGAGCTGCACAGAAAAATGCAGCTGCAATAGAACATGCTCTGGATATTTGATATGTTGCTACATTTATATTCATCTGAAACACTGGCCAGGGCATTAAAATGTTGTCAGTGTGGTTACCTCCTAGAGAGGACATTTGCTATTCCACTCATGGCGGCAGCAAAACTCTCTGGGTAGCAAAAAAAAAAAAAAAAAACATGCAGAGAGAAGTATAACAACCTTGGTGGCTGGCTGATGGGATCGTGATTTGTTTTTAATGTTACACATGTGCTTCAGAGGAGCGCCGGCTCCTGATAACAGCGGAAGGTCGGAAGCGATTTGTGTGCTCAGATGAGCAGCCTCGCTGACTTTCATCAGCTGCCGTATTTTTGGAAGGAGTCACCGTCTTAAAAGTGTTTGGGATGTGTCTTCTTGAATAGTGATGAGGCCATATATCAGCGGAGGACAGCCAGAATCTCTGTGCTAAATTCGGCTTCATCTGCAGCTGCATCCACACACACACACACACACACACACACACACACACACACACATTTTGTCCACCTGAGCATTTTAGCGCCACGTTTGAATTCATCTTTGACCACAGAAGCACCTTTTCACCCTGAGCATGCACAAATAAACATAACATAGGGCAGCTGCAGTGGCTGTAGCCCTGAGGATTAAATAGTCTGGAGGTTCAGAGGGACTATTGTGACTCTTTTAATGACAGACCTGGATTTCTGATATTCTTTCCAAACCGTTTAAAACGGTTCTAACAAAGGAAACAGCATGCAAATGACTTGTTAAACCTCGTTAGTTTGTGTCAACATGCACAAAAATCAATGTGCTGCCAAGACCTCCAGCTGCAGTGTTGCAAATACGTTTTAGCAAATGAGTCGACCTCCAGCTGACACGACGTTTCCATAAAGAAGAGTTAAATATTGAAATGAATAGAGTGGGATGGAGCAACAATGAGGTGGAGCTTCACCTGCGGAGACGGAAATACGCTCAGTCGATGAGGTAAAACCCGCAGGTCAGAAATAATCATTTCTGTTTTGAACTTGTTTCAAATGCAAGCTTCCTTCTACCATCTCTCACCACAATTCTTGTCTTTTCAGCTGTCAGAGATTAAAATTAGAGTTGGCGTTCCCTGACATCGCATAAAAAAACACGCCTTGGGTTCTGTTGCTTCTCCAGCTATAGATTCAACTTGCCAGGGATGAGCTTTGGTAACAGTCTAGAATATTCCTCAGATTTTACTCTCTTCTCTGCTCATTTTTCGCCCAGAAGACAAAAACATCAAATGCTGAACTGCTCTGTAGGTGACAGAAAACACAGAACCAGAGGAGGAAGTGGGTCTGGCTGCTGGTTTCTGAGGTCTTAATGGGAGAAGATAAGGAAAGCACCACTCTTAAATTTATTGTTGAATTCACCTTTTCTGTTGCTAACTCAGATTAAACAAAATAATCTGACATCAGATTTATGGGATCATAATTTGGGAAAGAGTTCACTTTCCACGATTCCTACTGAGAGGTTTAGGTTTTGATTCTAAAGAGCACATAATAATAATAATAATAATAATAATAATAATAATAATACATAGTATTCATAAAGCACTTTTCATGGTACTCAAAGACGCTTTACAAGTGATTGGAGACAAAGACAAGGTTAGCACAGGAGAGACAGTAATTGGGATTTTTGATTAATTGGTGTAATTTGTGTGTTAAATAACCTGTTTAATTTTGAACCCACTCACACTCAACGTTGAAACCGACCAACACGTGAACGTTAAAGCAGTGTTTGTTTGAGAAATGACAGGAGAGCCAGCACCTCCAGGTGACCCCTGTATTCCACACAGCTCTCAGAATTCTGCAGATACTCTCACATATTTGTCACATCCATTCAGTTTAAACATCATTTATGCTAATAAGGCTTTACGTCTGCAGTGTCCATAGTTGTCACTGTTCCTGTGCTGTGAACTGGGGCTGAACCTCTCCAGTGACAGCTTCTGCGGTGCCCAAGGCTCCAAGCATCTGCATTTGAACCATCCTGCAGAACTTTACTTGACGTTGTTGTCTCAGCACCGCAGCTTCTGACAGATTTAGTCTGGAAGAGCGAATGCAGCAGCAGGAGCCGTCATCTCTGGGCTCTTCAAAGCAGCCGTTACGCTGTCCCAGTGCAGCTTAAATGACTTTTCTCAGATGCATCCACGAGGCAGATTAGTAGAATCCTCTGATGATCGATGATGACTTGATAACTGATCTACAACAATGGCCTAAAAGAATGGTCCAATCAGGCAGCCCTGCTCTTTAAGTGCTAATGTAAATGATCCATCACCCAGTTTGCTGCAACACTTATTTGCCTGAATCACTGTGCAATGCACCAGATTCGTGACGTACTTCCGTATTGGCCAATGATGGTTAATTAAGTTTCCGGTTTACTTCCGGTTCCTGTCACAACAGCGGTAAAATTAAGTAACATCAACACGCGAGCGCTGCGACAGTTAGAAAAGGACAAAATGTAATGCTAGAGATACTTTTTAAGTTTTATTAACGGTTGGTGGATCTAATGAGCACTGTCACGTTCCTGTCCGAAAGATGGCGTCCTTCGACTGGAACGTTGCCATATTTGAGCCGGTGTTGTGCCGTAAAACACCCACCCCCCGCCCCATTCTCGAGGGATAAATGTGTTGGTTTGTGTTCGTCATCATCCGTTACAAATTACGTGTTACAATGATGTTGTGTTGAGAAGAACATCGGTTTTTAAAGGGCGTAAGTAGCTGCTATTGTTTCTTCTTTTCTATTACCGCGAGGGGGGGGGCATTTCACGGCACAATGCTACCTGCCGCAAAAACCACCCCCGTGTAGTTTTTTTTTACTCTTGATCCAATTTGAAATGCTTTTCACAGTATATAGATGTGACTAGTAAGTGTAACCAGAGTCCAGAGTGAGTTCGTACACGTTCACGTACTAGTAAAAGTTAACTGGGGGGGGGGGGCACATTTCACGGCAACACCTGTTCAGAGTGGCACAATCATGCTCATGAGATCTGCCCACTGCTTCTGAAACTTACAAGTGTCCCCCCGCTGTTGTGACCGGAGCAGGAAGTAAACCGGAAGCTCCTTTGCCGATCGACGGCGAAATCGGAAGTACGTCATGTAGCTGTGGCGCGTGTGCTGCAGCAAGTCTGTTATGTCATCATTTAAAAGGGTGAACTTGTTCACTCTGTTTCAGGCAGTGTGATGATCCTTGATTAATTATTTTTAATTGTGCAGCTGAATGATACCAGCTAATTGTGATGCGACTGGTTTACACTTGAACTCAGTGCGCTTCTTCACCTCTGAACTTTCTTTTTGTTTATTCCTTCAGGCTGTGGAAACCAACCTGGCATCTAAGGACAGTCACTGGGTCTATGCCAATGAGGTGAGGCCAGACACACACTCGCACAAATACAGAGGAAAACTCATTGTTGCTATGTCATTTAAAGTTCTGTTTGCTTCTCGTCTGTTTTCATTTTTTGTTGAGTATCTGAGAAATTGAGCTTTTATTCAGTATTTCATCTCTGTCCTCCTTTGATGGGTTTAGTGCACCTTTTCTTCTCGGTAGCACTGCCCATGACACCGACCTCAAGTGACCCAAACTGCACAAATGAGGAATTTGATGAGCTGAACCTTTTAGCTGATCGTTAGCAAAACATGTAATATTTGCAAAGAAAACACTTTATTCATAAAAATATTGATCCAGTGTCTGCAGAGAACGGTTTGGGTGTATTTGTGCCGCTTTGGAACTGGCACGCTAAGACTACTGGGTTGCTGACCATCTCTCAGATGCAAAAGTTTAAAAAAAGACATTCACTCATGTTCACAGAAAGTTTATGCAAGTTCATTTTCCGATTTCAAACCTCTTGGAACTGGTTTCCCTGAAAGAAGACTCACAGAAAAGCTGTGCTGATCAACAAGTTCTTGTTTTGCAGCGATGTTCCACATCAGGAGAGCTGATATGAGGACCCTCCCACGCAGAATAACACAATAATGAATTTTTCCCATGGAGCCATTCTGCTCTTAGTCCGTACATTTATCAACAACAGCCTCCATGTGGATGAAAAACAACCATGTAATGAACTGCAAATGATCAATTCACAGTTCAGGCTTATCTATAACGGGAGATTCGGCGGAAAGCTCGGGGCCGGTGCCATTTGTCTGTGATTTGATTTCCATGAAGCCCACTGCTGATGGCACAAAGATTATACAAAAGCTTTTTGTATCATTATTATTATTAACTCAACCACAAGAGAACACGAAGCGGCTGAACACTGCCGATAGCATGGCTCAAGGTACACAGTGGCCTAATTTAGCTCTTTTTTTCAGTGGTGAATTCACCCTTCACAAGTCCTCCATTACTGTTTGCTCCCCTCACGGAGATGCTGTTAGTTTGAGCCTGCAGGGAAATAACAGCCTGGTGTTGTCAGCTCTTCGTCCTGCACGCCCGGGAGTCTGTGCAGACGGGTTCTGTTCTGCTGCCGGCTCATGACTCAGGTGTCACATTCAGTTAAAGCTGCTCACCTCATCCCAGCTCCTTCCACACCAGGGAAGAGGGAGTGCTGCGCTCGGTGGCGCCGCTCGCACGGGGCCCCGTGAACATAGTCGTGCCTGGACCACCTGTGAGTCCAGGCCGCTGCGGCTGCTAACGCAGAAGGATGCTCATCTGGGCAATCTAGATCAGTGTTTCTCAAAGAGTGGTCTGTGGACCACCAGGGGTCCGCAGGCGACCCCTAGTGGTCCGCGAGGTGACACGTAACAAATCACATTTTAAAATGTTAAATTTCAATATTTAAAATTCAGTGGAAAATAAGTGTTTTTTGAACTCTCACGATTTAAATAATTCACTTTATTGTATATTTCCTGATGCATCTGCCATACCAGCACCCGATCGTTACTTAGCTTATTGTTTTGGGGGCTATTTAGTGTCAGGTGGTCCGTGAGTGTTTGTTTATGGGTTCAGTGGTCCTTGGTCTGAAAAGGTTTGAGAAACACTGGTCTAGATGGATCCCGCGTTCCCTCGTTACCCCTCCTGGTCTTCAGATGTGGATGGTGGCACCTGCAGACTGCGTGATGGATGAGGTGTCGGCGGCGGCTGTGACAGAGAGAGTCCAGGAGGACAGTCAGCTTGTGATGGATGTTACCGCCAGTCAAGTCACTGAGCATCTACCGCCGCCATCTCCGCCACGCCACGCTACGCTGTTGGAGAGCATGTTGGATCACCCAAGAGGCATTTTTCAATCCGATTATTGTCTGCTGAAGTGACAGCGTGGTGCTGCATTCATCAGCTGGGTTTGGGCGCCACGGGATTTAAATAAATGATGTGGTTTTGACTTGAGTCCACAGATTCGTCAGATTTAAATCACTTTGTTGTGACGTTTCAACAAATCTCATCTGGTCTCTTAAGCGGGCTGTCACTGGGAGTGTATTTCATGAAGTATGACACATCATGTTATAACATGAACTAATTATGATTAAAACACAGTTTTGCCGGCTTTGGGGGCTCAATTGTGTAAAATTAGCCTTTAGCTCGGTCACATTAAATGGTCGTAATCTAGCATTACCACAGCTTCCACTCTGATATTTGTCTTTGTTGAAGAGATGATAGAATTATATCAACATTTATTTGAGCTATAACATTATCAGTTTTGCTTTTCTATGCTGTGGTGTCGTTCACTAACTTTATTCTCTTGAATACGATGAATCTGTTCTGTCATGAAGAAAAAAAGGCAGAAAAATTCTGGATTGAACAGCTGTGATGATTAAGTTTTTTTTTTTAATTTCTGGGGATAAACTGAAAGTTGTGTTGTTTCCTAACCGTCTTAATTTGAAGGGCTCTCATATTCTTGAGGGCCTTTTGCAGAATGAATGACATCATTGTACGGATTTGGCTCCTCGAACCATGTGGCGTATTTAATCTGATTAATGTCTCATGACAAGGCATACATATTCACACTTTCCACCTGAGCGACTGTGAAAAGAAGGTTTGAGTGAGAATCACCTGGAGAACGCTTCCTGGCTTCCATTCAGCTCATAAAGTCAAATGATTTATGTTTGTAATAGAAAATGTGTTGCACGTGAGAAAAGACAAAGGCGAATGGATCAGCAGGTGTGTTCCAGAATAGAAGGCAGAGATTATAGCAAGATAGGCAAGCTTCATCAGTCCAAGCAGAAGAACGAGGAAATCCACAGAAGCTCAGTAACTGCAGACAGGTCGATGCAGAAGGTGTAGATCAAAGCGACTGATGAGCAAAAGCAGGTTGGGTTCAGCGCCGAGCTGCTTGAGTGGTGACCCTGACGGCGACCTCACGCCTTTGTTCCCACTGTGGATCCTGCATTTCCAAGGAGACCGAGCGTCCGCCTCATCAATGACCCCCGCCTGGCTCTGGACACCCGCAGGCAGCCTGCAGTCCCATGAATACTGATCCTTCACTGCACACATGCTGAGCTTTCAGATACCGGAGAGATCTGGAGGCAGAAACGGTTACTGAGGCAACAAGCGCGAGGTCCCTTCCAAGCATTCCCTTTGAAATAGGAGGAAAACAACAGAAGAAAGAAGTCCTGACTTAACTAAGCTCTGTGTGTCTGTCCTCTCCATCTTCAGGAAGTGAGCGATGCCGATATCATGGAGCTCATTCACAGCTCTCTGGGCCGGATGACCATCATTCGGCAGATCTTCCCATTGTGGAGAGACACCAACGTGCGCTGCATGAGGAACAATCATCGCATTTCCTCCTTACTCTGCGACCCCCAGGAGGGCTACCTGCAATCACTAGAGGTAACCTTACCAAACTCAGCTCTCAGAGCTCAAAGTGACTGCCATTTCCATTTCGTTGAAATTCCTGAACAAGCTGTGTCCCTGCTGAGCTCGTTTTCAGTCTTGGGAAGTCGGAAATACACAAAATTGCATGAACAAACCAAAAGTAACTGACAGCCATCGTCTAATCCAGAGGTGGACAAACTGAGGCCCGGGGACCACATGTGGCCCGGTGAACTAATGAATCCGGTCCACAGAGCCTTCACGATCATTTCTCCAAAAGCCAAATGAAGAGGGTTGTCGGCTTGATTGGTTAGAAAAAGGTTCAGACCCCCCCTTCAGCTAGCATGCTAACATGTCCTCTCTAGAAGGTGGGGCCAAACATCATCTAGAGCTTCATCATCCATCTCTAGTTGGACCAATTGACAGGCTCTTCTGTTTTCTCAGTCAATAATCCATCAAGCAGGATCTTTAGCTAACCTCTGATCCTCATCTGGGGGTTAGTTTCCTGCACCACCTGACCGGCCCCTTCATCAAGATCTAGAACCCAACGTGGCCCTTCAGGCTAATTAACTGCCCTATCTTGGTCTAACCAATGCCTGACCTTTGACCTTTGAGAATGTGGAAACAGCATGTTGGAGCGGCTGTAGCCAGTATCTGACTGGTGGCAAGGTTGTCCTGTTTTTCATCCATTTTACTCTGAGTATTTATAGACCAGCAGCCTCACATGTTCCCTCCACTCTGTCCAAAAGCGGACGGGAGGGTCACTGGTTACAGTAGGAGCCAGAGAAACACAAAACAAGCTTGTTTTTAGCTCTTTAGCACATGTTCCAGGAGAGGATGAGAACATGAGTCATGCTTAATCATAATGTTTTTCGGTTTCAGCTTATCCTCAGCCGAGGTGTCGGATGGTAGGCGCCAGTAACAGCCAAGTTCTCCATTCAGACAAATCCAGAGCCACGAGGAGGAGCTGAATACAGATTAAGCTCTCTAGATAAGCTAATTACCAGCACACCAATGTCCCCGAGTAACAGTGATTTCTGGTCAGAATCACTGACTGAATATGAAATGATTCCACGGAAACAAAAGTTAATTTGAGGTTTGAGAAAGGTCCAAACCTTAAATTGTCCCAGTTTAAAAGATTTTAATCTTGTAGCAAAAGCAGGTTTGGCGTGACCGAAGTTTATTATTGATTATTGAAGTTTTCAATAATCGACATGAAAGTGGATCAAAAGGAGGGTGCAAGCGCTCATTAAAACGGTGGGGGTGTCTGAGTGGGACCTCAGAACTTGGGAGCAGCTCAGACCCTGACTTGGCGGCCTTGAGGCGACTGAACTGGACCCATGTCGGAGCAGAAAGAGGCTAAAGGTGTCATGAGCTGAACGCCCAGAGTGGCAGTTAGTGTTCCTCCCCCGCTGATCTCCTGCTGTAGGGGGACTTGACCTGACCCAGAGGGGCCTGTCAAATCAGCTGAGACGAGAGGCCGTCCACATGACCGCCGACAGAGTTCACAGAAGTGATGGCGGCTATGAAATTAACAGCATCACTGTTGCTTCCAGTTAAAACCGCTCCAGTACGCCCAGTTCAGATGATGAAACTGGCCCGTTGCGCTTGCGCACTATTCTTTGTGATGCTGTCAGACAACAGGAAGAACTCACGATCACCTCCTTAGTTTTCCCCTCCCTAAATGAACACTTGAACTTTGATAGATCTTAGTTAAATGCAACAATCTGTGCCCGAGAAGCGTCCTAAAATAACAGCTCCGGCCTCCAGATGTTGCCTAAAACGTAAACGGAGATGCATCACGAGCTTGGCAGAGGAAGGATAAATAAGGCCAGACGGGATGTGGTTTTAAAAAGGAGTAAAAGAGTGCGCTGACAAACGCCCCCTCCTCTGCCCTCCCCGCTCAGGTGTCCAACCTCTACCTGTACGACAGCGTTTTGATGCTGGCCAACGCCTTCTACAGGAAACTAGAAGACAGGAAGTGGCACAGCATGGCCAGCCTGAACTGCATGAGGAAGTCCACCAAGCCGTGGAATGGAGGATGGTCCATGCTGGACACCATCCAGAAGGTATTTCAGGAGCTCCACACATTAGAAAGTAAAACAGAAATGACACATTCTACATTATTTGACCCCCCCGCCTCCAATATTTCAAGTTGACTTATTTGAACAAATCCTGGAAAGAAACTCCAGGTTTGGCTTTGACATTCAGATTCTTGCTGAGGCCCTTTTCACTTTTCTCATTTCAATAAAAATTCATCTTACGAAGCAGCTTGATTTTTGTCTACTTCAAACTGATAATGGAATTTTTTTTCCACTGTTGCCGGGGTGCTGTTTTCATCTCAAGGGTGATATTGGAGGCCTGTGTGGGCACAGACAGCAGCTGAAACAGACTTCCCATCAAGCGTTCCTCTTGGTATCACTTAAACTGAGCTGCAGTCTAGCTTAGATCCTGCTCAGATTTTCCTGAGAAACAATCAGGAACATTCATTCCTTCTCTCAGAAGGAATGAAAGTGGTGAAGCCTCGAGTTTAGCTGAAGTGCAGCTTCAGTTTGAGTTCAGTAGCCTGAGCTGCTTTGTTATTTTCTGCATCACAGCAAATGAAAATGATAAGGTTTGGTCTCAAAATCACGTTTGTGTTTGTGCCCATGGTGAGTTTTAGTGGCGAGCAGACACGGAGACGGGGAGGGACGTCTTCTGTCCTCTCTGGCTCCTGATGTTCCCGATTCCTGTCTCTGCAGGGGAGAATCAGCGGCCTGACCGGACTGATGGACTTCCGTGCTGAAGGCTCCAATTCCCACGTGCAGTTTGAGATCCTTGGGACCAGCTACAGTGAGACCTTTGGGAAGGATGTCAAACGGGTCAGTCCAGCCCTACTACAGCACACACACTGCCGAATGCCCCAGCCTGCATTTAAGAAAGACAACAAACAATATGATGACATGATGCACCGGAATCAGCTGGATTTAAGAGTGAGGCAGAACCTGTGACAGCGCCCTCTACTGGCGCACCGTTCTTCTTTTCTTTTACTGCCTTTCCAGCTGTAAAGTAGCTACACAAACAAACTGTGACCGTCCCAAAAAAATGGTTTTGCACCGCTGACATGATGAATCTGTCTGGCTGATTTGTTAGTGCCTGTGAATGGCCTGGTTCAGTCAGGGACTGGCTGCTGAACGAAGAGAAATGGAGTTTCTTGCTAATCTACGTGGAGCAGGAATGACCAGCAGTGGTAATGAAGATTTAATCACCACTTAGCTTAGCTGAAGATCGTGAAGGCAATTTATCATAAGGTGGCCTTTAGCATTTGCTGAGAAAAGAGGCATTCCAGGCGTGCCCTTGAGGGCGTACGCTCTACTCGGGGGCATTTCAACACAGCAGGAGACAGAAAAATGGAGGTTAAAACCCAAGCATGCGTAGTTGTTGCTGTTGCTAAGAGCCAGCAGAGAGCAGAGGTCGTAGCGCTACCTGGCTGCTTGTATCTCAGAATCAGCCAGAGAATAGGATGCCTAATACATTCAGCGCCTGTTTACTACCTGGACGTCTGTCTGCGAGCCTGAGAGACAGAGCAGGCCGAATCAGGCAGCTCTCCCCGTCTCTTCATGTCTAATGGGATGTTTCGATTCACAATCAGCAAGTCGTGCTCGCTAAAATTGGTGTCCAGCATGAAGAAGAGTCACGCCATTACATGACTGCCTCTGCAAATGTGCTGTCAGCTCACGTTAATGTGCTCCTCTGCGCTTTGACGGTACGTCTTCCATCCTCCGTCCCTTCAGTCGCCCTGCTTTTGTGCCGCTCTCATTTCGTCTCCTGTCCTTATCCTGTCGTCTCTCTTCTCTTCGTCCCTCCCTCAGCCACCGTTTCCTCCCTCTCCATCATCGTTTAGCCGCGTTCGGTCCATTTTCTCCTCAGCCTGATGCTTCTCAGATGAGGCGTCTTCCTGCTTAGAAACAATAATGAAGACTGAAATACTATTTCCTGGCTGGCTGCTGTGAGTTTTCTGCCTCTTCCTGCTGCAGAGTGATCCACGCTGCTGTTGTCTGCCTTTCCTGCTTTGCTCTTATTGATGTGACAGTTGCCTCTAATCAGATATTACTAATGACTTTCAGCTTAGCCAAACCTTTCATAGACGGAGTCTCTTCATCGGTGTTTTTTCTAAACACTTGCTCACCAACTCTGCAGTACTTGGAAAGAAACTTTTTCTTTACAGACACCTCTGGAAGCTCCGGCTCAAGGTTAAGAAGCCAGATCTGAGCTTTCAATAAATAATTACTCCTCTCTCAGGTGCTAATTATGTCTTTAGGTTCATTTGCAAGTAAATACATTTTATTTGTATAGCACTTTTCTCAGACAAAGGTCACAAAGTGCAATGCAATAAGGTAAAAACAAGGATAAAATAGAAATCTGAATAAAATATTATAAAATGCAAATCTAAAATGGGGTAGGAGGTATGGTAGTGTGGGGTGCCATACAACTAAAGGAACATATGATGATCCAGAAAGTTTCTGGTGATGAAACCCAGCTGTTACATAATGTTTCTTTTAACCGTTTCGAGAAAAAGATGTTTAAATCATGATGTTGGAATTATGGAAGTGAGCGGTGGATGACAGCAGGTTTTGTGGTTCAATGGAAGCTGGGTGGCGAGATGAGCGGCTCAGTAAGAGAGGAAGCAGCCGAGAAGAAGCGTGATCCAGGGGCAGCATGCAGAAGCTGAGGTAGAGACGGTCGGAGATGTGGCTGCAGAGGAGAAGCTTTCCTGCTTTCATCAGGTCCTTATCTTAATGATGGTGGAGGCCTTTCATTTTTCTGTCTCTTTGTTTGATGGTTGTCAGATTTATGCGCCAGTTTGAGTGGTTTAAAGTGCATCTCAGTGAACTTTGGTCCATTTTGCTGCTGCTCCAGTCTGTCAAGTACAACCGCTTGACTCCAGCCTTCTGGACTTTATCCAGCAAAGATCGTTCTGCTTGATATGGAGGACGGAGCTCAGAAAATACACTTATTTTCGAGCCAGCGTGGCCGTTCAGACTGGCAGCTGTGGCGCGGAAGCTTCATCGTGTTGACATTGATCCGCTTCATAAATCCCCTTCCTGTTTTTCCACGTCTGCAGAGTTGAAATGCGAGCGACACCTTCATCCACAGCCACACCGGGTGGCAGCTGATGATTCACTGCAGAACCTTGAAACATGAAATATTGAGTTATCTTTAGGGTTCTTGAGGTGCTAGTTCCCTCAGCAGTGAGTCCATCCACAGCTGAGGGCTGTTGCTGCTGGCTGCTTCACCTGGAGCTGCTGTCGTTTGCTCCTCATGCTGTCATCCTTCGCTTTGCAAGCGTCAAGTGCAGCATTTGTAGCTAAATCCTGTCATTCTTCTTGACTCAGTGTTGCTGGACTTTCCCTCCATCCTCTGCTAGTAACCCCCCGTTTCCACCGGATGTGGTGCGTCTCCGTCCATCCGTCCGTCCTGATTAGATTCCAGTCAAGTCACTGCGTCAGTTTTCCACTGGCTGTAGCTCCGTCCACAGCAGGGCTGGAGGCTCCGTCGCCCTCTGGAAAAATCCACATCGCTTCTATTTTGGATGGACGGATGGTGCACCCTGCAACAATCCAGCACAAGGCATCGCGTGTGGCACAGGAAGTCGGGTGCGAAGAAATAAAACATTTGGGAATTTGTCAAAATAAAAGGTCCCATATTTAGAGGGATGTTTTTTACATTATTACACGTGTGAATCATCTTTTTCTTGATCCGTTTTATCTCTTGTTTGTGGGTGTGTGAAACAACATCACAAGTTAACTTCTTGTTTGCAGCAGATCTACGAATATATTAAATAACGTAAATAACCAGAATTTACAAGAAATAATGGATCTATTACACATTTTTGGAAAAATTAATAGAATTCCCCATGGTAGAGGCACCAAAATCCAAAGAGGGGGGAAATTTTACTCCTCTAGGAACAAAGAGCGTCTTCTTCTGTGGCTCCTTTTAAAAACTACAAAGTGCTAATCTCTTGCGGTCGTACGTGATTTCGTTTTCAGCGTCCTGTTGAAAAAGATCGCTCTACATACGGGAGCTTTTATTTTGACAATTTCCCGGATGTTTTATTTTCTCTTTGCACCCGACATCCTGTCTGGCACGCGCTGGATTGTGCTAGATTGTTGCGGCGTGCTCCGTCCGTCCAGACGCCTCCGGCGGAAACGCGGGGTTAGTGTGTGTTGGAGTTCAGCAGCGTGTGATCCTGCAGCAGTGGGAGACTCTGCTGCTTCCTTCAATCAGGAATTCTCTCATTTGGTTTAAATGGCTGTCGTGCAAATATATTGCAAAGAACTTGTGGGAGGAGCTTGTGAAGGTGAGCGCGGATGGGAGGAGCTTGTGAAGGTGAGCGCGGATGGGAGGAGCTTGTGAAGGTGCGAGCAGATGGGAGGAGCTTGTGAAGGTGCGAGCAGGCGGAGCAGATGGGAGGAGCTTGTGAAGGTGCGAGCAGGTGGAGCAGATGGGAGGAGCTTGTGTGGATGCTGCTGTGGAAGCCTCCTGTCTGGCCTGCAGCCACCCTTCTTGTCCTGTCAGCTCACATCTCCTAAAGCATCCAAATGATGTGTGTTTTCTCCAAAATCCTTGTCCAGCTCGCAGCAGAGATTAAGAATTGAACAAAGGGCAGCTTCAGGACTGGAGACATGCCTCAGAACGTCGACAGCGTGGAAGAGTTGGAAAGGTGGGATGGTTCAGAAGGAAAAAGGTCGTCGTCTTTTTCAGCTCAAACTGCCACATGTGACCCGCACTCTCAAACGTGGACAGTCGTCTGATATGTGTAAATACTAATTACAGATGAAGTAATAAATGTGGAAAAGTGGTCATGTTGTTCTGATCAAAGCGTTTGGTAGAAAACCGAGCCCAGAAAGGGTAAAAATATCCAAGTACCACATTCTGCTTTTCCTTATTACACAGAATATGAATCACTTGTGCTGTGTGTTTATGTTGCGTGTTTTTTTCATCCATTCCTCCCGTATGTTTTCTCTTCGCTCCATTAGCTGGCAACTTGGGACTCCACTCGCGGTTTGAACGGTAGCCTGAAGGAGAACCGGATAGAGAGCAGCATGCAGGGGCTGACGCTCAGGATCGTAACATTACTGGTAAGTTGTGGGAGTTTGCTGAGTCTGTTCATACTTGACCTGAGGAGGCAAATATCTGAGAATATTCCTGTGAATTCTCTGCAGCCAAATTGATAGAAGAACGAAGACCCGTCTGGTAGAATGAGAGTATGGGTTGTTTAACGCTGTGTTGGGATGGATTTTTCCATGCTGAGCAGGTGATAGCTGCATAATCTCGATTCCATAATGCCTGGGGTTTTGCACAAACAGGCTCTCTCCCCCCAGACTCTGTGTTTTCATATCCTGTTTACCAGCAGCAGATTGGCTTGTTACATTTCTCTGCTCTTCTGTCAAAAATGTCTGCGTTGCACACATTCCCAATCCATACGTCCGGGAGGGAAACAGAGGAATAACCTGAAGATCAATCAAAACAGCCACAGTGGGTGTGGATTACCAGTTTCCATCATCACCTCCTTTCACAGAGATAATATACTCCAGTGCTGGGATCGCAGGAGGGCCTTGTTTTTTACCCCAAACTCCCAAATTAAATAATATTCTCCCTCATCTAGTCTGTCAATTTGAGGCATGCCGGCCTGTCAGTGGCTGAGGAATGTGTGCCGACCTGTTCCCAGAAATACAGATGATGGCGTTCCGGCTGGAGAGGCAGAGCTGATGGCACATGACAGCTTCTGCAAAGTTTGGGAGCGTGTAGCCAAGTGATTTAAGACGCGTTTATATACACACAGCACGCTCGGAAACCTCAGCTGGGACAGTGTGTGGACGTTCCGCCTGCTGATAAAGCCCTTTCTTTTGTATTCTTCAAAGTGGGGAAGAACTGGCTAAACACAGTTACAGACTTTAGTAGGGCTGTCACGGTTAGGAATTTCTGGAGATGATTAATTGTCAGAAAAATAATCGCAATCGACAAATATATTGTCTATTTTTTTCTTTTTAATATTTTACTATCATAGCATAATGAGCTTTAATAATACACATTCTGTCCTGTACAGCTTAATAAATAAGAGCAATTTAATGACTTTTTGAGGGTTAGGGTTAGGGTTAGGCTAACCCTAACAGCAAGAAATAGTTGGGCCTTCTACTGTGGATGCTGGGTCTGGAGACGTTGTTTTAGGCTTAAAACCAGAATGCACCCACAGCGGTGCCATGGTACTCGGCTTTGGAATCAGAACCTCCCCTTCCTCCATGCTATTATCCTAGCCAAAACATATTATCCTAGCCAAAACATTATCCTAGCCAAAACATATTATCCTAGCTACAGCATATTATCCTAGCCATAGCATATTATCCTAGCCATAGCTCAGACTCAGATTCATAGTTGTTTTATGCAACTTTGTGGATGAAATAAATAATTGACGGTAATTGCCAATGAAAAATAGTCGCGATTGACGAATATTCTAATATTCGCGACTGCCCTAGCATTTAGCTTTTATTCCTGTGCTGATTTCTCTTTGTGCACTGCCCCTTTCTCCCTTTGCCTCACTCTTCCATCCTTCTTCACCTCTATTTATTCTTCCTTTACCCACCCGCGGTAGCACTGAGCTGTCATTTTAACCCATAAAGCAGCAGCAGCGCAGTGGGGCCGCAGCAGATTTAAAACGGCAGTTTCCGCTGTGACCACTCCGAGCTGTTGTGCCCTGTGTTACAGGTCAAGAGATGCTGGGGAAACGATCTTATTAAGATGAAGTTCAGCTTAGATCACTTCAGGAGCTCTTCATAAAAGTGTCAGCCTGAAGTTCTTAATATGACTGAATGTGTCCTCGCCTGGGTGGACGACGGGGCCCTCAGCAGATTACAGCGCATCCTGATAAATGTCAGGCCTGTGATTAAGCACCCGTTTCCCCTTTAAAGGAGAGTTTGAGGATAAATCCTGAGCGTAGAAATATAGCAGGAGCGTTAATATGTCTTTGACTCATCAACATAATTATGGTCTTCCGTTTGATTCCGACAGGAAGAACCGTTTGTGATGGTGGCGGAGAATATTCTGGGTCAACCCAAGAGGTACAAAGGCTTCTCCATCGACGTCCTGGATGCTCTCGCTAAGATCCTGGGCTTCAAGTATGACATCTACCAGGTTGGAGATGGAAAGTACGGCTCTGCGCTCCCAAACGGATCCTGGAACGGCATGATTGGAGAGCTCATCGGAAAGGTTGGCCTCTTCATCAGCGTTCTGATTAGCCATTCTGGGATTCAGGCCACAAATTTGGAAACAGAAGCCAAGACTTATCAGTAAAGTGGAAAAAATGAGAAAAGCTTTTCCGCGAGCCAGAAGTCCATATCTGCCAATCAGTTTCCTCCTGTGGATGCTATCAGAAAGTTCCACCCTGATCTAATTTCTGCTTTTTGGACGGACACTGGAAAACTCTGACACTGATGAAATCTGGGCTTCTGCTGATGCTGCAGGAAAGAAAAAAAAACGTCCACTTTTTGGTTCCACACAGGAGAAAAGCTCTGGCAGTAAAGGTTTAAACAGTGCGGTTCTAAAAGGTGGGCTGAGGATTGGAGAGTTCAAACCTCTGACTCGCATTCGACTCTTATTCATTTTCTGCTTGGATGAAAAGTGTTTTTTTTTTTTTTTTCTCGAGACAAAGCAAAGTTTGGTGTGATATCGGATGACTGGAGATTAAAAGGGGGATCAGAGAGATGAATCCAAGCTGAACGGGTGGGGTTGGGGGTGGGGGTGTTGCATATATTTGTGGAGCAGATTTCCACAGTGAATAGATGAGAACATGTGACTCTTCGTCCACAGCAAGCTGACTTGGCGGTGTCAGCCATCACCATCACCCCGGAGCGGGAGAGCGTGGTGGACTTCAGCAAGCGCTACATGGACTATTCTGTGGGAATCCTCATGCGCAAATCAGAGGAGAAGATCAATATTTTCTCTCTGCTGGCGCCCTTTGACCTGGCGGTTTGGGCCTGCATCGCCGCCGCCGTCCCCGTGGTGGGCATCATGATTTTCCTTCTCAGGCGCATCCAGGCCGGAAGCCAGCCCTCGCCCTCTGCCTCCACCTCGCTCCAGAGCGCCATCTGGATCGTCTACGGTGCTTTTGTACAACAAGGTGGGTGATCCAGAAACTCGGTCCCGTCCGCTCTGTGACCGCGGCTGTAGCGAAAACCAGGAAAATGAAAGGTGGAACTGAGCAGCCAGGGGAGCTCTGTGTAGGAAAGCAGGCCTGTGGGAGGTAGAGAACAGCGCTGAGTCACGTTAGACTCCGTTTGGAGCCGGCAGACCACAGCTGTTTGAAAGGTGCCCTCGCCGAGGATCACCTCCCACCTCTGGGCTGCAGCAGCACGCTGACGTTAGCAAAGGCCGCTGTAGACCGAGCTGCTGCTACCTCAGACGGTCCCACAGGCCAGTAGGGTTCCAGCAGGTTCCAATAGGGTTCCAGCAGGTTCTAGCAAGTTCCAGTAGGGTTCCAGCAGGTTCCAGTAGGGCTCCAGCAAGTTCCTGCAGGTTCCAGTAGGGTTCCAGCAAGTTCCTGCACGGTTCCAGTAAGGTGCCACTAGGTTCCAGAAAGGTCCCAGTAGGGTTCTAGCAAGTTCCAGTAGGGTTGTAGCAGGATCCAGCAGGTTCCACCAGGGTTCTAGCAGGTTCCAGCAGGTTGCGTTCCAAAGTGGGTGACTTTGATTCAGGTCTGACTGCTGATGCAGTTTGTCATGGTCACAAACCACAACCTTGGCAGAAGCTTCCTGTCGGCGATTTCATAACCCTGTTAAGCTTCGTCTGAGACTGCACGCTGATCCCCAGGAGCTAAGGCAGAATCTAAACCAGAATCTAAGCCCAGAATCTAAAGACCAGAATCTAAGGCAGAATCTAAGACCAGAATCTAAACCAGAATCTAAGCCCAGAATCTAAGGCACAATCTAAGACCAGAATCTAAACCAGAATCTAAGACAGAGTCTGAACCAGAATCTAAGCCAGAGATCTAAGATAGAATCTAGCGATCTAAGACCAGAATCTAAACCAGAATCTAAGCCCAGAGAATCTAGGCTACAATCTAAGACCAGAATCTAAACCAGAATCTAAGACAGAGTCTAAGACCAGAATCTAAACCAGAATCTAAGACAGAGTCTAAGACCAGAATCTAAACCAGAATCTAAGACCAGAATCTAAACCAGATCTAAGCCCAGAATCCCTAAAGGCACAATCTAAGACCAAGAATCTAAACAGAATAAGACAGAGTCTAAGACCAGAATCTAAGACCAGAATCTAAGGCCAGAATCTAAACCAGAATCTAAACCAGAATCTAAGACAGAATCTAAGACCAGAATCTAGCCCAGAATCTAAGGCAGAATCCCAGCCCAGAATCAGCCCAGAATCTGGCCCAAGATCTGGCCCAGATCTAACCCAGAATCTAGCCCAGAATCCCCAGCCCAGATCTAGTCCTTCTCTCTCCTTTGTGGAGTCCTGGCAGCATTTCCTTCTTGGTTTCTGAGTTTTGAAATGAGGCAGCTCTTAGATGTTGACCCGTTCCTCTGCTTGCAGGAGCAGCGGAGCTCCTTTTGGAATAGTTAAAGCAGCCATTCACTGGTGCTCCTGCAGTCTCTCTTGCATGTGTGCGTGCATGTGCATAAAGTGAATTAGCAGTAAATGAAGCTTTGAGACTCTTGTTGCTGCTGCTGTGAATGGTAAACCAATACTGAGATTGAGTCTGTGCACGTAGCTGATATGATGACTGGGGAACAAAAGCAGCATTTTAGCACGTTAACTTATTAACTACAAAACCTCTTTTTTGTCAGTAAAAACTGTTGAATTTCAACCTTCAACTGTTGTGCTTCATCAGTGTGACTCCCTGGCCTCCATAACGGCTGTCTGATTGGGTTCATGGATGAGATGTTGGTCAAAGGTCAAGGTCATCAGGGTCAGAGGTCATACATGCTTATCCCCTGTTGTGATTGACTGCAGGTATCAGCCGTCCACCAAAAACGAGGCTTTTGTTCATCTGTCTGATTTTTTTTCTGGTATTTCGTCATCCTGTGCTCGCCTGTGTTTGTTTGTTTTTGTTTTTTAAATGAGAAAGTTGAATATCAGGATGAAGAGTTTAATCAGCACAGGAGATGAGAAACTTTGTCCCCAAAGTTTTAGGACAAACGTTTCACATTCAGTGACCTTGAGAAATCAGTCAGCGCCGTGTGTGTGTGTGTGTGTGTGTGTGTGTGTGTGTGGGACTGTCCTCAGGCGCAGCTGTGTTGAGACTGACGCTTTGAGACAAATATGTTTTCATTAGTTTTCACATGCTGAACCTCTGCGATGACATTCTGCAGCGTTACTCCTGGAGATTAGAATGCCGGCTGACATTTTCTCATGCTGCTCGTAAGCTTTGGGAAGTGTAAAGAGCAGGAAGAGGCATGAAAGAAGACGAATGTGATGAGCCAGAAAGGGTTTGAAGACAGGATGTGAAGAATGTTAAAAAGGCTGATTGCAGAATGAACCTTAAAAGCAGAGTGCTGGGATGGGCCTGGAAGGGGCTGGAAGGGCCTGGAAGGCTGCTAACATGGCTTGTTTGCACAGGGGGGGACTCCATCCTGGGCTCCGTGGCTCTACGCATCGTCATGGCCAGCTGGTGGCTCTTCACGCTCATCGTCTGCTCATCGTACACGGCCAACCTGGCCGCCTACCTGACTGTGTCACGGATGGACAACGCCATCAGGTACGCAACGCAACTCAACTTTATTTATAAAGCGCTTTAAAACCAACCAAAGTGGGTTTTTAGAGGGGTTTTAAAAACCGACAGTGAGGGTGGGGGCTTGCCTAATGTGGAGAGGTAAGTCATTCCACAGAGGGAAAAACAAAGAGCTCTGAGCTCTGAGCTTCCGCTTGGACCTCGGTACCCCCAGGAGCAGCTGGTCAGCTGACCTGAGGCACCGAGCAGGAGCGTAGGGGTGAAGGATTAAAAAACAAATCAAAGAATCTTAAAAAGAACTCTAAAATGCACGGGCAGCCAGTGGAGGGAGGCCAGGATGGGAGTGATGTGCTCCCTCAACTGGAGACCTGCGAGGGAGGACTGACTGGCTCCGTAGGAGAGAGTGTTACAATAATCCAGCAGACGTGATGGAGGCGTGGATTACTGTCGTGCAAGGAGTGGCTTCACCTTTGGTACGACCAGGTTGCCTCACTTTCACTTTGTCAGACAGGGAAAAAACTGCTGATTCTGTTTAAATTTGCATCCTGAAAGCCCTGAAGTTCCACCGTTTCCTGAGCGACAGAGAGAGAGAGGGAGCGTTTCACCTCCAGATATGGCTCCGTTAAGCCTCCCTCACACTAGAAGACTGATCAAACTTTGAAAAGACTGTCATCTGACACCCTCTCACATCTAAAGACTCTGAGAAGAGTTTTAGTCACAGACTAAACTCTGCTAAAACTGGGGGTCTCACATTCCAAGACTACAACTAGATCCTCTTGAGATTGTTTCCCATCATGCACCTCTCGGAAAATTCCAACAACCACTTCTGAGCAGAGCGGAATGGAGGAGGAAGAGATGCAGAATGAATGGACGGATGACTAGGTTTGTGTTTATTTAGCTTTTGTCAGTGGCCACCATTGTGTGCGCACACATCTGTTTAAAAAAAGTCCAGAAAGAAGAGAAGACATGAGAGAATGTGGACACGGTCCTGGTTGAAAGAACGGGCTTGACGAGTTCTCCTTCTTTTTGAACGCTCCACGTAAACCTCCGCCATTTCAGCATCTTGGCCATGTTTGCTGCTTCCTGTTTGGTGCTGAGAGCGCGCCCGTTGGTTGGCTGTAAAGGTGATGTCGTGTTTCCGAAGCGCCAAGACCAAAGACTTCAGAGAATGTCAAACATGGAATGCCAAGACGTGAAAAAGACGAGCTCAGGTGGGGTAAGGCCTCCTCACACCCAACGACGGATCACGAGAGCGCGTCCACGTTTAGATTTTAGTCCCACTTTGGAGTTTTGTCTGTGATTCTGAAATCGCTTGAAAAGTCGGTAGGTGTGAGGCCGACAGGTGACGGAGATGGTGTCCATCACAGACTGAACAAATGGAGCATGAAAGAGGTTGCTCAGCGAGTGTGTGTGTGTGTGTGTGTGTGTGTGTGTGTGTGTGTGTGTGTGTGTGTGTGTGTGTGTGTGTGTGTGTGTGTGTGTGTGTGTGTGTCGCCATGTGTGTGTGTGTGTGTGTGTGTGTGTGTGTGGTGTGTTGATGCCTTGATCACAGTGTAGTTTTATCTGACTCTTTCTGGGCTGGAGCTCTTCCGGCACACACCAAGACTCAGTCTGGAGGACTGGTCCAGGACCGCTTCAGGACCAGTCCAGGACTGTTTAAGGACCGGTTCAGGACCAATTCAGGACTGGTTCAGGACCAGTCCAGGACTGTTTAAGGACTGGTCCAGGACTGGTTCAGAACCGGTCCAGGACTGGTCCAGCCTGGTGTCAGTGGGGCCTCCTCATATTTCACCATTTGCCCAAAGGTTGAGAAAATTAAGGGAAAAGTTGTGTCTTTTTGCTGGAACTGAGTCTTTTCCTGCGAGAGGAGAAAGGGCTTTTGTGTTATTGTGTAAGCGCTGGAGGACAGACGGGAGATAACAGATTTAAACTGGGACGTAGGTGAGTGTCCACTGACCTGGGGACAGTTCTCTGGGTTAACATCAACCCTAATAAGAGTTCTGCTCACCTCAGGCCTTTTTGACAGCACAGACTCTACATTTTAACTGTCACTGTGCAAGATGATATTACTGTGAGTGTGTGTGTGTGTGTGTGTGTGTGTGTGTGTGAGAGTGAGAGAGAGAGAGTTTCCACTTTAACCAGAATTGAGGTGACCGTATGCAGGAGATGCAGAGAGGAAACTGATTTCATGCTCAAGGAAATCTGCAGGAACTGGGTCTACAGTTCATGTGAATGGGATGGAAACCTGCAACTTTTATACACCAGTGTCACTAAAGCAGCCCTCCTGGACCTTAGCCCTAGCTTTAGCCTTAGCTTTAGCCTTGGCCTTAGCAAGAAAAGCTCCGTAAATATGATCAGCAAGCAGCTGCTCAGTGATTTCAGACCAAGATTCTGTGATGATTCTGTTGATCTGCTAGCCCCCACTGCATTCCCGCTCCAGCTGCTGGCTCTGAGCTCCCCAGATTGACCCATCAGAGGAGGGCAGCTTGAGGGAGACCTCCACAGATGGAAGATTGAAGGCTGTCGAACACACTTCAGCACTAATCCAAGCTTGGAATTTTCACACACGGGAAAAAAAGAAGTGTTTGATTGGATTGGAAAGATGCAGCCGTCTGCAGATCAAACAGTTGTGTTAGCAAACACCGGCCACAGAGCCAAGGTCATCATGGGAAATTCAAGTTTGAGAAAACCACAGGAAGGAAGAAGAGAAGCCACGAGCGCCGATATTTCAGCTGGAAAATCCTGGTTTCCTGGCCCTGCCTGCATGCTTTACCTCTGGCTGTTTACCAGCAGAAAATCTCCTTCACGGGGTCTGACACGGGCCATTAACAATTAGTGATGAAAACACGTGCACGGCCGCGTTGAAGAGGCTCCAGCAACAGCGGCGCGTTTAAAAAATGTCATTGTGTGGTCCTGATTAGTCTGGGTGGAGACTTCAGGGGGAAGGAGGGTGTTTTCCTGTGCTGCTCCGCTCACACAGGCTCTTTATTGGCTGCTTCCAAGTGAAAAGATGCTCACACGCTAGAGAGGTTCCCTGTAGCGTCACACACGTGCACACACAGCTCATTAGCCTAACCCTACCCATCCCAACTAACCCCCTGACCCAGTTCTAACCACAAGCTTAAAACCAAGCCTGAACCCTCAACCGGGCCTTTGAGGTTGTGAGGACCAACCACAATGACCTCACTTTGCTAGTAGAATGTGGATTTTGGTACTCAGTATGTAGCAAGCACACACACACACACACACACACACACACACACACACACACACACTGCGCCTGCTAGGTTGATTTAGAGAGCGCCTGCTGTCATGTGCAGTGCTTAAATCGCACCAAAATACCGAGTGCTCTCTGTTTATCCTTTCTGTGATTTGATGTCCTCCTGTGTGCGTCCCGCCCCCCCATTGTGACTTGTTTGTGGGGTAATGAAGGAGCAGCTGCAGCTACCGTATCTGTGATAGCATCGGGACTAAATCAGAGGATACTGGTGAAGTAAAAGCACTTTAACTAGCTTCCAAATGTCCATGGAAGCAGGTAAGCCTGCTCTAAAAGGTCTGGTTTCTTCTTCTTCTTTCCCCCGTACAGCAGGTGGTTTCCCCTTTTCTGACTCGGTTCTCTCCAGTGTGTTCACATCTGAGAACTAAGCAGAGATTGGGTGAGGGGAAAGTGCATCATGAGTATTTAAAGCTGGCAGGATTAGTGCTCAGACAGGAGCGATGGCTCAGGAGCTCCTCTGGCCAGGTTTGATCACTCACCTGTGCTCAGCTGCCTTTGGGAATGAGGCTGAACCTGCAAAATGAGGACAGGATGGCACGTGGTGAAATAGTCACATGGGCTGACCCCTGGTTTAAGGCTTGTCAGAGACGCCACAGAGGTTTGGCTCCAAATCTCTGAGGAACGCAGGACGTTAGAATGTGTCTACCACCGAGGTCATGTGTGATCACACCATATTATTCATTAATGGATGCTAGTCTTTTCATCCAAGTTTGACCTTTTTAAGTTTCCTCTGGAGTCCAGACAGAATCGTCTGTGCTCCTCCCATCCCCCGCTGGGTGGCTGATGTTGCCCCGCCTGCACATATATGGGTCCACAGAAACCCTCAGTCCTCGTGCTGCCTCTGTAGTTCAAGCTGCTTCAGTCTCTGTGTAAATCATCTGACCTCATCGACCGTGACTCAGGGACAGCATATTATCCTAGTCATAGCGTATTATCCTAGCCACAGTGGATTATCCTAGTCATAGCATATTATCCTAGCCATAGCATATTATCCTAGCCGCAGTGGATTATCCTAGTCATAGCATATTATCCTAGCCACAGTGGATTATCCTAGTCATAGCGTATTATCCTAGCCATAGCATATTATCCTAGCTATAGTGTATTATCCTAGCCATAGCATATTATCCTAGCCATAGTGGATTATCCTAGTCATAGCGTATTATCCTAGCCATAGTGGATTATCCTAGCTATAGCATATTATCCTAGCCATAGCGGATTATCCTAGCTATAGCATATTATCCTAGCCATAGCTCATGCTGCTGCTGGCGCAATACGATGACGTCAGATGACTGAGGTTCATAGTTATTTTATGCAATTTTTGTGGATAAAATAAATGACGGTAATCGCAAATATAAAAAATAACTGATTGACAATTATTGTAATATTCGCGACTGCTCTTATCAACAACAATTATACAGCAGCTAGCTCCTGGAACATCAAACCAGGCTGTAGGAGAAAGTGCTGGGCTCATGTTCCATGGAGACGTTCCACACTCTAGCTGGAAAGAGCATGAAAGGTTCCCAGTCCGGGTCAGGCCGTCAGTTCTTCTTGTTGATTAATGTGGTTGCTCCCGAGACCACGAAAACCCCCTCAGTCAACATGAGACAAAGAAACAACAGCTACTAGAAGTTCTTTTTATTTTTCCAGAAAAGGTGGAGAGGCCGTTTGGATCTCCCGTACTTTGGATGCAGAGCTGGTGGACGTTCCGCACGTGTGCTGGGCAACAGAATAATTCACAAATTTCTTTTCCAAGGCTGAAAATAAGCTCTTTTGAAAGACCTCCAGTCAAAGCTGAGCTGCCTTTGGTTCATTAGTGGAGTAAGAGGAGCACTTTTAGGCTGTTTGAGGAGTTTACAACACATCTAATCAGCCTTTATCTCTTTAAAGCTACATCATTTTTTAATCATTTAATCCCTTCTATCAAATCCTGACTGCAGGTCGTTCCAGGACCTGTCCAGACAGTCGGACCTGGTTTACGGGACCGTGAGAGAGTCGGCCGTGTTCGAGTACTTCAAGGCCAAAGGCACCAACCCTCTGGAGCAGGACAACACGTTTGCTGAACTCTGGAAGACCGTCAACAAGAACAACGGCCTGGAGAACTCCGTCTCCAACCCGTCAGAGGGGATCAAGAAGGTCAGAGCTCATCAGGAGGACGTAGTCGTGAGGCTTCTGTTGCATCCTTGAATCCAGTCCGAAGCTTCTCCAGGATGGGGAACACACCAAGAGGCAGACTTGTATCCATCCAGTTCCCTCTAACATTTCTGCCACTTTTCAGCTCAGCTTCTCTTCTTTTGTTCCAGTTTCGCAGTGCGTTTTCCAGATTTATTGCAATTGTTCCCTAATTACCCGGGAGACAATTACAGCTTCTTAATTTGCTCTGCAGAAGCTGATTCCACCCAAGTTTCCTGACAAAATCAGATCAGTCACAACAGTCTTTTTTATCCATATTCTAAATTCGGGTTCAATGAGAAATCTGTTGAATCTACAATTGAATTGTCATTTCAGAAACAATGTTGAAATGTTTGTTAACGCAGGCCAAGCGGGCGGCGTATGCTTTTCTGTGGGACATGGCGGTGGTGGAGTACGCCGCTCTGACAGATGATGACTGCACGCTGACCGTAGCAGGAAACAGCCTGAGCACCCGAGGCTACGGCCTGGCCCTGCAGCACGGCAGTCCTTACCGAGACCTCTTTTCTCAGAAGTACGTCTGTTTTTATCGCTGTGTAATTATCTTATGACGCTGGCAGGATTTAATGTGCAAAATGATGTTTTGTTAATTTTAGCCCTCAGTTTCTGAGGCAGCCAAACCAAACAGCATCGCACTTATCAGCTGCTTGAAAAGTGCGTCGTGGAAACTGTGACAGCCGTTATTTGCACACGGAATAATGTGTCAATATCACAGCTCTCACTCAGCTGTTCAAACTGCAGCTTTTTCTAGATTAGAGTTCTTTAATGAGCTTTAACGCGATGCTAATGCAGAACATTAACTGTGTTTTCCTCTTTTATTTGGGCTGCACAAACTGTTGTTTAATTAAAGTTCGTTGCTTATATTGATTTTGTAACTCTCGTTTGTGTCTGTCGGTGTAAAAATCTTTGATTTTCTAATCTGTTTTCGGTTGTCTGTGTAATTGGATTAGCCGGGTATTAATAATGTCTTTGCATTTCTTGGTCGTCAGTGGCAACCTGGGTTGCAACAAGAATATGTGGTGCCGAATGTAAAAGTTCAGCCACTGTTTTTTAGCCAACATTTTGAACCTTTAGCTCACTTTCCACACATTAAGAATGTTTTATATTAAATATAAAATGATTAAAAATGTGTACACCTGTAAAATAAATCTAAATGTTAAATATATATCTAAATGTTAAATCTAAACCTAAATGTTATATCTAAATAATAAATATAAATATAAACGTTAAATCGAAATGTTAAAAATAAATCTAAATGTTTTATCTAAATCTGTTACATATAAATTTAAATGTTAAAAATAAATCTAAATTTAAATATAAATCTTAATGTTAAATATAAATTTAAAATGTTAAATCTAAACCTAAATGTTAAATCTAAACCTAAATGTTAAATCTAAATGTGTGAGCTAAATGTTTCGAAAATATGCAAATAGGGCAAATAACTTTCAGCGCCTTAGTCCGTATGGTCAGCGTCCACGTCCCCTCAGCCCACTCGGCCCCGCCCACACCACCGACTGAGGAGAAGACGGAGAGGCATGGCGCTCTCGGTCTCAAATAGTGAGCTGGAGAGGGCGGTTATGGCTGGTGTGCGGGCTGCACTTCAGGGCATCCTGCCCCCGGCGCAGTCCACACCACAAACAGTAAGAGAAGCAGCTCGCCGTGCCTCTCCCTCTCCTCCTCTCTTCATTCTCTGATCTGAGGGGACGTAGACGCTGACTATACGGACTAAGGCGCTAAAACAGCCCCATTTGCATATTTTCAAAACATTTAGCTCACACATTTAGATTTAACATTTAGATTTAACATTTAGGTTTAGATTTAACATTTAGATTTAACATTTAGGTTTAGATGTAACATTTAGATTTAGATATAACATCTAGGTTTAGATTTAACATTTTAAGTTTTGATTTATATTTAAATTTAGATTTATTTTTAACATTTAGATTTAGATATAACATTTAGATTTATTATTTAAATTTAGATTTAGATATAACATTTAGATTTATTATTTAAATTTAGATATAACATTTAGATTTAGATTTAATCTTTAGATTTATTTTACACATGTATATATTTTTAACAATTATATAAAACATCCTAAAAGTGAGGAAAGTGAGCTAAAAGTTCAAAAAAGTTTGGCTAAAAAACTGTGGCTGAACGTTTACATTCGGCACCACCATTCGGAACAACTTCATATTTTGTCCCCACAGGATTTTGGAGCTTCAGGAAAAAGGTGACCTGGACATCCTGAAGCAAAAATGGTGGCCGAAGAAAGGCCGCTGTGACCTGCAGAGTCAGGCTGATGCCCAGCCGGAGGGACGGGCCCTGCACCTGCACAGCTTTGCTGGGGTTTTCTGCATCCTGGCTGCAGGGCTGCTGCTGGCCCTCCTGGTGGCTGCGCTGGAGACCTGGTGGAGCAGCAACCACTGCCGGAGAGAGCAGCCCAAAGAGGTGACCACCGACTCATCGGGCCAGGGCCCAGTCCCCAGCCTGCTAACCCAGAACCGGGCCATGGTGGCCACCGTGGGCCCCCCTGCCCCACCAAGGCCCCGGTCGAGACCCAGACCCCCGGGCCCCCCGGTGCTGCCCAGAGATGCCACTGCCACACTCTACTTTATGGATCCAGCAGGCGCTGACGCCAGCCCCGATTTAGTAGAGCTGCAGTACACGCAGTTCTAATAGGTGTGCCCCTGACGATAGTCCAGACATCATGTGATCGACCTGCTCATTCTTTTCCATGTGGGAGAGAGGTTGGGGTGCTTCGCTGAGTCTTCCGCGGCTTCTCTCTCATCCGGCACATGAGAAACCAGCAGGATGGCCTCACCAGCCATCCTCACAGATGTTAACCGCAGCTGGAGAAAAGCACGCAGTCATCCTTTCAGAAGTGTGTACCTGACGAGCGCGTCAGCTGTGCAATCGCTCTCGTTAGCTCATCCAGTCAAGTCTTACAGCTCTAGAGCTCTGACTGTACCTCGCCCCTCTGCACGAGGCGTCCAGACGGCTAAGGCTTGACATGGATCCCTAAACTAAAGTGTGAGCACGAGCACGCACGGTGGTGAATCTGAGCTCGCTACCAGTCTGTCCAGTAAGAACCAGCAGTTCAGGGAGCTCGTCCGGACCTCAAGCTCTGGCCCAGTTTCTGCTGGCGGGTTTGAGTTCCTGCCGTCGCCTTTGACGCTCACGTGCAGCTGTCCACCGTGACCCGCGTGCATCAGCAGAATGTGGACAGAGAGGGAGGGAGAATAGGGGCCGGCCAGTAGCTAGATGCTACTGTTCTCATCCATCCTCTCACCCCATGTCTGGAACGTTGTGTGGGCATCTGTGTGTCACATGACCAGATTCTCCTCCTCACCTCATGTTTCTGTCGCTTCCTTCACATCGCCGTCAACGAAGCGACCACGTGATGATCTCCACCCGCCTCAGACGTGCAGTCACCTCAGTCACGCTTCTGTCACATGTACGGATGAAATGTAGCCCTTTGATTTGAAGACTTTTAGATTTGCTGCTTCACGGTGACCTAAACTTCTTCACCTTCTTCTGTTGTGGCCCAGTTTTGATGGGAGAATGTGGTAACACTTTAGATTAGGGAACACTAATTCACCATGAACTACCTGCTAACTAGCGGGAGTATTAGCAGGACATCGATGCATTATTATGCATTGCAAAGCAGCTGTAAGCTTCTTTGTTAACAGTTTAGACCAGTGTTTCTCAAACTTTTCGAGACCCAAGGACCACATAAATAAACGCTCACAGACCACCTGAGTCTAAATAGCCCCTAAACCAACACGCTAAGTAACGATCAGGTGTTGGTGTGACAGATGCATCAGGAAGTATACAATAAAGTGACGACTTCAAAGCTTGGGAATTCAAGAAACACTGATTTTACACTGAATTTTAAGTATTGAAATTTTACATTTTAAAATGTGATTTGTTACGCCTCACCTTGCGGACCACTAGGGGTCACCCGCGGACCACTGGTGGTCCGCAGACCACTCTTTGAGAAACACTGGTTTAGCTTACATGAGACCACAACACCAGAAGATGTGAAAAAGGGAGAGAACCTGCGCCGCATTACATCATCTTGGAAAGAAGGTGATGGAATAACCGTCGATAACCTCTCTTTCTCTGTCTTTGTCCTCTCAACCATCTTCACCTTCCCTCCTCATCACCCTCCTCTTTAATTACACCTCTGCTGCTCTATCCACATACTATACTCTGGCTTCTTTCATCCTGTAGGACAAAGAGGTGAACCTGGAGCAGGTCCACCAACGTTTGAACAGTCTCCTGGACCAGGACTTGGCCCACAAGCAGCTGCCAGGTCAGTCCATGGAGATCTCTGCCCTGGACATTAACAGCATGCAGCCCAGCCAGTCCCTGGAGGCTTTGTCTGCCCGAGACTACCCGGCCCACCGGGGGCTGCCGCGGCTCTCCGTCACCACCTTCCTGCAGGAAGCTCATGGGGCTGGAAGGACAATGAGCTCAGGCGCTGGCAGGAACTTGCCCCTCCCCCTCAGCAGCGCCACCATGCCCTCTATCCGCTGCAAACACAGGGCGCCCAACGGAGGGCTGTTCCGCCAGAGCCCAGTCAAGACACCCATGCCCATGTCCTACCAAGCAGTGCCAGGCGGAGCCATCCCGAAAGCCAGCGAGCCCAGCCACGGGACATCCATCTGAGCATCGCAGCGTCCCCGCTCGGAGAGAAAACAAGACAACGTAACAAAGGTTTTTAGTCCCGCGAGGAGACTCAGACTGGAATGTACATACGTGTAAATAGCAACAGAGAAGCAACATTAAAAGTGTATTTTGAATATTCAGCATTTGAGTTTATAAAACTTCATAGTCTCAAAAAATGACTGTTTGGATGGCTTTGTCAATTTTGTTCCGATGACTACCGTTGATATTAGTTTGTGGTTGTTTTTTAAAGTGCCAAATCTAAAAACAAAACAAAAAAAAAGCTGTTTTTCTTTCAGATTAACTGAATGTACTGTGAGAATTTATGAGAAAAAAACATTTCACACTTCAGATATGTTGGAAGAATCGATTTGTTTCTTACAGAAAAATAAAAATGGTTCTAAAAAAAAAAGCACTTGACGGTGTGCTTGAGGAGGTCCCGGGGCCTGCTGACGGGCACCGGGGCCGGACCTCATCGTGCTCTCTTCTCTTTCAGACGGCAGAAGGTGCAGCTCTTCCCTGCACGCACCGCCATCATCACGCCCACTGAGCCAAACTGCAGGCCTGTTCAAATCTGTCTCATCGGACACGCACACGGACCCATCTGTCCGCGTGTCCCTGAAGGCAGCAGAGCGCAGGAGGAGCTGCCGCGGCCGGCGCCACCCGCTTCTGCAGCACAAACGCGGCCACCTGTGTGGCTCGAGCAGGTCGGGCTTCCGCCACCGTCAGAGGTGCGTCAGGCTTCCAGAGCTGAAGCTGATCCTGCTCGGATCTGCCCTGTCTGCCAGTGGGACGGCTGCTGAGGGCGTCCAGACGGCCTCCTCCACCTCCTCCTCAAACGCAGGAGTTCAGCGGAAGTTTGGGGCTTTGGAGGCCACGTCCCCAGAGGAGCCGCTGACCTGACGAGGATGCTCGTTCTGAGGGAGCGCGTTCATCCACGCTGGAATGAACGCATGAGTAGCTAGAAAGTCTTCATGAACAATGCTCCACACAGCAAAGAAAATGAGCGAATGGACTCATTACTTGGGAAAACCAAAATCTCCATCACTTTTATTATTTTCCTTTCTGCGTGGCGCATTAGCACACGGACAGGGTTTTTGTAATTACACACTTTTGCCATACAAGACTCGCATGAATAGTCGGTATAATTAGCTCATGTGGGCAGTATGAGGCAATCTGCTGTGAAATAACTCGTCCCTGCGGGGAGATCGTTGACCGTCTGCACAGAGCGCCTCCGCCTGCCTGATTACCCATTCTGTAGCCGTGTTACCTTAAGTGCATGCAGCGCTTTCGCTTTCATGGCCTCGGGGAGAAACTTTGCCTTTTTAACCTTCTCATTTTGATGACCGACTTGCTGATTAGTTCATTATTTAGCACCTGAAGCAGGTTTAGTTTAAAGAAGAAAAAAAACAGCTGAAGTATAATTTTTCCCCATCTTTTAACTTCTCACCCTTTCACCACGTTGGCATCTTTGCTGTGACGATATTATTTGAAAGGTCCATCTGTTACCGACAAAGACAACATAATGATTCACTGAGTTAATCAAGAAGGACTGGCAGATGGAGCGCGTTAATGAGAAAACATAAATTGAGTGGGCTGCAACTTTACTGGGAATATTTAAGGAGATCAGCCTAATTTCTACCGTTGTGGAGCGACAGATGACAGCGCCTGTGTGAGGCTGCAGCAGCTGGCTCACTTAGCTTAGCATAGAGCTAGAAATGCTAAACCTGGCTACAAAAACAGCCCACCCTTCCAACCACACTAAAGCACTAAAGAAAAAACCAGAGAAACTCCAAAACAAATAAGTCAGAGATTCAGGCTTGAGGCAATAACTCACTAAACGTGTGTTTATTTTGGTAAACTGTGTCAGGGCAAACACACTTAAAAATCCAATTTATTATCCCCAGAAGAGCAGCGCTCTCATCTGAGCTATTTTCATCATTAAATAAATCAATAAAGGTAAAATTAAAATACAGCGTAGCCTTGATACCCTTTCACTGTTTCGGATGATGTTGACAATTTCAAAACCTTCAAATCTTTTTGAATAAGGCAACAAAACAAAAATGTTAAACGTCAATAATAAAGCAGCAGTGTCAAGGTTCGTGCTAAAGCTAAAAGTAACTACTGCAACGCAAACAGCAAGTTATTTCTAAGCACAACAGTTGGCTTTTGTCGGTTCTGTTAAAGCAGGTTCTGCTCTTTGGGAGTGTGACGGTGAACTGGTCACTGGGTTCAACAACTGGTGACGAAACCGCCAGGAAATGTGCACAAAGTGCAGTTTGAGAGGCGAACATTTATGATCCGCTTCAGCCGCAGCTGCTGATCCAGAACCGGGGAATTAGCTGACACGGACGTCATCTGAGTTCAAAGCATCAAAGAGCCTTTGATGAAGATGGGATGTGGTGGTGGACGGCGGTGATGGTCCGGTCCAGCAGGGGGACTTTGGCTGAGGTAGAGATCCCCTCAAACAGCTCTGATCCGGGGTCAGTTCTAAATGTCTGTTTTCACCTCATCTGTCTTCTGCTACAGACGGAACGTCCCAGCTGAAGATCAGAGCCAGATCCGGCTGGAGCCTTGGAGACGTTCCTGATCCGCAAACAAAGCCGGACTCAGCAGCTTCCCTGTGAGTGCGTCTCACCTTTATTGCTTTGTTGTAGTTGTTACTGGGGAGATTGTTGGACTTTGAACAGTAAATGTGGGCTCTGCTTGAACGCCGTCAGCACACGTTAATGCAAAGAGAGAGAAACGATGTGTTCAACCTCTTTTTCAGTTCTTACACACTGATTTGCAGGAAAGAGCAGAACAGTGCTCAAGGTCGGCTTTTTTAGGAACCTTCCAGGAACGTGTTGTAAGTGATTTCTGCTCAGAGGGAGAGCTTCATACCCAAATATGAGTAGAAACATCAGCTCCAACTGGTCAAAGGCGGCCAGTCTGCACCTGAGTGGGACAGACTGCTGCTCAACGTCTGATCAACAACCCAACAGAAGCATCCTGGCGTCTCTCTGGTTGGTCCTCCACCTTTCCCAGTTATGAGCATTTCTCTTGTCCTGTGCTGGATTATTATCATTATTATTATTATTATTATTATTATTATTATTATTATTATTATTATTATTATTATTATTATTATTATCCTGCCCCAAGTGGAGGAGTTCAAGTACCTCGGGGTCTTGTTCACGAGTAAGGGAAGGATGGAGCGGGAGATCGACAGGCGGATCGGTGCGGACTCTGCACCGGTCCGTTGTGGTGAAGAGTTACCGGTCGGTCTTCGCTCCTACCCTCACCTGTGGTCAGGAGCTTTGGGTAGTGGCCGAAACAACAAGATGGCGGGTGCAAGCGGCCAAAATGAGTTACCTCCGTAGGGGGGCTGGGCTCTCTTAGAGACAGGGGGAGGAGCTCTGCCATCCGGGAGGAGCTCGGAGTAGAACCGCTGCTCCTCCACACTGAGAGGAGCCAGATGAGGAGGCTCAGGCACCTAGTCAGGATGCCTCCTGGTGAGGGCACGTCCCTTGGATGGATGTATGGATCCCCCCCCACCACCACACACACACGCACACACACACACACACACACTCTATATACATCCAGAAGGGGATTTCATGTCACTAATTTGACTAGCGAATGCTTGAAAGGCAATTATTTCCCTGCGGAACGAAGCTGACGCCACCACTTAAAAACTTGTTGAAACAAAGAGAAACTGAGGGCGGTTGGTGGTAAATGCGTCTGGTTCCCCCCAGCTCATCCCAAGCCAGCAGACTCCAACCTTCACCAGATTCTATCACTTCTTCTTGCTCTCCTTTGGGGCTCCGCTGGTTCCTCTTCAGGTGGGGGGGATGCTGGTGTCTCTCCCAGCAGCTTCCCAGTAAGAGCTGGAAGCCTCCCAGTCCATCACGCAGGCTGTAAATAGCAAGACGCAGAGTTGCTGCTGGTTGTGGGGCTCCGCTGATGAGAGCCGCAGCCGTGGTCACCGCGTCCCACCGCAAGAGACATCTGCTGAGGTTCACACACCACCCTACCCTGACACAAGCCCAATAAGACGACCCTGGCACTGAATCAGGCTGTCCTCTAGAACAAACAGGAGACGCCCGTGTGTGTGTGTGTGTGTGTGTGTGTGTGTGTGTGTGTGTGTGTGTGCGTGCTGCTTGTGTCTCACTCATCAGCCGCGCCAAGTTGTGTCAACAAAGCAGAACTAAACTGCTGCAAGCTTGAATAGCTGCATGAAAATTGAATTTGGAACAGACTTACGGTGGATGGGCTGTTGAACAGGGGATCATCCAGCACTCCTGATTCAGGGCGGCTCCTCCCGATCGATCCTTCACGGCAGGTAGCACACACACCGCTGCGCGCCTGCGCAGCGCTGCGCACGCGCGCACACACACACCTTCCTCTCCTGATGATTAAAAAGCACATCAGGGCAGGAATCTTCGGGGACGCTGGCGTGTGCGTGAGCTCTTGGGTAGGCGTTCGTGTCCTCTCCCTGGGGATGGCGCGCCGGTAGGCGCCGTGCAGCTCCACACTACAGCAGATGTCCTCTTCGTTGTAAAGCGGAGAAGAGGGCGCAACAGATCTCATCAGCAGGTTCATCAGCGTCCACGCCCCAGCCTGGCCTGAGGCTCCGCCTCCCACTCACTGTCTGCAGCGCTTAGCAACCATCAGACCGGCCGTGTGACGGGACCTTTGTTCCCACGTGCTGCAGAGTTCCTGTCTCTCTTCTCCACATCTTCTGCTCCCATGTTGCTCTTCATTTTCTTCTCTCTGTCCTGTCTCCGTCTTCTTCTCCTCCTTTATCAGCCCGACTTTCGTAGGATGAGCCTGAGTCCCTGCTCAAAGGTTTCTTCCTGTTAAAGGAGTTTTTCTTTGCCACTGTGCTCACCTGGGGGTCTGGCTCTGGGTTTCTGCCTCTGTAAGCACCTAGAGACTGTTTTTTTTTTTTTTTAAAAGAGTAGCTATAGGGTGAAATGAATTGAGGCGCCTGGAACCAAGACCCCAAACCTTGAGCCTGGCGGAGACGCTGAAACAGCTTCTGTTAGGGGATGGATGGAGGGATGAATGGAGGGATAGTGTGAATAAGGCGGGGAATGTTCTGCAACAGAACTGCTGGGAAGTATGGGAGGCTGGATGTGAGTTACAGTCGATGGAACCCGCGTTAGGAAGCTGCCGGTGATAAACAGGACAGGCGATGCCGCCGCGTCCCCTCGCGTGTGTTGAGGCGAGACCAGAGGTTCCCATTTCCCTCCGCTTCGTCCGGGCGGGAGCTTTGTGCTCATCTTTGTGTCAGTCAGGTGATCAAACACAGAGCTGAGCTTTAATCTGCTGACTCACAGGAAGTGAAGCCGTTTCCTGTTTCCTGCTCAGAGGTGGACTCCTCCCCAGATGTCCTCACTGTTGGGGCAACTTACAGGGTTCCTGGGGCTAGCGAGGCTTTGAGAGGAGCCCCGTATGCAGGGTCGTCTGCGGCGCTGCTGTCGCCCCGAAGCAAGCTGCCCAGTTGAAAGAATCTGATTAGATGTGGCTTCCACCTGGATGGCGGCGGTCTTTCTTCCTGCCCAGACTAATTGGGCCGTGATTACTGCAGGCTGGAGCTGGCGGAGGTGACTGGAGGGACTAGGCGCTGCTGCGGATAAATCCCGTTTTGCAGATATGGGCTGCGTTCTCCGCTTGGAGGGGAAATGAGGTGCTGATGTCACAACGGACTCCTGCCGTCCGTCTTTCATCCCTGACTCTGAACACAGCCTCCTCCCGAGCTCGCGCGTGTGTTTATTATGGGTTACCATGGTGATCGAAGCACGAGACACCGTTGTCACACCCTCCATCTTTGACTCGCCGCCTCCTGCAGCGTTTGAGTTCAGAAGCTGCCAGTTGTGACTTTAACATCCCTGATACAAAACTTGGCCTTTGAACATTTCAAAAGTATTATTTTTATAATTACACGCAGAACAAACTCTTCCGTCTCCAAACTTTCCCTCAGGCTCGAAGTGAAAGTGTAAATAACGCAGATTGTGAGCGTACAAACGCGTGAAACTGGGGTTTTCTGTCTCCTCCGAGGTTGTCGGAGTAACCAATGCTTTGTTTTCATGCTCCTCGGATCGATGGCGTGGCCCGCCGCTTCTTTTTTTTTGTTATCCGACATTCGATCACACTTAGCTGATGACCTGAAGTAGATTATCTGTAATTAACAAAATCTAACCCAACGGTCCTCCTGTTTCTCCCAAGAGCCTCTGAGACGTTTGCGTCTTTGACCTCCCGGAGGCTCCGCCCACCTGTACCTGCCAGAGTGAGACCCAGCAGGCAAAGATTCCAACTCTGGAAGCCGGCAGCAGCCATTTAGCACGTGTGTGTCCGCAGAGCAGGGAGGCGTTGCTGCACGTCACAGCTGACAGCTTTGATTAGCAGCAGGGGGCCTCGGGAGGACGGAGGTAATGCGATGGAAAAGCAATCCCCCGCTCCCACGGGCTTCCCATCAGGCCTCGCCAGGCCCGGCCCACTCTACAGCCACCCTCTCACACTAGCAGCATGTTTTTATGGCGTAACAAGCTGCCATGTTTACACTACCGCAGACCTCTGAAGCACATTTTCTCCTGTAGCACCAACCACGGTCGTCCCATTACCTCAGCTACCGTGTGTGTGTGTGTGTGTGTGTGTGTGTGTGTGTGTGTGGGTGTGTGTGTGTGTTACTGGCATTCATCTTTTTCTGTCCTTTCCAAGCTGTCGTTTCATAAATGTAATAAAACCTTATCATAGCGTGCTAATTCCTTATAACGAAATATAACTTTAAATTAAGACCGCAGTACCGCCGAGCTTAACTTTATATTAACGTCTGCTCTGAAGCGTGTCCGCTGTTAATTGGCTGATGTTGTTAACGAGTCTGGTTCCAGCGTTGTTTCCTCGTTCTAAACTTGGTTTTCAAACAGATGTTTTTCTAAAAGTTAGTGTTTAATTATAAGAATTATAAAGGTGAATTGCCATCAGTGATGATACTAATGTGGTGCTAATAAAGCCAAGGTCGCTCCATCCATGGCCCTCGCTGGCTCGCTGGGCTAATCATCAGAGCCAAGATCAGTGGTGGCCCCTTTGAGGTGGAGTTGCTTTCTCTGCTTTGATCTTCTCAGATTCTTTGAATTCCTCTGTTGATAATGGGGTCGTCACCATCGTCATCGTCATCTTTGCTTCTCTGATTCCATCCAGGATCCTGATTCATCTGCTTTGACTTAGATTCTCGTGTTTTAGCTCCGCCTCCAGCAGTTGAGCCGCTTTTTCTGGTTTTTCTGAGAAAAACCAAATATTTGACTGCGAACGCGTGTTTACGCTTCGGCTGTGAAGTCACGGAAACGATATTTAGCGTTGATGGTGTTGGGATAAAAACGTCCACGTTCAATCCTGGAGGCTTAAAGCTTAAAGCATGACTCCGCCCCCCCTGCAGCGACCAATAGGAGTGAAGGATCTGCTGAGAAAAGGTCTTTGAAGCGGATGCTGCCATCCTTTGTTGGGCGTCTGTCCCAAAGGTCCTCGTACAGCTACAAACTCACAGTTTAGTTTTATGAAATAGATTCTTTTTAAATACTGGTAATACTGGTAAATACTGGGACTGGATGAGGAGGACTAATGAGGACATGTGCGAGGCCATCTCGCCATTTTCCTCTGGTCAACAGCTTTCAAAGGAAAGCGCACAACCACCCTCTCTGCTGACCTCCAAGCATCACCATGGCAACACTCGATCCTTATCCCTGGACGCATTTTTGCTCAGCGCTTCGCCTGTTTTGTTTGGTGGAACCATCCATCCTCCAACTCTGATGAAATTCTGCAGTTTTGACAGAAGAACCGTGAAAAGGCTGACGTGAACTCTGAGAATCTGAATCCTTGAGATCACAAAAAGCTTCACATCAACGGCTAAACGACACAATTCTGACCCCAGTAACAGTTTACACACGCGCACGCCAAATCTGACAGGACCCGGTCCTCAGGGCCGCGGTCCTGCCAGGTTTTCTGTCCTCCTGAGCAGAAAATGGGCTTTTAAAGGGGCATGTTGAGCCGGTAGATCAGAAAACCTGGTCGGATCAGGGGACCGGACCGAGTTGGGAAATGTAATTAGACGCCTGGAGACAGTTGGGGCTATTTGTCGGCTGTGTCAGCTGAGCTGTTTGGCTCCCCTGGCTGATGATGTTGTGATGCTGCAGCAAATTATTTCTAAGCTCTGCTGCAGAATTGACTGTTTTTGCTATCAATAATTTGTCAGAGCTGTGTTCCGTTGGCTCCTAAATTATTCTTTTGAAGAAGCTGTTGCCGTGGCGTCCCTGGGTGATACCCCTCTCTGTCTTGATCTCTTAATGTCTCTTTGTTTCTCGTCCTCCTCCTTCAGATCATTATGTTAGACTTATTGCTCACTAGCGCTCTGCTTCACATCTGTCCCCCTGCCTCCCCCCTCCTCCTCCCACCCCCCAAAAATGGAAAACACAAGAAGAAAAGAGTGTATTAGTCAACGAGAGCTGCAATAAAACTGGAATTAGTTGCAGAACTGTAATTAAAGCAGGAAGCTGCTGAATTCCATTAAAGATGAAGCTGGAAAAACGGCAGCTTTGCTGAGAGGAGCCGTCCTTGGATCAGGCTGCAAGCTTTCCGCCAAAAGCTTGGTGACAGGCAGGAAGTGTGTGTGTGTGTGTGTGTGTGTGTGTGTGTGTGTGTGTGTGTGTGTGTGTGTGCTCCAGTCACATGACCTGTGGAAAACCTGAGTGAAAGCTCGATTAAAACCGCCCAAACTGCCGGTTCCTCAGGAGACCTCAAAGCTAGAAAAACATGGTTTATTAGAGTCTGGGGGGGTTCGACCTCCTTCACCTTGGATTTCAACATGGCTGAAGTCTTCGGGTCGGGTCAAATCGCACAGAAAGAGCAAAGGTCAAGACGACGTCTTCAAAATGTGCCTGGATGTGAAGCTGGCGTTTCATGACCAGGAGCCTGCTAGAAGGCCCTCGGCCCCGGCTGGGAGCGGCGGAGTGTGGGGGAGACGTCACTCTCTGACCTGTGCTGATGAATATTTCAGGGAGAAAAGTTTGGCCTCGTCTCTCTGCATCAGTTCACAGTGAGTGTTGCGCTCACACTCGCACGTACAGCACAGACGCTAACAGGCACACGCGCCCTGGAAGACGGCGTGCTGCAGCTGCAGCGGACAGCTAACCTTTCTCCGCCGTTAGCCCACTGCAGGAGGAAGTCAGGAGGAATAAAGTCACTCCGCTTTAATGACAAACGCTCCCTGAAAAAGCTCGTCTGCTGCTCGTCTGCTGCTTATTTGCATCTTTGTCTGGTGTTTCTGCTTAAACAAAGAAAAGACGGCAGCTGTTTTTCTTCCGTCGGAATCTGCGGCTCCTAAATCAGACTCAGTCGTCCGTGTAACACAAAGAGCAGTTTGCACCCTCATTATTTAATTTTCTTCTCTGCGATCAAAACTAGGGATTTGAGGGATTACTGAGCTGATGGAACCCTGCCCACCTGAGCGCTCCACAGGAGACACTTCAGAGGAAGCACGGGCTCCTCTGGGACCACCACTGGCTGCCACGGCGGCTCCTGTTGCCGTCAGAGGGGCCAACCCGACCGTGCATGACAGCAGCGTCAAGCGCAAACACTCGCGGCAGCAGTGAAAGGCCCGTTTTTAATCATCAATCATTGAAATCAGTCAGGAAAACACGGTCACCTCCGGAGGAGCTCCGGATGTGAGAGCGCGTCTGTCAGCTGAAGCTAAAAGCAGCTGCAGAAGCTCGTTAGCAGCAGCAGCAGCAGCCGGTTTAACTGTCTGACAGCTGCTTTTTACAACCGCCTCTTTCATGTCTTTGTTTAATGCAGGATTTATAGACGACGGCAATCATTTCCTTTATTTATGCGGACTCCACAAACGCAGCGCTGTCTCGCATTTCCACGTTTTCATTTGTGTCGTTCCAGAGTTTACCGGGAAGTTTCTTTTGTGGGCGGCAGCGTGACGAGCACGACAAAGGGAAAGGGGGAGGGTGGAGGGGGCGCTGCTGAGTCGTTTCTGACCCCTCAGACTGAAGGTCAGACCGGCTGTCAGTCGTCAGGCAGACCTGACGGAAGGTGCAGCCTTAAACAGGCACGACGGGGATTTCCTCCTCTTCCTCACGGAGGTGACACTCGTCTACCTCGGTGCATTTCTGCGGAGGCTCTTAACGGCCTTTGCCTTGAACTCAAAGTCCTTGAGAAAAGGTTTCAAACGCAAGTTTCCAGGCTGATTCCAGGCCAAGGCTGGAGAAGCTCTTCGGTTCCTTCTCCCTGGTGCTTCAACACCACCCGTCTGGCTCCCGCTGGCGGTTCCAGCTGATCAGCGGTCTGAGGCTCCGCAGATCAAAGCCTTCGCGGCTTCTTCAAAGAGCTGACGGCAGACTTTTGTTGTTGTGGCCGCTGATTTTGAAGGAAATATCAAATGCGACAGGGAGCCGCAGCTTCTTCTGCGCTCGACAGGTCTTCCGCTGGAGAGGAACCTGGGTGTGATTGCGTCTGTCCATCAGCGGCTGCTCGTTTCCCGGTTGGAGAATCAGCCCGTTAATGTTTGCTGACTCGACTGGCTTCAGGGATATTGGAAACGTCTCTGCCTCGGAACAGCTTCTGCGGCGTGGAAGCATCTTCTGTCCACGCCTCCAACGTCCTCTACAGCAGCTGCTGCTGAACTGGGCCTAAAGTGGGAGCCGCGTCTCCACCGGGCCCCTGCTGTTCTCGAGCGCCTCTCAGCAGATGTGCTTCTGACGCTGGGACTTGATCGATGTGGGCCAGGTGGGACACCGGGGAGGTGATGGAAACACCTGCCAACGCAGCCAAACCGGCTGATCTGTTACTGACAAACACTCCCCGAGGACGTGGACCTCCGGCAGAGCCGGAGGAACCCAGAGAGAGGAGGTGTGAGGAGCTCTCGCTGATCTCACGGATCCCCGTTCAGTCATCATCATCTTGTGGAACCTAAACATCAGCCTCAGCACAAACGTGCAGATCCAGCCATCATGTGACGCTCATCTGGGTCTAATCTGGACCAGTGAGGTCCAGACGAGGAACAAGAACGACCTTCCATCCATCCAGAGGTCACAAACACAAATTCCTCAGTCTCGGAGCCGGCCTGGCGACACAAACAGACGGTCAAACGAGCGGAGAAAGAGCAACGCAGTCGTAAAGAGCAGCTCTGCTTTCCCAGCTAATTATCAGGCCGTGAACGTCACCAATGTGCTCTCGAAACTAAAGCTGGGATACGAATTCATCGGATTCAAGGATCAACAGTGGCCGCAATCAGCTGCTTTATGTCCTTTTTTAAATAGACCAACACAGGAAAGAAAAGGTTCTACATGGAAAAGCTCAAGACTTGATGGATGGATAAATTCTGAGTTTGTGCTCATTAAACACGGGTTTGAAGCCTGAAACTGAAAATAGAATTTAGGAGGGCTCTATTTCCGAAACAAAGGTGGCTTCTATGGTAACGGTGGACCAGCGCCGTAAAAGAGATGCTCGCTGAAGCAGCAGTTCCAACTTCCATGATTCTTCACTGTCGATCAGTGTGGACCAACAGAAACGCTGACGACAGGAACGTAAGCTAACACACCTGCTGTTGTATTTGTGCCCTGACAGCCGTAACTTTGTGTTCTCCTGTGTTTCCAATTACATTTTGGTAGACGAGAAGAAGATACGAGATGTTTACAGCTGCTGGAGAAGTCCTGAACACCCGACCCTGAAGGAGGCGGTCTCCTCCGTCCTCACATCAAGGACGTGGACGTGGACGTGGACGTGGGCCCTCCAAACTCTCCTGGGTTTGGGTCTGGGATGTTCTTCACCTCCATCTGCCTGCAGACCTGAAAGCTGAGGGAGGAACCAGGAGAACCTGCTGGCCCGTCCATGGCTTTGAGGAGGTGAGCGACAAAGATGGAAGCATTACTGAGTCTGCGATGACTTACACACACACACACACGGCAGGAAGCTCTCCTCAACAAACACCCTCCGCTCAAAGCCAGGATGGATGTGTCACATGTCAGCAGGAGCAGAATTAGGGGGGAGTTTCAGTCGCCATGGTAGCAGCTATTCAGCTAAAGCAGTCCCATTAAATCACAAGTGTTGTCATGCAGCCTGACAACAGGCAGCCAGGTTTGATGGGGAAAAGATGGAATTCTGGAAACAAAACATAAAAATCTATTTTCTGACTGTGGGCGGAGTCACGCTACAGCAACGGCGATAAGCATTTAGGATTTTTCATTTCCAAATGCTGAAAAAACCTGACGAAATGTTGTCGGTCGTCTCCGGGGGGCCACCGTTTGAAAATAATGAGTTTAGGTCTGTGGCTCCTGATGTCTGCAGAAGCTTCAGTGAAACACCGGAGCAGCTCCGCTCGTCTCCAAAACACATTTGTTACATGCTGAAATGAAACTTGAAAAATGCAATAAAGACGGGTCCATTTAAGCTAAAAATGAACGACTAACGCGCATTTTTGGTCATCTGTTGTTACAAAAGGCTCCAGCAGCGTCGTTAATGTAATTACCTGATGGTTCATCAGCATGAAATCACGTGACGTGGTTATTGCCTCCCTCCGCCTTGAGCAGCTGCAGCCCTGTGGGGCCCCGGGGCCGTAAAGGCCCTATCTCTGCCGCTGCAGCGCCACTTTTGGCTTTTATTACGCAGCGCAGGCGTGCAGCGATGCGATGGAGCGCGACCAGTTTAAAATCCAGACACCACATTTAAGACACTTTAGAAATATTGTTGGTGAGGCCGATCGGCGCAGCTTGAGCTGCATGAAGGTTGTGGGTTCCATGATGGGGGGATGGGCAGGGGAAGCGCTCCTGCCTCTCACCCAGTGACTGCTGGGATAGGCTCCAGCTCCACCAGTGACTGGGGAATGATAACGGTTCTGCCTTAGAAACTCCTCACCTGCTTGGGAACCTGATCAGTTATCTTCAATTAGCTTCCGTCCTCATGATGGACACGTGTTACAGTAAGAATAAAACACACAAACTGATTCACAACTGTGTTTTATTTCCACAAAAACTTGTGGAAAAAATCTGGATTAACAGGGAGCACTTCCTGTCCATCGCCATGGCAACCTGCGCCCTCAGACTGGGACCAGATGAGTCTTCTGGTGATGAATTCAGAGGTTCCTCATCTTCAGCTTTATTCCTGCTTGGAAAATATCTTTTCGCAAGCAAAGAAACAGCGAAAGAAAACATTTAAATGTGAAATTAGGAAGGAAACAGTTGTTTTTAATCCAGTTTAATGTTTAACCACTGAAAGTGCTTCAGATTAGAAAAGATGCATAAAAGTGTAGCGTCGCCTTTCCTCTGCCTCACACAATATTGCACGGTAGCCTGAAGTGAGCAGCTGGCAGGTGATAAATACAGGATTCTCGATGCTGACCGCTGGATCTGAGGTCAGTGGAGAACCAAGGTCAAGCTTGTCACGGCCGATCCTTCAGAGTGTAAACGCCGTTCATCACAGCAACGTTTCTTCAGCAACATTTAATGCAATAAAGAGCTCCCCCCCGTTTCCACCCGAGGCGCCGCGTCTCCGTCCGTCCGTCCTGATTAGATTCAAGTCAATGCATCAGTTTCCACTGGCTGTGGCTCCGCCCACAGCAGGGCTGGAGGCTCCGCCCACGGCAGGGCTGTGGGCTTCCGTTGCCCTCCGGAAAAATAGGCATGGCTTCTATTTTGGACGGACGGAGCACGTTGCAACAATCCAGCGCAAGGCAACGCGTGCGGCACAGGAAGTCGGGTGCGAACAAAAAATAAAACATCCGGGAATTTGTCAAAATAAAAGGTCACGTAGTTGGAGCGATGGTTTTTTACGTTATTACACGTGTGAATCATCTTTTCTTGTTCCATTTTATCTCTTGTTTGTGGGTGTGTGAAACAACATCACAAGTTAACTTCTTGTCTGTAGCAGATCTACAAATATATTATCCAGAATAACCAGAACAACAAGAAATAATCCATCTATTATTTTAGGGAACATTAACAGAATTCCCCATGGTGGAGTCACCAAGATCTGAAGAAAGGGGAAATTTTACTCCTCCAGGAACAAAGAGCGTCTTCTTCTGTGGTGGTAATATCCCGCCGTCGTACCTGATGTCGTTTTCAGTACAGGAGATTTATTTTGACAATTTTATTTTCTTCGCACCCAACTTCCTGTCCCACACGCGCTGGATTGTACTTGATTGTTGTGGCGTGCTCCGACCGTCCAGACGCCTCCGGTGGAAACGCCCGGACGGCAGAAATCAGGACGGACGGATGGACGGGGACGCACCGCATCCGGGCGTTTGCTAAAGCGAGCCTCGTCTCCATGGAGACAGTCAGGACTTGTGCATAGATACGCAGCAGCTGTGCGGGTGCAGATGACAGGTGAGGTCGCAGTAACGTCTTCTGTGTGTCCATCCGTCAAAGAAGCTTCGCTTTTTCTGTGTTCCTGCCTGAAAGTCTGTTTTCTGACTAGCGTTAGCCAACAGCGAGCATTGGAATTGATCGCTGGGCCGGTGGTGGTTTTGTTGTGGACTGATCAGCTTTCCTGCGACGCCCAGCGGCGCCATTGATTGGAGATAAGGAACGCTGCAGAGGGAAAGAAGCGCAGCACCGCTTTGCTTTCCCTGGCATGGCTTTGCCTTTGGCCTGTGGGCACACACACACACACACACACACACACTCACTCAGATACTCTGGCAGCTGGAGGTGTCTGGAGACAGGTGCTCAGACAGGCCCACAAACATGGCGGCGTGGGGCAACATTGATTTCCTGTTTGGCGTGGCTAAGCGCTGAGCGAGGCAGCTGGGGGGATCAGGGTGTGAACACCCGGGCGCCCCGCCGACTCAGAAAAATCGTGGCGTGTGTACAAGGCTTAACTGGTTGAAATGGGCCTGTTTGCGCCGCAGCTTGATTGGCAGTTTTGGCACGTTTGAACGTGTTGATGAGCGGTGGATCTGGAGCTGCTGATTCTCAAACACATCAGTCCTGGCGAATCCAACAAACGCACAGCTGTGGAGTGGGAAGTGTGAGGCGGCGTACACGTGGCCTCAGAGGTGCACGTCTCTCTCTGACTTTGATCTGCGCCGCTCTGCACGCGAGCTGTCCTTGTCCTTGCTGAGCGTGGATGCGTGTGGATGTGTGTGGATGTGTGTGGATGTGTGTGGATGTGTGTGGATGTGTGTGGATGTGTGTAGATGTGTGTGGATGTGTGTGGATGTGTGTAGATGTGTGTGGATGTGTGTGGATGTGTGTAGATGTGTGTAGATGTGTGTGGATGTGTGTGTGGATGTGTGTGGATGTGTGTGTGGATGTGTGTGGATGTGTGTAGATGTGTGTGGATGTGTGTGTAGATGTGTGTGGATGTGTGTGTGGATGTGTGTGGATGTGTGTAGATGTGTGGATGCGTGTGGATGTGTGTGGATGCGTGTGGATGCGTGTGGATGTGTGTAGATGTGTGTGGATGCGTGTGGATGTGTGTAGATGTGTGTGGATGTGTGTGTAGATGTGTGTGGATGTGTGTGTAGATGTGTGTGGATGTGTGTGTGGATGTGTGTGGATGTGTGTAGATGTGTGGATGCGTGTGGATGTGTGTGGATGCGTGTGGATGCGTGTGGATGTGTGTAGATGTGTGTGGATGCGTGTGGATGTGTGTAGATGTGTGTGGATGTGTGTGTAGATGTGTGTGGATGTGTGTGTAGATGTGTGTGGATGTGTGTGTGGATGTGTGTGGATGTGTGTGTAGATGTGTGTGGATGCGTGTGGATGCGTGTGGATGTGTGTAGATGTGTGTGGATGCGTGTGGATGTGTGTGGATGCGTGTGGATGTGTGTGGATGTGTGCGCTGCTCGCTCTGGCTGTGCAGGCTGCGTCTGTGGGAGCAGCAGACCGGACAGTGCCAGCGGCGTACAGCGCGGTCACGGCGTGACAGAGACGGGAGCAGAGCTGCTGTCAGAAGGCCTTTTTAACACGCTGCTGCTCTCCACTTGGGGAGCGTCTGACTGCCAGCAGGCTCCGCCCAGGAGAGATAAACACACAACTCCCACAGAAAGTCCACTAAACACCCCCGAAGGCTCCGCAACCCGGAACAGTCCTGCGCTCACGCCTTTGATGTTCCCGCTTCAAAGAGACGTGCAAGAATGAAAAGGGGAGCTGAGACGCACGCCAGACAGCCGAGGCACCAATAAAGAGCTGTCAGCTGATGGCGCCGTGTGTGGGACGCATCAAGGTGCACGGCAGCAAATCACCCTTGATGTGTCAAACCACTCCCACTTCCTGTTCCTCTTAAACTGACTCCTTTTTTCACAAGCGGAACTTTTGATGATCAGGTGCAGACGACCATCTTGACAGAGAGCAGCAGAAAGGCCTGTTCAAGCCAATATGTGCACGTGAGGCGCACGTGATCATAAGCGAAGCACAAAGCTTCAGCTTCCTCACCAACAGGAAGAATTCCCTCTCCAGGCTGCAGCCTTCTTCTGTTTTCACTTCCTTTTCCTCTGCGTCCATCTTTCCCCGGCTATGCAAAGGTCATCTTCCTGCCGCTGCGCGTGCACGTGCACGTCAGAGGTCACGGCATCAGCGAAGAAGACGAGAAGACCGTTCCTTCGTCCTCCAGCGTGGACGGATGTGGACAAAGGTTCATCTGAGACTAGCAGCAGTTACGGAGGAGGTGAAGGGGGAACCAGCAGAGCGGTCCCTGAACGCCTCATCTGGGTTCATCAGCTCAGTGGGAGCTGACGGAGGAACTGAGCTCCCGGAGGCTCCCTCTGACAGGGCTAGTCCAGGCTGGAGCTGCTCCCCCTCGCATCCCCGGGGGGTCGGGAGGCTCTGCGAGGCTGGAGCAGCGACGCGCCACACGGGCTTCTCGGGTGCACCTGAGGCTCCGCGTGAAAGGAGGGGAGGCCTCTAGAAGGAGGGGGCAGCTGTTTGAGCTGGTTCGCCACTGAGCTCCCTGACCTGAGAGCAGAAGGGCCAGCGGCGGCGCCTGGCTTGAGCGCAGGCAGAGGGACGCGCCTCTGAAGGCCAAGAGGCTGCAGCAGGCGGGGGCAGCTCGAAGCCGCTGCTCTGGGAGCCGCAGACCTTTGGAGCATTGCAGCGGGGGCCGCAGACCCTGGGCTGTCCTCCTCCTGCGAGGCTCCGGGGCAGCGCAGGCGTGGGCTGATGAGAGCGCTCAGTTTGGCGGGCTCGACCAGAAGGTCTCCGACAGGTGTGTCAGCACCCGGGTGGGTCGTCCTGAGCTCACTGCGGCCCTCTGTGGGGGGAGCTTTTACTGCTCGTTCCTGCTGGAGGCGCTCGCTGAGGTGGGGGTTGAAAGGCTGTAGTGTCTGAGGCTGCAGAGAAGAAGAAGGGTGGATTATAACTGTGAAAGTGCACGAAAACATCTCTGAACACAGCTTTCGTTGACCCGGTTGTTCGCTCGTTAATAGCGAAGCTATTTCAGGCCTGAGAGCCGAGAGGAGCCTGATCAGCATTTACAGTAAAAACAAGCAGAGAATGACCTTGACCGTGCGCGCGTGTGTGCCTGGAATCTCTTGAAGTCCTCCAAACTCATTTTGTCATCGCTGCTGTTTTTTCAAGAGCTGCGACGGCGGCTGGTGTGAACGCAGAATCACAGACGCTTCATCTAACGGAAGCCCCCACAGCCGGAGACAGCTGCTCTTCCAGGGACTTCACCCAACAGCAGCCGAATAAACAGCTGAAAGCGCAGCTGAGACGCTTCTACCGCGCGTAAACGAGTGCTTGGACGCGAATGGGCGCATCCACAGAGGAGAGGAGGCTCCTCTAACATGAAAGGCCCCCGCACAGCCTTCAAAATGCTAATTAATAAGTATCAGACGCACACAGACAATGATCCCACTGGTTAGGGTTAGCTACAGCAGCGGTCAGATGTGTGTTTCCGTCACTGGTCGGTGCTGCGAGCGGAGGCAAATGTCCAGGGCCAGAGCTCCATCTCCTGGTCCTCCGACCATTACTGCACCCGCAGCACGCCTAGACGCCGCCCTCACGCCACACAACACAGCCGTGTCTCTGCAGACCGCGGATCAGCTCAGCTTTATTCCAGCGCTGGACGGGACAATGTGATCAATGACGGGTGCGAGTGGCTGCTCTAATCCTGCTGAAGTCATGTTAGTACAGAGAAGAACAGCCTCGCCGTGCTTGAGTTTCAGCCGCTTTGGGCTGCCGAACGCTGGGTCTGGGGTCCCCAGCGGCGACTGTTTGCATCCACAGCCGCCTGCATCCTTCTCAGCTCTTCACCTCATTGAAAAAAGAAAAAGAGTAAAAAGCTTGCTAACGACAGCGCCGGTAAATCAGCATTCTGGCCCAGAAATGCACCCTGAGGAACCTGGAGGATGCCAGGCAATCAATTCCCAAACTCCTGACCCTGAATCCATCAGAAAAAGGGGAGAGAAAAATCAAAAGCGGGCGAGGGAGGTGAATTATCTCTGCTGTGTCTGCCAGAGGACGATGAGAGTGTCTGCAAGCTCTCCAGCTCAAAGCTGCCTTCGATTTCAGAGCTTCTTCATATTGGTGCTTAGAAAAGCTGATTTAGTCTGCGTTGTGAATTTATTACGCTCTGGAACTGCAGGAGAGCAGCATGATTATGGAGATCTTTCCTTTCCTTCTTTAATGGCTTTTGATAAAGGAGGTAGAGTGAAAGAAAGAATAATTGCAAACGCAGCTTCTATTTCAAAGCCACCTCTTCACGGGGAGCAGAACATGCACAGTGTTTCCTCCAGACTTCGTTTGGAAGAAAAACCAAACAATTACGTGAAATGAAAGAAGAAAAAAAGACACAAAGTGAAACATGGGAACGTCGTCCCAAATTAAAGCATCACTCTGACGACCACAGAAGAAGAGCTTCAAACTGAAGGTAGACCAGGTGAAAACATGCAAGTGCAAACAGAGAAGAGCATGCTTGTCAAGCCGTGTCAGCGGGGTGGAGCTTGTTAAAGAGAGGTACTGTACCACGCTGTGTCACAGAAGTACCGCACTAGCTGCTCCGCTCCTGGTCGCAGGAACATGTGTGCAGAGGCAGAGGAGGAAGACAAGAGTGGACATTCAGTTAGAGTCGCAGCAGCGGAGGGCAGGTGTTGCAGGGCGGGTGGAGGTCAGGAAAACACTGGCTGCTACAGAACGAGTCGCTGTTCGGCAAAACGCTTTAATAAACCATCAGTCCCTGGCAGAGGTTCCTCTCTAAAGGCCTCTGTGATTCCTTCAGAGTCCATCCTCCCAGCAGGAGCTACCTCGCTCAGCGTTTGCTCCAAACGATCCAAATATCAGAGCGTCAGGCTGCAGGTCGGCTAGAACTGGAACTGGAACCTGCTGTTTATCTCCCACATTACAGGCCTTCCTCTGATGGACTGTGTTTGTCTTAATTACACCCAGTCTGTGTTTCCGCCTGCAGAAAATGGACTGCGTATTTGACACAAACATTAATAAAAGAGAGCAACCGACACTGAAGCAGCCTCAGAAATCCTGTCGGCGCCGTGTGACATCAGTCACCTTCTCAGAGCCAAACGAGTGAGATTCTACGTCTTCTGCATCTTTAAGCACGTTTGTTTCTCTTTCCTAGCTTGACGTCTGTGTAGATTCTCACTCATCCAGGTCATCGTTATCCTAGGTTCGATCTCTGCGTGCAAGTGGATTTGTTAAGTTTCCTTGAAGACATTTCTCCTCCTCTCCAGAAGGCTTCTTCAGTTCTAAACTCACTTGGCAGAGCTTGAAAATACAGCCCTTGTGGACCATTAGCCACCCAGATCATTAGCACGCTAATGGTCCACAAGGGCTGTATTTTCAAGCTCTGCCAAGCGAGTTTAGAACTGAAGAAGCCTTCTGGAGAGGAGGCGAAACGTCTTCAAGGAAACTTAACAAATCCACTTGCACGCAGAGATCGAACCTTGGATCTTTCCTAGCTTCTTAATCTTCTAGCTGACGTGTGCATACAGAGGCGTAGCCGGGGATTCGCTCTTGTTTCTGCAGATACGTGACTTAAACACACACTAATTCATGCATGCGTAGAGCAGGATCCTGTAACGACGCTCTTAGACATACGCCAGGTCCACGCTTCCAAGCGGTTCCAGGCAACAGGACATGTTATGATCTGAAATGATGAAGTGCAGAAGAGGATGTTAGTGACTCACTCTGTGTGTGCTGGAGCATGCTGGCACAGGTCAAGCCCTGGTGCTGTCCCTGCCACGGGGAAAGCAACTGGGAGGGAAGCACAGCCTACACAGAGGAGAAGACAGAGGACAGAAAGGCTCACCCAGGCGCAGAAAACACACACTCCAGCTTGGTGTTACTGTTTGATCAGGTCTGCCCAGCCACAGTCACACAGTCAGTTCAAACCTCCGTGCACGTGTGTTAAAGAAAGAACCGGCGCGTGGAGCGTCTCTCTGATGCTTCTAAGCGTGGACGCTGCTCATGTCCGCACGGCTCCTAATGCAGAGAGATTCAGACTGATTGTGCCAGAGACACAGGATGAACCCGGGAGGAAACCCGGCAGGCCCAGACGAGCTGCTTCAGCCCTCGTTGTGAAGCGGCTGGAAAGCACTTCCCTGATCGGCTCTCGTCTGCGTCCTTCCCGGAACGCCAGCGAGTGTTTCAGCAGGAGTTCCGAGCACCAGCCTCCCGCAGAGGCGTCGTTTTCAGAGAGAGAAACCTGAGGCGTGGAGAACGAGAGCCTCTCCAGCCACCCGAGAGTGCACGGCAGCTTTATTACACCGTGGCTGCAGGTTAGCCTGTCAATGTCTGCAGTTTTCCTTCACCGCCAGTGTCAGAGTTTGACACGAGCACCGAAACAGAAACTGAGAAAATGAGATGGTTACTCTTTTACCAGCATCAGCACATTCCTTTTCACAGAGACCCTGTGCTCCTGGAAACAGCTGTGTGTTCTCTGTAAGCTAGCAGATGCTACGTACGCAGACCTGACTTGAAGCATCCAGTAAGGATGGTTGGAAGAGATGACCACACACACTCAGATCCAGGGAATTCCACTGTCAGACCAGCCACTTTCTCAACGGTGAAGACGGCCTAAACCTCCAGCTAATTACAACCTGCTCGCCGGCTGTGGAATTTTAGGTTGCTTTCAGTGATTCTACAACCTTTTTAGAGTATTTAAAAGGACGGATCTCTGCCTCCATCATGGTCTCTCTCTGCTCGAAGCCCCAAATCCACTACAGCTTATCTGGGATGGCTCCAGCTAATACATGAGGTCGAGACACAACATCTAATTTCTCTGACTCCGGTAATTAAATCCGCCTGTGTGTGTGTGTGTGTGTGTGTGTGTGTGTGTGATGGCTTTCAGTGATGCAACAGGGCAAATGGGGTGGGTGGAGAGGTACTGTGAAAAAGAAATTGTCCTCATATCTTCCCATCCACATTCTCTCTCTCTCTCTCAAGAAATGAGCGGAAAATACAACACCAACAATAGAAAGGACATGAATGCTGGTGATTTAGAAGTGGATGTTAAAAAGGCAGAGAGGGAGCAGGAGGAGGCTGTAATTATCCTCCTCTGTGTGGTGCTTCCTGTTGTTTCACTGCAGTTGCTCATAGGCTCATTCGTTTTCTGGGTTTTTAACGCATCAATCCTCAATCACACTTTATAGCTTAGTCACAAAAGACACGTGTGAGACAAACACAGACAAAAGGTTTGCTACTGCGTTATCTCCGAAAGAACTAGTCACATGGAGGTTTTGGCTCCCCCTCCTGGTGGTCTGCGGGACGTGCAAGCCAGCGGTGAAGAGTCATTTGCGTCAGTGAACAAACACAAACACCAGTTGCTGATAATGTGAGCACAGTAAAGAGAAGAAGATGAAGCCTGGTGGGGGGATGCTGGGAGAAACAGGCAATCGCCACATTTAAGTGTCAAAGGTCACGAGGTTACGCTGATCTTCCCTGGAGTCCACAAGGCCGGCTGTTGGCAGGATTTATCCATGATCTTAACTCAGACCTCCCAGTATCTGAATGGAAATTTCAACCTTTGGGCTACTGACAAAGCAACCGCATTTCCAAACTAAAGCTATAATAAGATTATAGCTCTGACCTTTGACATCAGAATTATTCTTGGCGGGTTCTTTCAGCAGGCGGCTACCGGCGCTGTGATACAGCAGCAGTTTAAATGCCAGAGAACAGGAAAGGGCATTTGAGGGCGTCAGAGGAAGAGAAAAAGAAGAGAGTGATAGATGGGTAGATTCTACCTTTGCCTGTGCTCGCGCTTGTGTCGGACAATTACCAGAAAGTCAAACTACATCAACGCGTTGGTGACAAAGAGGCCGAGATTGAGGAGTGAGATGGTTTAAGGAGGACAGGAAAGAGATGAAAAGGGAACCGAAGGAAGGGAAATTGTGAAAGAGATTTCCTCAAAGGTGCCAGACCTTCAGTCAGAAGGAAGAGAAGTCTGACGCCGGCTAAAATACACAGATTACAGGTATTAATCTGTCCTCCTATGATGTCAAGCGTAGAATAAAGGTTTACACTTTGCGGCTGTTGCACTATTGTTTGCTTATGCTGCTGCGTAGGGGAGGACAGAAAGGTCTGGGGGAGACCGAGGCTAGAGGAGCTTCTGCAAACAGCAGTAAACAGCAGAGGGATGAAGAGGGAAGAGGAGTGGGAGGGCTGTCAGCTGCTCTCCTCCGCTGCGAATCACTCGCCAACACTCTAATCTCTTCATTATGAAGTTAGAACTGTCTCCTTTACCATCACCTTGGCTCATTAGAGCGGGGGAGGGGGAGTCTGCGGGTCACTGTGAGAAGCTGCCATCATGGAGATTTCTCCATTGTGTGGTTGTGATTATTGCCATAGCAACTGTTAAAGCAGGCAGGGCCCCTCTATTCCTAACAGTTTGTGAGTTTGCTCCATTTATTTCTCACTTTACCATAAAATAAGAGAAAGGACAAATATTTAACCACTTGTTTAGACCTGCTCCGTGCGCTGCCTTCAGATCAATGTCGCAGCCGTCCTGCTGACTCTACCTCCTTCCTTTGTTTCCTTCGTGGACTCGCTCAGCTGTTGCCGGGTTTGTTTTGTGATTTCGTGTTCACGAGCCCTCGTCTGTGACGCTCCCGCTGCTGAGTCAATACCAGGTCCCTCCAAGCATGCCATCATGACATGATACTGAACGCCTTTATCCACCTTTGGCTCCTCTCTCTGCGAGTCTCCGCCTCCTCTCACTCGCCTCAGGTCATCGTCAAACATCCACGCTCGCCTCCATTCGGGGCGTGTCAAAGGTGAGAGAGACACAAACCTGCTGAGAGACTGACGAAGCATCCGCCAATGAGGCCGTGATGCAGTGATCAGACAGGCCAAACAGGAAGTGACCCTCCAAACTTTGTGTGTATGTCACCTGACATGCGACCTGCGCAGGGCGGTTATGGAAGCAAAGCAGCCAGTGTCCGTACTCACTGTGTGGCTCGGTGACCTCCCGTATGTCTGCGTGGCCTTGTCATGTCGATGCTGCGTCCGTTGGTCTGACATCTGTCTGTCAACCTGGCGCAGACAGGAGGGCGCCCTCTGGTGGCCTTGAGGAGGCTGAGGAGAAAGGACAGGTCAGAAATAAATATTTGCTACACTCCAGTCTTAAGCACAGTGTCCTGAGTTCATTTAAACTATTCAGTTAATAAATAGCATCCAAATGCTACTGCTAAATGTTTTAGCAGATGCTTGTGTGAGAGCGACGATGAAAAATTAGTAAAAGGGTCAACTGAACTATCTGCGAGATGCGAGACGAAGAAGAAAAGTGCGTGAAATGATGAGCCGAATCAGAGAAAATGGAGCCTGCGCAGACCCGCGGCCTCCTGACGTTAATATTTGACTCCGTTCGTGCAGCTTAGGAGCACAAACTCGGCTGTGGTAGAACCTGACAGCCGTTGCCGCCTGGAAACCTTCTAACACTGCAGCAGATAATGCTGAAATGGTGAGCGGGACGCAGCAGAGGCGCCATCCAAAAACACAAGACTGTCAGGACCGTCAGAGATGGCTCCACTTTCCTCCCTCTCATTATTTCTTTTTTTGTCCCGTTCTCATTCTCAGGCCGCCGCGTGCACCGCTGCAGACAGAACAGACGGCCACACGCGGCTCCGCCAGTGTTTTCTCATTACTTCAATATATTTGTTTTCACTTTCTGTCTCTCAGCAGTTTCCCTTCACTCCTCTCCTGACTTTCTGCAACTGCAGTAATACCTGGAAACCTGATCAAATAAACAGCAGGACAGCAGAAACAGAAATGATGGATGCTTTGCCTGCTTGTTTCCACAAAGCTGCAATTTTATTTCCCACCACCACAAATTCAGACTTAATCAGAGCATTAAAATGTCTTTTTAGGCTGGAGAAAGAAGGAGGCCGACTTCACTGCCTGCAGACGCAGCGGGCCAACCTGAGCTCCGCGGCGTGTCGACTCTCTCAGCCTCTACATCAACTCACCGATCTAAGCCGCCGTGTTTCCTTCTCTCTACCTGCAGAGGTGTTGCTGACCTGCAGAACCTGCTGTGGGTGGGAGTGGGCTCTAATTGGAGGTGGTGCAGCAGCAGAGACCAGAACAGGCGTCTCTGCTGTTTCTCAATATGGCTGAGATGTTAGAAACGTTACCCTGTACGCTGTTGTTTGCTAACACAGGAGTTTGTCAAAACTAATGAATGTTAGAGTGCAGACGGAGGAAGCTAAACAGAAGAAAAGCTGACTGGTGGGCAGGCCGAAGGTAGGGCTGCAGGTAGGAGTAGGAGCTAAATCCCAGGAGCGATGCGGGTATTTCATGGGCGTGGTCCAACATATATATCACTCAATAAATTAGCGTTCTTGTAGTTGAAGTCACAATAATAAAACGCGCTCAGACACGCGCTGGCTGCCAACACTGCAGTTCACGGGTAAGACATACAGCGCCACCTACTGTCGGGAATCGAGACTGTTACATGTAACTTGAACTGAAAGGTGTTGAATTTTATGGCATTAACAAACATATTTAATCAGATTTTCCCTCTTTCTTCGTATAGTCCATAGTCATTTACAAACTGTAAAGAGAATATTAAATGAGACAAACATTAATCTAGTAAAATACATCATAAAAGAAATGTTTTCCTACGCATTTATATTTGCTTGTTGGCACTTTAACACTGGGAATCTTTCAAAAAGGTACGATTCTCTGATAATGCATTTCCTGGAATTTAAATGAAGTTTTGTGTCGGTGTTTTTGTTGAATTTTTACGGTAAAGCTACCAGTTGGGGAATATCGCTTATCGGTTCCACTTTGCTAGAATAAGCACAATTTGCCTTGAACGTGCTATTCAGAACAGGAGGATTATCTATGGAGGACGGACTTCTCTCAGTCACTCTACTCCAGCCCGTTTGCTTTTCCAGTGTGAGATCCAATAAAGCTGGACTGATGGAAACAAACGATAAAGGAGGGCAGCAGCCAGACAGGCGGAACAATCTCAGCCCCACAGAAGGGTGACACGTCCAAAGGCATCAGACGACTGTGTGTAACCATAGCGATGATTCATCTGGAGGTAATGATTTGTCATTACGTTCATACCCTGCTCCTCTGTCCTCCTCTCCTGAGCTGAATGTTTGTTTTGCAGTATAAATGATCTATACGCCAGTCTGCACTTGCCTCATTAACTGCATGTCTATTGATCCGAAAGAGGGATTATTATTTATTTTATTCCTTCTAAGACTACGTTGACCTCAGTTCAACAGCCCATCAGCAGCAGGATTTGGACGGGGAGGAGCTCTGATGCAGCGACAGAACGCTCTGTTTGAAGCCCGTATGGGCTGCCTCCACCCTTGCCTCCGCCCTTCTGAACGCTGATGAGAGGATGACTCTATTAAAAACAAAATTGCTTTTATAGCTTCCACTCTGCAGCAGGTTTCGCTGCTGTTCGCCTTTCATCTATTCTCCCCTGGGAAGATCGCGGCGAGCTTCCGTTTAATCAGATCTGAGCCGCTTGCTGACCTGCAGCCTTGATCCATCATCTCTAATCCTGTTGGTTACCTGTGTGGCGCCCTGACTCGCGTGTATCTTACCTGTTTACAGCGACTCACCTTTTGCTCCTGTTGATGTTTCAGCTGACGACACTGCAGAGCCAGCTGAGCGATGGTTCTGTCTCGACTCCTCAGCTCGGCTCTGAGAGTCTGCACTTCCTTTATCAGCTCCTCAAACTGCACACACACACACACACACACACACACACACATAAGTGGTGTAATATTGGTTACAAAAGCACAATTGCTCAGCTGCAAAATGGGTGAAAAAAAATACCTGTGATGCGGTGGTGTTGTCTTCAATCTCCACAGGAACATCTGGTGGAGAGTCTGGATCCTTGAGCTGGAAAAGCACACACACATACACACACACACCCACAGTGAGCTGGATCAGTGACAGTTGCCTGAGGCATGCCTGGAGAGCAAATGTCCCTACCCTGGACTAAGTTTGCTCCACACCGCCGACCCTGAACTAGCGGATTCAAAACTGACTCTGGTCACATAAACGAGGCGCTGGTCTGTCATTGGTTCAAACTGCGGTGAATGTGTGTCAGTGGCTGCGGGTGAAGCTTCTGTTCAGCTGGTTATTTTCCTGACTCCGTCTTCCAAATGTGCAGCTAAGCAGACGACATGCCATCAACATTCAGCTCAGGTACCTTCAGACTAGTGCTGCACGTCTGCACAGTGAGCAGATCAATTAGGTTTCTGCAGGGCTGGAGGCTCGTGTCACTGCTTTCAGATAAATGTCATAATATAAAGCTACACAATTAAAACCAGGCTCACTAATGGGCCCATGCAGACCAACTTTCTCCCGAGGCTACGCCTGAAAGTGAGCCCGAGAACATCTAAAAGGGACATTTCACTCTTGTGTAAACATAAATACTGTCTTCATGTTGCAGGCAGAGGGATTTAAGTTCATCTGTGTGTTACTGAAACCGCCTGTGAGGGTTTGTTTTGGACAATGGAAGTTTTTTTTTGGCTTAAACGCTGCTCACTCTAACTTTTCATTTTCTTCATTTTCATTAAATGTGTTTTATTCAGTTTGTTTTTCCCAGCAAACGGGCTTTAATACACCCGAGAATTAAATGAATCTTTAATTTTGCACAGTGGACCTACAGGAAGGGTTTTTCCTTTCATTAATAAATGCATGAGGCTGTTTTAGCAGACCCAACCACACACAGCGTGGTTGTTCACACTCCTCCCGTGCCCCTGTCCTCAGGTGTGGGTGGTGGTGGTTCACACCTGGAGCAGCATCTTCAGCCTGAGCAGCTGCTTCTTGAGTGAGCTGCAGTCCTGAGCCATGTGTTCCAGCGCGAGCTCATCCAGCACCGGCGTGTAACACGGCTGCCTGCCATCGGAGGCCTCCGTCTGCAGCGGCGTGGAAGCCTCGATGCAGTCAGAAGCGTGAAGGACACGAGCCCTGAGGCAGCAACACAAGGTTTGGATTAGATTTTACTGCAAATGTGACATAACCACAAACATGGCTTTTCTGTCAGGTAAATCGAAGAAACCTGCGATCAGCCTGGAGGTGATGTGAGCCGCTCCTCGGCTGGTATTTACGCCGCCGCCCCTGCGGAACGCTCCTCTCCACATGTTCAATATTAGACATCCTGTCAGTATCTAATAGCAGAAACAAGAAAAGGTCTCAGAACAAATCTGCATTGACTGAGACGGTGAGCTGCACTCCTCCTTCTCGCCACTATTAGCAACATTTTCAATAAAATCAGGCGCTCGCTCCAGAGTGACAGGCAGCTTCGCTTCCTGCGAGGAGAAAGGACACACGATGGCGTGCACTTGGGAAAGGAACCAGCAAACTGACGACTCACACAGCACAACCTTCAGGGAAAGCACAGACCTGAGAGTTTCTACGCGTGTTCCAGATCATTACTGGACTTCCAGAGAGAAAGAGAAATGAAAAAGAGCTGAAGAAATAGTGATTTAAACCCAGCGGTGTTTCAAATACTTTACCCAAATGTCACTGAATAACACAAGAGCAGACAGCCAGGGTTATTCTCAGCAGAAACCTCCACATTCTTTCCTCTTCCCCTCAGAAAATCCTCCTTATAGAGCAGATTCCAAAGACAGTGGAAGTCAAATGGAAGACTGGTGTGAAATGACTCCTCGTCCTGTCAGCTGGTGAGCAGTTAAAGGGCTGGAGAGAGCCAAGCAACCCGGCTCCCGCCCTGCCCGGTTCTGTCTTTGTTGACAGCCTTGTTTTTCTGGGAACTCCCTAGGAACTGGAGAAGGGGAGAGTCTGCAGGAACTGGAGCCGAGTCGTGGTCTGGCTGTGCTGTCAGAGAACAGCTGAGGTGACTGGTTCCTTTCCAGACAGACTGTGGACTGTCTCCTTTCAGGGGACCCCAAAATATTATATCAGCCCCCTGCAGCGCCCTCCCTTTCTGCTCCTCTTCCCTTCCCCGCTTCCTGTTTGGTGGGAAGGTCAGGGTGTCTTGAGGAGGGAGGAACCAGCCTGGGCCTGCAGGGGTGGGTCAGCTCTGACGGGCCCGGCTGGCCATGACATGGCCTGCTATAAATACGGCCTACACGTGAAGAGGAGTAGGCAGGAAGGTCAGCCCCGTCCACCTTCCTCTCACATCCGACACATACAGCATTCCCAGCATTCCCAGCATTTCTTTGCAATCTCCCATTCCCATCACACTATTGTATTTTAAATATGTTGTAATACTGACGATGCTGCTGGGACAAGTCAATTTCCCATGTCTGGGATAAATAAAGTACTTCTATTCTATTCTGTTCTATTCTATTCCATTCCACTTCATTTGTAGCTCTTCCAGTTAACTTTTTTACATTAAAGCTGATTTTTCATTTTTTTTCTGGGGCCAAGACTAAACAGAACAGGACAGAAAAGACATGACAGACGGGTGTAATAGCTGTATTTTGCCATAGTAACTTATTAAAGCCTTCACACACGTTCTGCTGTCGTCTCAGCAAGGGTGACCTCTGACCCTGCCATGTCCAAACAAACGCTGGGGATTTTCCTGCCATTCTTGCACATCTGCGCATCTGTTCGTGTGATTAGAGCCACATCAGAATATTTCTGTTTAGCAGTCATTCAGGCGCGCCGCGTGGAAGGATGGAGCAGCTCCAGAGCAACGTGAGATGTTTATTCAAATACTGTCATGGATTTTGCAAAACCTTGTTTATATTATTGAAGTTTCTGTGAGACATATATCAGACAGATGCGTTCATTTGTAATCCCGGTCAGCATTCTTTCACTGAAGGTGTCAGCGACCTGCAGCCATCCAGCCTGAAACATTCATCACGCAGAAGCAGAAGCGAAAGGTGAGCAGTAATTAGCGGCTGGAGCCTCCATCCTGTGTACTGACCGTGGAGTCCGTCCTCTGGGAGGTCCACATCCAGCATGAGGTCGTCGTCATCCAGCTCTGCAGTTCCTGGAGACTCCAGGTTGTTCAGGATATCCTGAGAACCGTGAAGATCGACATTAGTCAGTACAGTAAGCCTTGAAATCCATCTCCTGTTGTACCCCGACGTTAGCATGTTAGCACCGAGATGCGCTGAGCAATCTGTCATGGTGGACGCAGGCATGGCATTTCGGTGTCACAGCTGTGTTTTTGGTGCCGTTAGTGGCTCCATTCCGATGACTTTATCTCCCACCCGCCAATACTTGCTTATGGAAGATGTCAAACAGAAGAGAAGAGAAAAACCTCAATTATGGATGATGTTTCTGAACAGGCTGAAAACACTTGGAGCCCTAGAATAGGCTGTTAAACTGACTGCTGCACTGCAGTCTGTGAAATTATTCAGCGAAATAATACCCAAAAGCAAAGGAATGAATTGATATTTCAAAGCTTTGTTTTTCAAGGTAATTTTGTGCTTCGTGAAAAACCGACTGGGCTTCGACTGGAAGACATAAGCATAAAAATGTTAATTACAGGAAAGCTCATGTGTTGCATACTAAGTGACTGCTCTGCAGTGGTTCGGGCGCAACCAAGGAGGAAACATCTAAGGGAATAAATCACATGCTGCTTCGGTGAAATAGAAATGACAGAAATGCACGTGGACACGGAGCTGTCTCATGTCTCATTTTACTGTCTGTTCCCAGACTGTTGAAGCTGGGCCATTGTGCAGCTTTTCACCTCCCGCCTGCTGACGCCCTCGCAGCCTCAGTCCCAACATTTGGACGCTCACAGCCCCGAGCAGCTACAGAGACGCCTGGAAATGTGGATGAATGTGGGTGAAACCAGCCCAAAGCATCAGCTCCTGCAATGTTTCTGGCCCTCTTGGAGGTTGGCTCTGAGCAGTGAATCATTTTAAAGGCGCGTGTCAGCACGGGGGCTCGTCCCCGTGCTGAGGTCAGAGTGAAATGATGCTAAATGAGCGTGCGTTTTAAAAGGCTGGTGCGGGAAGGACGGCCGGTTCTTCTCAGGTTATTGGCTTTTTGATAAAACAACCTGTCGCTCACAGACTCCCGCAGGTTCCACATGGGGATAATCATCCCGACTGCTTTCATCTAAACCGTCCCGGGTGCTGAAGTAACGGCAGGATGCTGAGCTCTGCAGCAATCAGCGCTGGAGGAAGTCTGGCTGTAGTGGTTTCAATCTCCAGAAATTAGCACCGATTTCTTCATTTGTACTTTTTTTTTCTGTTCCTTATCCCAGCATCATCAGCAGCTTAATCTCTCACTTTCATTGACTCTCTCCAAAGGAAATTACATTTCACACTGGCGGCACACAATAGCTCAGAGCAATGGAAAGATCAGGATAATCTCTGCGTGTGGGGGGAGGAAGAGAGCCCCATTACTGAGAGATCCACTCCACCAATGGTTTCAGTCTATTACTGAAGTTACGTAACAACACATGATTAATAGGATCTTCGCCTCGGAGCGTCGGGGGGAGTGAGAAAACAATTTTGCCTCACAACTATTGTCTCACAGCATTCAGCAGATGTAATATTAAATTCATTCTATTGCAAAGAATTCAGACTGTGTTGCTTAATAGCAGTTCCCAAACGGGCATGAAAACAGCAGAGTCCTTTCACACACATTCACACCGACCCAATAATAGTGTGACTTCAAACTCTGGATTTCACACATAACGCACTCATTTTCATCCAACCAGCCCAAATCCAACTAACCCAAACCCTGTAATGTTCGTAAGACCATCATAACTACAGATGAAGTTATCAACACGTGGCTAAAACGGACTTTCTAAACTTTTAAAGAAAAAAACGAGATGTAAAGCTCATTGTGGAAACTTTAATACCGCTCTTTCCTTTCTATTAGAGCATCTTTTTGAAACATCTAGCGGAAAACCGAACGTAAACGAGCATCACGACACACAATCTGCTTCTTCTGTCGTCTTTCATTTGCACGTGTAACCCAGATAAAATTGTGTTGGACAGAATTAATCGAGTCTAACTTTTCCGCTATAGGAATGGTACGTGAATGCATCCCTCTGTTTATGCGATACGCTCGCGAGATCGTGACTGACCAATCACAGCGCTTGTAGCGCCCGTTACAAACTGTCTGTGCCGGCTCCCATCAGAGGGGTTTGAGAAGGCTACGGAACAGGTGGGGTTTCTCAAACAAATCGGTCGTTTTCATTGTATACTCGTCGTAACATATTCTAATGCTTATTGATGATTGTATACAATTAGATGCCAACTAACGGCGAAGAAGCCGTTGATCACAGGCTCCGGTTGGTCGCAAGTTGTATCGAACGCGAGTTGAATTACTGTCTGTTGTTGTTGTGCTAATAGCATTAGCTTGACAATGTTAATGTATTTCAATAACCTTTATCAACTTTATTGTACGCACAACTGGATGGAGGTTACTTTGATATAAAATGCCTGTCAATAATATCGAAGGTTATGATTAATTATGAATGCATTTTCTAATGTGTTGTATATTGTATTGGTATAGAATAGAAGTACTTTATTGATCCTAGACATGGGAAATTGACTTGTTCCAGCAGCATCGTCAGTATTACCATATTTATGGGAATATTTATGTGTTATTTATTCTCTTAATGTCAATGGAATTTGTCTGAACTTATTATGGATTTATGGTGTACACAGGAACACAACTAACTAGTGAACCTTTAACTAAAATGGTCCTGTTTGTTTGATATAGGCCAGGTTCACCAGTTGGGTGACAAACTGATGGCGAGCTACTGATTGGCCTGGAACCGACGAACCTTTATTCAGCCTCTTCCTGCTGGTCTGGTAAGACACACACACACACCAAGCATTTTGCCTATGGAGAGTTAACACCTACCCTGCGTTGGACTGTTAACTTCGTCCTGACAATGCAAATTGTGTGTGTGGTACTGTTACCGATCTGGTACCCATGTTGGTAGGGGTTACTGCCTGGGTTGATGGTTATTTTCTTTTGTTGCAACTAAGGCAATTTGTAAAAGTGCTCTTAGTGAACTCAAAGCTTACAAATTGTAAATACCAGGTGTTATTGTGTGTTGTATATTTGTCATTCACTGCAAATACATTTACATACACTATATAAAAAGGCACATAACCTTGTTTTTTTCTCAATGTCAAAGATTAAATCAGATTAAACGTTCCCTGTTTTTGGCCATTTAGGATTACCAAAATTATTTTTATTTGCTAAATGCCAGAATAATAAAAGGGAGAATTTTTTTAGACATTTTTTTTATTACTTTCCTGAGAGTCAGAAGTTGACATACTCTGAGATTACTATGCCTTTAAACAATGTGGGAAAGCCCAGGTGATGATGTCATGACCTTGGAATATCCTTGGAAGCCTCTGATAGGTTTATTGACATTTGTTCATCTTTTCAAACAATAATCCACAAGTATTAACACCATGGGAATGTGCAGCCATCAAAGCGCTCATGGAGGAGACGGGTTCTATGTCCCAGAGATGAACCTGCTGTGGTCCGAAATGTGCCCATCAGCCCAAGAACAAAAAGAGCTTGTGAGGATGCTGGCTGAAGCTGGTGAGAGTGTGTCATCATCTACAGTGAAACCAGTTCTGTACCCACATGGATGAAAAGCCAGGAAGAACCATAACATAAAAAAACATAAATAAAAGCCAGATTACAGTTTGCAGATGCACACAGGGACAAAGTAGGAAAGTAATACTCAGCAAAGTAATAAAAAAAAAGTCTAAAAAATTCTCCCTTTTATTATTCTGGCATTTAGCAAATACAAATAATTTTGGTAATCCTAAATGACCACAAACAGGGAAAGTTTAATCTGATTTAATCTTAGACATTGAGAAAAAAAAGTTATGTGCTTTTTTATATAGTGTATAAAACTTCTTTTTATATAGTGTATGTAAACAACTGTAAATGTGTAAAATGTACCAACTCCTCCCTGAGCTGAACCTGATCTTCTGATTGCACTAGTCTATCATATGCTTAAACCAAATCCTTATAGCCTTAGCTCTGTTTGTATGATACACACGCTGTCACAAAGAGCTCAAAGATTTAAATAGATGTTTAAATGACAGTAAAAGTGATTATTATTGATTATATTTTATATATGGAAATACAGTGCACAAAGGGGAAGTTGAATTAAACCTGGAGGAATTTATGAGCGCACCTCAAATGTAAGGAGGGAATAATCTGATTTAATATGATCCTCTGAAAACGCCCATCATCGCTACCTTCGTTACCATCGGCTTGTCTTTCCTGTCTGACGTTTCCATTTATATGCAAAGCCCAAAGTGGTTTGGAAGGCAGCGCAGTAATGCAGTATAATAACAGCCCGCCACTGCGGCTGGAAGCTTCAGCGAGTCGTTAAGAGAGATGATGGAACGACCCTTGTCATCTGAAGACGACTCCGTCCTAAGGAACAACAAACCCCACCTCAGAGGGCTTCTGCTGCACTTGACAATTTCAAATTAAGACAAAGAAAACTAGGGTGCGCTGAAGCTTCATTAATGCCCGAGAACGCCGGTAGCCAGTATACAGGCAGCGTACATGGCTGGGAGCCCGACAGACAAGAAGCTTAAGTGCTTCACTCATTTACACTCTAATAAACTCGTCTGTCTCAACCCGTATCCACAGAAGAGCGCCATTGGAGGCAAAACAAATAAATCAGAGATAAGCGGCGGCGGTAGCTCATTTGTGAAGAAGCAGAGGGGACCAGCTGAGGGATTGGACCCTCCAGAGTTCAGCATGAACACGGAGGAAAGAGAGGAAAGGAATGCCAAATGGATTTTAAAAACGGACACAAGAAACAAAGGTCCAAAAGGAACCGGAAAGAAGGGTCAAAAATCTAAAAAGCAACTCAACACAAGCTTTGGGTCTTTGTGCTGAGTGCATCTCCCAATCAGAGGCCTGTCCACTGGCATGTGCATGGTTATTTTAGGGATAAGGAGCATAAAAATAATTGGAAAAAAAAATCCTACTGTTCATTTAACATAAATGTGCCTGCAATGTTTGACAAACGTCTTGAGCTGTACTCTTCTTTGTGATCAATGTTACATTTGAAAAGATCAACGTATAAATAATGTTCCAAAAGATTGTGATTTTCAGAACGACGCCTTGATTGTATTCTGGGGTAATTGCCAGGCAGTTGGCTACTTATCTACCTCTGATTATGCCTGGTTGCAGTGCGTGGCAAACTGTGTTGAAGCCAGCAACATTAGGAGTTACCGTGAGAAGAGGCCCTCCATTTTACAATGCCAATTTTGCAAAGCTGCTACTGTACCGAGAGGCATGGTGCATCATGGGAATGCTATTATCAGCTCAGGTAGCCCACTCCATGAATTTGCACAGTGGCATAAGCCTGCAGATAGAGCCACACAGAGATGGGGAAAATACAGGAACACACAAACCAGGAAAAGTGGAGAAGTGCGTGCATTTCTGCTCACAGACGGATGCACAGTGCCACCAAGTGGACGGAGCCTGCCACTGCAGCCGCATGGCCAAACAAGCCTGAGAAGCTCATTTGTCTTCAGACCTGTAAACTCTTCCATCTTATTGTTTCCTTATTCAACAGAAGAAAGTGCTCTGTCTGAAAAAGGAAAAACCAGAGAGGCATCAACAGATGGAAAAAAAAAGGTGCCTCCATTTACATCAACCAGGCTCATTTCCTGTAGTCAGACAGACGAGTTACGTATCTCAAAGGCTGATCTTCACGCCAGAAATGGATTCTTCTTTCTTCCTCATACCCCATTTTCTCCTTACTTCCATTTACTTTAATCCCCTTGTGGCATAGCATTTTCACTTATAGCAAGTGATGTTAATTTGTTGCAGTGAAACACAGGATTTTATCTTTTTAAATCATCTTTTTTTTACTCGTTTCAGTCAGGAAATCATCTGAGTGCAAGTCTCAACCCTCAAACAGGTTTCTAAAGTTTTGAGGACCAGCTGAAATGTGTATTCTGGACTCCACTATGTAGGACTAACACGCACCTTAAACCTGGAATGACTGTTTAGCCTTGGCATGTGATGAGGGCCTGTGTGAGCACTTGCACATGCACACACACACACACACACACGCGTCTTTATTACTTTTGTAAGGGTAATTCAGGGGCAATTGCGTCCACACCACATGACAGGAGTAGAAAATACACAGATCATGTTACATAACTTTAAATCCAGTTCATTCTAAAAAATTCCTGAGATCAGCTTCTTCGGATCGAGACACAAAAAACAAAGTCTGCTGGTTTTGTGTGCTACTGTGGCAGAGATGCATCGTCACTCATTCATCATCATTCACCTTCAGAAAACTGGTCCCAGTTTGGACCAAATGCAATAAAATCTCGGTACTCACCATGCTGTTCAGCTCCGAGTTATCGTAGCTGCCGCACTGATGTGTCCCAGTCCCCATGAAGGGCTCCAGACCATCTTCATCCCACATGTATGTCCCCCCTGAGCTGTTGGACGGGGACAGCTCCACAGAGGAAGTTTGAAGAACGTCACTCAGATTGGGGGACATTAACAGCGGCCCCTGGGAGTCTTCCATGGGGCTTTCTTCTTTATAGCCTGTGCAGAACATGTGAAGAGAGGATAAAAGATCAGAAAATAACCTAAAAAAAGGAGGTTGACAGAGATGAGAAGTTTTTCTTGCCTTCCAAGCCCATATTGTCCCAGTCAAGTGTCCCGCTGTGAAGGCTCTGAGTTTGAGTGTTCGGGGTTTGAGTGTTCCCACTGTCAGGCAGCTCTCCGTCACTGAACGCATCTTCAGCGCTGTAAAAGTCATCTAGGAGCTCTTCACCAGCATCACCTCTGTCCAGTGATGAGGCAGAAGAGAAGGACATTTCCTCCAGAGGCTCACCTGCTGCCAGCCCACAACCTGGAGAAAGCAGCCCAGCCTCTCCTCTCTTCTCCACGCCTCCACAACTTCCATCACTGTCACTTTTGAAGTCTGTGTTGTCAGCTTCAACAGTGGGCTCGATGTCAAGCGCTAATGGTGCTCCACCCTCAGAAACAGCTGGTGGTCCTTTTCCTTTGACCCTCCCAGAAAACAAAGGCTTCTGCTCAGGGTTGACCGGTCCTGGTCGAGTCAGCCTGTACCCAAAAGGCCCAGCAGGGCTTCCCAGTGACTTGGGGAGAGCACAGCTGGGCAGCAGCTGTTTCTTCAGAGCACTGGGAGTGCTGGGTGTGGGAGGCATAGAGGAAGCAGCTGAAGGAGTTCTGCTGCACTGGAGTCCACCTAAACCTCCCGAACCTCCAAGGGTGCCATTCAGACCTCCGAGGCTTAGACCTACTCTACCATTGCTCAGCTGGGGGGGCCTGAGGAAAGTGTTCTTGGGAGGCCTGAGCTGAGTGTTAGCTAGAGGCTTAGCTAGCTCCACGGCTCTGTTGAAGGAGAAAGAACGCATCATGGGCTGGCTGGTGGGCGAGGGAATCTGCTTGAAGTGGGTGAAGCTGTTTGATCGAACCATGTTGTCCACTGGCAAGGTCTTCAAGCTGTCGCTGGACTGGGAGAGACCGTCTTGGGAGCTGCTTCTGAGGGAGCTGGAGCCTAATTTAGGCCGAACAAGCCGAGACTCTGATCCTGTGGGTGCAGGAATGTTGGAGCTGCTGTGGCCTGTTTTTGGACCGTCGGCTGGCCCTGGAGCCGTCTTGCTGCCTACTTTGGGACTCATCTTCAGGGACTGCTTGGGAATGGCTTTTGGACTGGGAACGGCTAGCATCAAAGAACCGGACCTCTTCATCTTGGGTGTCGCTGGAGACCCATTCTTTGCCTCCTTCACGCTAGACCAAAGTCTGACCTTGTCTTCGTCCTCAGGCCAGGTGGGAGAAGCAGAGGTAGCAGCAGTTCTCGCCTCATCCCTTTTCCATTTCAGTGAGAACGGGGACGCACGGACAGCACCGTTTGGACACATTGCTGGAGGACTGGTCCTACCATCCTGGGCAGGTGTGACTGGCTGTGCAGAACCATTGGACAAAGGGCTGGTGCCACCACTTGAGCAGCGTCCGCCAAACTTCGGCAATCTGGATACCATGGCAGACTTACAGGGTGCTTTTTTTTCCATGAGATGCCAAGAGTGGCATGGAGAGACTGGAAATCCCACACACCTGGGAAAGAAGGAAAACAGGAAAGGCCAATTAGGAGGCTTTTCAGGCAAATTCTATCATTAAAATAGACTTTGATGTATAGACAGGCACAATATCTATAACAAGAATTTGATGACTAAAACAAGCTTAGTGCTGTTTTCCTGCTGGAGCGGTTGCATGTGTGGTTCTCTTCTAAAGAATGCTGTTAGCGGCATTAGGGATTATCTGAAAAGCTTACTCTGTACCCTCGAACTGTCACGGCAAGGCTGCCTTGATGCTTTCACAAGGTCATGTGACAAACACAAAGACTCCATTTAACTCTAAGAAGCTCGATTACACATGACAGAGTTGATCTCTGTCTCTTTATTGAAATATAAAAACCTAAATTCACAGCTATGACCAAAATTATCTGCCAGGTATACATGAAATAAAAAGTTATTGGAATGTGGAGCCTGAGGGTTTGTTAGCTAGCATCAGCTACAGCTGGCATAGGTTTGAATATGCACAGAAGGTTGGACAATGCCTGAGGGACATGAGGAAGCCATGCTGGGAAGATGACTACTATCTGGATTGTTGGGTGTGCCTGGAAAACCTCTCCAGGGAGGAGTCCAGGAGGCTTCCCAACCACCGTACCTGGCTCCTCTGAGGGAGGAGGAGCAGCGGTTGTACTCTGAAACCCTCCCTGAAGCTTGTGTCAGTCCTTTCTATCGTAGATGGACGGGAAAATGGCTCAGAAGAGCTCTGCCTCTGCCTACCTCTTCCTACTGCGGGGCAAAGAGGTGAACTTTCTCAGTAAAAATCATTCCCGTTTGCACCAAATTCAAAACTGAATGGCTTGCAGCGTGCTTTGACTCCTGGCACAAAGGCGGATACTGGGGCATTAATCCACTGGCGTGCTGAAGAAGTGGGGGAGGGCTGCAGAGTCTCAACGTGCCCCACATTCCCGTGCACAGACGCACGTGTCTGCAATCAAACAGGCTGACTAACCACTGCTGCACAACTGTCTGGCTATGCCACCATCCTAATCTGCTCCATAAACCCCCAAATCAGGTCAGCGGTTTGAGCCGAAGCTCCTCTGCCCTGAGGAGGGGGTGGTCACGGGGTGAGTGCACGTCTGTGTGGCTTTCATGGTTACCGATAAGATCAGGGGTGAGCTGCTGTCTTCAGCCTCTCAAGCTCGCCATCAAGGACTCCAACGGCCTTAAACTGTTCCAGGCATAACGCTGCTCTCATCCAGTCAAGCCAGTTATCATTTAATATCTCATCTATAATAAAAACAACAAGGAATTCTGTTTGGATTTTAATTGTCTGTCTCTGCTGCAGCACAATTAAAAAAAAAAAAAACTAACAAAAAAACCGCTAATACGCATGCAAAGGTCAGCTCAGGAGGAAGATGAATACAAAAAAGGTCCTAACAGACACAGATTCAGAGGTGGAGCAGCCAAGCGTCAGAGCCATCTGCCCACTGCTCGCATGTATGTGTGTCACTCCCCGCAGAGAAGAACCCCGTAAGTACATGTCCCAGGTCCTCGCCGTCAAGTACAAGGCCAGAGCTAGAGCAGCAAGCTCTGGGCTGCAACGGAAGCGGAGGCCTGGAAACCATCAATTATTCATCAACAAAACAGAGAACGTTACACCACAAACTCCACCAGCTCCACAGCTGGGACCCCACCGTTTTCCAGAGAATTCACCAACCAAGGACGTCAGATGACGTGACGCCATCAGCTCATGGCCCGAAGGTTGTAGGTTCTAGTCCAGGCCCGGGAGCTCGCGTGTTCTGTCCGGAATCCACGGAAATGTGGCCTGACTCAGCAGATGCTGAGAAGGTCGGTGACGTCTTCTCAGGATGGAGCTTTCTGAGAGCCAGCGAATGAGGTCATTCATTAATCTTCCCGCAAACCTTTCAGAATCAGGACATGGGAGTGTCCTTCAGACAGAGCAGGGTGGCCTCAGGACCAAGAGTCTGCGGCAGAAGCACGGCAGCGTGGCAGGCAAAGCAAAGGAAGAGGGTGGCCTCCCCTGGAAACCGGGACCAGCACGAGCAGCGGAGGGCTCGGGCAGCCTCCCCCTGCGTTTGAGTGCAACCGAAGCAAAGTGCTGATTCATTTACTGACAGATTTACGTGTTGGTGGAGTAATATCTAGACCAGCCATCCAGACAGGACAGTACTGGGCCACGCCACGCTCCCTGAAGGGATTAAAGAGTGCCATTAGAGCAGCCTAATAGAATGAGACAAGCAGCAAAGCGGCAGTGATGCTAGGCTAATGCGTATTGAGTGAAAGCAATACTGGCTCAAGCTCTGCTGGTGCATGAAGACCCTGATGTGCTGAGAGCACGCAGGCTTCGCTGGTGCTGTTTACCAGTCTAGAACTGGAAGATCACATGACAGGGACCAGTACAGCGGTCACGTTAAGGTGCGGCAGAATGTCTGCAAGTGAACTTTCACACATGGACACACCCACCACATCAAATCATGGACTCTAAGAGCAGCTTTCAGGGCTCGTGAGCTCTGGATCAGATTCAGATGTCCCATGAAGAGTAAATAAGAGGATATTACCTTGTTTAAGAGATTTTAGGCCGCCCGTTCATCCACGTACATCCTGGAATCAACCGTTACAATAAGAGCTTCATCCTGTGAAATGACTCTGCATTTTGTTTCCTCTGTCTGCTAAACCGAAAGTAGGAGAGCTCAGCGCAGCAACAGGAAGACGCTCTCTTGAGGTCGGCCCGGCTGCTGTCTGCATCTCTCCTCGCGTGTCTGAGTGGGTGGAGCCAACAGCGACTTCATGGGTGTGTTAAATATTTGATGGAGCATCTTTTTGGAGCCTGAGATGCTGAGCTGGGATCAGTCCTTTCAGGGGCCAAACGAGGAGAAGGTGCACAGTTAAAGGTTTGGGAAGGAAAAGCAAATCTCTGATGAATGGATAAAACAAAAGAGAGAGAACTTCCCATCACCGGGGATCATCTCCAAGCCACCCACGGATCATCTCCTCAATACTTCACCGTCCTTTCTGCTCAACTCCCTCTGCTGTCGCTGTTAGGCTCTTTGTTTAAACGTTTCCCTTCACGTTTGTTGAAGTCATGGCCAGAAAACAGCCTCTCCAGCAGAGCAACCTTTCTACTCACCCAGGATCGGCCTGTTTAAATAACACACACCGCGTGTGTTTGACCACCACAAGCTGTGTTATTCTGGGTGAAACGTTAGCTGAGGAATGGCCGCGAAAGCTAGTGCACCTTTTTAGAATCTCATTTCAAACTTCCTGGAAAGAAAATATGACAAACAGCTTCTGATGACGCACACAAAATAAAAAAAACCTGTGACAGCATCATCCTACACCTGACCCCAAGGTCACGACTCAACGGCCTGAAGGATTACTGAATGGGATGTCATGGAGAAGGAGCCTGGTGAAAGTTGAATCCAGTTAATACAGGGCAGACGGCGCTAGTCCACTGCGCTGTAAAAACACATGCAGCCCTTTTAAAGCACACGGTGGTGATATGAAACACTCGTATTACTACAGCTAAGTGGTTAGCGCCCCCACACGCGTTCCAACATGGATGATTCGGCTTCGGCTTCCACTTGTTTAACGCACCTTAATTATTATCCTTAAGCAAACTGCTGAATGAATCACCATAAATTCCATCATCCAGCCAACAAAGACATCTTTTACTTCCTGCTAGCGTCGTGCACGTGAGGACATGTGTGCAAACACGCTGAGAGCAAAGAGCCGAACAGCAGCACCCAACACAGGACGTCATGAATGAGCCTGCACGTGGATTTACCGTGCATGTGAGCACTTCCTGTGCGGGTTGCTTTATTCTAGCAACCTTTGCTGTTAGGGGAACTGATAGCCCTCGTGCACTCCGCTACGCACGGAGCTATTCCAGGCCCTGGTGCATCTGTGCTCCTGCTCAGGGATGACAGAGCTGATAAGCATGGCTAATTTTAGCCCTGGTGATAGACCGCGTGGGGAGAAGCGAGCGCACGGAGGATCAGAGCAAAGTCAAAGTCAAGGCGGATCTGCAGTCTCTGAGCTCCACGCACAGAACGAACGTGCGCGGGAGACCCGGGTGATGTCATCAGCGTGCAGGTCAAAAGGTCAGCCTCTGTGTGGGTGAGAGGAAACATACACAAAAGGACCCACAGGTGACACCGCTGTCAGAAACGACAACGTGTGTAAATGTGGCGAAGTCACGGCTCGCGGTCTGAGCTCGCCACCTTCTAACCAGGCTCCTGATCTGAGTGTGTGTTTTCTGCCATTGTCATATAAGTGATTGAACTGTTATCTCTGCTGAGTTAGGCAGCTCATCGTGGCGTCAGGAGCAGCCACCAAGGTGCCGCAGCCCCCTGGAATGACGAGCATGCACGATGACCAGGAGGGGGAAACCCCGGGTACCGCCTGCTGTTTGGGAGGTTAGGCTGTCAAAACCCAGACGGGCGTAGACATTCAGCTGTTGGAGGGCGTCTGACTGTAAACACACCCTCCAAACCCTCTGCAAACAGGTGCTTAAAGGAACACACACACACACACACAGGGAGGTAATGCATGGAAGCTTAAAACGGAAACACTGACAAGAAACTTCATTTGTGTGAAAACAGAAATTATAGGAGAGCCTGAGGATTGTCTGGGATCATTATAACATTTACATTATACGGAGAACCTAAAGTTATATAATCTTACTTACATGTTTATTACGTAAAAGAGCGGTTATTAACGGTACAGTGAGTGCTGTCCACAGCATGTAGCGATGTTTAGATGTTATGAAATAGCCTCTGGGATGCAGGAATATTTGGAGGAAAGTTTCGTTCGTGCTCGTGCATCCTTTTACAACCAAAGGTGTAATCAAACGCACGAGGCCGCGCTTACCTGGATTATGCTGCGAGGAGCATATTAACGAGGCTCGGTGATGGGTCAGCACATGTAGACACAAACACGAGCTAAGCAAAGCTAGCAGCAGCAAAAGGTCCCGTTTCCGTTGAAGTGTTCAAAAGCCCTTTTCTAGCCCATAACTGTTACTGTCGGAAAAGTCCACTGACAACAGCCTCCGCTCAGATACCCAAATCCCAAATGTGTGTTAAATATAACTACGGAGAGAGTTGTTAAGAAATCCGCCAGTGTGAGGATAATTCCTCCCAGTTCCGTGCGGCGGCTGATTCCAGTTTGGCGTCCAAAACAAACCAGCGGAGCCGCCGGTGCCTGAGCCCGGAGTTGGTCGCAGTGTCGGCGGCGAAGAGCGGATCGAAAATATCCACCTCAGAAAAGACACGAAAGCCCAATCCAACTGGCAAATGCGGGGAAAGCTTTCATTTGAACAAGCAGCATCGCCGAAGTGACCACAACAGGCGGCCGCCCGAGCAGATTGCCTCCGCTGGTCGCTCCGACACCGACTGACCCCAGACTTCCAGCGGGGCGGAGCGGAACGACGACACCTGCAGGCCGAGTGGAGGTATTACAACCCACCTTACGGCTCCCGTACATTTGGAAATGACAGGAACTACACGTCCACAAAACGCGTTATATTTCCATTTTTTTTTTTTCCATTTTTAGGATTTCATACTCCGGGAAAAACAAGGCCGAGACGGGTAGAAATGTAATATCGAAACATTTTATGTTTCATACGCAAGGAAATAAACTGCAGTTGGCAACATAATGACAGCGAAATTTGATTATTCCTGCAAAAAGATGGAGATGAAGTCCACGGCTTAAAGTGTGTTTGCACAAATTTTGTGGATGATTGACATCTTCCTGCACCAGTATATGCCCTTCCGGAGAGAGAGTAAAAGATTTACTATATTGTGTGAGCACAAACTGTCAGATTGTGTAATGATTTGATAATGGAAATCATTATCAAATATATATCGAATGCTTTAGTTTTAAGAATATAAAATTAAGGACCACAGTGTCACCGTTGTAACATGAACTTTGAATGCCCCCGACTCTTCCTTATAAGGCTTTATGTCTGAACTTAAATCATTAAGTTTTTAAGGATAAATGGGTCTGGGTTCTTATGGGTTAAAACCAAATGTTTTATACCTAATAAAAAAAACTCCTTCAGTAAAACTTCACCGCGACCACACGAGGGCAGCATTTGACCATGTGTATAAAAATATCAACAGCCAATAAAGCCTTTCTTTCTCTTACACGCCTCCAGTTTTTACTTGTTTTTTCTCAACAAACATCACATTGGCACTTAATCCTCTTTACCCCCGTCTCATGGCGTCAGTTTTTCATGTCATCCTGTCTCTTGCATCCATCCTCCCACCCAACCCCCCGTTTTTCTCTGCCAGTCTGCAGTGACAGGTTTGGTGGGAGTAAAGCTGGCTGCGTCAATGTCAAGCCATTCCCAGCAATGATAATGTTTATTACCGCACTGCTCAGGGAGTAACACAAATGGAAGCGCTACCCTTCAGCGAGCGTGAGGGTGCAGGTGAACTGACAATGACAACGTAATTCATCTTCATCTTTTACATCACAGAGTTCACCTATCCCAGACTTATATTATTTAGATGAATGGATGTGTTTCTGACCTCCCTCAGCCAACTGGGTTGCTTTTTCAGGTCATGTGACCCTAACAGGACCCAGAAGGTGACCCTGCAGGAGTGGATGCACGGAGGCCTGGTTCCACACTTTTATGGGTAAGCCTATGTTTTTGGATCAAATTGTATAAAAACTTGCTGGTGCTTTGCCTCCATCATTTGAAGAGCAGAGCAATGGCCCTCTTTTCTTCTTTGTGCTGTTTTATCAGGAAATCCAGTCTGGATAATTGGGAGATGTCCAAGCCCTCCATGGGTTTGCCTAAGGTCTTCACAAACTCCGACGTCTTTGAGCAAAAGAGAAAGAAATAAACATTCCATTTTAAGATTAATATAGCAGACTGAATGTGAAAGACTTTTATAAGACATTCATGAACGCAGATTATTAGTCGGTAAGTATTTTACACACACACACACACGCACGCACGCACGCACACCTTCATCCTGGGAGCATCTTGGTCTTTTGGCTTCTTGGTTGGTATGAAGGGTATCCTTTTCATTTTCTTCTTCTGCTCTCGGCCCTCGTGACACACTTTGGTGTTGAACTGCTGCTGCTTCTCCATCTGGGGGCAGCCATCAGAGGCTGCGCTTGCACTCCGCTCACCTTCTTCTCTCCTCGGTGGCTCCTCGGTGGGGCTCAGCACCTTGTATGAGCCTGGTATGGTAGTAGATCTGAAACACATGTTTTATTACAGTTTAAGGACAGCAAGGAGGAACCTGCCACTGTGGTAGGGTGTCAGTACATTAGTCATAGTAAAATAACATTTAAGGCTTTACCTTTCTCTTGGACTGTTCTCCAGGCCTTGGAGGCAACATGGGGGAAGCTCTTGTTGAGGCAGGCATCTGCTCGCTACTGGATGGACTAAAGGCTGTGATGAGGTTGTACACAGGGACGGCCGACTGTCTCTGAGGTCAGCTGTCATTTCTGGAGCGTGGAGATGTTCAGGTGAACGGGACGGGCTGGAGGAGTTTTCCTGCTCTCTCTCTCTCCTGATGATCTGAGCGACCTGTTAGGAGTCAAAGATTGCTTAAAGATGTCGTGATTTCAGTATATTCAACCCAGTTAAAACCAGGAAGAGTTTGGGAACCGGTGACTGTGACTCTTCCTCTGGCCCGTTAGCCCAACGCTAGGCATCAGTGCGTGCATGGATACAGACGACCAGCCTGTCGATGTGGTGCAAGTCTCTCACCTTCCTCCTGGGAACCTCTTTGTCTTTGTCCTCTGGTTCCTTGGTTGGTGTGATGGCTATCTTATTTGTCTTCTTGTTCTTCTTCTTGGCATTTGTATTCGCCCTCTTTCGTCTCATCTTCTCAGCCTGGCGACAGTGACAGAGTGAGAGAGGAGAGAGACAGCAGCAGATGAGAGAAGATGCTTAAACTCACTGAGCCCCTGCTCCCTTCAGACCCTTCTCTGGTGTTTCAGCCATCCTCCACCTGTCACGGTGGCTGTGAGACATCGGGGCTTGTACCTGTCTCGGGTCAAATTCTCCCGCCAGGACAGGAAAAAGCCACCCGACAGCGACGTGAAAGACTGGTGGAGTGGCGATCTGAGTGTCATGTTTTTAAGCAGAGATTGGTAATGATCAAACCATTATTGCAGACTGTATCAGAGCCTGCTGCTTTTTCTTCATCCAAACTAAGTAACCGTCACAGGCTGCGCTTGAACTCTGCTCATCGGCCTTCCTCCTCGGTGGCTCCTCCAGGGGGCTCAGCACCGTGTAGGTGTCTGTGATGGGAGCTGACCTGAAACGCATGTTTGTGTGCTTCACGTGAACAATGAGCATGCTTTGTTTCATTACAGTTTATGGACAGCAAGGATGAACCTGCCACCATGGTAGGTTGCAGTACATTAGTCATAGTAAAATAACATTTAAGGCTTTACCTTTCTCTTGGACTGTTCTCCAGGCCTTGGAGGCAACATGGGGGAAGCTGAGTGTTCTCTTGTTGAGGCAGGCATCTGCTCGCTACTGGATGGACTAAAGGCTGTGATGAGGTTGTACACAGGGACGGCCGACTGTCTCTGAGGTCAGCTGTCATTTCTGGAGCGTGGAGATGTTCAGGTGAACGGGACGGGCTGGAGGAGATTTCCTGCTCTCTCTCTCTCCTGATGATCTGAGCGACCTGTTAGGAGTCAAAGATTGCTTAAAGATGTCGTGACTTCAGTATATTCAACCCAGCACAATAACCGTCCCTGCCACTGTTGTAGTTTAACCAGGGCAAACCAGTCAACAAATTATCAACTTCATCTCTCAAGCACTTCTCCGGAGAAACTCACTTGGAGCTAACCGCTAGGCTAACCATTGCTAGGCATCAGCACATGGATGGATACAGACGACCGGCCTGTCGATGTGGTCCAAGTCTCACCTTCATCCTGGGAACCTCTTTGTCCTCTGGCTCCTTGGTTGGTGTGATGGCTATCTTAGTTATTTTCTTGATCTGCTCACGGACGGTATTTGCATACTCCTTCTGTCGTCTCATTTTCTCAGCCTGACGACGGTGACAGAGAGAGAGGAGACACACAGAAGCAGATGAGAGAAGATGCTTAAATTCACTGAGCACTGCTCCCTTCAGACCCTAAAACAAAAAAGTTATTATTTCCACAGTGAGCCAGTCATTCCAAACATGAAAAACCAGACAATTCCACAGGAATTGTGACTGGGTGCCTCCGCCCCATCCATCAATTTCTTTGGTTAAACCTTCATGTTTGTTTAGGAATCCATGAGTACTTACAGCAAACAACTGTGTTAGCGAAGGTTTACAACATTCAGGAACTTCATTGTAGGTATTTTCTTTATCTGCACCATATTTGTTTGGCATCTGAAAGACCAAAACCAGCATTTAATGACTGTAAACGACATCATGACTCACTACATTTCATGCAGAGACAGAATCCAGACTTGTGTTGGCAGTATCTGACCTCACTGTGTTTTATATTTCTTTCCATACTTTTTGACTGTGGTTGAAAAGAGTGCAGTTGCAATACCGCATATCATAGTTTATATTGTTTTTTTTGCTTTGAATTAAAGAACCTTTGACCTTTGAAAGATCAAAGGTCAAAGATTCTTTGATCCTTTGTTCCTGGACCTTTGTGCATGTAGTGTCCTTATCAACATTTTTAAAACCAAACAAAAAATGTTGTTTGACAGATCAGATCCAGCAGTTCATTTCACCGTCCTGTCCTTACGCGCACGGGCGCGCAGTGTCCGGAGGAGGGCGCCAGTGTGCAGTGTTCGCAATTTTCCACTGTGCGTGACAAATCAGCCCCTTTGTCCTTGCTGGACCAGTCCCTGCACGGAGGAGGAGCTCAGCCAGTTTTCATACGGTGTCCTGGACTGGTTCCTGGACTGGTTTCTGGTCCAACTCACCTGATGCTCCATCCCAGAGCTGCCTCAGCCATGAATAAAGGACCCAACGAGCTCAGGTAGGCAACGTCTGCACGAGTAGTCATCCGTGATGCTGATGCTGCAGGTGCATGTCTGCATCAAAGTGAGAAATTAAAAGTGTATATGTATATAACATAATTAATTTAATAAACTAGAGCTGATCATAGCATCATTTGACCCCGCTTTACCTGTCACAAAGATTTTAACACCAGACCTCAACTTCATGCTGCTGTAGTAGTTTTTCATGGACAGTTTAGTTAAAATCCTATATTAACACAAAGCTTTCAGTGGACTGTATTTACTTGTGTGGTTATGCAGAGACACAGAGCTCAGCAGACAGCACATATAAATAGGATGTGGTCAATAATCACTAAATTATTCAGAGATGAGTAAAGGGATGAGCTAATACCCTCCTGAACGCCACCTTGACCTTTTGCCCTCAAGGAGACTCATGTATTTTATCAATATGAGAAATGATATCCAGTTCTTTGAAAGCTTTTATTTATCTCTGATACCATGTATTTAATGTAGAGTAAATCCATATCTAACATACTGGTTTAACAAATTCATCGTCAGAGGTCATTTTTGTAATAATACATGAGCAAAATGAGTTTTATTGGAAATGAGGGGACGTCAGGGCTAATGTGTGCGATTTGCACCTTTCATACAGTTGTTAATACAAAGAAAAGACAAAGTCTGGTTCATCAGGACAACCTTTTTGTCTTTTTCAGGAGACGTTTACCATGTTGGACAGGGACAGAGATGAAGAAGCTGAGGAATACTCCTCCCACCACTCCATTAACACTGCTGCCTTTAGTTCCTGGTTCAGGTCACATTGATGACTTCAGTTTGCCACATTTCCCCCCTCTGAATACACAGCGCCGTGGTAACGTGACACTCAGATGTGTGTTTGTCAGTGTGTGTGTGACACTTGCACGAACCTCCGTCTCTCTGCGGCTGATCTGGGGGAAATACGGAGGGGTTCAAATGTCACCCTGGGCTGTTTCAGCTCTGTGACCACCATGCTGTTCCCTCTGCAGGCCCTCCATACATTCAGCCGTGCCAATATCCGCTTCCTGTGTCCCCGTCCTCTCCAGTCACATGACCATACCCTCTTTCCATCAAATTTCCCCTCCTCTACACCGAAGCCTTTCTTCCTCTTACATGCCTCCAGTTTTCACTTGATTTTTGTCAACAAACATCACATCATCAGCACTTACCCTCTTTTCCCCCCCGTCTCATGGCGTCATTCTGTCTTGTCCTCCCATCTCTTACATCCATCCTCCCTCCCAAGCCCCCGTCTTTCTCTGCCAGTCTGCAGTGGCAGGTTTGGTGGGAGTAGAGCTGGCTGCTTCAATGTCAAACCATTCCCAGCAATGATAATGTTTATTACCCACTGGGCATCGCGCTGCTCAGGGAGTAACACAAATGGAAGCGCTACCCTTCAGCGAGGGGGCAGGTGGACTGACAATGACGATGAAGAAGCCCGTGTAGTTCATCTTCATCTTTCATATCACCTCACCTTTCACGGACCCGTCTGAGTGAGATGAATGGATGTGTTTCTGACCTCCCTCAGCCAACTGGGTGGCGTTTACTGGTCATGTGACCCTAACAGGACCAAGAAGGTGACCCTGCAGGAGCAGACAGCCCGTCTGGTGGATGGAGGCCCGGTTCCAGAACAGCATCATACAGTCAGTCAGGTGAACAATAGTCAGCTGAAACAGTTTGTAAGTTTAGTAAAATGATTTTCTCTTTTCTCCACAGCAGTGAGAAAGTCAAAATTACCTCCTTGTGAGCAGTGCAGCGAAAGGAAAAACAGCAGGATAAGATGACGTAACCAGAGACGAGAACAAGAAAGATAATCTGTGAAGGGGTGAAGACAAGGAGAGAAGAAGCATCGTATTGCACCAAAAGAAGAGAAAGAAGGAGAGGAAAGTGGACGAATGAAGGCGGTAATGCAGTAATGGAGTAATGTATAAAAAATGGATCAGAAATGAGGGAAAGATTGAGAAGGAAGAGCGAGAGAGGGGTGGCAGAGAGAGAACAGCTGAAGAGAAGAAGAAATACAAGAAAAAGACAGAATGCTGACAGATCAGAAACAGAGTTGGTCAAAAAACTTCATGCCTGAGAGCTGAAGCGTTTCCATAAAAATAGATTCATCTAAAAGCTCTCTCTCTCTCTCTCTCTCTCTCTCTCTCTCTCTCTCTCTCTCTCTCTCTCCTCTCTCTCTCTCTCTCTCTCTCTCTCTCTCTCTCTCTCTCTCTCTCTCTCTCTCAGCTTGTTTGTCTGCTTTTTTTCGTGTCTTTGCTCACGGATCAACTTGTGTTCATGCTGGCAGGCCAATAGCAGGCTGACCCCGTGGCCTCTCTGGCTTTTAATTAGCCCCAAAGTTGTCATGCCTGGAGGATGAGGGGCTGACAAAGAGGATGGGGAAGGGGGGCTTTCTTCTTCTGAGATACAGATTCAGAGCAGAAGTGAAGCCACTGTGAGAAATGTACACTGACTGCTCATCAGACCTTCTGACTGACTAATTTACCAACTGTTGGCCCGGCTGCTTCTGGAAGAACAAAAACACTGCTCTGCTTCCTCCACCAGCAAACATCTGTCCTGGCTGCTCGGTTCTTCACCTTCTCAGGAAAAAAAGACCAAAACAAATAGCTCAAAGTGGGCTGCTGGGGCCACGCGGGTGGTCCAGCTCAAACACCTCCTCCCTCCTCAGCCATCAATCTGTCTTTGTCTGCGATTCCCACGTTACCCCTGAACAACATTTTTTTCCCCCACCTCTCTCCGTCAGCTTCTAACCACCCCCACCCTCACCCCACACAGGGAGGGTGGGTGTCGATCGATCCGCCTGATCCCACTTTACCTTTCCCAACTCGCCAGTTTGAATATTAAGCTCACCTCCACCTCCCTCCTGTGGCCTCTGTGATGTTCCGATCTAAACTCGTGCTCTCTCTGTCTTTCAGACACACACACACACACACACACACACATGAGCAGGACTGACAGCTCAGGAGCAGATGGTGATGACATGTTGTTAAAAATAAATATTGCTGTTAAACTGCTCGTCAGCGAGCACGCCCTCCCTCATGTCCCTGTCTCATCATCATCATCAATCTCTCTCTTTCACATTCACTCTCTCTCTCTCTCTCTCTCTCTCTCTCTCTCTCTCTCTCTCTCTCTCTCTCTCTGCGTCGGTCATATGCCAGCACAAACCGACTCACGGTGGAAGTAAAATTGTTAATCTGTTCTTCCTATAAGCACAGATTAATGAGCCTAGACCTGAATAATGGATAAAAGAGTGCTGCAGTGTCTTCACGTGCGTTTGAGCCTAATGAAAATTTCACCCTCGCTTTCCGCCACTTTCCGTGCAGACGGACTCGGTCCTGCGACTGTTCGATGATAAATTATGAAATGTGACACATGAGGAGTGGAGCGGTGGGATCAAAAGAGAAATTGAGGCCATCCACGATGGCGGAGAAACGGGGAGCGGGAGTGTGTGCGAGCTGTGTGAGCACGTGCCATCCAGGCAGCATCAGTTCCAGCTTTGACAGATGTCAGACAGATGCCCCACAAAACAGGCAGTGGTTCTGGATTCTTGTCCCCACAGAAAAAGGAGCAGGCTCGTGCTCTGCCAGAGCGCCAACTTTCAGAACTTCTCCGGGACTCGAAAGCGGGCCAAACGGAGAAACTTTCAGAGTCCAGCAGCTCCAAAGAATCTCAGACAAGTTGAGTAAGTGTCACACTTTTATTCTTCTTTAAAGTGATTTGAAAAGTGTGTGTGTGTGGTCAGACAGTATTCCCTCAGAGTGGAGTAGATTCCATTCAGAGTGACCTCGGTAGTCCTGCTCTGAAGTACCTGCTGAATGGTGAGAAAAGGCCTCGCGTGCAGGGGGAGCGAGCACCCAGAGCAGCCGTCCTTTGTCTGCTCTCTGCTGTTATTGATTAAACAGCCCAGAAGCAAGAGAGCGACGCGAGGCCCACCACTGTGTAGCGATGGGAGAGCCCACGCCCCTGGGACCTGTGAGACCTACACTTGACCTATACGTGGAGGACGTGTGTGAACACTAACAGTCTTTCCAATCGGACGACATTATATTATGCTCTCACTGTTCACTGCACTCAAAAATGGTTCAGTGAGTTTAAGATGAGTTTAGAGGTGAAAAGAGTAGAAATAGAAAATGAAATGAAATCCACCTGTGTGTCCCACACAAGGATGAAGAATGGTGCTTTTTTCCCTTAAATGCTCTGAGGCCATTTCACTTCAAATAAAAGCACAAAAAGGGCACATTTTAGTGTCTCTGCCATCATGTAGTAGTGCTAGAAGATGGCTGGCTTCAGTCTGAAGTGTTCTAGTCCAAGAAGCTGGTAGAAGGTGTGAGGACGAACCTCCATCCCAGTCAGCAGCCTCAAATACAGATGCTATCACAGCAGCCAGAGAACAGTTAATGCATTTAACTTTTACACCAGCGCTCACGAGAACTCTCTCTCTCTCTCTCTCTCTCTCTCTCTCTGTCTCTCTCTCCTCTCATCACCACCCCCATTCAGCGACCTCACTCAGTCACTCACCCACTCGCTCCCTCACTCTCAGACTGCTCACAAACACACACAATCGCACACGAGCCCATTTGCAAGCGAGCTCTGTTCACTACTAAAGAGAGGGAAGAGGAGAAGAAGAGGTCTCCATGTGGAGTTAGGACTGGGAGGCTGCTAGAGGTGGGACACCTGAACGGACACCTGAAGTGACGGAACGAGGGACAGAACCTTGTGGGAGACGGAGGAGCAAGAGGAACACCAGAAAACACGCGTCCATCGCTTTTCCTCTCCTCATCGCCGGCTCTCATCACTCACTCCTCCTCCATCTGATCACATCCCTCACTCTGTGCTCCAGGAGAGAGAGCGTGCAGGTAGAGATTTACACGTATGCATGGATGTGCTTGTCCTTGTAGAGCAGGAGCGCGTGAGTAAACGTCTGGACGTGTGAACTTTTCGGACTGTGTCTGGACGTGTGTGTGTGTGTGTGTGTGTGTGTGTGTGTGTGTGTGTGTGTGTGTTGCAGCAGGTGATTTTCAGCAGGATCAGTTTCATTGTTGCAACATTTCTGCTTGTGCGATTCTGCTCCTCTTTTCCACCAGTACGTCTCTCGGCTTGGGGAGGATTAGAAGAGTGGCAGGAAAAAGGAAGGAAGGAGTGAAATTACAGAAGTAAAGAAGTAAAAGGTGGTTTTGGGAAAAGGTCGTTCATTTAAAGGCAAATGCAGCAAATTAGGATCCAGTGAAATGACACGTCCGCGTCACGATAGCCTGCCATCATGTCATCAAGCCTCCCAGCCAGCCCCAGTGTGAGGACAGCAGATCCTGCAGGGACCACCCCCATGCCATTTAAGCTGTCCCTGCCCACAGATAACAGCAGGCAGATGGTCCTGCCGGAGCCCGCGTGAAGGCAGACGCTGCATTCAAGCTGCCCTTTCCTCTGAAAGCAAGTCTGCATCAACTTCTGAATCGAGGGGCCAAATCAAATTTGAAGCAGAAACAAAAACAAGGAGAGAGAGAGAGAAGAGCTGGAGTTCTCTCAATTCAATCCTAGACACTATCCAGAATAAATAAAGTCCTGGGAGGAAACTCATCAAAAAGAAAAATAAAGCTCTGACCATCAAAGTCCTGGGTATTTATTTCTAGAGGCTGCTGGTTAACTTCCCCTCGCTCCCTCGCTCCGTCTCTCCGGAAGACTCAGCCTTTTTTAAGCTTTATGAAAATTCTATTGGCTATAATTTGCCGAGGAGCCACATGCATATTTAATCAGCAGGCTCGTTTTGAAGAGACAAGCTGCCCTTTTTCATGTCTCCATCTTTACAGAGCATGAACGGGGGTGGGGGGGGCACAAGGTCGTGCAGCCGTCTGCTAACATCCACCACAACGAATGTGCCGAATCCTCCAGCGATGTTTTCTTCCTGCTCCAATTCAACCCCCATCACACTTTCTCCTCTCCCCCTCTCCGCCTTCTTGCCTGTAATTACTCCAGCGTCCTCCTCTTCTTGCTCTCCATTTCCACAGCCCTCCCTCCCTTCCTCCCCAGCCCCCCCCCCCCACACACACACACACACACACACACACACACACAATTTCAATCTGTCTCTCTTCCCCTGCACGACTCTCAGTTCCAGCTTTATGGGTCGCTCGTTCTCTCTCCGTGCAGGAATAATGAGCAGCGCCACTTTGTAGCTGTGTGACAGTTTGTGAGTTTGGATGTGGGAGCGTGGCGAGGCCCAGAGCTCTCAGATGTTCGCTCGCGTAGCCGCCTTCTCGCTTGCGCTGCGGCGTCATCTGATCTTTGGGCACAGCTCCGCCACAGCACACCTTGTTAGAGGGAGGCGGGGGGTATTTGTGTGTGGAAACTGTTTGACTTTGAACAAATGTGTTTTCTCTGGGGACAAAGAAGAACAGCGAAAGCTGTAATCATCCGGTGGACTGTCACCAGATCACAACAGCCCCTCCACGCACAAACATACACACAACACACTAGTGGCATATATGTGATTTTCCTCTTTGCTCTGCAGGCCCGGGGTGTTACAGGGTGGTGATTTCTTTCCCGCCCCATGAATAATTCTCTCTGAATACCACAGGACCTTCCATCATATCAGTGAACCACCAGTGGCTGCAGCTCTTTAGTGTTGAAAATGTGAGCGTGTGTCGGAGGTGTGTGTGTGTGTGTGTGTGTGTGTGTGTGTGTGTGTGTGTGTGTGCGTGTGTGTGTGCGCGTGTGTGCATGCATCAACAGGCCACCTCCACCGGCTCTGACTTTCATCCATGTTTTCAGGTTCTGACGTGGCGACACCGGAACGGCAAGGTCATAAGAACCCCTCTGAGAGATGGCCCTGGCGTCCCTGTCCTGGTGCCTTTTCACACTGGTGTGCGGCTCCTCGTGGCTGCAGGGACACTCGGCCCTGGCGCCCGAGAACGAGGTGCCACTTCGTCCCACCACATGGCTCCAGGAGGGAAAACTCACCCCCATAACCCTGCCGAAAGGACGAACTCGCAGGTAGGGTCAATGTACTCAAATGACATGAAATGCAAGATATTTAGATATGAAATACTATAAAACTGAAGAGCGATGATGCAGAATTATATTTATTTTGTACTTATTTTAGTTGTTCTGCTAAATGCTTTGCAGGATTGCTGATGCTAATATTTAACCAACATACTTCAACCTACAAAAAAAAGAAACAAGGACACAGTTAAGCTAACAAATAACAGCCAGAATAGAAAACCATTTCAAATGAAACAGGCAGTCTGAATGGAGGAGTATTCGAGTCGAGCTGTGGGAGTAAAACAACAAGGCAGAAATAGGCTGGGGAACCACTCCAGGGAACAATGAATAATTTACCTGAGGTCTCTGGGTCCTCAGCTTGTTTTGTTCAGGCTCAAATCCAAATATTCAGTAGCCCAGAGGTGGGCAAACTGAGGCCCGGGGGCCACATGTGGCCCGATGAACTATTTAATCCGGCCCGCAGAGCCTTCACGATCATTTCTCCAAAAGCCAAATGAAGAGGGTTGATTGGTTAGAAAAAGGTCCAGACCCCCCTTCAGCTAGCATGCTAACATGTCCTCTCAAGAAGGTGGGGCAAAAACATCATCTGGAGCTTCATCATCCATCTCTAGTTGGACCAGTTTACACTCTTCTAACTATTTTCTCAGTCAATAGTCCATCGAGCAGAATTTTTAGCTAACCTCTGATCCTCATTGGGGGGTTAGCTTCCTGCACCACCTGACCGGCCCCTTCATCAAGATCTAAAACTCAACGTGGCTCTTCAGGCTAAAGAATTGGTCACCCTTGCAGTAGTAGGACAACTGTAACCAAACAAAACCCATCGAAAGTCACCACTCGTCCTGGGAAAACAGCCTTCAAGCTTTTTGCTTTGGGCTTGTTGTTGTTGTAACTGGGGACCTTGCAGCTCATCTCTCGCCTTCAGACTGGAGAAACGGACAGCCGAGCTCCCACAAGTGAGACAAACCAGCAAACATTTCTACATTTCAGATGAGGATTCATTGACACAGCAGTGCACGCAACGAAGAGAGGAAGCCGGTTTCAATCGTTCAGCTAAGCACCCGTGAGAGCGCCAAGTGTTCACATCTGTCCGGAAATAAAAGCCATCTGCATAGAATCAAGAATAACGGCGCTCGCAAACTGTTAAACATCCGGTTAGAAGAGTTTTTATGCTGAGCACGCTCTCACAACAGGCAGATACCCATCTGAAGCTCCCCGCGTGGGCTGATCACGTGACTCCCAGGTCACCTCTCCTGGTCTGCTATCAAACGTCTGATCAGCCTGTAGGCAAACCAGACTGGCAGATGTTTGAATCAAAAACTGCAGGAAAGAAAGAAAGAAAGAAAGAAAGAAAAGCAGCCGTATCAGCAAACCTTGCGGACGTTGCTCGGAAAGATGCGTTGTCTTTTCATCCATCGCTGTGCTGCTGAATCAGGAGATGTTATCTTTCTGACGACGCCTTCGCCTCGGGTACATCTGACTGGGTCTGTTTCCTGTTTCCTGTTTCCTCTGCAGGCTTCACTTCACCCTGAAGAAGAAGACCGTAGCCATGTCAGTGACCGTCAGCCCCTGTGGCCTCGCCATCGAATGGAGCCTGTCTGCCCGCACCATGAAGGACAAACCCTTCACGACGCAATGTGAGCCCATCAGAACCAGCACCTCCAGATAGCCTCGCTGGCCCGAAGATCATCTCTTAATCCGGCTCAGCCTAAAAGATAAATTAGATATTATCTTTGCAAGTGGCAGATACAGATCAAGCAGAGGGCAAAGTTTGCTCAAAAAGACGAATTTGAGGAAATTTAGCAGCCAAAAAGGGAGCTCATATAAGAAACAGTCGTTGGTGCATCACTGTCGTTTTCCAAGCAAACTGTGTTTTCTTTTATGTGATTACTTTTGGAGACGTTAGATTCTTCAATGAAGGAGCCAAACACCAAGATGTCCCAAAATCAAAGTCAGGGTTAAAAGCTAAATGTAACCTGATCAAACCTCCGACCCGGAACAAACCCACATATTCTGGATAAGACGGGGGCCCTGGACCGCTCCACCAGTACTTTCCTAAGATTAACAAGCTTCTGTAGACGGTAAAATAACACGATAAAGTTATAAAATTACACATAAATCATTCAGAGCCTGAGCTCACGGGTCCTCATCGCCAGGCTAAATTACTCACTTTGATTCTGACACTTTTGGTCTTGTTTGAGGAGCCATTGCCTTTCCGGCTCAACTGGGACCACAGCTGGGCTTTCTGCTCGTTTGATGACCAGTTGCATCAGTGTGACCCCAGTGTATGACAGAAGCAGCTGTTCTAAAAGGAAACTTGTAGTTCTATCACACCTTATTCTGATGATTTTAACTGAATTAGATACACATTGCATTTTAAATGCAATGGCTTCAGCAGCAGTTTGGTGTCTGGAATAAATGATGTGCTTCCTCCAGCCGTCCCTCCATACTTCACCCAGCATGCTATAGAAAGGCCGACTAAATTAAAAAAAAAAAACTCAATGAATAATACATCTGTATTTTTTTTTTCTTTTGCTGCTAAGTGTGAACTCATTAGCGTCTCTTGCGTATGCTAAATGTCCGAGAGGGCCAGGACGTCATTAGCCTAGCCTATCCTAGCATAAAGCCTGGAAGCGGAGGAAAGGCTGCAAATGAAAGAACTTTTTAATTTATCCCTGATGTGTTCCTCTAGGGAGCACCAAGAAGAGTACCCCTCAGGTATGGTGGCGAGGTCCAGGCACTGAGGAGAAAATCCACAGCTTCACGGGCAACACAGACGACACCTACCAGGGTCCGTCCCACCCCCACGCGTCTATCTACATCATGAGGCTGCGCTCCAAACTGGAGAACACCAGAGCCACCGTGTACCTCCATGAAGGTCCAGGGCCATCGGGCACCTTCCCTCTGCTCCCAGCAGACCGCCGTGTTCACACGTTAGGTGTTGGGATGACCAGCGCGACTCTCAGCTGGGCGCCCAGCGCGTCCGTAACCAGCCGCACGCAGAAAAGGTACGATTACTGCGTCCTCGTCAACTCCCAGCAAAACTACCCCAGCCTCTGCGCTGCACGAGAGAGCACGAGGAAGGAGAAAGAGCAGAGGCAAGGAAAGAGAGCAAAGATGGAGGGAGTGACTGTTTGGCCCATGTTAAACAAGTGGTGGTGGCAGCAGTGGGACCCTGAAGCACGCAGTCCACCTTCTACCTTCTCCCATGAGTATTCGGATCTCCGGTGTGCTTGCCAGGGGACGGAGAACGTCTGCACCATCTCCGAGCTCCTGCCCGACACGCCGTACTACGTTGACGTCTTTGTGATCGACAGGATGAACGGGACCAGCGCAGCCTACAGGGGGACACTAGCCCGAACGCACCAAGAGGCACGAGCGGCGATCACCACTCTGAGAGAAGGCGAGCTGAGGTGGGTGACCTTCACGGACAGAGGCGCCGACTCGGAGCAGTTCTTCACCTTCCGTCCCCGGGGCCTGCAGCACAGCGGCCTCCTGACCCTGCAGAGCTGTGGCAGAGAAGAAAAGATCAAGGTGACCGTGTCGAGCAGGAGCCAGGTTTTGTCCTCGCAGGCCGTGACGGGAGATTTGGCGCACGTTTGGCTCGACGGAAGTCCTTCCTATCTCATCCACTTGGAGAGGGAAGGAACTAGCTCATCCCCCGTGTCCACGGCTCTGCCTGGAGGTCTGATGGCCTCGGTCAAAATGCAGGTTTCCTCAGCCTACCACCGCAGAGGGGTCCCGTCTCTGCCCACCACCCTGCACATAAGGTCATTCAACCGACTGCGCAGCTGCAACAGCGTCACGCTGGCCTGGATGGGCACAGAGGAAAGAAGTCTGTACTGTGTGTACCGCAGAAAAGTCGGAACGCTTGAAAGAAGGGTTCCAACAGCACCCTGTCTGGGGCCGGAGTCCCGCTCTGACACTGAGAGGGTCCTCTGCAAGTACTTCCAGGAGCTGAATCCTCAACGGGCCGTGACTACAGCTGTGATTGGAGGCCTGGAGCCAGGGGTGGCCTACGTGTTTGATGTCTACCTAATGAGACGCTGGGGGATCCCTATCAAGTATGCCAGTAAGGTTGTCAAGACCAGAAAGGAATGCTGAGCTGCTGCCCTCTACAGGTGGTCTTCAGACTGTCCCATTTCAGGGGTTGAACGCATCAGGATGTAAAGGTTGACCGTGAGAAGGAAGCTATGGGCCGTTGTGGACGACCGTTGCCGAGAACAGGAGATATTTCCCCTGGAGAAGCGACGGTAAAATCCAAACTTCACTTGCAGTATTTATGCAAGAAGCTACGATAAGGATCTGCACACCAGCAAACCGTGGAAACATTCCCATGCTCTTGTCATTTTGTTTTTAATTGTTCAAAGTGATAATGATGTGCAAGTGCTGATTCTGTGTTTGAGCACCAGGGACAGATGAGGTTTGTCATAACAGAAAGTCAATACAGAAACAACAGCAGAGACTGTGCCAAATATGCAACAGAGACAGATGGGGCAGTCACCGGATAACGACTCAAGGGGGGGGCCGCAGGCGACATCAGCCATGCCGCATATTGTACAGGCTTATAAAAACAGATGGGCTCAATCTACAGACGCTTAGTTCAAAGTCAGTGTGTGTCTTTGTGTTTTGCAGTCGCATGAACAGTGAAAAAATATATTTAATAACGTTCCTCATCGTTTTTGATGTGTTGTCGTGCTGCTTCGAACACACCAATAAATACTTGGGTATCTGTACATTCCAGACTGGATCATTTCCCTCTTTATTTTCCATAGTTGGCTCTCTGCTCAATTGAGGTTCAACTAGATCAGGATGCACTTTGTAAGACAATTTCTAAATTATTGTTTTTTTTATATATATATATATATATATTATGTTTCGCTATTTGCTTATAATAAAACAAAAATCTATCTACGTACTGTATCTATCTAGTGTGACGACATTGACGATGGGAGCCAATAGGAAGGAGCTTCCGTGTGACGTAAGCACGTCGGTGCGCGCACGGATACGTCTGACAGTCCAGCGCGCCAAATAGATGTTGCCAAAATAAAGGGTAGCAGAAACTTGCAGAATTTAGCGGCCGTTCAGTTTTTATCGTTCACCAAACTTCGGTAGACCCAGAGTGTGTGGCCAGATCTCGCACCGACGCTCGCTTCACGGTCAGGATGGGTTTGCTTGAGCGGTGCCAGGAGCTTTTTAAGACCTCCAACCTGTACGAGATCCTAGGCATCAAGAAGGACGCGGCCGAGGGAGACATCCGGAGGAGCTACTACAAAGTGTCGCTGAAAGTGCACCCGGACAGGGCTCCCGATGACCCGCTGGCCACAGAGAAATTTCAGGTCTTTGTTTGTTGAGTAGCAGACCGCTAGGAGAAGCACAAGCTAATGCTTGCTAGGTAGCTAACAGCTGCGTTAGCAGCTAACCGCTGACCGCTCAACAGGCTATCGAAAATCCGTTTTTGGCTAACATTTACCTTCATTTCAGTCAATATGTCGATTAGATATTGTGTTTTTAGCGTGTATATTAGTCCACTGAGCTTTCTGTGGGTTTGCATTAGCTACCCGTATTTCGTAGCCGGAGCTCGGTTCTCAGAACTGAGTTGTTGTGTTCCAGGTCCTGGGAAAACTCTATGCAGTGCTGAGCGATAAGGAGCAGAGAGCCGTTTATGATGAGCAGGGCCTGGTGGATGAAGACTCCGACATCCTGCGCCAAGATCGCTGCTGGGAGGACTACTGGAGACTGCTTTTCCCCAAGGTACCTCAACACGGCAGGTGTGTTTATAAAACATCCCTTTGTCTTCCAGATTTAAATGTTTCTGCTGCCTTTCATAGATCACAGTTCAGGACATCCTTGAGTTCGAGAAGACGTATAAAGGTTCTGACGAGGAGAAGCAAGATGTGATTCAGCTGTATTTGCAGCACAAGGGAGACATGGATGCTATTACAGCATCTGCCCTTTGCTACACCCAGGAGGACGAGCCCAGGATCTGCAGCATCATCCAGGCCGCCATCGACAGTGGAGCAGTCAAGGCGTTCGCAGCCTTTAGTCGGGAGAGTGAAAAGAAGAAAAAGGCTCGAAGGAAAAGGGTAAGCACTTTGTTAGCTTTGAAGCTGGAGTAGTTAATATTTGTCAGGTTTGACTGATCTCAGTCTAATGATGGAATCTGACCTTCCAGGCTGACAGAGAACGACAAGAAGCAGAGGAAATGCAAAAGGAAATGGGGCTGGGCGAACAGGACGACAGTCTGGAGAAGATGCTGCAGGTATCAAATGTACATACGTGTTTCTGCAGGAACAGCGGACTTATTTACATCATCCGATGAATGGAAACGTTCTGTTTTTCTCCAGCAACGACAGAAGTCCAGAGAGAATCAATTTAACAGTTTCCTGTCCGACCTGGAAGCCAAGTACTCCAAAACCAGCAGCAAGCCCAAGAGAGGAAAAAAGTAACACCCTTTCTCCTGATATAGCACTTCAATTGTGGTTTCTTGTTCTGTTCAAACTCTTTAAACAGAAATAAGTTCATATTTATGTACATCCACTCTTTATTCAGTTGTATATAAAGTATCAGAAAATGCTGAGAAGAACAAGGTTTGAGTTTCAAGCTTTGTCTTGGTTGTTGTATGGCTCTTTTAACCTTTAAAAAAGAAAAAATCGACCCAGTAAAACATCCCTTGTAGCTCTGCTCAGTAATAATGAGCAAATGTGGATTCAGAATAAACAATCGTTTTCCTGGTGCAGCACTAACGATGATTCTTCCCGCTCCTCGGTTAGCCAGCGTCACTCCCTTTTCTGTTCAAGGATGCAGGGAAAAGTGAACAACGGTCACGACGGTGGCCTCTCTCCTTCCAGCTGCCAGCAGTGACGAGCTCTGCTTTGATTGGCCGTGGTTGCGTCGTTATAAAAGATACAGTAGCAGACTCCCTGACGTCACAGCGAGAGAGAGAGAAAGTGCACGTTGTCCTCTGTCCCCGTCTGGGGACGCGCGTCATTCCCTGCACAGTCGTGTGCCGGAACGACACAGCAGAGGCCAATTTCCAGTACATTCGCTAAATAAATGGTTGCATCCACACAGCTGAACTGGTGGACTGGCTTTTGGCAGTCAGATGATGTTGATTCCTCAAATACAAAAATATGCTCGTAACAAAACCGCAGAGTCGTCTGTAACCAACCGCATCTGCAGAAATGCAGCGCTGAGCGAGAAGATCCATGACTTAGAGGGTGTGGCTAGTGACCAGTTCTACTGGCTCTGGATGAGGCGCCTCCCCGGGCGTGAGATCGCGGGGGGACGGACACGGGCCCCGCGGGAGCTGCGGAGACAAGAACTTTGATCAGGACCAGCTGACGTTCAGACTGCCGGAGGTCTCCTCAGCGGCTGCCTTCTGACCTGGCCCAGGAAGCTGTGGGCGGGGCTCCTCCTCCTCTCTGCTGGCTAAGTGTCCCAGGGGATGATGGGAGAACGAGTCCAAGAAGGAGGAGCTGCTGATGCCGAGACTGACGCCGGTCACGCCGATGCCCAGAGCGTCTGTGAGGAAGATCCCGAAGCTCAGCTAAGCTCAACCCCTGTTTAAACAGCACCTCTGACCTCCTGACCTGTGGCCACGGACGCTCTGCCCGGCCGCCCCTGCCAGATGTTGTCCAGGGCCGTGAAGGAGCGCCGGTACGGCGTGTCGGACTGGAAGAGACGGAGGGTGGGGCACGTGAAGGCCGTGCACGCAGGCTGCAGCGCAGGTGAAGAGCACGTACCCTGTAAGTGTGAGTGGTGTTGGGGCGAGAGCAGACGTCCAGCAGGCGGTGGCGGTCTCTGGGAAGGGCGCCGCCGGCCTCGTCGTTCACAGCGCTCTGGGTTCGGCTGCAGGGGCCTTTCTGACGCTGCGAAGGTGCGATGATGCTCAGGTTGGCTCTCCTGTGGTTGGAATGCGTGCTGTTAGCAGCGCTGTGCCGTACCTGTGCAGGTTTGGACGGCTCGCCGCCGCTGATGGGGGGGAGGAGCCTGTTCCTGCTTCTGCGGAGCCGCTCGTTGGCCGTGGGTCTGCGAAAGGAAACGCACAAAGGTTCACAACGAAGAAGTGTGACCGCGTAGGAGCTGGTGTGGGGCTGGCGGGCTTGCTTACAGTCGCGTCCCGCGGATGACCTCATCGATCGACCCTGTTTGACCTGAGCTGGGAACCAGAGGCAGGAGGGTCCGAGGAGGAGGATTTCTGCGCCGGGCAGACTGAGGAGGGCGGGACAGGGAGGAAGCGCTCTGCTCCAGGGCTCGGCGAGGCCCAGGTCTGCCGGAGGGATCAGTGTTGGAGCCTGATCTGTGGCCCTGCCGCTCCTCTGGCTCCCTGGTGGCGAAACGGAGCCTGTGAACGCTGAGTTTTCTACTCGCTGCCAACAGGCTGAACACTTCCACACTGGCTGTTCATGCCAGGAGCAGAAATGTGGAAACAGGATCTATGGATTCTATTCAGTCCCTGTCAAAGAAAGTGGAACATTTCTGCAAACAAGTGTGATGTTTCTCTCAGGTTTGGCCCCTCAAAGTGTGTCCGTACTGGTTCCTGTCCCACAGGCTCAGGTTCCTCTGCTGAAGGGGGATGCTGTGGATCACGATGAGATCGTTCAGGTTGTGCTGAGCCACGGCTGCTCCAGCTGGGACCCTCCCCGCCTGCGGGATTAGAGACAGAAGGGCAGAAGTTAGACACAAGCTGCTGCTCACGTGGTCAGGTAATATGAAGAAACACAAACAAATAAAGTATTCATGCTAAACACGCCTCTGAACAAAAAGGTCCCTCACAACAAAAGAAATAACTACCAAGTCAAAGCATTCCAACATTCAGGTTGTGAAAGAAACCTACAGAGAAGCTCGTCTTGAGAATGAGTTGGGGCGAATTAAAAAGTTAAATGGGTGCGTTTGTGTTAGTCAGCAGGCACGAGCACAAGTATTCTAGATGTAACAGGTGGACAGCCACCATTCCGGTCCAAAGAGGGAGTTACATACACTGGAAGGCCTTTCCTGCTTTTTCCGGCTGGATTTGTGCTTTGAGCCACCTGACTTTGTGTTCTTTAAGGACAGAAGGGAAAGAAAGTGTTAGCCACAGAAGAAAGAATGGTGGAGAAACTGAAGAGCGAAGACGGGGATGATGGAAACAGGAGAGCAGACAAAAGAGGGAGCACACAGCAGAGTCGGGGCGGAAAGAACAAGAAAAGAAGAGCGACACGAGTTCATGGAGCGGAGTTTAGTAAACCTGGGACGGACCGACCACATTTAACTATAAAAGTACAAAACCAGCTCAGTTCTGGAGCAGGGTGAGAGCCGAGTCTCTCGTTTGTATCTTACACAGTCAAATCAAATAAATGCTCTTGGTCAGATAAAGTTGTGCACTGAGCTTTGAGCCGTCACACAGCACCATCAGACTGACCTGGAAGTGCTGGCCAGCAGTGATGGGAGGCACCCTGCTGTGGCCAACCTTGGGTACCATCGCAGGCACCAGGGAGAGCAGCATGAAGGAGTTCTGCGAGTCCTCCCGCACCGGGTTCAGGCTCGCAGAAGGCTTGTCATTGGCTGCCGACCACACATACGACTCAATAACGGCGTACAAAGCAGTTAAGTCACGGGTTAAATCACCTACCCACGTTGCAGCATTCCCACTGGTGCTGAACCAGCTCCTTCATCCAGCCCACCAGCTGCTGCCACACGCCGTCAAACAGCAGATCCAGCACGGCTTGGCGGCGACATCGGTACGGGGAGACGGGGGGCAGACAGCGGTGCCAGTGAGCTGACGCCGACTGATCCTGCTCGCACTCATCGTCCCTGAGGAGCAGGTAAATATAACCACACGCACCTGCAGCTGAAGCTGAGAGCACGCGTGTGGAGCAGGAAGATGGTTCAGTCTCAGGCGGAATGGAGACGACTTACAGCTCCCTGCTATCAAAGGCCAGGTATTCCTCCATCAAACCTTCTACTTCGATCACTCTCTGCACGTGCTGAGTGCGCGAGCCGCTCCAGGCGCCAGGAAGGCCATCCAACTTTGCCGAGGAAGACTGTAGAAGCGCCGCCCGCCTGCCCTGCACGTTCAAGCTGTTCCCCGAAACGAGGGCACACGTGCAGGAGTTAAAAGGGAAACATAAAATAGTACACGTACTACACATTACCTTGACAAACCAGGCTAAAGAATCAAAGCAGTCGTCCACAGCTGATCTATCACTGACGTGCATCTGTCTTCTGTCAGGAATGGACAGGTACCTCTCACAGCAAAGACGCAGGCGCTAAAACACTCATTTACGCTGCTGCAATCAGCCCGCGCTGTGACCTACTCTCTGCTGGCCTTATCCCTCTGTGGGCTCCACACACTGCTGCCTCCGGCTGCTGACCTGCTGCTCTCCAAGCTGCTCTTGCCTGGTGTAGCGTACCACTGGAAGCCCTCATCACCGGGACGCACCACCTGAGTCCCCACAATCCTGACACACGCACACAGTAAACACTACAACTAGGAGAAAAAGTCAAAGGGTTGGTGCAAAACTGGGTAAAGTACCGAAGATGAGGGAAGCGGGTGGCCCACTGCTGACATTCGTCCTGCAGCCCCTGGAGGACCCCAGCTCCAGCGCCTCTCCCCTCGAACAGCTCTCTGTCCATCTCTTCAAACATCTGCTGCACCTGCCGCGATGCTGCTTTGTCAAACTCCTTTGGGAAAGACACAGAAAAGTTCCAGTCATCTTCACCTCGACTGGGTGAGTGAAAGCTGCTGTGAACGTTTTTCTGTCTGTTCATAGGTTTATCTGCATCTGTGTTTATCTCAGCTGTGTGTGAATGTCTTTGTAGTCAGACTGAATGGTGTGATTACTGTAAAGAAAGAGAGCAGGCAATTAGGAGCAAATGAGCCAGTTTGGTGGGTTTTTTTCCTTCACAGATGCAGCTTGAGGATAACAAACTAAATAAATCATTGAGTCCTGGAAAAGTTTGGAAACTCAAGATGAAAACAACTTAATTCCCATTAGAGTCAAATTCTGAAAATAGACAACTGAAGTGAAAGCACTCAGCTTCTTTTGTGTGGCGGACTTACATCGTAGCCCCAGGAGAACACAGAGCTCCTCTCTGTAGAGATGCCAGTTCCGGTGGAACTGCGAATTCCAGGCCAGGACCGGCTGGAGTCTACAGAGATGATGGTGGGACAATCAGAGTGACCTGAGGCAGCAGACGTCTCTGAGCTGCAGGGAAGAGAAGCAACATGAGGTTAACGTACCCTTTAAAAAGGAGATTTCTTAGTATTTCAAACACATCCAGAAATGAACTGAACATAAGAGCGGCCTTCAGAGTCAACAGTCAACTCCAGATGGTGTCATATTACAAAACACACACACCAAACTGTGTGTGTAGGTGTTGGAAGCAGCCTGATCACGCCTTCACCCAAATGTGGCGACGTCCACGTTGACTGTGTGCAGAGCATCCTGGGCCGGGTTACCTGTTGTGAATGGAGCCAGTTTCCTGGAGGTCATGGAGGTCGTGTTGAGAGGTCTGATTATCATCTGCCTCTTCTGGGAGAGGATGGTTGTCGAGTCTGCTTCGGGATAACCCACGACTGCAATACACAGAGAAAACTGGGAAACACTGAGTTCATTCTCACTTTAAACAAAATCCGATGAAGGATAAATCAGTTACAACGGGCAATATATTTCCCACAGAGGTCAATTCATTATCTTTTTGGACATTCATGCTTACATTTCAAGTTTGTGCGATACTGGTCGTCTGTTGTAGCGTGAAATCATCCTTCTTTGCCTCCGTTTCATAAGCTCAAACTCTCGTCTCTCATTCGTCCTTCAGCGTCCCGGGCTCGCTGGCAATAATCAGGACAGAGGTCTGACATTTCGAGCCTGGAAAGAAGCGAACTGCGAGGAAGCTGGACGGGGCTTCGGCTCCAGAAACGAACACTTGACCTAGCTGCTGCTGCTAAAGTAAAATAAGCTACCACTCGTTCACATCACATGGCAGATCGGATGAAGAAACAAGGCACGGGCAGTGATGTATCACAAGAATTCAAAAATTCTTATAATTAGATAAACATGTCTGCATTACATTTGTATTGGGTGAGGTTACCACTGAAGTATACATCCACAACAAAACAAAGGGTACCGCAGCATCGATAGCTATCCACCTTGAGGATTTTCTTTGCTAATATTAGTACCACCGACAAGAACACGGGTGCCATGGAAACGAAGCGTCGTGCCCCGTGGCCCCACGGGAAATAGATTTCGGACGCCAATAAAATGCTATTTTCCTCAATGTCGGTTTCACTACAATTCCCTACATCTATCACGATGACACAAGTGTGTCGTTGAAATGTATCCGATGCCTTTACCAAAGAAAGAACGCGACTTTTCAAATTCATTGTTCATTTGCTTTTTCTGAATAAAACTGAAATGAGTTTTTTTTGCTCTAAAAATTATATGGGTAATAAATTTTAAGTTATTTACAGTACTTCTCAACAGGTGAACATAAAGCTGGCGGAACCATTAATTATCTGTTTGCACTAGTCGAGCTTAATATAGTGTAGGACCCAAACAAAACGAGTTTTGGCGTTGTGGAAACGACGGATGAATTTCCATTTTTGGGACTTTTTTTCATATCTTCCTTTCCGGGGGCTACATCGATAAGGTGTGACTAATTGGGACGTTTAGCGATTGCCAGAATACTAGCTGTATTCAATTGTTTTTAGTTAGCCACACTTGTGCTAGCCTTAATACTCACCTGTTATCGGATACACGCACGAGTCTACTTATATAGCCTTTTCTGCTAATGTGCGTTTATTTGTATGTATAACATGTAACCTGCTTTTATTATTAGGCATTTTTAACCAACTAAATGGACGCCCTGCAGAGGACAGTGGTTGTGGAGGATACGGTTCAGTACCAGCTGTTTTTGGCTCCACCAGACGGTTCAAACGTGACAGAGGAACATCTGACACATTTAGCAGAAAAGATCTTAGCCAGGTTTGCGCCCCTTTTGGTTCAGTACATCTGGCAGAATCAGCCATTCAACCTCAAGTATCACTCTGAAAAAGGTATGAATACGTCATTAGAGAAACTCCTTGATTCATGGTACATTTATCTCGTCAAACTAAATCCGAATGTTTGTATTGGCAGGAGGCGTCCCTGCTCACATTGGAGGTAGCACTCAGTTTGGAGAAAATGTAGAGGATGAATGGTTTATTGTTTACCTCCTACTGCAAATCACAGAGGCTTTCCCGGAGCTGGCAGCTAGGTGGGGCAAAATGTGCCGCATTTTTGTCTTTATCTTTTAAATTTACATATACTAATGGTTGCCCAAATGCAGTTGGCGAAGGTTGCCCAGTGCTGAAACAAAAAATAATTTCTGCTTCTGTGACATCTGTCTGCAAAGAGTTGAAGACAATGATGGGGAATTCCTCCTGATTGAAGCAGCAGATCATCTTCCCAAATGGCTGAATCCAGACTCCAGTGAAAATAGAGTAGGTTTACACCCGAAACAAGAACTGGTCAGATCTTAATTTGTTTTACACAAAGGTTTCATTATTTCTTTCATATTTTGACAGGTATTCCTCTACAGAGGTCAGTTGCATATTTTGCCTTGTCCTTCCAAATTAAACCCAGTGGGATTTTCAAAAGACGTGGCCCCCAGTGTTTCACAAGCACTGGCAGTGCTCTCATCCCACCCGCATATCTGTCAGGCAAGTCCCAAGATCTGCTCTGCTCTGAAGAAGCGGCTAAGTGGGTAAGAACATTTTAGTGTGCTTAAAAAGTCCATTTGTATCCCATCAACACAGTATAATAGTTTCTTACTATGACCATTGAAAAAAAAACCCTTGTAGAACCACAAGATTTACTTGCATCTGTCCAATTTTCTAATAAAATATCTCACTGATATTGTCTGATTGTAAAAATGTTTTTTAAACGATGAAAAAAAAGCAGTCCCTACGTTCCATTTAGTTACCCGGAGAAGATTACAAGTGGCCTCCACCGTGCCCACTGCTTCATACCTGCAGGCATCGCAATGGTTTTAGCACAGCGACCACACCTGGTTGCTCATGCGGTGTCCGCGTTCTACCTGCGAGATCCAGTTGATCTGCAAGCTTGTCGAAGCTTTAAGACTTTTCCTCCAAAAACAAGAGTCCTCACCTCGGTAAACACACGCCATGCTTTCATACATCAAAAGAACTTGAAATGCCTTTTGCCACATTGTAACCTGGTGCACTCATGCATGCTGTTTACATGCAGGTGACATTCACGCGCTGTCTATATGCACAGCTGCTGCAGCAGCAGTTCACTGCAGACCGCAGGAGCGGTTTTACTCTGCCTTCTCACTCTCATCCCCAGTACAGAGCCCATGAGCTTGGCATGAAACTAGTGAGCTACCTGATCTGTTACACATTTGGTTAAGCCATCCGTGATTGGCAGTTGTAACTCTCTCTGTCTGTGTGCATTCCCCTCCGAGGCCCATGGCTTTGAGATCCTTTGCTCCAGGTGCAGAATGCCTTCGTCAGAGCCTGAAGCTCCCATTAGCTGTAACCCTCAGTGGAAAAGCTTCCTGGAGAGTCTTAAGAGCAACGACTACTTCCGGGTTTGTCACTCGTTTTCAATGTTGACGCACACGGAAGGGGAGCAATTTACCCAACAACGTCCAGTGTCAGTTTCTTTTCTGATTCTCTTGTTGTTAAATGCAGGGTGAACTAGAAGGTTCAGTCCGTTACAGAGAGCTGATGACATCCGCGGAACATTTCTTTCAGCGGTCTGTTGCCTCTAAATCAAGGTGAGGACTGTGGCTGTGCACGTGCACGCGCATGAGCGGGTGACCTTTGAGGTTGGTCTCTGATTATTCTGTTTGTGTGTTTGCAGTGCCTTGTCCCCAGGTGAGGAGATTCTCCAGTTGGTGCAGCGCTGCCTTCCACTGAACCTGGAAGAACTGAGGAAACTAGAGGAACAGCTCCCCCAAGAGGACAGTGAGTGAATGTGTCGCTCAACATCGAGTGACGTCACCAAATAAACTTCAGTAGAATGTGACGAAGAAGAATACTTTATTGTCATAAAAGATTGTACAAAGAAATCTGGAGGCCAGGTGGCGGGTTGACCTGAGCCGTTGCAGCTTCAGCCGCGCCGCCACCTCACCTGTCTGCTTTTGTTGGTGGGGTAAAACCACGCAGACGCGGAGAGAACACACTAACCCAACACTGAAAAGAACTGTTGTAAATATTGATCGAGCCAAGGGCACATCGTTACCACTGTTGTGTCTGGTTCTTTTATAGAGTTGATTTATGCAATACTTTGCCTACTGAGAATTCTCAAGTTATACCCTGTCATACGCCTCCTTCTCATTTCATTTCCCACAAAGTTTTTGTTTTTGTGTGTCCTTGGCCAGATGATAGCTGGCTGGAAATCACAGCTGAGGATTTGGATCACATGCTGCAGGAGAGGACTGGATGGAGAGCTGATGCTGGCAAACACACCCAGCAGCTGGAGGGCACAGAAGAGAGGAAAGGAGAAACGGCGCGCACCGAGGATGAGGAGAGTGGGTACAGCCTCGTCGCTGTCAGTCAGGGGATGAAGAAGTTCCTCCATGCCGTGTCATCGCACGAGGGTGCTGAAGTGCCATGGTGAGACGGACAGACGGCGACTGTGGTCAAAAAGTTTCAGCTTTATCAGCATGTTTTCATTATCCTGGTAGCAGCCTTCAGCTCAGCGGTGTCTGTTTCAGGGGTGGTTCGCGCCAGGCTTTTAACTTTGACCCAAACTCCATGGCCAGTGCACTGGACACACTCTTAGGTCGGCAATAAGGAGATTATGACTTTGATAAACTCCGTTACATTTCTACCACATCATGCTAATCTCATTTTTTACAGGAAACAAAGAGGAGGAATTGGATTCAGACGATCTGGACGATGATACTGATGAGGAAAGTGATGACGAGCAGGAGGAGGGGACGTCCAACGGGACAGAAACGCTGAGTGGTCTCAGAAGATACATGGACCAAATGGACGAGGAGCTGATGGGCACTAAAATAGGACAAAGCTTCAATGTGACGGTAAACATGTTTTTCTCTTCTGTTTGAGCCAGCAGAACAGCTCGTTACGCTTGTTTGGTAGAACCGTCCTCCACATACGGATCTCTGCTTGGACTCTTTGTCTTAAACATGCAGGACTCGTCCATCCATCGGTGTGACGCTGATATTTACCTTCTCCCTGCAGAATTCTAAAAAGGCGGACTTGGACAACAGCCCCCCCCGTCTGTCTGCAGACTGTGCCCCCACACAGGGAGGCTCAGGGCAGACGGAGGAGGAGATCCAGCCGCTGGATTTAGACCTCAATCTGGTCACAAACCTGCTGGAGTCCCTCAGCTGCCAGGCAGGACTGGCCGGTCCCGCTTCGAACCTGCTGCAGAGTCTGGGCATCAGCCTTCCAGCCAACTCTGACCCGTCATAACGGACGACTGCCTGATGGTGAGATAAGTGGCAGCAGCTACGGTTCATGAGGTGTGGTGACAGGTTAGGTCCAGATTTGGAGGAAGAAGAGGTGTTTTTATTCTTCAGATCTAATACAGATCTGCTATATTCCAGCTTACTGGAAGGTTCTAGTTAACCAGCTTTATACTTTCTTGTGCTAACTGAGGACTTCATGTCTATTGAAATAAATATTTTGGATAAAGATTTTATTTGATATTAATTAATGTGCACAGGGTGTTAAAATGGTACATAGTAGCTTAGAGCAAACGTGGCCATTGTCATCCTCCCTCCTCAAACCAACATCATCGGCGAGAATCACTCAAGGACAACCTTCACAGAACTGGGGTTTAAAGTTTAACTCAGTCAAACAAGCGTGGTGGCCCTGAATGTCCACAAACGTAAACGTAACCCTGTCTGTCAGTAATCACTGCAGAGTCCTGTGGCTGATTTCTGATTCTGAACATCTAAGATCTTCTGGAACAACCTGAAAGCACCCAGCGAGGAACCAATTCCCAGATCAACTCTGCTGTTTGTCAGACAAACACTAGCAGGCCATAATTCCCCCGCACGCCCACCTAAGGGGCTGCCGCAGCCCTGTTTGTTGACTGAGGTTGTGAAATGACCTTTGCTTAACCTTTACAGCTACAGTCTGGCTTTCGTTGTTGCTGCCCCTCAGGTTATTTACTCAGCTGGAACAGCTCTGAGTTCGCTGAGGTGGTTTGACCTTCGTGTTTTTGGCGTTCATACCTCCAACTCTGCAACTGTCATGACCACCTTCGTGAAGAGATTCCTCAGTTCCTGCAGTAGAAACGTCTGTTTTGTAAGATGCTGTTTCTGTAGTCCAGCTCGGGTACGCGCAGACTTCCGTGCTCCAGCCTCCCGTCACCGTGCACGGAACCAAAAGATGAGCCTGAATCTCACCCTGTACCCAGTAGTGAATTATGGATTTGGAGGAGGTGGAAGAACGGCCTGATCAGCTGCCTTGCTGAGTGGAGCAGGGCAGCAGCAAACGGTGAGACGCACAGGGCCGTCACCCCGACCGTGAGGTTCAGCGCCGTGCTCAGCAGCAGGAGAGCCAGCAGGTATCCAAGAAAGAGCAGACTGTGCCAGCTGCTGTTCCTCCACACCTTCCAGGGACCATCTGGGTGCAGCAGCCACAGTGGGCCCAGCACGCAGCTCTGGGTGACCATCTGGGTGTAGTAGATGTCAAACATGGAGGCTTGGGAATCGGGAGGCTGGTGGAGTTCTGCCTCCAAAACTTTGGCCAGAAAGGTGAGAGAGAGACTGTGGAGCAGCACAGCGAGAGGTGCATACATGTACTCCAGAGGGTGGATGCTCGCCACTTCCTCGGAGACTGCAGAGACAGAGACAGGGAGGGGTCACGAAGCTTCACAGGAGATGCAGAAGCATCTTCAACTTCCTCCTTTACCTGTGAGGGCAAAAAATGTCCCACTCAACATGGCAGTCAGAACAGAGACGTGGACAGATGGCAGCGACGGCACCTTCAGGCAGTAGCTGAATCCAACAGTTGCTGAAGGTAACAAAAGCAGGGTCTGAGGGTAGAGGCCAGAATCCAAGCTGTTGGCCTTGGCCCACGTGACCAGAACATCCTGGATGCTGAGACCGATGGCAGGCACCAGCATCCTTTCACCCAGTGATCTGGAGACAGGCTTCAGACGCACCAGACCCAAGGCGTGGAGAAGATTCAGGAATAAGAGAGACACCAAAACCTGGAAAAGATGATGCTGCTATGAACACCCCTTCTCAGCTCACAGGTCTCTAAACAGTCAACCAGAACACTCAGTAAAGGGTCAGGGTGCCAGGAGGAGGTGGGTAATTACGCACCAACCTGGCCAAAGCTGAGAGCCACTGAGTAGGAGTAGTGATACTGAGGGACGAAGATGCCAAAGACAAAGTTTCTCAGCTTCTCACACAGCCCGTAGGTCACCAGCACCACCAAACAGAAGGTGGGAGCCAGCGGATTCAGGGTGCGGAAGACCAGTCCTGCCTCCACCTTTCTGAGCTGCACACAAAAACACATTAAACGTGAAGACGCTGATCCAGGGTCTGTGGATTGAGCCAGTTCCAAAAAAGATCCACAGGAAGAAAGTCAGGATCACCTTCTCCACGAAGGACATGTTGTCAGAGTTTGCTGCACGCCTGTTGTCTGGAACATCCCAGTCCCAGTTCTCCGCTGGCTCTGAGAACATTTCCATGAGACCCACCTTACCAGAAGCATCTTATTGTATGAACAGATGAGTTTTGACTGAAATAAACACCTGCCCCTGATCTTGGCTGATAAACGAGTGTAATATGCACCGGTACTTGTTGGGATCTCTATGTTAAATCCTTCCAGACGTCCTCTCTGCTCCACATATTAAATCTGGAATATTATTAAATCCAGTTTACCTGTAGATGAGACGTGTGATGGCTCCTAGGACCCGACGTGCACGTCCACATCAACACACTGTCTACTGCCTCTCTTTGCGTCCTTGCATGAAGTTCTCTTCATAACATAATGTGTGTTTTAATAACACCCTCAAGGACACACTCCCACACCGTCACACACGTTTACCCTCACACACTGGTTAACCCACCACTAACTCCTGTTTTTACATAGCTGCTCTGTCTACATCCACATCAGCTGGACCCTGACCTTCCCTGGGCCGTTCCTCCAGACTCTAGTTACAGCCTTTTCACTCTTTATATTGAAATGAGGTTTTATGACAATTTTTGTTCCTTTCCAGTTTCAATTTTTTGTGTTTTAAGCGACTATACTGTAACATTATCACATGCTTAACAGGGCAATAATATCTAGTGGACTTTGAATTCATTTTAAATGAATAGCGATATACCTGATAACAGTATAAATTCATAAAATATATCTGTGGGGGGGGAGAGGGAAGCGTATAAAGTATGCTGCTAATAAATCAATGACTGGCTGAGTAAAAACTCCAAAGTGATGTAGAGAAATGTGTAAAGAACCCACCATCTGAGCCTTCTCCTCAGGCCTGATCTTCAGGCCGGCCTCTCTGGAAGAGTCACAATCATCCTCAGTGACGCTGTAAGTTTTAGTATAAAATCCAAAACCAGGGACTGTGCTGACCGTCCCTCGAGGACTTTGGTCCTGCTCTGTTTGTCTTACTACAGTTAGAGAAGCAATCTAGTGGACAGTTATTCAAAGCAGAGCAGAGGTTCTGCATGAGCCATCAGGGACGTGTCTGTGTGAGCTTCGTAACGAGCCTCAGTTTTTAACCTCGTCACTGCTTTATGGCAACAGTGGCGTCTAAATATTGTTTCTAATCAAGCCAGACATATGTGACAGATAGATAGGTAGATATATATATATAACTTTGTATTTTATTTAGTCTCCGACCTCCATCTAGTGGCCTAATCGTAGTACTGCATATTGTACTCTTGTATAGTTATTTTTATCAATTAAATACAAATCTCAGATTTAAACGATGATTTCTTTTTACTAAATATCTCTAGCTATCTGCTACAAACTTCAGTGTTGAATGATGAGTTACAAATAACAACACTCAGACAAATCCTAATTTTTATACTCTTGGCATCCCGTGTGGGCAGCAAAGTAAGAATTTCATTGTACAGGGAAACGTGCTTCTTTACTGTGCATGTGACAACAAGGCTTTGACTCTTGAAAATACAGACAGCTTGTTTCATTTAGGTTTGATTTATATAAAGTAAAAACTGGTCAACATTATGCATGCAATTTTTTTTTCAATCGGCCTTGCAAGTGTAACATTTTCTAAATTTGTCTTGTTAGAAAAAAAGGAGAACAACTTGTAGTTAATTTGGGTGAAGTAGGGCTCCTATTCTGCTCTCTCCTCCATCAGCTGTCACAGCCAGCTACCATGTGACCCTTGAGAGCACTTCACCATTACTGAGTTTCCAAGACCACCAACGACATTAGTCTGACTTTGACGCAGGGCTCGCAGCTAGGATAGCGCATGTTTTGTGTGTTTCAGCCGTGCTTTGTGTTGAACAGCTGATGCATCTGTCACATTACGTAACTGAGATGGGCGTCGTGCTGTCCAGGTAAAAAGACCGTCTAGTTTTACATTTTTCGAGGTTTTGTGTTTCAGTCTCCCGTCTCCTGCTGTGTGTTTGTGTGTGTGTGTGTGTGTGTGTGTGTGTGTGTGTGTGTGTGAGCAGAGTCAGTAACAGTGGAAGAGCGGCCTGCAGGGAGCCCGCTAACGCGTCTCAAACGGTGAGCAGCGTCTGTGACAGGGAGGCCAACAGCGCAGACAGCGACTGTTCCTCCGTCTCACCTGCAGGGAACAAAGGTAAAACACTCCTGTGTTCGTACCACACACACGCACACGTACACGCACACTCTGACATTTATTTGCTTGCTGATATTGTGTGAGACAGAGGAGGTGCTGGTCCCAGCTCTTCCAGAAGCAGCCTGCGTGGAGCGAGGTTACATCACCCCGCAGCAAGCCTACAACCTGCTGAACGCAGAGGAGGGCCAGCCCGCCCTCTTCGACCCCTATTATATCCTCATCCTGGACTGTCGCAGCGCTGAGAGGTGGGTGCAGCTTCAGGGGCCGTCCAGGCAGCATGAAATGAGTGTTTGAACGTGTGTGTGTGTGTGTTAGGTACAAGGAGAGCCATGTGGTGACGGCGCGCGCTGCTGTGACTGTGATCCACCCTGAGCTCGGCTGTCTGATCGGCTCTTTGGAGCTGCAGAAGTTTTCCATCATCCTGCTGTACGCAGAGGTGGGCTCCAGCCCAGGTCAGCAGACCAAACACAGAACACCAGTCTGGTTCACGTCCCTCTGACCCCCGTGGCCTCCAGCTTGCTGCTCTTCTGCTCTCTGACGGTTTGTGTGTGTTTAACAGTGGGCAGCGTGAAGGCCAGGAAGGATTCCCCAGAGCTGCAGCGCTGTTTCTTCCAGCTCAGCGCTTTAGGAATGGACCCTGTCATCCTCCTGGGGGGATTCGCAGCATTCCACGCCCTCTATCCTTTTCTCTGCACGCCACGCATGGTCCTGCTGGAGCCTGAGCGCCACACTCTAACCATCTACCCCTCAGAGATCCTGGAAGGAGCTCTCTATCAGGGCTCCGTGGCCCAGGCCTCGGACTATCGCATCATCAAGAATCTACACATCACACATGTGGTAAATGCCACTGCCAACTGTCCCAACGCCTTCCCCAACACGCTATGCTACCTGAGGCTGCACCTGAGCGACGACTCCCAGCAGGACCTGGTGGAGGCCCTGCCGCTGGCGTCCAGGTTCATCAACAGGGCGCTGAGGGCCCAGCCCGCCGGACGCGTTCTGGTCCACTGTAGTCTGGGCAGGAGCCGCAGCTCCGCCCTGACGCTGGCCTTCCTGATGGAGCATCGGCACTGGTCGCTGCTTCACGCCCTGCGCTGGCTGAAGGAGAGGAGGGCGTGCACGGCCCCCAACATCAACTTCCTCCGCCAGCTGCTGACCTACGAGGAGCAGCTTTTCGGGAGCAGACTGAGCTCCCTTGAAGACATCCGTCGATGACTGACGTGAACCAGCAGAATGTATAACAATTTTCATACAGTTCACATAATTGAAGTGTGGGAAAAGCTTAAAGATTATTTTATACCGGAAGAAAGACTCAAAAGTGTGGATCCTGGGTGGACCAGAACCCCTGTGGGTGGAGGTGACATTTATGCTTTATAAATCTTTTGTATTGAATTAATCCCATCAGATGATTTGATCTCTGGAGTCTTTCAGCAGCGTTCCTGAGGTGAGGTTTTAAATCCTGCAGCACGCACGCACGCACACAAACAATCTGCTCGGGTAAACATGCCACTGAAGTTAAGATTTGTCGAGAAAGTGACAGCAACACGCACACGCAGGCTTACCTCAGCGTGCAGGAGCAGGAATTTCCTCCCCGCTGCAGCACTTTCGACACAGTTCTTAATGGGGGGGGGCGGATTTTGTGGAATGTGGGCAACATGATGAACAAAACCAGCTTTTCTAAAAGATGAACGAGTTTAAAGTACCAAAGGTTAATTTTGAATTAAAGCTCAAAAGGAGGAGAAGTCATTAAAACGACACTAAAAGACGTAGCAGCTGGGTGTTGGTTTTTTCTCCTCATTTAACTTAAACAGCCGGACACATCTGCCCCGCTGTGGGTCAGGAGGAGCGGCTCCTCCCACCGCAGCTCCCGAGGTCCGGAGGACCAGAAGCCTGAACGCGTGTGACAAACTGCACGTAGCATTCAGACTGGGAATCCAGCCCCGAACCAGCACAAGCAGCTGGTGCATCGAGGATACAGCGAGGAGCAGACAGATCTGCGAGGAGCCCAAACCCGAGGAGACATGCGCCCCAGGACCCCCTCCTCCAGGTAAGCTAACCCGGCTACGAGCGGCTAAACTGGGGAAGAACTAGGTTTGTGTGGGCTTTTCTGCAACTGGAACAGGAAATCACGCGTCTAAACCGAGATGTACATGGTTAGTCACCAAAATACGAGTTTAGTTTCGGGCTAAAAGGACGAGAAATTGGTAAATAAACGGGTTTAGCTCGTAAAGCTAAATCAGTCGTTCGGGATAAAGCGGCGTTCACGCGACCCAGATTTAAAAAGACCAACGATTTTTGTACACATTTTACTCACAAGTTTAAACTTTGTGTCTGCTATCAGTCACGTTTAAGCTCGTCATTGAGAGCTAATGTGTGGAGACGCGTTTGTCTTTTTTATTAACCAGCCAATTATGTGAACTAAGTGGGCTCAGCCGAACCGTTGCCCATGAAAGCAAGCGGCAGCCTGAGTCCGGAGGCTTTCAGGGGCTTTTAGAGCCGGAACACGGCCGAGTCCATCGGAGCTGTGCAGATTCAGCAGGCGTTTTCCCGGCGGGGAGGGGCGAAGACGTGGCAGTCCGCGTCCACATCCTGCTGCTCGGAGCTTCCGTCCCAGGCAGACCTGCACAACTCGGGCCTGTTCTGGACGGTTCCACCGCTGACAGGGTACCAGACACGGACACGGCTGCAGGACTCACCCCTGGAGCTGCTGAAGTCTGAGAAAATCACTCAAATATCATAAACTTTCACTGCAACGCGCCTAAAATACCTTCAGACGCCACATGGTTTAAATGTCTTTTTACATTAGTGTTTGTGTTGTTACTAGTTTAAAAGTATTAAAAAAAAAAAAAAAAAAAAAACTTTTAATGTGACACTAAGAATTCTGAAAATAAAGGTGGCTCTAACAGGTTGAAATTATAGTAAATATAGCTCAACCTGCACAAATGAAAATGAAGAATCCTTCAATGCAGGTCTGCCTTCTTTCTATCGCTGCCAGCTTCCTGCTGCTGAAGCGTCTTTTAAGGTTATGGATTGTTTTTGAGTCAAAGGCTGAACCTGTCTGAGCCTGTTGTGCGCTTTAGTGAAAAGCAGACGAAATTCGCAAACATGTTTGCCCCGTGCAAGGCAGTAAGGTACGCGAGTGTTCAGGAGGTGTTTCTTTCAGGTCGTCCAGTTTCGAAGCAACAAAGGAGAAAATCCCTCCAGTCGATTTTTCACTAGGATGACTTCTTTTTTCTTTTTTTTTTCAGCCCAAGGTCCTAAAAGTTAAATGAATATCCTTAAATGAAGACATTCCTCCTGCAGACACCCGAGCATCTGCTGGAACTCATCCTTCTTCTTGCATCACCATGTGCTCTTCACGGTGTTCTTCTCCCTCCAGGATGGCTGTGTGGTGCTGGTGTGTGGTGTTGCTGAGCGGCCTGCAGTCCCTCTCAGCCCACGTCGACTTCTTCACCTCCATAGGTAAAACCTGCAGGCGTCAGACACGCTCCTGCTGGATGTACTGACTGTCTCCTCTCACCTCCCGCGAGGCTGCCACGCCTTTCAAACGCAGCGTGCATGTGGAATCCTGCAGCGATCTGGTTGTCATGGGGAACTTCTCCATGTCTGATTGGTTTCTTCCAGGCCAAATGACAGACCTGCTGTACACAGAAAAAGACCTCGTCACCTCTCTGAAGGACTATATCAAAGCAGAGGAGAGCAAGCTGCAGCGTGTCAAACAGTGAGTTTGTCTACGTGCATGCAGGTTTTAACTTTGTGCATTGAAGTATTTCTTAGAGTAACATCCCATTTGTCCTGTCTGTGACAGGTGGGCCGATAAGTTGGATTCTTTGTCAGCCACAGCCACACAAGACCCCGAGGGCTTCCTGGGGCACCCCGTCAATGCCTTCAAACTGATGAAGAGGCTGAACACGGAGTGGGGGGACCTGGAGAACCTCGTGCTCAGCGACACCACTGACGGTATGAATGAAAGGAACACGTCTGATCTTCCTGTCCGTCTGAAAGTGGACTTTAAGAAGTGCAGGAGTTATTTCTCCATGGCTTTATCAGGATTGATTGGGAAACGAGCAAGTGATTGCATTGGTTTTTTTTTTGTTTTCTCTTTCAGGATTTATTTCCAACCTCACCATTCAGAGGCAGCATTTCCCAACAGACGAGGACCAGACAGGCGCTGCTAAAGCTCTTCTCCGGTTACAAGACACCTACAGGCTGGATGCTAACACCATCTCCACAGGAGACCTACCAGGTAAACCTGTATACCTGCGCACGCCACGTCTGTGTGGAAATATGTGTGTTTGAGGACATTCATAATTAAAAAAAAAAAATAGGTTCTGTGTAATAGTCGTGTGAAAGTGTTGGTGACTTTAGTTTCCTGTCTTTTTCCCACGTTAGGAGTGAAACACAAGAGCCAAATGACGGTTGAGGACTGTTATGAGCTGGCTAAAATAGCCTACTCAGAGGCGGATTATTACCACACTGAGCTGTGGATGGCCCAGGCCCTGAAGCAGCTGGACCAGGGTGAAGCGTCCACTTTAGATAAGGTGACCGTCCTCGATTACCTCAGTTACGCCATCTACCAGCAGGGGGAGCTGCCGCGAGCCCTGGAGCTGACCAAGAGGCTTCTAGAATTGGGTGAGCATTTGGGATTTTTTTCATTCAGTAATATGACTTTTGCTTTTTAAATTGAATGACAACAATACACATGTTTTTTACTCGTGTTATGGAATTCTTTGTGCTGTAAGATTACACATTTAGAGCTCTTTTACCTGTTTTAAAAACTGCCACACAAAGGCACGCCACTAGGTGGCAGTATACTCCAGCAGGAGTCTGAACAGGCCAGCAAAAATCAGTAGAATTTATGGAAAGCAAACATCACCCTCAGCACACTGGTTACTCTCACAGAAAAGGTTCTGGCTTAGCTTTAACTGGGTTTTACCGTCTCTCCATATTACATTATTATAATATTTAGCTTATGTGGGTGTGATATTGATTACATTTGTTGTGATCAGCTTCTTTTGCTTCAATGGCTCCCATATGTTCACAGATCCAGAACATCAGCGTGCCAAGGGCAATCGGAAGTACTTTGAGTTCCAGTTGGAGAAGCAGAGAAAAGATGCAGAGGAGGAAGCTCCTAAAGAGACGGAGAAGCGAGTGGAAAGAGACACGACTGAGAAGAAGAAGAAGAAGAAGAAGAAGTCCGAAACCGAGAGCTCCTTTCAGCTGATCCCAGAGAGAAAGAAGTATGAGATGCTGTGTCGTGGGGAAGGCAACAAAATGGTGAGGAAGCCAAAGAAGGAAGAAAATCACCTGAATCCCACAAAAGACGTCTGTCTCTGCTCTGAATCTGCTGTTTCCTGCTTTACTTCCTGTCTAAATCAGACTGCCCGCAGGCAGAGCCGGCTCTTCTGCCGATACTACGACAACAACCGCAACCCCAGGTTTGTGCTGTCCCCTGTCAAGCTGCAAGTGGAGTGGGATCGTCCCTACATCGTGCGCTACCTTGACATCATCTCCGACAAGGAAATCGAAATAGTCAAACAGCTGGCAAAGCCGAGGGTGAGTCATTTCTGAAATCCTGCCTTAGTTTGCTGACGCAGGACTTGTGTAGATCAGTTTCTGTAGCATCAGCTGGCTCTTCCCACATCTGGAGGGTTGGGAGCTCGACGCTGTGAGGCTGGTTGATATGATGCTGCTACGAGGCAGACACACGTGTGTGCATGTGTGTCTGCGTCTTGATAAATCATGTCCCTGGCTTCACAGCTACGCAGGGCCACCATTTCCAACCCTATCACAGGAGTGCTGGAGACAGCTTCTTACCGGATCAGCAAAAGGTAAGAGCCAGCCTGGGGCCACGGGCAGTAGGTGGCGTGCTGCAGCGCTCCGTGTCTCCTCAGTCTTCTCCTCTGTGCTCCAGCTTGACTGGGGTCGCTTTCTCACACTTGCAAAGTTTGGCTCTTGAGCTGGTGCACAGGATCAGTTTGTCACTGAAAACTTTAGGCTGCAAGATATGTTTTGAAGGGTCCCCCCCCCAAAAACACCCAAAAGAGAATAATCACCTTATTTTTTACAAGACACCTGCTTTGGGGGATCAGAGTGGAAACCGTGTTTCTGCAGACGGTAACACGAGATGCAGAAGGGAGAGCTGAGCTACTTGTGCTACTCTTGGTTTAACATGGATGCCTGGCTTCTACAGGGATGGACATTTGTTGATTGGATGGTTGATTTTGGGGGTTTGAAACAGATTTGGGAAGCTCTGCGGCCCTTTGGAGAATCCCATCAGTGACCAGATCTCTCTCTCCTCCTCCTGTTGCTTTCCACTTGTCCACTTCTGTGTGTCTTTCCTCTCTTGTGCCTCCTTTTCACAACCTCCGTGTCTTCTGCTCGGGAAACGACTGTAGTTAAGGCGAGCCACGGTGCATGACCCTCAAACTGGGAAACTTACCACGGCCCAGTACAGAGTCTCCAAGAGGTAAGGGCTCAGACGTTACTACAGCGCCCTCCCCACCTGCTCCATCCTCCTCTGCATCCTTCTCTGCTCCAGCTGAAAGATTGATTCTGTGATGTGCTCACCTGGGGAGTGCATGTGTTTTGGGGCGTGAGCCACCTTATTGAAAGTGCTGCAGATTTACTCTTCTCACTTGACCTCCATATCAGCCTCATGGAGAAGTCGTTAAGAAACGATCATTTAAACCAAAAAAGTCTGAGCCAGGACCCTGAGCTGATTGGAGAGTCTGGATCTTGGGCCCCCTTGCTTGTCTGAAATTGTTCCGCCTTAATTCTGTGCATGTCGCAATGATGTCGCTCCACCTTTGCCTCCTCTTCCTCATAGTTGTCTCTCTTCTGTATTCCAGTGCTTGGCTCACTGGCTATGAACACCCAGTGATTGAAACCATCAACCAGAGAATTGAAGATCTCACAGGCCTGGAAATGGATACAGCCGAAGAGCTGCAGGTAAATGATAATCCCCGAGAGCACCAGCAGGGGTTCTCTATCCCCCGCAGCCCTGATTCGTGCAAATATGACATTATCACATTTTCTTTACCTGTAGGTGGCAAATTATGGTGTTGGGGGTCAGTATGAACCTCACTTTGACTTTGGAAGGGTGAGACCTTTAGTGATCCAGAAGTACAGTGGTGGTGTTAATAAGCCAGGAGACTGACGGTGAATCTCTCTGTCTCTCTCTGTCTCTGTCTGTCTCTCTTTCTGTCTCTGTCTCTGTCTTTGTCTCTCTCTCTCTCTCTCTCTCTCTCTGTCTCTCTCTCTGTCTGTCTCTCTTTCTGTCTCTGTCTCTGTCTTTGTCTCTCTCTCTCTCTCTCTCTGTCTCTCCACAGAAAGATGAACCAGATGCCTTCAAAGAGCTCGGCACTGGGAACCGCATAGCAACCTGGCTGTTCTATGTGAGTATATTTTCAGGTTTTGAGACAAAAGCAAAGTGATAAATCAACAAATTCTGCAAACTTTGTGCATCCAGCTAAAGCACGACCCAGCTGAGTGTCGAATGAATCATTTATTTAGGTTTGAGCAAACTAGCACTGGATCAGAACTGGAAGTGGTGGCGAGAGCAGCCCAGTTGTGTCTTAGCTGCTTTTATGTTAGCTTCAGACCAGCCTCGGCTGTGATCGTCTCAAACAGGATTGATAGCCCTGCTCGTCCTGCCCAGCTTGAGTCTCCTGTTAGCAGCTTCTTTGTCAGGCCTGATGCTGAGCTCCTGATGTGAATCAGGAATAAAGAAGAGGACACATGAGAAACACTCACAGTGGGAGGTGCAGAGCACAACGCTTTAATGAGTATTGAAATGATAAAAACCAGCCCCAAAACTACAGGCACGACTTAGGGATTCCATTACGGGCGCGCGGCTGCCTCTGGTTTTGCTGGTTCCAGTCCAGGCTGGAGTCTCTGAGCCTTTCTGTCTGTGTTGTAGATGAGTGACGTGGCAGCAGGGGGCGCTACGGTGTTCCCAGATGTGGGTGCAGCAGTGTGGCCCCAGAAGGTACGCGCTCGCTGACCTGTCCTGAAAAGAAAGGGCCTGACTTCTATGGTCTCTCTGCCGTCAACAGCTGCTGCCTGCTTGTCTTCCAGGGCACCGCAGTGTTCTGGTACAACCTGTTTAGCAGCGGGGAGGGAGACTACAGCACCCGACATGCAGCCTGTCCAGTGTTGGTGGGCAACAAGTGGGGTGAGCTCCTGCGGGGAACGGAACCCAGGTCAGCTCCCGGGGTTTGTTTCTGAGATAACGCGCTTCTCATTCTGTCTCTAGTGTCAAACAAATGGATCCACGAACGAGGACAAGAGTGGCGACGACCTTGTGGCCTAAGTGAGAATGAATGAGGGGACGCGACCCCCCTCTCCTTCTCCCTCTCCCTCCCAGACACCCTCTCTGCTTCCTTGTGAACCACCAATGAACAGAAACACTGTTGCACATCAGCGATGACGCCTGTGAACACGTTTTGGGTCTCTCGGTTTCGAGAGACACTTTTGTCTCTTCTTCCAAGCCGCTCATCTCCGTCAGCGAGAGCCTTCTCTGCTCGGTGCATTTTTGTCGTTTCAGGCACGCTTTGGTTTGTGGTTTCAGGAAACAAAATGATGTAGAAATGTCCAATAATTTCATAGCAAATTTTAACTCCATCTCTTATTTAAATTTGTCTGAATTTAAAACTGGTGAACTTTGCAAACACCTCCTTTTAAATGTGCTAACCTCAGTAACGCTACAGTTGTTTTGGATGGACAATCATGCCTCAGATATGCAGCTAAGTTAAATTTATGCAGCCATAAATACTCCAGTAAGTAGACGTGTGTCAAACACCGAATTCCAGTTGGGCTGAATTTGAACCTTCCGACCGAAGGATCAGAGAGTGACCGGGGAAGAGCCGGAGATTGTTCCGAGTACACTCCATAACACACTTTTAAAACAACCGCAGTAATGATCCAACGATGTAAACGAGGAAGAACGTTATTATTTATGTCACAAGCTGAGTTTTTTTTTATTAAGTGTAAGCCGGAAGTTTTTTTTTCCTATAATAAATCTATTTTATAGATCTCAGAATGTCCTGTCAGCGCGTGTGTTAAATGGGGGGGTGGGGGGTGGTGTCGGACGGGTCACGTGACTCTTCAGTACTAATGACACCGTCGCGTGTTGATGTGGGACAACCAGGGCCAGACGTCTGTCGGGTCAGGAGGACAAGGGCGAGTCAGAAGACACCAGCCAGGAAGCCACGCGTGTGTCAGTTACCCCGAAGCTGTCGGTGAAGAGAGAACTTTGAGGCATGATGATGATGATGATGGAGAACACGGTGCACTATGATAATGGCTACGAGGACGAGTACATGATGCAGGAGGAGGAATGGGACCGGGACATGTTACTGGACCCGGCCTGGGAACAGCAGCAGAGGAAGGCAAGTCTAAACTTTGCAACGTTGAATACAGCCCATCACGCATCCTTTGATAGGGTAGAATTACAGAATTATACTTGTCAAAGTTACATTTTTCAATATTTATATTGTTTAATCAGATTATTTATGCAAAAGTGTGGAGTTTCAGGCATTTTCATTGCGAGATTGTTAAAAACGACGCGCACATCCGGTTTTTAATTTCAAAATAAAGCGCTAGACGACCAAAGTCTTTTATAAAACTGCTAAATAAAATATAACGACGGGGTTGGTTCACACGACATTTGTGGAGATTTTAGAACTGTCAATGCCGTTAACTGTTTTGTTCCCCAAATATTCGGTTCGAGAACATAACTTCGTGAACGGCAAAGTCGTCGTTTAAGACGAAGCGTTCGAGAAACCGGAAGTACTGTTGCAGTACAAAACAGATGTAACTTGACGCAGTCGGGGGTTCAGGACCAGGGGTGGGCTCCTTGCTGGGATGCGGTGGTCGGTACCCGCTAACAATAGCTCTGCCTTCCAGCAGCCCTCCAGTGCTGCCTCTCCACTGATACGCGCGGAATGCGAGCTGTCAACAGATGCTTCCAACACATGATGACGCTCTCGGGATTAGAATGGACGCTGCATCTAATTTTAACCCCGGACCCAAAGGCATTATAGTAGGGTTAATCCGGTGTCCTTGGTTTGGAATTCTTTTGTTTATAGAAAGCATGCAGAATTACTCTCTTCCAGCACACCAGCTCAATATAGTCCCTGCCTTCCATACTTGGTTTTAGGACTTAACAAAGTTGGGTTATGCCTTAAACTACACTATCCACAACAGAACCACACCCACAACCCTGTGTCACCTCCAGAGGAATGACAACGTTTTGGTTTGCCACCACAGTCCAGGAACACCAGGTCCCCGGTGTGTCCACGCAGCCGCGCCGCTGATCTTCTGCCTTTATTGATCACAGTTGATGAGTTTGTTTTCCAGGACCAGCTGCTCAGGGTGGTCCAGGCTGACAAATGATGATTGCAGGCAGTAACACGGGCGTAGGGTTTCTTTCTGGCTCCGCAGGAGGTGATGAGGATACTTTGTCCCTGAGCAGGATGTTATATATACCTTCGCCCCTGCTTTGCATCCCCTCACAGCTTTTGTTTATCCATTAGGGGGAACTTTCAGACGCCAATTTCAAATAACACCCTCAATCTCCTCTCTGTCTCCAGCCGTGATGCAATAGTCTATTTCAGTTTTCGCAGGCGGGTTTGCTGCCCTGCGCTGGTGGGGTGGTGCTGATAAATGACCTCACTCATACAGGTTTAACAGGAACGTTGATGAAGCCTTTGGTGCCTGTTTGTGTTACACAGACTGATATTCAGTTAATTCAGCCCTGGTGGGCTAACAAGTGTCGACAGAATACGCTGCTCCTGGAATTAATACGCTGCTCCTGGAAGCTAAAAAAGAGAGCCCGCACCAGGCTCTCTCTGTCGTGTGTGTGTGTGTGTGTGTGTGTGTGTGTGTGTGTGTGGGTGGCTGGGTGGGTGGCTGGGTGGGAGTTCGGAAAGTGGGCAGCAAGGTTCATTTTTGGAAAACATGTTGCTAAACAAAGAGGGCAGCAGCTCAGTGTCTCTCTCTCACACACACACAGACACACACACACACACGTGTACATCATGATGAACAGTCATTTTCTGATTTGGCCCAATTTAAAATGAAAATACTCAAACGTGCGCTCCATAACCAGTGCGGGGATGTTGTTTCCTTTTTCCTTTTCTCGGTGAATCCCTCGTTCTTGAATCTGTTCCCGTCTAGTCGGATACCTCCAGATAGCGGCCGGCACATGCATGCACACCAGGACAGAAGTTGCCCCTGAACCGGGTGACATTTCCACTCACGTTGACACCATGAATAGTTTTGACGTTTTCCTCGCAGGTCCGTTATCGTGAGGCTCAGCAGGGCGGTCTAATTTTAACACCTCCTATCAGCTGGAATGTAGTCTGGGGTTTAATCCACACGGACCCCCTGAACTCTGATGGTAGCTGATAAGGGACTTTGTAAAGGAAATACTGTTTGAGGTTGGGCGCTAACAGGCTGATCCTAAAAGAGAGCAGCAAAGGTCAGAGGTCAACGGTGATTTGTTGAAATCTTGTTGCATCATCACGTTGGGTTTAAAGGTTAATCCCCAAATCAGGTGTTTATTTTTGCCAAGTGAAAATAAAAATGGCATAGAAAGGATCCACACACACACGCTGTGTGTGTGTGTGTGTGTGTGTGGTTTTCTTTTTGAGTCGTCTGCGGTTTGATTTCATCAAAGGTGTGAAACCTTTGCGGTCTTAGACCTTCACAGCCTGGTGTAACTCCCACCTGAGGAAGGCTGGAACGCAGATCGAAAATATCGAGGAAGATTTCAGGAATGGACTGAAGCTCATGCTGCTCCTGGAGGTGATCTCAGGTTGGACTCAAACGCTTAAAGCGGTACCTCACCACACTTTTGTTTTCTGTTAACAGCCACTGACCTTTTGCTTCTTTCTTTCCTTCAGGAGAGAGATTACCCAAACCCGACAGAGGCAAGATGCGTTTTCATAAAATTGCTAATGTCAACAAAGCTTTGGAGTTCATCTCCAGCAAAGGAGTGAAACTGGTTTCCATTGGAGCTGAAGGTATGAGCATCTCTCCCATTTCAGTACATATTATTCCAGATCTACCTGAGGAAAAGAGGTGAAGAAGCGTAAATCCTGTATGTAATCATAGCAGGATCATCGGCGCGCCGTGGTCACAGCGTGCGCTGGCTGCACGTTGACTGTCATGCATGCTTTGCTTTCAGAGATTGTGGATGGAAATGTGAAAATGACTCTGGGAATGATCTGGACAATCATCCTGCGCTTCGCCATTCAGGACATCTCTGTAGAAGGTGAGCGCCCAAGCTTCAGCGCGCCGCACATCAGCCGAACAGAAGATGCTTTCTGTGGGTTACGCTCCTGTGTCTCCTCAGAAACGTCGGCCAAGGAGGGGCTCCTTCTGTGGTGCCAGAGGAAGACCGCCCCGTACAGGAACGTCAACGTTCAGAACTTCCACGTCAGGTAATCGCACTCATCAAACACCTGTTTGTTTACTTTCGTCATGCCCATCGCTCACCCCGACTGTCTGCCCTCTGTCTTCCTGTAGAAGGATGATAAATGTCAGCGCATAGACTTGATTTCCTTTTGCAACAGCAGATATTTGTAATGCTGGAAATGAACTTGAGCAGCTCCGTCCAGCTGCTGGGCTGGAACTGACGCGTTCTTCTTTCTGCCTGCTAAAGCTGGAAGGATGGCCTGGCCTTCTGCGCCCTGATTCACAGACACAGACCCGACCTCCTCGACTACTCTAAGCTCAACAAGGTGTCATGTGCTCTCACTGCTCACAGGGCTGCTGTGCTTAACGCTCTAAACACTAATGGATGATTCCCACAGATTAACACCCGCGTTTCAACGTGAACAACAACAGGAAAATATTTAAGAAAGCAGCATTTCTTTTCAGCTCTTTCGTTATTATGTCAGTTAGTTTGGCTCGTTAAAATCAGCGTATATATTTGTTAGCTCGTGCATGGCCAGGTGGGGGCCTCAGTGAGCTGTGCTGCATATCTGGTGTGACCCAATGAAAGAAATAATGTGCACATTCACCCTTCAGCAGTCACAGACACAGGAGCCGCTTCTTTGCTGCTCGGGCTTCACGAGTTTGAGCTCTATTCTTGTCTCCAGTAGAGTCTGAGCAAAGTCTGTGACAAGATCACGGCCAAAACGACGGTCTCTATGTACACGTGTGAGAGTGCAGCTCATTTTGCAATTTAGAAGACAGAGGAAATATCACAATCATCTGGTTTATTTCTCATAAATATTCACACGTTCAGAGTTTCCAGATCTGCTCGTCCTGCCTGGAGTCAGCTTTCCAAAGGCTTTTGCAGCAGGCAGCTGTTGGGTTTGGCTCCAGGTGAATGCGCTTGTTAAGCCTGCAGTTTTATAGCCAGCAGAGACACACACACACACACACACACCTCGGAGCATCCTTCCACCAGAACGGGATGGTTCCCTGGTAGCAGCTGGCTCTGTCATGTAAGGCCAGCTTCAGGAGGCAGAGCGATGGAGAGAATAGCTGCAGCATGCTAGCATGATCCTCTCACCCCCCCACACTCCCCCGCCTCCTGGCTCGCCGTTTGGTTCGCCTTGAAGCTGCTGCTCTAAAGCACCCGAACTCACCACAGTGGGAAGAAGCTAAGTTATCATTCAGGAATTTGTTGAAAAAACCTGAGTTTTGCCAGTTAATGTCATTTCTGGGTAAAAAAGAAAGTGTGAACCAACGTGCATGTGCAGTAGGTGAGCAGCGGGTGTGCACAGCATTGCTCTGCAGTGAAACTGTTTCTTTGTATAGGATGACCCCCTGGGCAACCTAAACCTGGCTTTTGACATAGCAGAAAAACACCTGGACATTCCCAAAATGCTGGATGCAGAAGGTAATTCAGCTTAGTTAAGTCTGTCGCGTACAGGTGTGAACCGGCACGTTTTGTGGTGGTTTTTTACAGATATCATTAACACCCCCAAACCCGATGAGCGAGCCATCATGACCTACGTCTCCTGCTTTTACCACGCCTTCGCCGGAGCTGAGCAGGCCAGTGACCGAACTTCGACTCGTTGCGCTTCGGTGAGGTGAAGACTTTGATGATGTTCAGTTACAAACACAAGTATGTGCTTTTAGGCAGAGACGGCTGCCAACAGGATCTGTAAGGTGCTGGGCGTCAACCAGGAGAACGAGAAGATGATGGAGGAGTACGAGAGACTTGCTAGTGAGGTAAAATTTGCCCTCCTACACTAAAAATCTAATTACTGTGATGAGATGAGATGTTAAAATCCTAGTCTCGGTTGACATGCTGTTATCCCAACATGGAGGTCTCTCAGTGCTCTTCGTATTCCCTTGTTGTGTTACGGTTCGACGCTCCAGCTGCTGGAGTGGATCCGCCGTACCACCCCCTGGCTGGAGAACCGAACTCCGGAGAAGACCATGGCAGAGATGCAGAGGAAGCTGGAGGACTTCAGGGATTACAGGCGCCAGCACAAGCCCCCGAAGGTGCAGGAGAAGTGTCAGCTGGAAATCAACTTCAACACCCTGCAGACCAAGTTGCGCATCAGCAACCGGCCTGCTTTCATGCCCTCTGAGGGCAAGATGGTGTCGGTGAGCCCCAGCTTTCTTAGCTAGATGGATATTTGAAGGATGGGCTTGTTTATTCATTTGTTGCTGAACTGCAGGACATCGCCAGTGCGTGGCAGGGCCTGGAGCAGGCAGAGAAAGGCTACGAGGAGTGGCTGCTCACAGAGATCCGCCGGCTCGAGAGGCTGGATCACCTGGCTGAAAAGTTTCGCCAGAAGGCAACAAATCATGAAAACTGGGCGAGCGGTCAGTTCCAGCTCTTACCTCTGCCTGTTCTGGCGTTTAGCTTTAGCTTTAGCGCTTCTTCCTGCCAGGCTCCATTTAATTTCCCGTCTGATCGATGATCCAAGCAGCCCGTAGGTCAGTCTAATCAATTTGTCATTTTTCTCAGTTTTAATGGATCCCTGTGTCTCTTTGCGTGCGTCGATGTTCAGGTAAGGAGGTGTTCCTCACCCAGAAAGACTATGAAACAGCCACGCTGACAGAAGTCCGGGCGATGCTTCGAAAACACGAGGCCTTTGAGAGCGACCTGGCAGCACATCAGGACAGAGTGGAGCAGATCGCTGCCATTGCACAGGAACTAAAGTATGAACTCACTTCAACACATATCAGCTCCCAGCAAGGCAGTATTGGCTCTGCACACACACCTGCTGGGGCTGGGCTGGGGTGTGTGCAGAGCCACACACACCGTGCTGGGGCTGGGCTGGGGTGTGTGCAGAGCCACACACACCGTGCTGGGGCTGGGCTGGGGTGTGTGCAGAGCCACACACACCGTGCTGGGGCTGGGCTGGGGTGTGTGCAGAGCCACACACACCGTGCTCGGGCTGGGGTGTGTGCAGAGCCACACACACCGTGCTGGGGCTGGGCTGGGGTGTGTGCAGAGCCACACACACTGTGCTGGGGCTGGGGTGTGTGTTTGCCCAGCTATTCAGACGTCCGGCAGCACCAGAGATTAAAACCATATTTGGCTGCGTTTTAGGTGACAGAAAGGTTGCAAGGTAGATTCTGACTCGTGCTACAGGTGATATAAACCCACCTGTTCTCCGTCCTGAGGCGCGCTGACGTTTTCAATCAGCACTCAGTGACGAGCAGCTGTCCGTCGTTATCCGCCTGGAGCCGCTCGCAGATTTAACTCGCGCTCAGTCGGAGGAAGACAACATTTCAGCTGGCAGAGAAGATGGCCCTCTTGCTGTCTACAAGGTGGGTGGTGCTAGGTTCTTCTGAAAAGTGCCTGTTTGTGTTCTTGCTTTGCTTCTCGTCACTGACTCTGCTGTTCTCCGACAGTCAGGTGCTCCTCATCTCGCTGCTGTGCTGGGACGTCCTCTCTTATCCTGCTAAAACTGGTGAGCGCCTAACTTCACTGATATCGCAAAATATAAGCCGAGAGGGAAACTTTGAGAGATTTTAGCACACGTCTTCTCTCATTCTAGGCTGGATTCCACAGGAGTCTAAAATGGGTGGTGTTGCTAAACCTTCCCCTCTCCTTTCATCCTGGTTCCCTCTTCTGCCTCCTGATCCGTATCATCCTGCTGTCTCGTTGCTTGGTGATCCAGAGCCGGCAGGATTCCTGTCAAATGCTAGAGCCAATATGGATGATCCACCGTCGTGGAATCCAGTCCTCAGTTATGATCTCTTCAGAAAATCTGCGACTCCATATTCCGTATCAAAACCCTCTCAGCACCGTGATATCAGCGCTCTGCCACCTCCACCCTCCTATATAGCGGGTGAATTTGAGGCCTACGCGGGGAATGTGGAGCACGGGAAGTCAGAAACGGAAGCTGAGCAGCAGCCGTTTGGTTCTTCAGGTCCATATCCAGAACCTGTCTTCCAAGAGGGAGAGTTGAGCCAGTATGAATCCATTCTGGAGCACGGAAATGAAGAAAGGGAAACAGAGTTGGATGGGTCCATGCCTCATTACTCCTTTCCTTCACAAGGATTCTGGGAGTTCCCAGCAGTTTTCCCCTTTGCTGCTCCCAGACATCCATCTTCTCAACGACTTGAACCAAGCATGAACGGCCCCTTCTTGCCTGGTCACATTCCCGGCGCGCTCTCTCACTTCCTCTCAAAGTACGAGACGGGTGGTGACTACTGGGACGAGGTGGGTTATGGGAGATTCGACTCTCCAAAGGTCGAGAACTAAAGCGACGTTTCTGATAGGCCGACGTGTTCATGTGGCTTCTGAACCAAATAAAATGATCTGTAAGGATTTCCAGGTCTTGGTCATTGACTGTGAATTTTTAAGTTTGGTCGGCAAAAAAGCTGGAGAACATTTTGCACCCACAGACACAAAAGTCACAGGAGATTTTAGGTTTGGGGTAATGGAATAAGAACTATTTGACTAACTTACACATTTCTTTTGACAGATAACAAATTGAAGTACTAAAATAACTTTGTAAGCTGTGAAAGACCTGAAGTTGTGTTTATTATACAGCTCAGTAAATGCGCATATTGAGGTGTATAATGTCATGTTGTCTTTGTTGAGGATATATCCATCTTTTTCAGTTTGCTACAGTAATAATTCTCCCCCCAGTGAGCTGGATTATCACGACGTGGCTGCTGTGAACCAACGCTGTCAGAGCATCTGTGACTTGTGGGACAAGCTGGGAACCTTGACCCAGAAAAGAAGGGAGGCTCTGGAGGTGAGGCAGCAATTATTATATCATCCCTTGAGTCTTTAGTGTATTCGTAGACTTCCTGGGTTGTCTTTACATTTCTTGGGTGTGATATAGTCCGTAACTCATTCCAGTGTTTTTGTACCTCCAAGGGCGCTTGACTAAAATGGCAGCGTAAGCACATTTAGACGTCTGTCATTGAGATCTGAACAGTGCAGACAAAGCGGAGAAATATTTGGATCCCCTCTAAATTACCTGACCCTGACAGGATAGTGCATTGGGGTGGTGAAGGAGGGGATAAGGTGAAATGGGTGTAAAAGTCCTGCCAGTAAAAATCACTGGCTGGAAGCCCACTTAGCCTCTTCTCTGATCCATGTTGCTCATTCCAGACGAGCACACGTTTCAGGGGCTGGGGGAAAGGCCAGGCAGCATGTCTGAACGACGGGGACAGAGGTCTGTTTTCTGTCTGTCATCCCCTCCACATCATCCCGTACTGGAGGTGGGGTTAGTGAGGCCACATGGCAGTAATGCACCCTGAGATCAGGGTCAGAACAGGTGATGTGCAGATTTGTTGGGATGAGTTTTAAAATGGATGCTGGAGGAGGGCGGAGCTTAAAACTACCCCCTCGATATGTGATACATGTAATCCTCCCAGAGGACGGAAAAACTTCTGGAGACCATCGATCAGTTGTTCTTGGAGTTTGCCAAGAGATCTGCTCCTTTCAACAACTGGATGGAGGGCGCTATGGAGGACCTGCAGGACATGTTCATCGTGCACACTGTTGAAGAGGTCCAGGTAGGTTTACACTTCGCTCCAGTGTAGCTGGACGGCCGTGACAGCAAAAAGCAACATAATAATACAAGTGCACCGCCTCTGCTATTCCAGAGCCTAATTGCAGCGCACGAGCAGTTCAAAGCGACTCTACCTGAAGCAGATTCAGAGAGGCAGGCCATTCTGGGAATCCACAGCGAGGTGCAGAAGATTTCCCAGAGCTACGGCATCAAGGCCAAGATCCTCAACCCCTTCAGCATCATTACAATCGAGGAGCTTCTCAACAAGTGGGACAAGGTAACTCTCACGCAGACTGAGACCAAACACACGGCTGACAATGGTCACACCAATGCACCAGCCAGAAGACGGGAGTCACGGCTTGCGTGTGTCCTCTAGGTGAAGAAGCTAGTTCCTCAGAGAGATGGAGCCCTCCAGGAGGAGATGGCGCGCCAGCATGCTCACGAAAGGCTGAGGCGTCAGTTTGCTGCTCAGGCTAATCTCATTGGACCCTGGATACAAGCCAGAATGGAGGTAGAGAAGGGAGCAGACACGCTGGCTTCACACAGAAAGATGAGCCCGACCAATACATGCAAGACACTCAAACTCAGATCTAGTTTGCTTTACATCAGAGGTTTAAAGATGGTGTCTTATTGGCACTGGATGACACCAAATGTTGCCCAGTGGTGTGATCGTTCTGCATGTGCTACCCTGGTAGGAAATTGGCCGATGCTCCTTTGAGATCGGAGGCACCCTGGAGGACCAGATGACCCAGCTGAAGCAGTTTGAGCACGTCATCGTAGCTTACAAGCCCAACGTTGACAAGTTAGAGGGAGACCATCAGCTCATTCAGGAGTCACTGGTCTTTGACAACAAACACACCAACTACACCATGGAGGTCCGCTTCCGAGTTCCCACCCAGCTGAACAGTCCTGATGATGTCCGAGCTTCTCGGTGCTCACATGCCTGCTCTGTCTCCACGCTGACAGCATATCCGTGTGGGATGGGAGCTGCTCCTCACCACCATCGCTCGTACCATCAATGAGATTGAGACCCAGATCCTGACCCGCGACGCCAAAGGCATCAGTCAGCAGCAGATGAATGAATTCAGGTCGTCCTTCAACCACTTTGACAGGGTACAGCCTGATTTCAGTTACCTTTTTCAGAGGCTGAGCTGGAGAAATGGGAGCAGAGGCACAGCTTATGACCTTGTGTCCAGAAGTCCAGCCCCTCCTAACCCTAAGTCAGTGTCTCACATCCTCTCCTTTGCTCTCCTACTGTAGAAGAAGACTGGAGCTATGGACACCGATGACTTCCGAGCCTGCCTCATCTCTATGGGTTACGACCTGGTACGATAACTGACTGATGGTGTCTGTAAAAGTGGACGTGTGACCTGATTCTCATGCGCCTTTTTCTCAGGGCGAGGCGGAGTTTGCTCGGATAATGATGCTGGTGGATCCAAACGCTACAGGAATCGTCTCTTTCCAGTCTTTCATTGACTTTATGACCAGAGAGACTGCTGACACCGACACCGCCGAGCAGGTTGTGGCTTCTTTCCGGATCCTGGCAGCTGACAAGGTATGTGAGGGGGTGTGTCTTATTGTGGCTTAGTGGCATATGAACAGATATTATTAGCAGAGGCTAATCTACTTTATTCCAGTCATTATTGTGCTGTGGCACGCTGATTTATGAACTATATCTTTGCTCGTGTGCTTAAAATGGCAGTGAGAGCTTGTTGGTTTTCTTCCCACCGTTACAGCCCTACATACTGGTGGAGGAGCTGAGGAGAGAACTCCCCCCAGAACAGGCAGAGTACTGCATTATGAGGATGCCAGCCTACAGTGGCCCTGGAACACCACCGGGGGCGCTAGACTACACTGCTTTCTCCACCGCCCTCTACGGAGAGAGTGACCTTTAACCGACGACGGAGCCAACGAGGGATCCAGTGTGTTCAATCAAATGCAACATTTTGTTAATTAGTTCGACTGAAAGCATTGCTATGAGCTTTCTGGATGAAAGTCAGGCCATAACACAAATTTCAATGTGAGAATTATTATCACACATTCTGAAACTTTTCTTGGACATGAATGCCTCAAAATTGGTCATGTACTAATCTCCATGGAGCTGTCCCGAGGAAATAATCAGAGGCAAATCCAAATTTTATGTGCACAAACATGAGGAATAAACTGCAGGATTAACAAAAAAATATAAAATGATGTATTGGTCAATTCTGTCCATAATGAAAGCACCAAAATATTACACTTTCAGATTTTCCCATTATTTAGTTGAGGTGTCTGACAGTTAAATTGTCTTTTGTAGCTATTTTAAAATTCCCAATCAGGACCTGTACAAATGAAGTACAGTACTGAATCATAGTTTAGAATTCAACCAAAACAATGTTGGTTTTATATGTGCTATTTCAAAATCAGTGGCGCTGAAAAAAAAAATTCAATGACATATTATGTGCCTTTATTTTAAAAACAAATGATATGCTCATTTTCATGCTTATCCCATTTTAAACCACCTGAAAGACACTCATAATAAAGAAGCAAATTTTTTTCCTAATCTGTGCTGAAAGTTTTAATTTTTCTCTTTTCAGACCTGTGAAAATCATGGCTCAGTTTGCAAATTTACTGTATTAAACTTGTACTTGAGGCTAATGAATTCATGGAATAAATATCTGACAAATTCCATCATGTTTCAGTCTGCTTATTGAACCTTTGTGGGTCAGTATTTCTTAAAAACCTCGCTTTAATTTATATTCTAAGTGGAACTCCTTCAGTTTTTTTGCACAGAAGGTAAAAGATTTATTTAACCTCCGGAGACCCCAAACCTATGCCCTTATGAGGACATTTTAGGTTTCAGCGGGTTAAAATAGTTTATAATTCATAAACAACAACTACAGAAGAAAATTAAGGTAATAAAAGTTAAACACTATGTAAGTGAATTGTTTTTCTTGTTATTAATGTAAAACTTTTCCAATTCCAGCCATAGACCCCGCCCGCACTTCCGGACCGTAGCCCCGCCCTCTTTACTTTGGCTTTTAGCGCGCTACCTGCGACGCGATTTCGTCTCTAATCGGCTGCGTTTGCTTCGAATAATGTTCGACTTTGGAGAAGGTGACGAGGAATTTCAGTTTCTACGGACGGTGAGTCAGACATTTTCAAACGAGTTTTGACTTTAGTGTTAAATGCTAATCTAGCCAAGCAGGTAAAGGAAGTTCACTTAGTTGACTAGAAAACACTTAATTAGCAAACACACTTAACTAGCAAACCCAGTTAACTAGATGAGAAGAGGTTCTTCTCAAACAATATTAGAAAATATTATTGCTTAAAGTTAGTCAAGTCAATTTGCCAACACTATTTTGCTGAATTATTATCAAGTCAGTATGGTATATTAAAATAATAATAGATTCTATCACTTTTATTCATTGATGTTATCTACCTAGTTATCTATATTACATACTCACACCTCAGAGCTTGTCTAGGCCCAATTAAAATGTTTGAAATGTTATCAAAAGTTACAAAAACAGGCTTTAAAAAAAAAAGTAAAAGTTCAATTTATTATGTTGAATAAATATTTAATATCTAAAATTGGTTAGCAACTTCTGATCAGATGTAATAGCGTAGCATCCACATCATTAATATGCAGTCATTTTGTACTGTAGGTTTTACATTTTCCATCGTTGCTTTAAGATGCTTCACGCTGTCTTAGAGCCTGTTATCACTGCCCACTGATAAGTTCATGACACTGTGAGAGTGTGTGTTGATGGAAGACAAATATAAACACTTTACTTGAGCAGTTAGTGAGCAAAGAGCACACACAAGGACAAAGATGAGTCATTTTGCGAGACAGTCTGAACTTTAATTTTTTTAGATTTCTTTGTGTTTGCCACCTAATTGTATAAGTATAGACCAAATGTAAATACAAGAGGAGCTTGAAGCTCATCCATCCAGCAGTGAATGCCACTCGGTGTCCCAGAGTTGGGCATCTGTGCGTTGGACTGATTACGGAATGCCGCTGATATGATAAGTGGGATGTCGGGTGAATCTCGGGTCAGACGGTGCCGTATCTTCCTTAAACGGTGGTGTGAAGCTGGGCTACAATAGGCGTCGCTGTCCTTGCTGTCATCCCTTTGGACTTAAATAGATGGAAAATGCAACTTCTTTCATGACGCAGAATTAAGTTAAGATACGTGTTCAGTCTAAAAAGCTCAGTTGGATGAATGATAATTTTTCCTTCACAGGGGGATGAAGTGGTTCTGCAGAGCATCTTCACTTCCCACGGGGAACACGTGAAGATTTGTCTCGCTGCAGAGGGATTTGGCACCAGGCTCTGCAGACTGGAGCCCATTTCAAACTGCAAGGTATCAAGCTTGCAGGACATATATGCACATATAGAAAAAGTTCAAGTCTCGGGGGGTTAGGTTCAAAAATTGAACCTGTAAATGAAAGAATTTGGACAAAAGTTAAAACTGGAATCCTGAAATAACTGAGACAGAATCCTTTAGATTCCCTGATGGAAATCCCACTTAAATCAGACAGATGGAAGGTAGAAAGCAGGCTGTATGCCACTAAAAGGATCTTATTGTTGCTATTAATGTTGTGAAGAAGATGAACGCTCAAGTGTGAACATGATTCATGGTGGATGATTGGCATTATCTTAAAGTTTGTTAGCACCCTGCTGGTGTTCAGACCCATTCTTGTTCCTTTGAAACAGAAATTAATTAGCAAATACAAGCAAGTCAGTTATTCGTCTACTTAATTTTTGTGAGTGCCAAAGTATATCTACAGCAGCTCTTAATAGCAGCGCTTGTCTCCAGCGTTGGTAATTGTCAAATGGATATGAAGCTACATAAATAACACATTTATTGTTTCTTTCTCACAGAATGTTCCGCCTGACGTGTCTGTGTGCGGCTTTGTCCTGGCTCACTGCCTCTCTGTCAGAGCTCTGCAGGAGATGCTGACACACACTGAGCACTTGGCTGCAGAGGTGAGACTTTGGTTTCCACCCAAAACAACAGAAAAGAACGTGCCATTGATTCTGCTCAGTTCTTCTCTTTGTCTGTATATTAATGATACAAGCATTTTAGATCTCTACAGGGAGGATGAAGATGAGGAAGACTAAGACTGTCCTCACACATGCATTCATCTTTATTGATTACATTTACTGTGTGAAATTAGGAATGCATCACCTCTAGCGTGATTATGTGTCCTCCTGATACAGTGTGATCTTGATTTGCAGCTAGCAGCTGGAGGAAGCCATCGCACGCTTCTGTATGGCCAGGCAGCGTTGTTCCTGCACTCGTACAGCAGCATGGTCAGTGCTGACGCTACACAGAAACAAGCCAAGCGTTTTATTGGTCCGGTTGTTTTAAAAGACGTCTGTCCATCCATCTCCAGTACCTCAGCTGCTTGTCCTCATCTCGGTCCTCCACTGACAAGCTGGCTTTTGATGTCGGTTTGCAGGAAGATAAAGAAGGTATCACAGTGGAGGATCAGTTCTCTGCTTTTGTGGTCGTGACTGGAATATATATCTGTGAATAGAAATACCTTTAAATGATAATAGAAGGCTTAAATGTTGCTGGAGAAACGGGAAAACGGTGCTGCCTGTTTTCTGTATATGGCTTAGGTGAGACGTGTTGGTGGATTGTCCACCCATCATCCAGGCAGAGGTCAGAGGGTGAGAAAGTGCGTGTTGGCGATGACCTCATACTGGTCAACATGTCCTCAGAACGATATCTGGTGAGTCAGTAAAGCCATGTCCATAAAGAATCTGCTCCTCCATCACAGTGACACAGCGCTGTTTATTTTGACAGCCTTTCATGGAAAACCCGAAGCTTGTGCTAATCACTCATGAGCTCTTTTGGCTCTGTTTCATCCCAGCATCTATCTGTGGGCTCTGGGTTCGACAGCAGCAGCCTGAGCGTGATTGCATCCTTCCAGCAGACGCTCTGGAGCGTCGCTCCCATCTACTCTGGAGGTGGTGTTGCTCAAGGCAGGTTTGACAGCTGGTTGCCAAGACATGCAGTCTAGTGTTACAGATGCCCCTGGTGTTCCCACACTAAAGTTGGAGCTTTTTAGAGCCAAAATAAATCATTCTTTTTCATGGAAGTTACATCCCCATGTGTACTTGTTCCAGGATACCTGAAGGGCGGCGACACATTTCGACTGCACCACAGCCACAGTGATGCGTGTTTGACCATCCCCTCTGCAGATCAGGGAGAGGAGCCACAGAAGTGAGTGAAATCCACCCGTTTTCACTCGCTTCTGAAGGATCCTGCCGTCACGTCGTTGCTTGTTTTTAGGCTCATGCATTATGAAACCGGAGCAGTCTCCAGCCATGCCCGCTCCCTCTGGAGGTTAGAGGTTCTACATGTGCTGTAAGTTCCGCATGACTACACTCAACTATTCTTTCCCTTTAACAGTAAGATGTTAGAGAGTAAAACCGCATTCAAAGTGATTGCGACTGTAAAAAAAAAAAGCCCATAATACCGCTGACATTCCTCAGTTGGAGCGGTAGTCACACATGCTGGGGGCAGCCTTTCCGACTGTGCCATGTGACCACTGGGAGGTACATGGGCCTCACAGAGGAGAAAGGGCTCCATTTGGTTGAACGGGACAAGGCTGACATCAGGACAAGCTCCTTCTGCTTCCGATCGTCAAAGGTAAGACTCCTCAGAGAAGAGCCTGGAGCTTTCACAGGGACACTCTTGTGCTGGCTGCAGTTACATGGAAAAAAATAATCAGATTACTGATTACTCCTCTAAAAAGTACTTTAGTTACTTTACTGATTACTTGATTTTAAAAGTAACTGAGTTAGAGTAAAAGACAAAAAACTATTTTTTAATCTACTATTAAATTGCGTAATGATGGCATGAAACACTGCCGTCACGCCATCTACAGTTTGAAAATAATTTTTTTTTCATTACTTTTTCTATACAGCCACTGCAGAAATGAATGATTCGTAATCTGAGACTGGTTTGAACAAATTTTAAACAATTTGTTATCTTTAAATGGTAATTAAACAACAAAGTACTGGCAGATGTGTATTTAAATAATAAAAATATGATCAAAAATCAACTTCTATATATCACCGAGTTTGAGTCGCACTTGAATGCACCATCAAAACGCTCACTCGCTTTACCAAAATGATGTAGACGGGCACTCAAAAGCGCAAATGATAGCGCAAATGTGTCTTCGAAGCGCAGATGGCGTGACCGCAGTAACGAAGCGAGGGCTAGTCGAGCACGTTTAAGGGCAGCGTTTCCTCCACAACATAGCGTCAGACCAAACTCTTCAGTTCTTCCCTGCTGGCAGGTTTGGGATTTGCACCGCCACCCGAGTCCGTCTCTGTAGTTGGCTGCTGGGACCTCCTGCGTGTGTTTTACACGTTTTACTGTGCCGCGCTTCGCCTCCAGATGACTTTTAAAATCTGACGTGGAGTTTTTGGAGGTCGATAAACTTTTGTTACCAGCAGCTCAGAGTGAACAGAGAACTCTGTTGTTGTCTTTAGCAGAAAAAAGAAATATACATCTTTCCACGATAGAAAAGGACTAAATAGTAACGCACGGTGACTCTGATAAGTAACTTTAATCTGACTACTGGTTTGAAAAAGTAATGTTAGATTACTCGTTACTGGAGAAAAGTAGTCAGAGTAGCGCGTTACTTTGTAACGCCTTACCGGCATCACTGCTGGACACTAACAGGTTCTTCACGTTGCATAGTTCACATAGTTTAGAATCATATTTATTCACCGTGTTCTTTTCTCCAGAGTAATACCCAACACTAAACTTGTATTTACAGGAGAAACTGGATTCTGGTACAAGGACTACTACTGATGGCATGGGGAGCCCAGAGATCAAGTATGGAGACTCGGTCTGCTATGTTCAGCATGTGGACTCTGGACTCTGGCTCACGTATCGGTCTGTAGACGCCAAGTCCACACGCCTTGGCACAACTCAGCGGAAGGTATTCCTTTAAGATGATTCAAATAATTGACCCTTATGAAAATGAACACAGGTATTTGTCAGCAGGCCATTTTGCACAGCGAGGGTCATATGGACGACGGGCTGAGGCTGTCGCGCTGTCAGAGGGAAGAGTCTCACACCGCCAGACTGATCCGCAGCGCTTCTCTGCTCTTTGCTCACTTTATCAGGTACTTTTTATTCAAAAAGTGATTTTGTCTACGACAGCGAAAATGCCTTTTTCACTTACAGCACTGACAAGTGCTCGTTAATCCTTGCAGTACCTTATTTCTTTATTCCTCTCAGGAAACTGGATGATGGTAGTCAGCATGGAAATCACGCGTCTGTCAGTTTACCAGGGGAGATGATGAAACATAGCCTGCAGGACCTCATCAGTTATTTCTACCCTACACCGGAGACATTAGACCATGTGCTAAAGAATCGACAGAACATGTTTCAGGAAGAGGTGATCCTCCGCGTAAATCACTGTAAAACGTTTGTCAGCTTCTAAACGACGCTTCTTTTCAGGGTGTGGTAGATCTGGTCCTAGATTGCATTGATCATCTGCACCAACACATGGGTACCTCTCGGTGTGCTGAAGCTGCTCAGACGGACTCGGAGGAGGAGTGGGAGAGCAGCCTCCGTGGCTTTTACAAGCTACTTGGTGAGATTAGCTGTGTTACTGCACACCAGTGACCTAAAACTGTCACCTCGACACAAAACACTCTTCTTGGTTTCTGTTTAATCCATTGTCTTCAGAGAGCCATTAGGAGTGGTAAATAAACCCTCGTGAGTTTCTTGGTTTTTATCCCCTCAGCCGCGCTGCTCCGGGGGAACCGTGCAAACTGTGCACGTTTCTCCACTTCTGTGGACTGGCTGATTAGCAGGCTAGACTGGCTGGAGGCTGCAACTGGTTGGTTGAATTGATTGTGTTTTCTCTGCTATTTCAAATGCTGCTAATAATGAAATGTTAAAGGCTTGCCATCATTGGCTGTGGCGGGTTCTTCCTGTTAGTCGTTATCAGATACATTGACGGTAGATGCTGTATGCTGATGAGCACGTTGTGGTCATCCACAGGAGTTCTGGAGGTTCTGCAGTGTGTTCTGCTGGAAAGTCCTGAAGCTCTCAATGTCATCAAAGAAAACCATATTCACTCCGTTATCTCGTTCCTAGACAAGCATGGACTCAACCACAAGGTGCTGATGTTGCATATTATCGCTGAAATCCTAATCTTTGCCTGGAAATGAGCCATCCTGGTTTTCATTCTGATGGTGTTCACTGCCTGTGGCTGTTTTCTACTTTCTGAGCGGTTGCTGTGTTTGAGAGGGACTGAAGGCTTGTGTTGCAGGTGCTGGAGGTGCTGTGCTCTCTGTGCGTGTGCCATGGTGTGGCCGTGCGCTACAATCAGAACCTCATCTGTGACAAACTGTTGCCAGACCGGGACCTGCTGCTCCAAACGCGGCTGATGAACCAAGTGACCAGGTGCAGGTTCAGCGTGTTTCTAAAGTTTTCTTTTGGGTTTTAATTTGTTGTCACCTTTGTGTCGTTGACTGAAGACATGCTCATGTTTCCGATGTTTGGTTTAACTGAATTCCTCCCTCTTCATAAATATTGTGGTTCAGGCCTTGACGTTTCCTCAGGACGAGGTGGCCTGGCTGAGATAGTATTATACGCTTTATTCCGCTGTGCCTTTCTGATTAATGTGCCTGCCCCTTTTTGCATTTAATGAATCCAGATTTATTCTTTATAGAACATGTGGAGGATTCATTTCAGCCTTAAGCTGATGCTGTGTGTTGTTAGACGTCTGTCTTGGGAGCTGTTTTTGCTTATTGATGACTTTGTTGGCATTGGTGTTATGCTCTCTGCCTGTTACCACAGCATGAGGCCCAATATCTTCTTGGCTTTCGGTGAAGATTCAGCCCAGCATCGAAGGTGGTACTACGAAGCGGTCGTGGATCACCTGGAATCCTTTCTCACGCCTGAGCCCACGCATCTGCGTGTGGGCTGGGCCTGCACCGAAGGTTACCGACCCAGACCCTCCGGAGGTGAAGGCTGGGGAGGCAACGGGGTTGGAGATGATCTGTGCTCCTACGGCTTTGATGGCCTTCACCTCTGGTCAGGTACAGATGATGTCAGAACTTCATTTTGGCAGAGCAGTGAGACGATGTGCTCTGAAGATTGATGACTGCTGAATGCGTCTGCTGGATTTTAGGCGGTGTGGGCCGCAGCGTGAGCTCTCCCTTCTCTCATTCGCTGAGAGATGGTGATGTAGTCAGCTGTTGTCTTGACCTCAGTGCTCCCTGCATCTCCTTCCGAGTCAACGGTCTTCCTGTTCAGGGCATGTTGGAGAACTTTGTTGCTGAAGGGCTTCTCTATCCTGTTGTCAGTTTCTCTGCTGGTGTTAAGTGAGCTGATTCTCTTTATTTTAATTTTAATGAAACACATTTTTCACATGCCATGCGTTTGCTATTTTACCTCCAGTCGACCTGGTTCTTCATTGTTTCTTTTTTGGAAATCAGAATACGTTTTCTCTTCGGGGGACAGCATGGAGAGTTCCGCTTCTTGCCCCCACCAGGTTTCACTGCGTGCTCGGATGCTCTGCTGCCAAAAGTAAAGCTGAAAGTAGAACCGTGCCAAAAGTACATTTTAAATCACGAAGAAGGAAAACATGATCTTATTGGCCCCTTGATTCCTACCACTCCAGTGGTCTTCATTCCTGCACCAGTAGACATCAGCAAGGTAACCAAAACTACGCCCAGTTTTATTTTAACTCAAAAAATTGTGTGTGTGCACTAATTTACATGTAAATTTCAATAACTTATATCTAATTTTCAGTTCATCTCTTTGTGTGGAAGTATGACAGGTTATAGCTGACTTACATTCGTTTAATCCTTTAATCTTTGTAGGTGTCGTTGCCGCCACAGCTTGAGGATATCCAGGAGAAACTGGCTGAAAACATCCATGAACTCTGGGCAATGGATAAGATTGAGCTGGGATGGACATACGGACCCGTAGGAAGAGTCTTCAAATTTACTGGACTGTTTAGGCCAAAATAATGAGCCTCCACAAATTATGGAATAAGTTCTTTTAAAATAAATACACTTAATCTGCTTGGTCCAGTCGACTGGCTTCCTAACAACCCCTGAGCATTCAATCAGATTAAAGAAGCAGTGTTTCTGAGGAACAGGGCATGGAAAGATCAAAGGTTTAGTCCAATTTCAAAGGGGGAAGCTTTTAATTTTGGCCTCAGCTGTAGATTAAAATTCGATTGGTTTGGAACGCTTGTAGCATTGACTGTTCATTTAACTTCAACCAGGTGAGAGATGAGGTGAAGAAGAATGATCCCAGTCTGGTGGAGTTCTCCAAGCTGTCAGAACATGAGAGGAACCAGAACCTTCACATGGCCCAGGACACGCTCCGGTCAGCTCCACCATCTGGATCATAGAGACGGCTTTAATGCTGCTAAATGTTTTCATTCTTTCATTCATTTAGACACAGACGCTTGTGCTGAAAGGGCCTCGCTCATTTCAGTTCTAAAGTGTGCCTGATGTTTCCATAAAATGAATCTTCCTTGTTTGATTTTGTACCCTAAAGAACTCTTCTGGCCTTTGGGTTCTGCATTGGCTTTAACGAAGGTCACTCCGACGACCGAGTCAGATACAAGCGACCGGCTGCCAAGTATGCACCTGTACCGCCTTAAATATCAGAGTTTTAGAGGGTTTAAACATGTTGTCTTATTACCACAGGTATGAGCAGCCTGCTGGCTACAGGCCTGCCCCAGTAGACCTGAGCCAGGTTCCTCTCAGCTCAGAACACCAGGAAGTGGTGAAGCTGCTGGCAGAGAATGATCACAATGTTTGGGCCCGAGAACGTATCGCACAAGGATGGACCTATGGAACCCAACAGGTTTATGCTCTGGCCCATACTTTACCGTTATTCAGGTAGCGCTGAGGAACAAGTAGCTTGTTATCAACTCTCCTGGAATTTCTTTTCTTTTCTTCAGATAGTGTTTTATCAGCATGTGCACTACCATAAATGCACATTACCACTATATGATCTCTACCACACTTGGCTTTGAAATTAGATCTGTACTTTTTAGGATGTAAAAGCAAAGCGGAGCCCGTACCTTGTCCCCTACAGCTTTCTTGATGAAAAGACGAGGAGGGTGGGCCGAGACGGCGTTAGAGAAGTCGTTGGTACCTTACTGGCCTTCGGTTACAGCCTGGAGCCCCACAGTCAGAAGCAGGGTACGACTCTGAGCATCAGTTTACTACCCACATGTTTTCCATTTAATTGAACACAATTCACATTACAGATAACTATTTATCTATTTTACAGCCACTTCATCAAGTCAATGTCTCTTCTCTGCTGAGAAATGCAGAGTGTTCAGGCCAGATAAGTCGCTTGCTGTATCCAGGGGAAAGTGGTACTTTGAATTTAAAGCGGTGACAGCAGGGAAAATGAGAGTTGGCTGGGCCCGGCCCTGCTGCACCCCCAGCAGAGAGCTCGGTTCTGATGACCGGGCTTTTGTCTTTGATGGATTTGAGGTAAGACCTTGACGGCTTTGCATCCATGCTGTTCATGTTGTGCTTGTCTGCTGTTAAAATCGCAACCAGCTCAGACAGGGATAGTTGTTGGTCTACAAACCCAGGAACAGATGTGAGGTATTTTTAATTTGAAGGCTGTATTGGTGGCGCTGTTTTTGTCTTACTGGTTTCATGCAGATTCTAGTTTCCTCACACCAGCCAAGCCCATTTTCAGCTCATTGTTTTCTCATGACTTTGTCCCCGGAGGCATGAAAACGCTAAACCCCAGTACGTTAATCTGTTTTAAATTCTACATAATTTGTTTCCTCTGAAGGTGATGCTTTATAAAGGTGAGCCAATCACTAATTACCTCACCCTGATTACACAACGGACACACACGGTCCAAAAAACAGCCCTTCCCTGATGCTGTGGCTTCTTTCTTTCTTTCATAATGAAAGGGATGGATAGATACTTCATTGTGATATTTTGCTCTTGGCTCCCTTTCTGACCGTTTTGTTTTCGTGGTGTGTTCAGGCTCAGTGGTACCACCAGGGCGCTGAACCACTGGGACGTCCGTGGCAGAGAGGCGATGTCGTGGGGTGTTTGGTGGACATGGATGACCGAGCCATGATGATCACACTGAACGGGGAGCTGCTTTTTGACGGCAGAGGCTCAGAGCTGGCTGCCAAGGACTTTGACATCAGTGATGGTTTGTTGTTTGTTTTACACCGTATTACCCTTAAAGTGAACATTTCTCATGACTCTCTGGAATAAATAGTCCCATACGTACCAGGAATTTGCAGATGAATTGCTGCTTTCCCTGGTTTCTTAGGCCTGCTGCCAGTGGCTAGTCTCGGGGTGAACCAGGTGGGGAGGCTGAACCTGGGCCGCTGCGTTGCTTCTCTGCAGTACTTCGCTGTCTGTGGCCAGCAGGAGGGATATCAACCATTTGCTGTCAGCATGGCCAGAGACCCAGCTCTGTGGATGAGTTGGCAACAGCCTCAGTTCAGCTCCATCAGGCCAGATGATCACCACGTACAGGTTAGATCGTCACTAAATGTTTGGCTAATAGCTTTTTGGGCCTGCGCTTTCTTTCTGCTCTCCAAGTTACATTTTCTAATGATCTATTTTCTATTTATTTCTGCAAGTTTTTGTTTTTTTGCTTTCTGATTGTTGTCCGGTGTTCAGAAAGGCACCTTAAATCAAATATATTATTTTATTATTATTATTATTTATAAACAGATTGGTTTATGTACTGCTTAACGGACCAGACTAATACTTATAAATGCTATTCAAGGTTAGCAGAGTCAGTGGCTCAGTGGAATCCTTATCCAGCCTGAGGGTCTCTCAGCGGTTGCTTGCACACCACAATGGAAGCAGCGAGATAAGCTTTTTTCGCCTCAGCATGCACATTGAATGTGCTTCTGTCCTCATCAGCCCTGCAGGGGGTGTCCTTCCGGTAGCCTCCAACTCTCTGTCTCCAGGTAAAAAAGAGATTACCTTTGATATCATCACATGATATGTTTGAATGATGCTCTGCAACACATGTTACAACATTGATTTTCATATTTATCCAGATTATGACAGATATTGTATCAGTGTGACCTGGATGCACTGTTCAGTTTAATCTCCCATGCTGTAATTAAATCCTTTTGTCCTAGGAAGGAGAGAAGAGGAGGAGGTGGACTCTGACTTTGAAGTGCTGAGGAAGTCAGTCCTCACTTTTACTGGTTCAAGAGATGAGCTCAACCACAAGGATCATAATCAGGAAAAAACGAGACTGAAGCATCGGTAGGGTGTCATTTAAAAGTAAATAGTAAATTCTGTGTTTTTGGGAATGTAAACAACGGCAAAACCGTTTCAGTCATACTACAACATATACATTTACTCTTTATGGAGACACCTCAAGTGTGAAATTAACAAACCAGAATAACTAACAGAATAAACTTTGCACTAATTGTCCTCCAAACTGCCTGGTTCGTCTTCATTAACATAGCAGTATTTTATGAATGACATCAATACATAAATCCATCTTCTTTTCTTCAGGTTCATGCTTAAAAGGAGCAAACCTGGTCTAGTGAGCAGCAACTCATCAGCTCGGCTTCTGGAAGATGTTGTGCTTGATAAAGATAACTATGATCATCTTATTCAGAGTTCAAGAGTAAGGCCGCCTTTGATCATTTCAAATAAAAGTATAATGGCAGCTCTAATGTCTGATTCATTAAAACAGGTGACCTTTGTGTTTCAGTATTATTACTCGGTCAGGGTTCTTCCAGGCCAGGAGCCCTTCAACGTGTGGGTAGGTTGGGTGACGTCTAACTTTCATCGCAGTGATGCGACCTTTGACCCTGACAGTGTTCATACGGTTACGGTAACCCTTGGAGACGACAGTGGAAAAGTCCAGGAAAGGTGGGTTTGCAACACAACCTTTCTTTCTTTGCCTCATGAGCAGATGGTCGTTAACTCCTTGTCCTCTCTTACACTTGACAGCCTGTTTTCTGCTCTTTGTCTGACTCCTCTGGAATATTACTGACCTTTTTCCGCAGCGTAAAGCGATGCGTCTGTTACATGGTCTGTGCTGGGGAGGCAACGGGCCTGGCTCAGAGCCGCAGAAGTGCAGGCTTGGAGATTGGCTGCTTAATCGACACGGCCACCGGGCTGCTCACCTTTACCTCTAACGGAGTGGAGATGTCGACTGTCTTCCAAGTAGGTCACCAAGGAAACTATTTGATTAGTAACACGATTGTGCTTTTCTTCCACATTGAGAGACAAATTGCCACTTCCCTGTTCTCATTTTCATCCTTCTGTACATAAAAATGAACGTCATAAGTGCACATCTGGGATGCTCAGAGGGAAACGTCTGACAGATGTGTGTAAATTAATCTAGAGATTAAATTTTGATTGTAATTTAATCTGCATCTTTCATTCTGCCAACAGCAACATCCTGTGCATATTACTGTGCAAATATCTGTTTACTTGACTTGCAGCTATACCTTAATAAAGCATAAATTTCCCTGTTCTAATCAGTTAACCAGGATGATTAACTGATTAGACTGGCCATTTTTCAGGTGGAAGCCTGTACGAAGCTGTTTCCAGCTGTTTTCGTCAGACCCACCACCAACTGCATGTTTCAGTTTGAATTTGGGTCCATTAAGGTAAAGAGTCATTTGCCTAGTCTATTTATTGTTTTTCACTTTATGATATATGTTGCTCTTAACTTGTTTTTGGATCTAACTTGTTGGACTGTCTGCTTGGTTTGTTTTTTCCTTCATCAGAACGCCATGCCGCTGTCTGCTGGTTTGCTTCGCAGCCAAAGGTGTAAGGCCAGTCCTCATTGTCCGCCAAGGATCCAGGTCCAGCAACTCACACCAGCGTCATGGACGAGGCTACCCAGCCAGGCAGTGAAGGTGATGGTGGATCAGCCAGATGCATACAGAGGATGGAGAATTCACTGCTCTGAGGCCCTGCAAGTCATGAACCTACACATTCCAGATGAAAACAGGTGATGGGTACAAACAATAACCTCAAAGCTGGTAGAAATCATAATTATTATTGCATAAGTGGGTTCTTGAACCTGAATGTGCTCCCCTCCCATGTCAAACCTTTATTCATATTTATTTTTAAATTTGACGCTTTGAAGATTTAGACGTGTTTTCTTTGTAGATATTACATTTGTGCAAAGTTAGCAACACTTTGAATTAGAGCTGCGGAAATCGGTTATTTCAGTAATTGAGTATTCTATCAATTATTCTGGCGATTAATCTGATAACTGTACCGCACACCCTGACTTTTTTTTTTTTTACGTCACTCTAACTTTATTGAAAAGCATCCGTAACATTCTTGTTCTGTCTTAAAATAATATCAAACAGATACGGAGATAATTAAACTGACTTTTACAATTTAAGTAACTGAAATTAACTAACTCACTACAGCACTTTATTTTCCGTGGATTATTATTGTACTATAATTATCTTAAGCAAAAATTCAGCTGAGTTGGGGAAACATGCTAGGTAGCAGATTAGCCTCTGCATTGATTAAAGTTGTGAATCAGTCTTTCCACAGAGCTATAAACAAAGTGTGTTAGTTACCAGACTTCTCTTAATCATAAATCACACTGATTTCTGTTAATTGATGCTAATTATCGTTAGCCTTAGCTTGCTGTTTCCGGACCGATCTGCGGTCTTTTAGCAGAGACCGGATGTTTCCTTTGGAGGTGCTACAGCAGCAGCGTTGTGCTATTATGCTAAGCTAACTGCATCTTCCAGTAGACGCATAGTACTACGTTTTCTTTTCTTTTTAATGTTACATTTTTTGCGATCCGCGCCTCGCATCAATCTTCAGTGACGTACCAGCAGCCGAAGCAGCGAGTGTTGCGCAACAGAAATAACGATCCGTGTCAAACACCGTACAAACTATAGTGGAATATAAACGAAGCTTCAACACAAATCATTTTTATCGAAGCTTTTTAAAAATTGAATTACTCAAATTATTCGATTGATCATTCCAGCCACACTTTAAATAAAAGCTCAGGAAGCAACAATGCTGAAATCATTATTTATTCCGTGTGATGAACTGTGTCTAGGTGTGTTGACATTCTGGAGCTGTCTGAACTGGATGACCTTTTGACCTTTCATCTACACACACTGCGCCTCTACTCCGCTCTATGCTCCCTTGGAAACACCAGGGTTAGTCATGCCATTTGCAGTTACTTGGACCAATCGCAGTTCCTTCATGCCATCCAGAACCCCCACCTCCCTGGTCTGCTGCGCTCTGTGTTTTACCAGTTACTCATTCAGGTTAGTGCTGGTTTGAGGTCATCGTTTGCCCTGGGTCAAGGTGACTAAAGACTATTCTTTTCTTTAGGTTCATCTCAGCAGTCACACTACAGCATGCCTAATGATGAACCATGAGTATATTGTCCCTATGGCTGCGGAGGCTGGAGATACCAGCCTTTATCCCAGCTCCTTTACTGGTGATAATGGTGGAAATGGCATGGCTAACTCCAGCCATGGCACATGCCTTAAACCACGGATGCATTTCTCATCTCCCTCTTTTGTCAGGAATTTTGCATCAGAAGGAAATTATACAGCTGACAGGAACCACGGGGACAGTCCAGAATTCCCTCTGGACCTACTGAAGAACCTGACCGTACGGATGCTGACAGAGGCAGCAAGTGCTTTGTGGCAGGAAGTTCGAGATCCAGTAGGAGGCACCATCGAGCTTCTACTGGTTCCTTTAATTAAACTGGCCTACTCTCTGCTGGTTATGGGAGTGTTGGAGGATGAGGATCTAGGGAAAGTTCTGAGACTACTAGATTCAGGAGTCTCTTTTATAAATTCCCAAAGTCCAAGAGATGAAGAAAAAGATGAAAGTGATGATGAAAAAGAATATAGTCATTGTCATCACCGAGAGGATGACAACCCTGAAATAGGACTTCTTCAAATGCAGCTTCCAGAAGCCGTCAAGCTTGAAGTGAGCGAACCACAATTCTTTTATGTTACAATTGTAGGTTGTTTGAATGTCTGAAACAAGTCGATGTTTTTCTACGTTTCATTCCCAGCTCTGTCACCTGCTGTCCTACCTGTGTGATTGTCAGATGCGCCAGAGAGTCGAAGCTGTGGCTGCTTTTTCTGACACTTTTGTGTGTCAGCTACAGGAGAACCAACGCTTCCGCTACAATGAAGTCATGCAAGCGCTCAATATGTCCGCTGCTCTTACTGCACGCAAGACCAAGGAGTTCCGCTCGCCTCCACGGGAACAGGTTAGAAGCCCATCATTATGGTCAGATAAATGGTAATCCAGCAGCTGTGGGCCTGGAGTATGTTCTACTCTTTTATTCTTTAGATCTATATGCTGCTGAGCTTCAGAGATGATGAGGTTTCCTGTCCATGTCCAGTGCAAATCCAGGAACTTCTGCAAGACTTCCATCATCTCCTTAAAACACACTGTGGTAGAAAAACTAAACCATTCATGTTCTGAGGAGAGATCACCTGGAAATGACTACAATGGAAATACTATTTCACGCTTTTTTGTGCAGGTATTGAATCAGAGAGCGATGGAGAGGATGAAGAGGCTGCTGAGTCTGTGAAAACTCAAATTCTCAGTCAAGTGGCAAGAGTCATTGGATTGAAGAAGAAGCCCTTAGAAGTAGACGCGAGTAAACCAGTGGCTTCTAGTAAGTGTGACAGACAAAGATAAATCCAAAGTTGCACCTTAATCACTACATTTTATTTCTTCATTCATCTTCAGGGACTCTAAAAGATCTGATCTCTAAGACTATGGTGCGTTGGTCTCAAGAGGGGAAGATGCAGGATGCAGAGCTGGTCAGGGCTGTTTTCTCACTGCTGCATTGCCAGTATCAGGGTCTTGATGGGCAAATGGCAGGACCACTCTCAAGAACCTATACAATCAGCCAGACCTCAGTAGACGACACCATGGCGCTCCTGTCCTCTCTGAGCCAGATCCGCTCCCTCTTGTGTGTCCGCATGGGAAAGGAAGAAGAGAAACTCATGATCAGGAAACTCGGGTAGGGGATCTTGTGCTAAATAACATAACGCCTCCTTTTCTGCTGCCTGGCAGTGTCAGCTTTGTTTTGGTGTATTTATTGTGTCGTGTACAGGGACATCATAAATAACAAGGTTTTCTACCAACACCCTGATCTAATGAGGACTTTGGGAATGCATGAAACGGTGATGGAAGTGATGGTCAATGTTCTAGGAGAAGGGGAATCAAAGGTGAGACACATCTTAACATCTATAATATGAAGAAAGAGTCTTTATAGGCTAAAGGATTTAGTCAGAGGTATACAAAGTAATAATCAAGAATGCAAAAAACATGAATTCATTTATTCAAGTCTGCACCGTCCATCCTTTCATCTGTTTTGTTTGGACAGGAAATAGCCTTTCCAAAGATGGTAGCCAGCTGCTGTCGATTCTTGTGTTACTTTTGTCGCATCAGCCGTCACAATCAGGGAGCCCTGTTTGATCATCTCAGCTACCTGCTGGAAAACGCCAGCGTTGGACTTGGTAAACTTGTGTCCACGCTTCTTGCCAATTAAGTCCATGATCTGGTATACTAAATATTTATATTTCACCTGTACGTACATGTGCCTGTCGGCCTTTCCACACAAGCAGAAAAATATTTCTTTGTCTCAGTGTGGTGTTATTGCTGTCGTCAGAGTTTCATCGTTGTCTCTTAGCGTCACCATCCATGCGTGGGGCAACTCCTCTGGATGTGGCAGCAGCTTCTGTTATGGACAACAATGAGCTGGCCTTGGCACTGACCGAGTCGGACCTACAGAAGGTGAGTCCCCTTGCTGCTTTTTGTTTAAAATAGAGCCTTAACCTTTTTATTTAGGCACTACTTCCTGTTCAGGTCATCCAGTATCTTGCCAGCTGTGGACTCAAAAGCTGCCCAATGCTGGTGGCTAAAGGCTACCCTGATATTGGATGGAATCCTGTGGAAGGGGAGCGTTACCTGGATTTTCTACGCTTTGCTGTCTTCTGTAATGGTAACCTCATAGTTCTATGACTGTTATGCTTGTAAATTTTCAAATGCCAAAACATGGAGCCATAAACATGTTAAGACTCACAAACTTAACGTATGGATTTACGCACTAATCTTGGCGACTGAGCTTAAGTACCTCAAAGACTTGAATAATGAGCCTGTCGACGCCCCGCGTGGAGTCTCAGACGTAAAACTGGATATCAAACCTGCTAGATATCCAGGCTGCTCGTAGTGACGTGGAAAGAGCTCCAGCCAATGAGAGCAGACGTGGGCGTGGCGGCAAAATAAGGAAGTGAAAAGGAGCAGTAGAGCAGCTGCAGCTGAGCAACAAGAAACGGCGAGAGATAGAAAAATGGTTTTGTGAGGTCAGTGGACACAGGACACTCTGACTCAGCCACTGTCCGCACCAACCCCACTCCACGCCCACTTTTGCCACCAACCTGCACGCCAGTACCGCCGCAATATAAACGGAACAATAGTTTTCTGCAAAAACTGCGTAGTTGTGGCCCTGATGTTGAAACCATTTGAAGTTGTCGTCCTCTCATCTGTTTATTTTTGGTAAATTGTACATTTTGAGCTGTTCATAGTTGTTTTGTAGTTTTAATAAAGGTGTGCTAGTCCGTGTTTTTCGGACTAGAAGTACCCCCGGAGTCCAATCAGTCAAAAAATGTGTCATGAATAAGGAAAATAAATTGCACTAAGTGGCACTTTGTGGGGGACATGTATTATTACAAAATCCAGGACCAGGATTTCATCAGGGTCTCTCATCACGCCAAGAATTTGCCAAAGCTCCTTATATTCTGTGCATTGCTTCACTACAGGTGAGAGCGTGGAGGAGAATGCTTACATGGTGTTGAGGTTACTGATCCGTCGGCCCGAGTGTTTTGGCCCTGCCTTACAAGGGGATGGAGGAAATGGTCTCCTAGCAGCTGTGAGGGATGCCATCAGGATTTCAGATGACCCATCCATGGATGGACCTTCCGGCCCACACCAGTCCACCAGATCAATGTCAGTCGCTAGCATTTGGGTGCTTTTCATGGGGCAAGAGTTGGCACAGTGGTTACCAAATATCTGGTTTAATCCCACTTGCTTCTGAAATGCAAAGTGAGGAATGGTCTAAAGCCGCATGGTTTAGTGAGAAGAAAGTTGTGGCACAATATTGAGCCATGTGAAAGCTCATGACTCGTCTAAGTTTTATAAATTACAATGATTAAATTATACATGGACACCGAGCAGTGAAGTACCAACTGGAAGATTAGCACCAATTGTACATGCAGGTCTTGAGCCTCATCAGGATGAATTCTCAGATGTCAGCAGGTTCATTCTTGTTTGTCAGGAATGGTGTGGAATATATTTCTATGGCTGGAATAGAGCAGCTCATTTTTTCACAGGCTTTGTTCTGATGTTTTCTCTGACAGAGACGTTATTCAGGACGACGACGATGACCTCATTCATATGGGACATGCAGTGGTGACCTTCTACTCAGCCCTTATTGACTTGCTTGGCCGTTGTGCTCCTGAGATGCATGTGAGTGTTTTTTCAATGTCAGCAGCCATTCTGTCCAAACTCTCACTAATGCCTGATTCAATAGAGCCGAGCAGAGAAATACCTCAGCTGCTTTTCAGCTAACGACATAAGTGGAAAAAATACATTTGTATGTCTACATAAATATCGCCAACACACGCGATCACAATCAATAATCACAAGCTAAAACATTTCTTGTTACCCCCAAGGGAATAATTTGGGATCAGTTCAAGTTTTTGTGAAACACTCAGATTTAAGAAGTGATTTAATGAGCCAACTAGACAGACAAAAAAAACCTTTACGACCTTCACTCTCTCTGCTACAGCTGCGTTTTTAATCATTCTGAAAAATTTGTGGGGGGTTTTTATCCATAATTCAGATCTGTAATTCAATATTCAGTACACATAAAATAGAATATTTCTATTTTTTTGCTCTAACTTTGATGATCCTGGTGTTTTGCTCTCACCTCAAACATCAATATCGTAAAATACTAGAAGGTCTCATGAGATCAAAGAAGTGTCTGACTTGATCTGGTTTGACTGACTTTGGTCCAGTTGATTGAAGGTGGCAAAGGAGAAGCTCTCCGCATCAGAGCCATTCTGAGGTCGCTCGTGCCCATTCACGATCTCCAGGGCGTCATCAGCAGCTCCTTCTGTCTTCCTTCAGTAACTAAAGGTACGTTAAAGTGCAACTGTGTTAGCCAGTTCTGCTGTTTGATATTATGCTGTTACTTGTTAGCAGTTAATCTGAGGAAAAAGGGTGATACTCTGCATTACAACTCTTTATGGTTACATTGTACCTGTGATTTTTCTGACTTTTGTTGTCAATAAAGTTATTTGTTGTCTTACTTTAGCCTTTATTTGTATTTCCAGATGGTGGTGTTGTTGAACTGGACCTTTCCACGGTGTTTTGTCCGGATCACAAGGCGGCGATGGTCCTGTTCTTGGACCGGGTTTATGGGATCCAGAAGCAGAGCTTCCTTCTGCACCTAACAGAAGTTGGGTTTTTGCCTGACCTTCAAGCAGCCGTCTCTCTTGATACAGTAAGGAGGAAGCATTTCATTTAGTTGCTCTTTCACATGCTCCAAGGTCCAATTTTAATACTGAACAACACTTCATATACATCTGGAAAGAGCTAGAAGGATGAGGGATCTTTGGAATAGCCAGATTGTTCAGCTGTGGTTTGCTGCTTTCCTGGTGTAGCATTGTTGCTAACGTAAAGACTGAGCACAAAGCTTGCTGTCCTGCTCTGATCAGCATCCAGAAGATGTCAGTAAAGAACTGCTGCAGGTTAAGCTCTTACTATGAGTAACATGGATTTATAGTAATGACCAACTGAACTAACTCATGTTTGCCAATGTTCAGGTAAAAAGTAATTGTGTAGTTCAAATATGCCAGTGTAGCTTGTGTAAATGTTAGCCTTTCTCTCCCCACACTGCAGGCTGACTTGGCGTCGACCGACATGGCTCTCGCCCTCAATAGATACTTGTGTGCCAGCGTGCTTCCACTGCTCACCAAATGTTCAGCCCTCTTCTGTGATTTAGAAGACCACGCCCTGCTGGTGGATTCTCTCATTCAGGCCATTTACAGTCTTTCTCAAGCTCTCAGCTTGACAAAGGCCCAGAGAGACACCATTGAAGACTGTTTGCTGGCATTGTGCAGGTGAAGTTTTAAATCAGTGTTTACCCAACAATATGAACTAATTGCTAGGTGACTGTCTAATACCTGCTCATTTTTTCACTGTGCAGTTACAGCACCAGTTGCATTATGTGTTCATTGGCCTCAGATGGCCAAGTTTATGTTGACTAGAGTCACGAGGAACACGTAAAAATCCTGCCTTCACATCGGTGCATTCTTTATTTACTAATTCAATAATTCAGTTTCACCCGGTTTTCATGGCTAAATTCAGAGAGAGTATTTATGGCTCTGCTGAGACCTGTCTTTGGTACGGTATCCTTGAAGGTGTGTGTGTGTGTGCCTTTGTAATTAACTGCCCTCTCCGGTCTCCTCAGTAAACTGCAGCCGTCTTTGATGCAGCCTCTTCTTCGGCGTCTTGTTTTTGATGTCCCCCGTTTGACAGAATACAACAAGTTGGCTCTAAAGGTGATGAAGATACACACATTTTGACTTGAAACAGTGAAACCGCTCAGTAAATCAGGTTAAAATTCCTTTTTTTATCCACTCTACCAGCTTTTGACTAGTCACTACGAGCAGAGATGGAAGTACTACTCGATGGTGGGAGAGCCGGGTGACCACAGTTTGGCCTCTGAAGAGGAGCTCCATTTATCTCGGAAGTTGTTCTGGAATGTGTTCAAAGACTTGAATAAGAAAGTAAGTTATATTGAATATCTTTCTGTGGACAGATCATCTAAAAATGAGCTGACAGTGTAATCTCTCCATGTATTCAAGGCATGTTTTTTTAAATCTTCAAAGTCTGTTTCACAAGGAATGTGTTTGATTTGCTTCTGCTGGTGTTTTTCACCCTTTAAAAATGTAGTGGAAGACGTAACCCCTCTTAGATATTTTTCCTTGCATGGGTATTTGTCACACTTGTGCCTGGCTGATTTAGAACGCCGCAGATTTCAGTTCATAAGGTTTCAGTTCATCGATCAAATATGCAGCCAACAGCACCGAATTTGTAAAAGGGGCTCTGGAGTACATCTCCACCCATGGAGTGTAACATATCCACCCATGGAGTGTAACAGCTCCATTCTAGGAGCGTGCGTCTCTCTTGTTTTTAATGATTTTATTACCTGTTCCTAATGCTGCTTGCTTATGCCTGTTTGATCTCCTTCCTTCCTTCCTTCCTTCCACGCTGTTCCATCTGCAGCCCTACGAGCCTCAGCTGTTGAGGCTGTGTGTCCAGTGCCTGGCTGCTGTGGCCAAGGCTCTGCCTCCTGATCACACCGACGCAGGCTGCATGTCTGCAACGGAGGGAAAAGCCTCCGCAGACGCAGGCGGGCAGTTCGACCCCCAGCCGACTGATACCTCCAAGTAAGACCCAAAGTTAGATCTCTCTGTGTGCAACTGGATGTGAGGTTTCCTTCAGTTCTTCAGAACTGAAGAAGCCTTCTGGAGAGAGGGTGAAACGTCTTCAAGTCCAGTCCTCTCAGTCCAGTTACACACAGAGAGATCTAACTTTGGAGAACTATGACCTGGATGAGTGAGAATCTACACAGTCTCCAAATAAGACCTTCTCCAAGGAGGCTGATTGAATTTCAGACCAAAAAATCTTCACGGTGACCCTCAGTTATGAACGAGAGTTTGCCTTTTTTAGCTTGTAATTAATTGTAGAGGCGTTGTTATCATTGTTATTATTAGCTCTCACTGTCTGGACGTTTTTTTTTTTCTTTTTTGAAATTTTGCTCCATGAGCTTTTTCTCCATTCTAGTGTGTCAGTGCCAGAACGACTGGAGTTCATAGTGAACAAATATGCAGAGCACACTCATGAGAAGTGGTCACTTGACAAGGTACGATCGCCACAGTTACATTGATACTAGACCCTCTCAGAAGTGTGGCTAAATTATGATATTGCTGCGAGTGTTTTTGTAAGATGTGATTTTTGTGGTAGTTTGCCAACGGCTGGGTTCACGGTGAGCAGCTCTGTGAGAGCAGCAAAGTTCATCCGCTCCTCAAGCCATACAGAGCTCTCGCAGAGAAGGTGCAGTGGAGAATCTCCACACAAGCTTCAGTGTACACGTACCAGAGGAGTTTAGCCATGCTTCTCCTGTCCTGATGTTGTGCTTTGCAGGAGAAGGAAGCGTATCGCTGTGCAATCAAAGAGACAATAAAGAGTATGTTGGCCTTTGGATGGACCATAGAGAGGACCAAAGAAGGAGACGCTCATGGCGTGCATGCCTGCACACGCAGAGTCTCTCAGTCTGGACAACAGGTATGAGCACTGTGATTCATAAGTAGAACTTATGTAAGTGCCGATTCAGCCTTTTACATGTATTTTAAAAATAGTTTTTGGTTTTAGCTGTCATTTGAAGGCACATCAACGTTCAGTCCCAAACCCACAGACATGAGCACTATCACCTTATCCTGGGACCAGTGTGTGAGCTCTTCTTTTATTTTTTTTCTTTTTGACTTTTTTGGTGTTCGTGTGACCGTTATTAAAACTAATGCAGCAAATGTGCATGAAAAACTTCTTCTCTGTTTGGTTTGATTCTTTGTGAACAGACAATGGCTGAACAGCTGGCTGAAAATTACCACAGTGCCTGGGCGAAAAGGAAGAAATTAGAGCTCGGGGGGAGAGGTACTGTGTCACTTATTTGTCCCAGCTCTAACCTCTTATTCAACCCCCAACCTATCCCCGACCACAGATCAGCTCACAAAGGTTTATTTGTGTCAGGCGGTGGAGGTCATTCCATGATCGTTCCTTATGACGCCCTGACTGCCAAGGAGAAGAGCAAATTTAGAGAACGGGCCCAAGACATCCTCAAGTTCCTTCATCTCAATGGCTACACCGTGTGGAGGCAAGTACAGAACGAGCTCATGGCTGTAGAAGAGCGATGGAAAAGTACACGAGTTCATCCATGTCGGTGAAAACGGAGTCAAAGTTCTGAGTCTGGCCTTGACAACACAGCCGCTAAACTACATTTCCTGAATGTGAGAATGTGCAGGTTATTGAAAGGTTGAAGACTTGAAGATGTGTGGAGCTGAAGATGCTGTTGTGTTGAAATGTTTGCTCTTACGACAGGGATCGGAGGACCGTGGAGATGGACTTCCCAGCTGTGGCCAATTGCTTTGGCTCCACTCTGCTCATGCAGTTTCTTTCCCACACTGAAAATGCCCAAGAGCACATGCTGGAAATGGGTATGATTATCATGTCCATGAATGCAGACTGAGAAAATAATCAGGGCTAATCAAAAATGTCTTCACGAGACCTTTTCTGATCATTTGTGACAACAATTCTTGACCTCAAAACACAAAACTATTTATAGTTTCTGTTCATAGCAGCGCTGTGTGTGTGAAACCTGACTAGCAGAAATGCTCCCATGCTTTTCAGCTTTTATCTGTATGAAAGTATTTTTTCAACTTGAGCTTAACTTTGTTTCTCCTCAGAGGTGATGCAAGCCAGAGGACAGACGTCTAAAGGGGAGCGAGCTCCACACCGTCAACCAGTACAGTTTTTTCTCAAGGTTTGCCACAGATGAACGCGTGTCTACATTAGAATCACCTTTCTGTTCAGTGCCTAACATTGATTAAGCTCTCGTCCAATTTAACTTCTCATTGGCTTTTTTTGTCTCTTTGTTGGCCTTTTTGCTTCGTTTCAATGATGTCGTTTAATTACTTTTGTTGGATGACTGCCGTGAGCGACCCATCTAAAGTAAAGCCATCATGGCTGTGCAAAATCATCATTTTGGAAATCATTGTGGGTAGGTCGATTGCCTTCATAATATTGATCAAGGCAAGCAGTTCTGCATTGAGAATGAGGAAAATGGCCTCTTTTTAATTGCTGGGACCCCTGGAGTCGGACCCTTTCAATCAGGGCTTTGACCACGTCCCGAGCCGGAGCTGCTTTACATCTCAGTGACTCTGAAAAGTGATTGAGTGGAAAATATTAACCTGTTTCTGCCACAGGACATTCTTGTATCCATCATATAAAACTCACATTCAACTCAACTCAAGAAATCCTCTAATCTTTTTACGCTTTTGTAACTAAAAATAATTTACCACAAACTGAGATGGACATATTTATACTATATCTATGCTATGATTTATAGGTGGGTAATGAAAAAAAAGGTCTTTGAAATGGAAATAAAAGCTTAAGTTAATTTATTTCAAATGTCTTTGATGATGGATGAGTTCTGTCTGTTTTACAGGTTATTCTACCTCTTTTAGAAGAGTATGTGAGGACCCACTGTCTCTATTTTCTGTCCTCCTCGATGTGCTCAAATGGTAAAAGAGGCCATGCCTCCATCAAGGAAAAGGAAATGATTGCCAGGTTTGTAATATCTCTTCAGAGTTACTGCCACTGTTGCATACAGCAATTCATATCTGAGCTAAGTTTTTCTTTGATCCATTTTTTCTCCCAAAAAAACCTATTTCTAACATCCTTCTGATTTCATGCTCCATATTCAGCCTCTTTTGTAAGCTCGCAGCGCTCGTCAGACACAGGATGTCACTCTTTGGTAAGGACGATGATTAAACGGATCTTATTTGGGTAGAAATAGTTTCCCCCCCGTTTTCCTGGTTCTCCCTTGCTTTGCTCTTTGTCTGACGGGTGTTTTCTGGTGTCTTTCCCAGGAAATGAAGCCTCTGCGGTTTCAAACTGCCTCTGTACTCTGGCTCAGGCTCTGGATGCCAGGTAGCTAGGTGGCCCTGCTGTCACGTTCTGCTTGAATCGCTCTCCTGGCTGTGTCTGTGGACCAACGTGTGTGAGATGAGATGACTGGCGTAATTGAGCTCCTGATAAACTGGTACCATCTAATTGGCTGCTCTCACATGGCCTCCCTAAGGACTGGGCCTCTGATGCGTGACAGTGGAAGCATCATCTTGGATTTGCAGTGATTGATGTCATTTAAATTTGTCTGGTTTAGAGTTTAAAACATAGTAGCTGCTTCCATTAGCATGTAAACAGCACTATAAGCAATAAACATTTGATTTATTAAGCATTCATCACCTATGTCTGTAAGAGAGCAACATTTACTCTGTTAGTTTAAAGAACTGCAACGTCTAGACAATATAAAAATGTTTAAAACCTTTTCCTTTTTTCCTCTAGAACACTGATGAAATCGGCCCCAGAGTCTGTGCAGTCATGTCTGGATTCCTTTTTTGAATCGTCTGCAGCCGACCTGGAGGTGACGGTGGAAAACCTTTCTGTGAGCTTGGCTTGTCTACCTCAGAATAGGAACCAACACGCTAGAGGTGTAGCCAGAGTCCTCAGCTACACCAGCAGCGTTCTGCTTCCCACACTCACTTCACTCTTCCAGCACCTTGGCCTCCAGAACTATGGAGGGGACCTCCTGGGTGAGGGCTTCCGTGATGCACACCTGGAAATACCAGATAACAACAGGATCATATTTCTCCCTCACTAATGTTCTGACCTTCCAGGATTCATTCATTTCCAGAATGTTGGCCTGGGTCAGTGTCCTTGGTTGCTTCTGTTTCTTCTTCATTTCAAGCTTCTCCTCGTCTTTTCCAGTTGGAAGTATCCAGGTATCGTGCTACAGGATCCTCAACAGCCTCTACTCTCTTGGAACGACCAGCAGCATCTACATGGAAGGGTACAATATGATGATCATCCTTTTATGACTTGTTTCAAGGAGCCATCCCTTTTACTTTTTAAGTCTTTTCGAAATACAGAATATCTCAGTCCTAATGTGTTATTAATGGTTGTGTTTAGGGAAGTCTGACATTATCGGCCTCCCGATATTATTGGCCGATAAAGGCATTAAAAATTAATATCGGAAAATGTCGTTATTGGGAAAAAAAATTTATTAGTCATGCCAAAGAATGAATTCCTCGAATTTCCTGGTATTACTAAAATAGTAAATAATACTTTACTCGTCTCTACTGCACTTGATGATGTCATCAAAACTTAAGTTCAAGTTGTTCTCTTATTTTGTTTATTTTTATTTGGAAAACCTTGAAGTTGTTACATTTATCTATGCATCTAGCAGGACATCACAATACAAATTTCATGTGTTCCTGTATGCAGGCAGAGGCCAGCAGCAGGCGCTTGTCTCGCTGCTCTGGCAGGAACTTTTCCGGTGTGTTTCCTGGAGCCAGACCTCAATCAAAATAACCCTTACTCCATCTACAATACCGCCAGTGCCTTGGAGAGAGAAGGTATCATTTAGCCTTTCCTGAGCCCTTGAAGCCTGGATTTCAAAGCCAATTCCTAAAATTCAGGCTGAGGCCTCTGTTTTTCAGAGCTGGGGCTACCCGATGGTGTGGAGGACATGTGTCCTCGCTTGCCTTCACTGGAGCAGGCTCTTGGAGACGTGAGGCAGCTGGCTGGGGCTGGTGCTGGAGCTCGCCAGTCCCAGTACATTCATGTCTCAGAGGTCATGCTACCCATGCTGTGCACCTATATGTCTCTCTGGTGGTCCTGGGGACCAGAGGGACAGCCGGACAGCCCAGTGTGTACCACGGTAACTCCTCAGCATGCCAGTGACCTTCTGGGACATGTCCTCCGTATTATCCACAACCATGTCGGCACCAGTCCGGCGGACTGGATGAAACAGATGGCAGGTATTTTAGCTCATGCGAGACACTGCTGTGGATTTCAGAAAGCTTTTTTTTTTTTTTTTCTCATCGTTAATTGTGTCCGTTCTCCTCAGTTCACTCCCTGTCAATCACATGCCACGCCCACCCTGAGCTCCTAAAGACCCACTTCCTGCCACTAATGGAGAAACTGAAAAAGAGGGCAGAAGGTGTGCTGGAGGAGGAGGAGCGGATGAAGACTGAAGCGGGTGACAGTTCTGAAGCAGAGTTGGAGATACAGCAGAAGTTCATGGTTCTGGTGGCGGACCTCTATGCTTTCTACCCCCTCCTCATCCCATTTGTCGATTCTAATCGGTAAAGGATCCTGAAAATGGGTTGGTTCGCTAACGATTCTGACAGAAAAGCTCTAACCTTGTTTTTATTGCTGAACAATCACGTGATCTTTATGAATTCCTCACCAGATTCGTCAGCCTTTATGGGCTTTTATGTCTTACTGACTCATGACTGTAGCTGCAACTGAGATGTTAAGTCTATAAACTTTTGAGCGCATGTTTATATTTTGTTCTTTTATGTGTTTTTTCCTCAGAGCGCACTGGCTGAAAGAGTCAACCCCAGAAGCTGAGCAACTGTTTATTTTGGTGTCAGAGGTCTTCATATTTTGGGCAAAATCTCATGTGAATATGACGGTTTCTTTCTTCCTTTGATAAACTTTCAGTAGTTTTCCTGTAAATATTTAATCGTCCCTTTAACTGACAACAGAATTTCAAGTGGGAGGAACAGAACTATGTGGTCCAAAACGAAATCAGCAGCTTGCTTTTCTTGGTCAAAAGCAACAAATTTTCCAAGGTCAGTAAAATCATAATTTAGCATTAGATAAAACATTATTATGTCCTCATCTTCTGGTAGTTTCAGTAAGGCAATATAGGTAAACTATAAACAGTATTTCTGTTTCTAATGAGTGACATTAGGCAGATCTTTTTCTGTTTTTTGTTTTTTTTTTTTTAACTCTGCTGTGGTTGCTTTTCTTCAAGGGGGTGTCATTGTGCGCATAAAGCCTGATGATAAGCATGGCATTAATGGAGTCATGACTTCGGTTATCATAATGCTTTTTCAATTCTCAGCTCAACCATGAGAAGAGGAAGGTGAAGAAAAAGGGGGATCGCTATTCCACACACACCTCCCTCATTGTGGCCTCCTTGAAGAGATTGCTCCCTGTGGGACTCAGGAAGTGTCTTCTGAGTGACCAGCGTCTCATCGCGTTGGCTAAAAATGCTTTCACCCAGGTCAGCGGTAAATATGAAACAGTGTCCTCGGTAACGTTTCCCTTGGAGACGAAACCTTTTAAAATTGGGTGTTTTGACTGTAGTGTTTGTTGATTGTGCTAAAGGTGAGAGTCTTAAATGTCTCTTAGGGCTTCAGTGTTTTGTCCTCTTGATTTGTGCAGAAAAACACAGAAGATGAAATTCGACAACACATTTTTAGTGCCTTCACACCACTCCAGGCTCAGGTAAACACCATCACTGTACATTCATTCCTGTTTTATCAGGATTTTGGGTGTGTGTTTGTGTTTAGGAACTACTTTTTAGTCCACACAAAAGTCAGAGTGTGCAGTTCATATTTTTAGTAACTCATTAAAATGAGGGAAGCAGAAATCCACATTTGTTTGACCAGAAGTGAAATTACTCCAACCACAGCGTTTGCTCCACGATTTGCTGGTTCCGTAAAGGTCGTTATTCAGAATGTCAGAGCAATTATGTTTAGTTGCTGGTGATTACAAGAGTTTGTGTAATGAAAAAAAATACAGGAAAGAGACAGCGATGTGATTTTTAAATGCATGCAGTCCCAACCAAACTACGGTAGCCAGGCCATTTGCAAACCGGCTTCAATCAAAGCTGCAATGCTAGATTCAAACTTTTGAGTACATCTCACATAAAGATTGTTGTTCTTATTAGGATCACAACATTTTGAATGATGAAGTCCACGATGCAGAACAAGGAAGACAGCGAGGGGCGATCGCTGATGTCCAAAGGACTGTAGACAGGGTTTTGAACATGGGTCGAGTTTTGTGTTACCTGGATCAGGTGAGCCTTGGCATTAACGCGGAAATAAAACCAGTGATGTGTTTTCATCTTTCTGTCAGACCTGCAGATGCATTAGAGCACAGGTGGGCAAACTAAGGCCCGGGGGCCACATGTGGCCCGATGAACTATTTAATCCGGCCCGCAGAGCCTTCAGTCATTTCTCCAAAAGCCAAATGAAGAGGGTCGTCAGCTTGATTGGTTAGAGAGAGGTTCAGACCCCCCCTTCAGCTAGCATGCTATCATGTCCTCTCAAAAAGGTGGGGCCAAACATCATCTGGAGCTTCATCATCCATCTCTAGTTGGACCAGTTTACAGACTCTTTTTCTCAGTCAATAGTCCATCAAGCAGGATTTTTAGCTAACCTCTGATCCTCATCTGGGGGGTTAGTTTCCTGCACCACCTGGCCGGCCCCTTCATCAAGATCTACAACCCATCGTGGCCCTTCAGACTAAAGAATTGCCCACCCCTGCATTAGAACCTATGAACCACTCAACACCTCAGAAAAGTCTGCTCCATGCTCCTCTGCTTCTGTTTGTTTTGCTGTAATTAGGTTGAGCACCCACAGAGAAGCAGGAAACCCGCCGGACACCAGATCTTATCCAAACAGAGGAAACGAGCGGTGGTGGCCTGTCTGAGGATGGCTCCCCTCTACAATTTACCCAGGTACAAGTATGATGTGTGTGCAGTGATTTAGCCTCTCAGAGACACCCATCAGGCTATTGAACTTTAGAAATGGATGGCTCCACCTTTCATCCAGCATCAGATGTTTGGATCCGCGCTTAAATTCCATGTTAGTTCCATTGTAGAACAGAATCCATGTCCAGCACACCAGAACTCTTGTATTTATGTGTGAGTATCCATGTGAATGGTTTGGTGTTGGCCATGATTCTGGTGCCAGTGGTGTCTGCGTGCACACACACACTCTCCAGCACATATATCCGCTCTGTAATTGACGTGCTTATGATATCTAATTCTGCGTGATTCTGCATCTATTTTTCTCAGCTAGGCAGTGATCTTGCCATCTTTCATGCAAATTGCGACATTACAACAACTTTGCCGCCATCAAGAGCCCACCTGTTGTCGACGGGTGTGACGGTGGATGGAAGTCTGATTGGTTTAATGCCTGTTATTGTGGTTAATTAACAAAATGTGTCGGTGAAACTGGGCTTGCACACTCCAGCGGTTTACATAATAGGTCTGCGACCGTCAGCAGCAGAACCCAGGAATGAAGAGCTACGTTGGGGAAAATGATTGTATTTTAGAACTATTGACAAGTTTAAAAGGGGAATTGTGGTTTAAAAAAATAATAAACAGGAGATTTTACTGTATCCTAAAGAATTTGCATTGTCCAGTTCAAGTGTTTGTGCAGGCACCCTGCAGTATGTTAGAGACGTGGGCGTGTTAAGAGGTTTTGTCGTGTTAATTACAGCTGTGGTGTTTTGCAGCAGGTGTAAGATTCACCCTGGAGTTGCATAAGGGCAGGAGATTGATGAGTAACAATGGGCGTAATCAGAGCTCTTATTTCATGATGTCCTCCTGTACTACTCGTTTCTCATCCTTGTATTTGCCTTCACCTGCTGGTAATTGCACAGATGCAAATATATCAGTCTGCCCTTTTCTGTCCAGGCACAGGGTTGTCAATCTCTTCCTCCAAGGCTATAATAAAAGCTGGATATCAACTGAAGATCACAGCTTTGAGGAGAAGCTTGTGGAGGATTTAGCTATAAGTGCTAAAGTAAGTCGCATTTACATCAGGAGTTTAAATTATTTCAGTAACAAGAATTTCCCTGAGTCCTCACTAAAAAGAGCCTGCTTCCTCCAGGAGGTCTAAGTTCTGTGCTGTTCACTGATTTCTGATAGGAAATTCATCTATTGATGCTATGATTCCCAAGTGGACAAGTTTTTGCATTCAAGCATCTCGTCTCTGTTTGAAACACACATCTTTGTGTTTTTACTTTGCACATCAACATGTTGAAATTGTCAATGTTTTGTGATCTGTATCAAAGCAGAAATGAGTGTCTTTATCTTCCTGAGCAGCAGACGAGAGCACCGATGGGGTTGTGTGGAGGTGAGAGGGTAGAAGAGAATGACACGGTAGACGGTATCAAAGCCATCGATCCTCTCCTACAGCTCATCACACTCTTCGGTCAGACTGCTCTGATGGAAAGCAGGTGTGTCCGTGTGCATTTCTGTTGGCGGTTTCATTGTGAAAAGGTCAATAGTGTAAAAATCTATTTTTGTTAATTATTGGTCAAACTCATCTCAAATGAATCTTTTAATATTCCTATTAAACACGAAACAGAAACATCAGGTCTTTTCAAAAGCTTTGAAATATTTAATAGTAGTAAAACTCATGTCGTTACGCTTTCCAGTCATAACTAAGAGTTTTAATTACTGTTGATTGTTTCTGTTATTTATGACCTTGAGCAGTCAGGAATTCTAAAAGCCAGACGTTTCCACCCTGCCTACATGCTCTTGGTCGTGCTGCTGGAGAGAACAACATTAAATGATCTGTGTCTCTTCATATCAATAAACCAAGCATCAGGCTTTGGCGAGTCCTCGCTGCAGAGATGGAATCAGCCAGATTCCATTTGTTGTGGTCTGCTCAGCATGTTTAGTGCAGCTGGACAGACACAGACTGTCGCTGCTCGGGTCTTTGAGAGGGTGTTACTGCACTATTTCATCTGAAAGAGTGCATTCAAAGAACACATCTGTAGAACCATTTTCAGCCCCTTGCATTTCTAATACCAATATTTCTTTTGCTGTCCACAGTAAACTGGAAAACGGTCGTCTCTACCAGTCCTATGCTGCTATTATGGCCAAGGTAGAAGTGTTGTGAAATTTAATATGCTCAAATGTAAAACCTTGACATTTGCAAATAATTAAAATGTGCAGTTTTTTTCCTGACACCAGCAAATGTTAGAGACAAACTGCTCACTGAGTAAACTAGACGAACTGATATTTAAGAGCAGACCAGAGCGTTGGCCAGTTGTGTCCTTAAATTTGATTAGTTTTTGTCTCTCACTGTTTATGCTGACTGTTGCAGAGCTGCCACAGAGACGACAGTGATGGAAAAGAGCAGGAGCTGGAAAGCTTTGAAGTGAAGACTTTGTTCTTTTAAAACTGCTTTGAAGTCCTGTGAAGTTACACTAAACATCTCTCTTTTCTTATGAATTCCAGGAGAAGGAATTAGAGAAGCAAAAGCTCTTGTTCCAGCAGGCTCGGCTTCATCACCGTGGAGCTTCAGAGATGGTCCTGCAGATCATCAGTGCCAGCAGAGGTGGGAAACATTACATTCTCGGCTCTACGGTGATCCCTTTCTTTAAAAATCAGCTGAGTAGTTGTGAATAAAGGCGTTTTGAAGAGTTATGAGCCCTAGAGCCATTTAGCACTCCTCATACATACTGACTGGATTAATGTCTCCTCTCCTCAGGGCTCATGGGCTCTGTGATTGCTCCTACTCTGAAGCTGGGCATCGCTCTTCTCAGTGGGGGAAACGCTGCTGTTCAGCAGGTACAGTCAGAGGACTGCAAAAGTGTTCACTCATTACTGAAGTCATTGTTAGAAGCAGCATGAAAACCTTATTTCATATATAATGTTGCATTATGTAGTATACCTAGTGAGGAAATTGTAACACCGGATCAGGTGGAGATGCTGCTTGGTGTCTATTTTGATAAGGACTGAGACAATATTACCTGTTTTTTTTTAAGAAAATGTTGGTTTACCTGAGAGAGAGGCAAGACGTCGGCTTCTTTCAGAGCATGGCTGGACTCATGCTGTCATGCAGGTGAGTGATCGCAAAAAAGAGAAAAAAAATCTGTCAGATTTGACAAGACCCCTCAAACCTGTTCCCGCGTGTGTGTGTGTGTGTGTGCGCTTTCCTGCTTTCAGCGTTCTGGATCTGAATGCATTTGAGAGGCAGAACAAAGCAGAAGGATTAGGCATGGCCATGGATGAGAGCTCAGGTACTGCATTCATATGGAAATCCAAAAGAAAAATACATTTCTGCAAGGCCGTGTCATAGCATGCAGTCAGGCGTGAGATTCTATCCTTGGATATTTGTGCACACTGAGTTTATACCTCTACATTCTGCTCTTTGCCTGTCTTCGCCACTGGCCACCTTCACTCCATGACCCTTTTTCTCCCAGCAGATAAGGTGATGCCTGATAAAGATGTCACCTGTGACCTTTTCCGTTTCCTACAGCTGCTCTGTGAAGGACACAACTCAGGTCATTTTCACCAGCATGCATCACACACATTTATTTAAAAACACACGTAATACTTGACATCCCAGCTCAGACGAAGAAAGACCTTTTTCACAGGTCACATTCTTCACCAGTCTTTTAAAATCACTGCTGCTAATCACAGCTAAATCTGAATTATTGTTGTTACCGTGCTTTTTATAATCCAATCAATCTGTTTCTTTGTGTCTCAGAGTTCCAGAATTACCTGAGAACACAAACTGGCAACAATACCACAGTCAACATCGTCATATCAACCGTGGATTATTTACTGAGATTACAGGTAGGAGACGTTTTCAAGAGTCCTAGCACTCGTTTATGTGACTGTCCGCACTAGGTGATTCATTGTGAGACATTGATCTTTTGTCTATTAATCCTTGGATCCATCCTAAGAGTTGAAACGTTTATCTGTGCCTCCTCCAGGAGTCGGTCAGTGACTTCTTCTGGTACTACTCAGGGAAAGCTGTGATTGATGTGCACGGGCAGCACAACTTCTCCAAAGCCATTGGAGTGTCCAAACAAGTCTTCAACACACTCACAGAATACATACAGGTGGGGCAGGTCTCGTGCTCTGTGCCTGTGTATAATGTGAGCTCTAGAGCAGTGTTTCTCAAAGACCTAGTGGTCCGCGAGGTGACAAATCACATTTTATATATTTATAATTTATTAATGAAATATTTAAAATTCTGTGTGAAATCAGTGTTTCTTGAACTCCCAAGGATTAACAAATTCAATTTATTGTATATTTCCTGATACATCTGTCATACCAACAGCATATTGTTTTGGGGGCTGTTTAGAGTCAGGTGGTCCGTGAGTGTTTGTTTATGGGTTCAGTGGTCCTTGGTTTAAAAAAGTTTGAGAAACACTGCTAAGAGCATCAAAGTTGTCTGCCTGCTGGATATGAAACTAGCAGCTCACACCGTGACTGGCTTCTTCCAGGGACCTTGTGCTGGGAACCAAGAAAGCCTGGCTCACAGTCGTCTGTGGGACGCTGTTGTGGGATTCCTTCATGTCTTTGCTCACATGCAGATGAAGCTCCCTCAGGTAGAGTTCTTTAATGTGAAAACATGAGAACCTGCTAGCATGAAGCCTTGCTGCTGCCGTTAACTGCCTCAAGGATGTGAGCTGTTGGACTGCTCATAACATTTAACAGTTCAACAGCAATTATCCTGGTAGTTAGCCCCTATTTATTATATATAATTCATATCATTCAGTAAAAATACGTTCTGTTTCCTTTCTGTCTACAGGATTCAAGACAAATGGACCTTCTGAAGGAACTCTTGGATTTACAGAAAGACATGGTGGTTTTTTTGCTTTCGATGTTGGAAGGCACGTTTAAGCTTTTGTCTTCTAATAAATCCTCCACGAGGATTTATTTGTATAATCTGTTAACACTTTCCTTGTCTCTGTCTTAAAGGGAACATTGTTAATGGGACTATTGGAAAACAAATGGTGGACATGTTGGTGGAGTCGTCAGGCAATGTTCAGATGATCCTCAGGTTCTTTGACATGTTTCTCAAACTGAAGAACTTCACCTCCTCAGATGTCTTCAGAGCGTACGACCCCGATTTTAAGGGCTGCATCTCCAGAAAGGACTTTCAGAAAGCGATGGAGAGTTGCAAACGTTTCTCTCAAGCTGAGACTCACTTCCTTATTTCTTGCATGGGACCTGACGACAGCGAGACTGTGGATTACGAGGCCTTCGTGGATCGATTTCACGAGCCTGCCCAGGACATCGGCTTCAGCATCGCCGTCCTGCTGACAAACCTGTCGGAACACATGCCCAACGATTCCAGGCTAAGGACGTTCCTGGAGGTAGCAGAGAGCGTACTGACTTATTTCCAGCCTTTCCTAGGACGTATTGAAATACTGGGCAGCGGGAAGCGAATTGAACGCGTCTACTTTGGGATCAGTGCGTCCAGCCGCACCCAGTGGGAGAAGCCTCAGGTCAAAGAGTCCAAACGGCAGTTTGTTTTTGACGTTGTCAATCAAAGTGGAGACAAAGAGAAAATGGAAATGTTTGTGAATTTTTGCGAGGACACCATCTTTGAGATGCAGCTTGCAGCCCAGTTATCAGGCTCTGGAATGGAGGAGAGGCACGTTGAAGCCAGCCCAGAAGAAAAGGCTGACAAAGACGGAGTGGATAGCCAAGGGTGTGTCCTGTATCAGTGGCTGGTGCTGATATCTGTGCTCTCGGTCAGACATGGCAAAGCCCTGATGAAGATGACGGTGAAGGACGTCCTGGTCTCGGCCGTCTTCTTCCTCAGAGTCGTTTTCATGGCTCAGTTCAGGTGTATGCTCGCTGGGATTGGCAGCATCTCCTGTGTGCTGCACAGAGCTTTTCTGAGCGGGGAGCTCATAGAGGGAGCGAAACGGATGCGGATATTGGAGATGCTGGGTGGGATCCTTGAGCCAACTCTTGACGAGGTCATGGGAGGGCCGAGGGGCGATCAGCAGAGGAAATCCTCGTCCAGTTTGACCTTACAGAAGGAGCTGAGTGGCAGCAGGCCGGCAGAGACTATGGCTTCCACCAGGGACGTGGATGTGCTATCGGATATATTTGGCCTCACGGTAAAGAAGGAGGGAAGCTGTTACAGACTGATAGCCAAGGACCTCACCGGCAGCCTGACTGACCTGTTTACTCCAGCGTCCAGAAGAGTGACAGCCAGCGAGGTTCCCGAGAAGCATCAAGAGACGGTATGCTGGATCTGATCTTTAGCTGTTTGCATGACCTTTGTACCATCCTTACCTTGTTTTATGAATCCCAGACCCACATCCACCAAGAAGAAAAAACAGAGAAGAAAGGGGCAGACGGAAAGTATGTTTGGCTTTGTTGCTCAAGAAATCCTCCACAATGTTCTTAATAGTGGAGAATATTTATCCATTTATGGAGCGTACACAACCATCTAAGTAAGATCAGAAATATCTGGATTCTTGATGTCCAGTATTCAAAACCCCTGGACTCTGTTTGCAGAGGGAACAAATGTGACGAGAACTCTGAAGCCATGATGAGGGATCCAACGTGGAGAGCCCAGAGGCTTTCTCCCAAGTCCAAAGAAGCTGAAAACCAAGCGTCAGCCCTCTGGGAGAAGATCAGCACCCACAACAAGAGCATGCTGGTAATTATTAACTACAGACTCTCACGTGAGGCCACCGATGAACGTGCCCACTTGTGATCACTTCATTTGGATTTTCATCTTTCAGAATTACTTTGCAAGGAATTTTTATAACCTGAGAGTGCTGGCTCTGTTCGTCGCCTTCGCAATTAATTTCATACTGCTCTTTTATAAGGTGAGTGTATGGATTTGATGGACGGCATATTAGTATTTTACTGCATTTGGTGTATAATTATCACCATCCCAGCCACTGTGCACTCACCGTTTTCGCTCTCTGACAGTATTTGAAAGGCTTTAGTCAGGCTGTTTTGATGAAACCTTTCCCTCTTTTTGGTGTCTGCTTCCCAGGTGGCATCTTCACCTAGAGCGCAAGTAGAGGAAAAGGAGACGGAATCTGCTCATTCTGCTGGGGTTGATGCAGAAGAAGGCGCAGTTTGCTTTGTTCTGGAGGAGAGGAGTGGATACATGGAGCCATCCCTCCGTTTCCTGGCTGTAGCACACACGGTCATCTCCTTCTTCTGCATTTTTGGTTACTACTGCCTCAAGGTACCACGAGCACATTCGCAACTCCTGGAGGTCTTTTAATGAATTGAAATGAATTTTAGAAGAACAGAAAATGCAATTAAGCACAGATCAAAGGGGGAGTATCACGAGTGCGTCACGTGACAGGTACCGCTGGTGATCTTCAAGCGGGAGAAAGAAGTTGCGCGAAAGCTGGAGTTTGATGGCTTGTATGTCACCAAGCAGCCCCCTGAGGAGGACATCAAAGGGCAGTGGGACCGACTGGTTGTTAACACACCGTATGTTCAACGCGGTCGTCACATCAGACGACTCCATGTTTCACACTCCTCGTCTCCACTGTGATATGGAGTATTTCACATTTTTTACTCTTTCTTTTTCAGATCCTTTCCAAGTAATTACTGGGATAAATTTGTGAAAAGGAAGGTGAGATCCTCACAGCAGGTTGCCGCAGTTCTTCATTTTTAATCCACTGTGCAGTCTTTTATAAATACGATCTTCCGTCTAGGCAGGTTTGTGCCTAGTTTATCAAGTGACAGTAAAATACACGAACTAAAGTAAATGAGCCATTTAATGAGGGTCATATTCAGTTACCACAGCTAGTTTTATTGTCCCCTGACGTTGCATCTCTTTCACATTCCTTGCACAGCTTCCCTCTCTCGCTCCGGCTCTAGGATAAATAAACAGTGGGCCTCTTGAAAGTTGGTCTTCTGACAAAGAGTCACTAAAATTAGTATCAGCCCTTAATGAATGGAAGATGATATTTCCTCTGATCCAGCCCAAAAAAGTGGTTTTAGGTGTGAAGGCAGCCCTGGATCTGTGCGTTGACTCTGGGGTGGTCACATGGTTGCTGACATTTAAAGCTCTGGACTGCATCATCCTGCAGTAGAACAGACCTTCAGTGCCTTCAAACAATCCTAGTAATTAACTTCACACTTTAGAGGGTGGGGATATTACCTGCTGTATGTTTAAATGTGTGAAAATGCAATAAAGGTAGGTGTTTGGCTCTTGCTTTATATAATAAATCACGTGACAGAAAGTTTCCTCAAACATCAGCATCACAGTGAGGAGAGAGAGGTCTGTGTCTGATTAAATGCATGTTTTTACTGCCATTATAATGAAAACATAAATGTGACAGCAGATCAGTGTTTTACGTCGAGCTGATTATGCTGAATGTTGTTTTTCCTGTCAGGTGATGGATAAATACGGTGACTTATACGGCTGTGAGAAGATCAGTGACCTCTTAGGTCTGGACCAAGCCGCCTTAGACTGCAGCTCAGAGAGGAAAGGAAGGAAGAGGCTGAGAAGGAGCACTGCCTGGAGTCATCTGTGAGCAGGACAATTTCATTTTTCCATTACAGGGTTAGGGTTAGAAAGAGAAGAGCATGGGAAACTGGCCCCTCGCTGTCGTTTTGATATCAAATAGACCAGTGTTTCTCAAAGAGTGGTCCGTGGACCACCACTGGTCCGCAGGCGACCCCTAGTGGTCCGTGAGGTGACACGTAACAAATCACATTTTAAAATTTTAAATTTCAATACTAAAAATTCAGTGTTTCTTGAACTGAACTGCACTGAAACAACATACTCGCTATAGCTGTTTCAGTCGTGCGCTTGTGCTTTTCACTGAACAGGAGAGATCAGACAAAAGACCCTAACCCTAAAGTAGGGAACATTCTGAGAAGAAGCAATATAACTGCCTGTGTGGCACCAGGGCTGGATGAGGGGTGGAGGGTTTCCAGGGATCTTCAGCGTTTATGTGCTGATCCACTGATCTGGATTTCAGATGCGGCTCCATTGACATGAAGTACCAGGTCTGGAAAACAGGAGTTGTCTTCACCGATAATGTGAGTTTGTGCTGTTTGGTTGGGCCTGCAGAGACAAAGATCAAGGTGTCACATCCTGAAATGAATGTTAACAAGCCGTATGTTTTGAACAGAGTGTCTCGGAGACTTTACGACTTTCTCCCACTTTGTTTATCCACACAGAGCGACAGCAGCAATATCCTGAGTTTCTGCCTTATCTAAAATACACCTTTGTCTCCTTATCTGTCCTGCCCATCTACACTGTGTGTGTGTGTGCGTGTGCGCTCAGTCTTTCCTGTACCTGGCGTGGTACATGGCCATGTCAGTTCTGGGTCACTATAACAACTTCTTCTTTGCTGCTCACCTGTTGGACGTTGCCATGGGCTTTAAGACGCTTCGTACCATCCTTTCTTCTGTCACACACAATGGCAAACAGGTGCGAGTGTGTGTGTGTTGTGGTGCTATTTCCACATTTCATCTGTTTTTGGCTACAGTTTGCTCGTTTGGAGAATCCTGAAACATCTGGATATGTTTAATAACCTTTCAGCTGGTCCTGACTGTGGGGCTGTTGGCTGTTGTCGTCTACCTCTACACTGTTCTGGCCTTCAACTTCTTCAGGAAGTTTTACAACAAGAGCGAGGACAAGGACGCCCGAGACATGAAGTGCAATGACATGCTTACGGTGAGGAAAAATTTGAATTTCTAATGCGCACACACACCCACAGAGAGGCTGAGTAGCTGTTGAGTTCCTCTGCAAGCTCACCTTATTTCTACCTGCTCGGATTGAGGCAGATTCTGACGGTGATCCCTATTGTTGGAGCGCGCGTCGCCTCCTCCTCCTTCCCCACTTTTCATTAAAATGATGGACACATGCATGCAAAAGAGCTCCTCAAGCTTCACAATTGTTCTTTGTTTGGATTTTCATGATATGAACACCCCCCACCCCTGACACGCTCTTTCTCTCCCAGGCAGCAGCTTTGGAATAAAACGCCACCAGTATAGGAGGCTGCTCACTCTTCACACACAGTTGTGTGCAGCCTCTTCTGCAGTTTTAAGAGGAGAATATCTGCCGGTCACACACTGATGAGCACCTGTAGGAAACACTGACGTACCAGTGCAGCCTGAGAAAGCTGCTTGGTTCAGAAAGTGGATTTAATAACGTATTTAAAGCCAGCTTTTCCATCTCGGTTGAGTGAGCAGCATTAACTCTTTCAACCTACTTACAGTAGAACTTTAAACGGAAGGTTCTTTTAATACTAACGTAATTACCCTGGCTTCATGTCAGACACCTGGAAATAATATCTGTGATGAAGAATGTGCCTGCACATTTTTAAACTTCCCATTCAGTGGAGACGGATATAAAAACACATGAAGTTAATAACCTTGGTTCCCCCGTTTGATTTCTTACAACCTGAAACATCCTCCGAGTGCGAGAGTGAAATCCTCTTAGATTCTTTCCATTTTCTCTGTTATCCTGTAACCTTTCTTAAGGACGGTAAGAGTGAAATCCCTCCGCTGCAGAATCCTCAGCCTGTATATGCAGTATTGTGAATTTCCCTTGGAGATCAATAAAGTATCTATCTGACAAATGAAATATCTTATTTTAGTGCTACATGTTCCACATGTACGTTGGAGTGCGTGCTGGCGGGGGCATCGGTGATGAGATCGAGGACCCTGCTGGAGATGAGTTTGAGGTGGAGCGCATCGTCTTTGACATCACATTTTTCTTCTTTGTCATCGTAATCCTGCTGGCCATCATTCAGGGTGAGTCTCAGGGCTCCGTTAGACCCACACACACTCTGCTCGCCAGCACAAGCACCACTGCCATCTCTTCCAGGCCTGATCATCGATGCCTTTGGAGAGCTGCGTGACCAGCAGGAGCAGGTGAAAGAAGATATGGAGGTGAGTTGGACTCACCAGGAATTCTCTGCTGAGAGCTTTTCATCAGGATCCAGACCTGTGTCATGAATTTAGATTGCTGCTGACCCCGAGACGGCTCATCATCACAGCGTGCTTTTGAGAATTAGAAATCAGGAGAAAATGTTTGTGTTAAAATCTTTGGCCTTAAATCTGACTTTAGTTTGACACAAACGTGCGTCCTCGCTGTCCTCGTCTCACTCTTTGACGTGTGTCAGTCAAGCCGCCTGGGTACACCCGCTGGAGTGTGAAGGTTGTGTCAGATTTAGAGGAAAAAAGGGATAAATGCTTCATTCAGCTGGAGTTTTAGTGTGTGTGTGAAAGATTAGCCTGTGTGCACAAGATTAAGTGGACACATTTGGCTGCGTCACCTGAAACTATTGTGCTGACAGCCTTAATGAGCTGCGGCTCTGACCTTGTTTTGCTTTAACGCATGAATCCCTCAGCGCCGTGGCTCGGAAACAGGTGTGAACACAACCCAGAAAGGAGGCGAAGGACTTTGCATGAATCAAAGTCATTTCTTTGTTGCCTGCATGTTTACTGGCTGCATCCCAGCACGTGCAGATGCTAAATCTCCTGCTTATTTTGTGGTATTTACTCTGTAGTTACAGCAGAAAAAGGCCCGATAACAACGGTTAAAGGAGAAGATGTAGTTTCACTGCTGTTACACTAACATGATCAGCTGTGGAGCAGATTCTGATCTGTGGAAATCTCTGATTAACTGGAAGGCCAGACTGATCAGCCTGTTTGTTGCATCTCTCCTTCTGCAGACCAAATGTTTCATATGTGGAATAGGAAGTGAATACTTTGACAAAGTTCCACATGGCTTTGAGACCCACACGCTTCAGGAGCACAACTTGGCCAACTACCTGTGAGTAAACCCTTTCCCATCATAGTTAAACCTTGTGCTAATTCAATCTTTCACACTGCCAGAATAATATGACAAAAAGACTTTCTGTTTTGCTTCAGGGCCAGTCCAACCTTTTAAAATTCATTTTCACACCTTTGTCCTGCAAAATATTGAGTAAAATGACCTGATGTGAAAGAGGAAATAAGCTAGTTAGCTAGTTAAAGCTACTGAAAGCACCTCAAGCTCTCGGGTTTTAAAACCACGGCAGCAGACATGAGATTAGAAGATGTTGATCACGAGGTCGATGTAAACAAGCAGAATGGAAACTAAAACACAGCCAGAGCTGTTTGATTTTGCATTGTTTAATGAAAACCATCGTCTGTCCAGTCGTCACCACAGTCTCACGTTAGTCATGTCAGGACTGACGTGCATCCCAATCTTGTGCTCTTGCAGATTCTTTTTGATGTACCTGATTAACAAGGATGAGACTGAATACACTGGGCAGGTAGGCTGCTTTACCCCATCATCCAATCAAACGCTTTTCCATAGAAACGCCGGCATGTCTGCTCAACCTTCAACTCCCAGAATTAGCCATGCTAATGACAGGCTTCTATTCTAACCTTTTCCAGGAAGACAAAATACGTATTCAGGCTGTCCTTCAAAACCATATCAGGCTCGACAGACGCATTATTATGATAATTATGCCAGTCAGACCCCTGATTATACTTTCCCATTTTCACTCAAAAAAACATCCCATGTGATTGATTCAGGTCAAAGCAATCAAGTGTTTAAGCGCTTGTCTTCATTCAGAGAAAACAGTTTTACATCTTATCAGAATGGAGCCATTTTCCTGCAACTGCAGCCTGTGAAAACATTTCCAGATGACTCTTTAAAAATGCCATTCCCACTCTTTTAAATTGTCGTTGCGGCGCACCTCACAAGAAACATTGTAATTTATTTGCAACAGAAGCTCAGATTTTTTAGTTTGCACCTAAAGTCTGCAGGGTTTGATAAAAGCACCTTTATCTCACCTTTCCCAGGAATCCTATGTGTGGAAAATGTACCAGGAGCGTTCCTGGGAGTTCTTTCCAGTGGGAGACTGTTTCCGAAAGCAGTACGAAGGTCAACTGGGATGACTGGAAATCTGGGCTGGCTGAAGATTTAATTGCCGTATTTTTTGGACTATAAGTCGCTCCGGAGTATAAGTCGCGTCAGTCAAAAAAATGCATCATGAAGGAGAAAAACACATAGAAGTCGCACTGGACTATAAGTCACATTTTACAAAATCTAAGACCAAGAACAGGCAAGTTATAATAACAATAGAATCTAGAACAGCAGGCTGAGCAGGTGTCAGGTGTGATAACGTAACACATTAACAGATATTCAGCTACACAAGAGCATAAAGAACATACGTGGCAGCTGGAAAGGCAAAATTAACAAACAGCACGCGACTCCAACAAGCTAGCTACTGGTTAGCAAGTTTAGCAAAATCTCCATCTCATTCCACATCACTGAGTTCTTCATCCTTGGTGAAGAGGATTTTCTTTTGGGGACATTTGTGTTCAGTCTTTCTCAGTTGTCTTTAAGTTAATGTTTAAATTAAGTTTCAGTGGTACAGGAGTAGCACATACCGGTAGTTATCACAAGCCTAGAGCGCCCCCACGCGGCTGTAAGTAATATTTAGTCCTTGGTCATGGCGCTCAGTGTGAATTAACATTGAAGAACATGTGAAATTATATATTTTAATATATATGTCGCACCTGAGTATAAGTCGCAGGACCAGCCAAACTACTGAAAAAAAGTGCGACTTAAAGTCCGGAAAATACCTTGAACATGTCACCGTATTGTCTTTGATCTCACCTTACGTATTCGCACGTTTGCATCTGTGTGTTTGTGATCTGATCCAGCTACCTCTGAAAGACGCATCACTTGTTCATTTTTTAATACATATATTTGTCTTTGTTTTTATTCTACAAGAATAGTTTGACGTCCTGCTGCCTGGATGCTTCTGAGACTGTAAGTGTTGCGTGAGCGATGTGATGCATCTCTGATTTTGCAGTAAACACACGTTCTCTCGCCTTTCGGGCGTTTCGAGGTGCTTTTCTCTCATTGTGCTCGTCTCTCCGGTCCTCTCTGTCCTGCCTCTGTCTGGACATTCTGGCTGGTGGAGGGCGGGGTTGGAGCTGCAGAGTTGGAGCTCAACATCTCTGGTTTGAATCCAGCACAGACTCCTCAACGCTCCTGCACTGTTTACATTTGCTCAGCTGTGTCCTTAAACAGAAGGCAAAACCGAGACAGAAGGAGAGGTTGCAGCGCTCGCTGTCTCATCATACATTCACAATTCTGACGGGTCTGAAGTCCAGTCCAATAGTTGCCATGTCAACCTTAGTCCAGAGGTTAGACTACAGTGGGGGGAAGAAAATCTCATCAGGAGACCGTTGATTTCCAGGCCTATAAAAATAAATCCTGTGTCAACATCTAGCTGCGAGCTGAGTACACTTTCATAACTCCCAAACTCAGCAGACCTACTGCTCTGCCTTGTTGGTCAGGTTTTCACCAGGGCTTGTTGACGTTGTCTACATTTGGTGTTTATTTATTCACTCTCTGTTTGCTGCTTCTGGATTTGATCAGCCTCAGGACTCGTGAGCCAAATGTACCCTTGACCGACGGAGTCGTGGCTGACGCTGAAATTGATCCATCCTTCCCTCGGTGTAGCTGTTAGCTGTAGCCTCCCGTCAGCATGCCCCGCTAACGTACGCCATTATTATGGGCCATGCGTAAGGAGGCGTGTGTGCACGTCGCTCTGGATATTGCCTCAGACACTTGAAGTTGTTGTGAGGATCAGCTGCAGCCAAAAGTATCGCAGCAGAATAATCTGAGCTGTAAATCAATAAAAGATGACAGGAGTGGAGAGCGCAGGCAGACAGCAGCTGTGAGTTTCCTCGTACCTGAGGCCACTTGTCCCAGTTTATTATTTCTTTTTGTAACCAGCCCTGCTTCTGCACCATTTTCCCCATGCACAGATTCTCAGCAGTCTCCTTTTCCTGCTTTTGTGATTTAAAATCAGTTGGCTGCTGTGTTCTTCCAAACACACCACCTGTTTTTTTAGTCTATAAATGATTAATTTCAGCTGCAGTATCTGTTTACAGCCCTCCATCCCTTTGAGATGAAAACAAATGGACTGCTGTGGTCCTCAGGTGATCCAAACCTGCTTCTGTGCTCACGTCTTTCTCGCCTTCTCCAGCCTGGACTGGTCCACGCTGGTTTACTACTGGTATCGCTCGTTTCTGCTCTGTGGGAACGAGCTGATTGCTTTTTGCTCTTTTAGTTCCTTATTTCTCTCTTTCCTCATTAACTAAATGTGGAGATTAAGCCTCTTCCCGGTAGACCACACCTACACCTAGCCTGCCTGCATTTTTAACGCTTGATGGAGCTGGGGACGATGCAGGAAAACAGAGAGCGGGGGGCGCCCTCAGGAAGCGCGCCGTCGATGGGCCGCAGCACCAGAATAGACTCTTTAAGAGCGTTTTGTAAGGAGCCGAGCGGCACAACGGAGCCAACCTGTCACAAACATTTAGTTGGTTCTCAGTTGTGACATGTGCCATCTCATTACAAGTCTAGTTTTCATGTAGAGCAACAGTTTTCAAATGACCGAGCATCACCGGTGACGAAAACAGGACGGATGAAATTACCATTTAGATTGGAGCGCTCCGGGCCAGGAGAAAGCCAATTACTCAATGAGTGTTTGGTGTGGGGAAGGGGGAGGACGGCTGTTCCACCGAGCGTTTCCACGGGAGCACTCTGCTTCCTGCGTCACACCAACAACATCTTCTCTCCCGTCTTCAAATAGGAGTGAATTGAGGACCGCTGTGGGCCTGAGGAGCTGCGTGTGGATTCCCTGTTGCACCGGAGCGGGAATATTAGCCTGAAGCCAGGAGACGAACATGAGTGTTGTTTTAGAATCGTTCTTGTGCTCAGCTCCTGAAGTCTCAGCTTTCATGGAGACTCAGGACACGTTTGTATCCACAGCTGTGGACACGCTGCCCGTCCAGCTGTTACACTTACCTGTGTGTGTGTGGTTGACTTCTGGTGTCTCTGCTATTTTCCAAAATATCCGTCTGGAAGGAGAATTCCTCATGGAAGCCTTTTACTCCCTCAACCATTCCCAACGCCAGCGTCGGTGTTCCTGCTTTGCTTCTGTTGCGGCTGTTGTCTGCAACTGAAATCCAACTTTCAGTTCAGCCGTTGTCTGAGGCAGAGGGGGCGGGGCTTATCGCGGCGGGGGTGTTTCCATCAGCTGCGCTCTGCAAGGATGAAGCAGGTGCCATTTTGATTCCATACAGATGTGGACGAGCACGGTTGGGTTCCAACATACTTGAGCCTTTCTCTCTGCGTGTGTGTGTGTTTTGTCCTGGTGCTGCAGCAGCGATGGCGTGTGACCTCTGTGGGGCTGGTGACCTGTCCAGGGTGTTCCTGCTGCTTTAGCCCGTCACCCCCTGACCATGACTCCTTGTTATGATGCAGGTGGTGGTCCTGGTGTGTCCCAGATGTTTCAGATGCTCCTGGATGATAAACACGCGTGTGTCCTGACGTGCGGGTCTCCAGAGAATCCGACCCGAGCGGCTGACGGTAAAGTTAAGAATTCTGGTAAATTATAAAGGACAAGCTTCTCTCCGTCTCTAAGTAAGGACCATCCTGCGTCAGGGCTCAGCGCGGTGCAGCCGGGCAGATGGTCTTGGCTGGCCTGCACCACTGTGGAGGGTCTCACCGCTGCTGAAAGGTCCTCTGACTTGACCCAGGGGTCAGGCCGAGGTCACGGGAGCAGGTTTGATTGTCTTTTTCTATCAGCTGTCATTTGTGGGGTTTTTGTTTTTTAATTTGTAGCTATTACATTATTTTTTGCTGAGTTCCTCCTGAGGGACTTTGGCTGTGAAAACCCCGGCGGTTCTGAAGGGCAACGGTGTGGAAACGGATGAACGAGGACTCCGCTTGTTTGTTCTGTGCTTGACACTAATCTGTAAATTCGTCTGGAGTCTGGGTTCTAATCTGGGATTAGATCTAATCTGAGCTGTGACGCTATCAACATCATCAGCATCTGTGTGACAGACTGAATTTGTCTTCAATCCTGTTTTTTTTAACACTGAAGCGGAGTCAGAATTCCATCTGCTTTCCGTCTTTCTTCTCCGTCTCTTTTGGAGTCATTAAACTTCTTTGGAGTTTAATGATATGTAATGAATGCTGTTAAAACAGCAAAAATAAAAACAAACAGGTATGGGGGCACCGAAGAAGATTTTAATGATGCAAAGACTCGACCGAGGCTGCCTTAATTTAAATGAGCTCGTACAACCTTCATTGTGAAACAGCATCGGTGGTGATTTGTGCTATAAATTATTCAGATTCTATGATGCTCTGCTCCTGGAGCATCTTTGTTTGTTGGATTTGTGGCGCCTCATTTTCTGGTTATGAAGATTATCCCTGAATCTGAATTGAATCCCTTTCTCCACATTCTTGCCACCACCTTCCATTAAAAATGTGCACGTCAGTGCTCGTCGTCAGGCAAGCCTGTTTTTTTTTTTTTTTCCGTTTCTGACTCTGGGAAATCACAAAACCAGTTCAACAAATGCACCAGTAGCTGTGGATTTCCCCCCTTTCAGGTGACTGGTTCCAGTCTGCTGCTACGTGCTGCATCTGCTGCGGCTGTGCTGGAGGGACTGGTGGAGCGTGAAACTGGCTCATTTAAAAACAAGCAGATAGGATTTTGTTTTCGGTCCGCGAGGTTCTTTTCAGGGACACGTTGTCAGAGACGTTTAGTAGCTACGATCAGAATGTTTCCCCTGAAAACTGTAGCTGCTAACTCATCCTGTCAGTCTGGAGCCTCCACACACTGATGAGGAGTGAAGCTTCGCCTGCAGACAGACGGGGGTGAGTGTGTGTGTGTGTGTGTGTGCGCGCATGTGTGTGTGCCTCAGAAAGATAGCCTCGACTCCAGCAGTGAGTGAATACATCAAGTTAAAATGCCGGGACACTGCTCCCCTTTAATCCCGCTGGCTTCATAGATTAGGACAGACATGGAGACGAGCCAAATGCCAAATTTGTATTCTGCTCGTCTCCTTTTCTTTCTGCACGATGTCGTCTGATACCATATTTGGTGCCGTTGGACATGTGCTGGTTTTTCATTCTGCAGCAGAGGATGAATGAAGATGAGGAGAGTGGAGCAGACTGACTAAAGTGGTTCCAGCTCCTCCAGTGGTGGCTGGTGTCCACGTCAGGGTGGAGGATTCAGGCAGCCAGGCCTTCGTCAGACCTCCGAGTCCTCAGAACTAACATTTGTTATCAGCTGTGCTGTTGGTGGACTTCACCAGCTCAAGCTTCACTTTAATGATGAAGCCTGTTTGTTCTTGCTGGAGTGTGAAAAAGGCATTCCTGAACTTCCCTCCCCGTCTTATCTGGACCTTTTGTCTGGTGGAAATCAGCCTCCTGGAGGGCGGACTGGCCTGTTCACTGGAAAACTTCAATGACTGTGACTGCTGATCGATTGTCTAATCAGCCAGTCTGGACCTCTATTGTAACCAGACCTCCCTCTATTTCCCTCTTTTGCCGAAGGTTCTAACCCAGAGGTGGACAAACTGAGGCCCGGGGGCCACATGTGGCCTGATGAACTATTGAATCCGGCCCACAGAGCCTTCACGATCATTTCTCCAAAAGCCAAATGAAGAGGGTCGTCAGCTTGATTGGTTAGAAAAAGGTCCAGACCCCCCCTTTAGCTAGCATGCTAACATGTCCTCTCAAGAAGGTGGGGCCAAACATCATTTGGAGCTTCATGATCCATCTCTAGTTGGACCAGTTTACAGACTCTTCTAACTATTTTCTCAGGCAGTAGTCCATCAAGCAGGATTTTTAGCTAACCTCTGATCCTCATTGGGGGGTTAGCTTCCTGCACCACCTGCCGGCCCCTTCATCAAGATCTAGAGCTCAACGTGGCCCTTAAGGCTAAAGAATTGCCCACCCCTGTTCTAACCATTTGGAAGCTGCAGAGTTGTGTGTGTGTGTGTGTGTGTGTGTGTGTGTGTGTGTGTGTGTGTGTGTTGTTCCGGTCGGGATCAGGAGGCAGCGACGCATGGTTGCATCTGTTTGACTCTGAGCACCAAGACAAGCTTGGTTTAACGGGTTTATCTGTGTGGGGTGCGGAGGGGGCCCAGAACGTTCTGATTTTAGCTCATTAAGTTGTTGGCTTGTCAGCAGAAATGGCGTGATGATGATTGGCGTGAAAGAGGATGGGAATTTAACTGCTGATCGTTGCGCTAATTGTTTCCTCGCCCGGCCCAATTAAGACGGCGAGTTGGTGCGTCACAGCTCGCGTCTGTCATAACAAACACAAACACCCCCAAAGGCCTCCCTGAGAACACACACACACACACACACACACAGTGGAGTATCATGATCATGGTCTTTAAGTGTTTACAGATGAGAGGTGTGTGTGTGTGTGTGTGTGTGTTGAACTGAATCCAGGACATTAGCATTGTAATGGTTTTTAGGTGCTGCATCGCGAGGTCGTCCCGTCACCAGAAGACGCTTAAATGATGAAAGACCAGGATTCCTAATCAATGAGCATCAGATGGGACACACCTGGAAGCTGAACAGGAAGTCCAGCCAGAACTTCCTGTTTCCCTGCCTCTCTCCGTCTCAGTCCCTTACCCAGAGGATGATGAGCAGACGTTGCTAATGTGGTGATTGTGTCTGCGATCGGCCCCTCAGCTCAGTTTTGACGTGTTCTTCCTTGATTCTCGGCTCGTGGCGCCTTCACGTGCGCTCTGAAAAGGTTGGTGTCAGCCACTGAATTATTTATCAGGGGCTGCTGCTCCTGCTAGCAAAGGCTTTTTCTATGTTTTATGTATGAATGTACAGCTTTGGCTGTTTATCTTAAAAACAGGATAATCCAGTCGGTCGTTTGCTGCTAAACCCAAATCAAGACTTTAATGAGCCTTCATCCCTCATTTCAATTTAATTTTATTTCTGTTGTGCCTTTTACAATAAAATTGTCTGTAGGTGCTTTACAGAGGCAGAAACCCAGGCCGGAACCCTCAGCACAGTGGCAGGAGAAACTCCCTTTTAACAGGAAGAAACCTTGAGCAGGACCAGGCTCACAAGAAGGAGCCATCCTGCTGAAAGTCGGCTGGGTAAAGGAGGAAAAAGAGGGAGACAGGACAGAGAGAGAGAGGAGTAAAACAGCACCGGAGCTGCCAAGTCTGTTCTTTCATAGCAGACGTGTTTATTCGTCCCTTCCAGGCTGGTGTATGTGTGGAATGCTTGTGAGCGTTGCTTCTATCAAAGACACGCTTGTGTTTTTATTTATGATGGAAATATCTTCTTGGACACGCTGGCTGAGTCATGACTCTGTAACTACGCATTTGTAACTAAGACAGTCGGCGCTCCATCTGGACACCGTAGCAGGAAAGGTAAAAACCAAAGAGGAGTTTGTTCATTCCTTTAGCTTTTCAGTGGGAGAACAATCAGTGGATCCAGGACAGACCAGAGGTTTGAGGGATGAGAGCAGAAGAACTTGCTCAATCTGAAAACCTGAAAAAGCAGAAATATATGAATAATGTGTGAATGTTTCCAGCGTGGAGGCAGCAGAACTTGGGTTTGGTCTTTTTATATCTGCATTTTTACACTTTCTTGCACAAGTTAAGAAAAGGCAGCTGAAAGTGGGATCTCGGACTCTCCTGGCCCCAGGTGTGTGTGGAGTGCGTGCACTCGCGTGTTCACCTGAGATGACCTGCACCTCCAGTCAGCCGAACTGACTGGGCGAACTTTTGAAAGTGCTCGTGTTTGTTCTTCCAGGCCTGGTTGGTGTGTGGGAGCCGTTTCCAGGCCTCTGCTCCCACAGGTGAGTGTGTCTCCAGGTTATTACACCTTCATTATTCTTTGATCTATATTGACTGATTCTGTAGGCTGGTAGATGGGCCTGGGAGGATAAAGGAGAACTTGGTTTGCTTTTCCTCGTTTATGTCTGCTTGTTCTCCCTCAGAGCTGTTGGACGTCCACGCTGACACCAGGACGCTGATTCAGGCGCTCCGGAACCACATCTGTTTTCACAAAGGCTTCACAGGTCAGAAGGCCGGTGTAGATGCGAGCGATGCAGAGGCGGTCACCAAAGACGAAGGACGCTCCGGCAGGTAAGTCCAAGCCAGAACCTGGCACAGTCTTCATCTCCCGCTGCATCTCAGTGTGACAAAAGAGACAAAAACTAGAATTTATCATTCATTTAAAGATGCTTGGTGGAGCTGAATACAACAAACTCTGCCTTTAGAGTCGAGTTCTCGTCCTGAGTTGTGTGAGCGTACGGCTAACGGTGCCTCACAGCTCTTTTCACGAGCTAACGCTCGTTTACCAAGTGCTGGCATCACGATGTCTCTCCCCCCGAGGCTAATGAGGCGTGATGGACCTTTAAGCAGCGCTCTGTCTCCCAGTCCATCACCCTGGTGTAATGTAGAATTAGCCTGTAAGTCTGCCTGGAATGGATCTGATTAGTCCTGCGTGAGGAGCTACATGAGCTGGACAACCAGGACCAGATGTGGTCTTTCTTTAGAGGCTGGGGGGGATTTATTGGCCTTAGCATCTGATTCTACTGGTCCGGAGAGACAAGCAGGCAATTTAGCTACATTAAGGACAAATTCTTTAACTTTCTCCTTCATATTTGATTCCTTTGTTTAAATGAACGTTTTTCTGCTAACGCCAGAAGATTCAGGACCCGTAAGTAACCCGACAGTCTGTGCAGGAAGTGGATGAGTGTTTTCATCTTGGCCTTGAATCTTCTCCAGCACATACAGTATTTTCAAGGTTTCCAGACCTTGTTACCATCCTTCATTTTCTCATTTTTCCTCTCTGTCCTCTCAGCGGTGCACAGGCAGTCCTCAGTAGCTTCGCCAAACCCCCATTTGGTGTCTTTCATCAAAATCTGGAGATCATATTTGACAAAGCAGGTGTCTGCATGTCATTAGGAGCCGGCTGGAGCGGGGACAGAGGACGCGGAGCGGCATGAGGCCAGCTGGAAGTTGATCCGCAGCATGCTAATGCAGAATAAATATGCTCTTTATGGTTGGGTGTGGAAGTCAGCTCAGCCTGTCGAAGCTCTCGGCCTGACTGGTGTCTCCGGCTGGGACAGGAAGTGCCACCTGGCTGGGACAGGAAGTGCCACCTGGCTGGGACAGGAAGTGCCACCTGGCTGGATTTGTTTTGCAAAACTCTGCTGTGAAATTTTAAGAATGTTAACATTTGACTTTCAGCGGTTTAGTGTTAACTGCACACTCGCTGAGAAGCTTATGGGGGATTTGGTTGTTATATCTGAGGGGATGTTCCATAACAGCGTTGGTGATAATTAATTAGCTTATGCCCTCAGCATAATTAAAGCTCTTGATAATCTGAATAGCTGCTGGCGAGTGATTGCGGGGACATGAAGAGTCCGAGGCGAGCGTGTCACTTTAAAATGAACATTGGCGGCTTCTCGCTTTGTTTGGGGAGCCATTTAATTTGGTGTGGGTGGACAAAAACACGGATATGAAGGAAGGACGCGGGGCGGCGTGCCTCACAGAGCTGCTTCACCTTGAGACAGAAGACGAAGGCCGTGTATTATCTAACTTTGACCTGTACGTCTAACAAGTTGCATGAAAATGACTCGCGGCTTGAACTCCGAGGTGGGCGGAGCTTGGCATCTGTTTTGATCACAGCAGAGTAAAGCTGATTGACTGCAGCCGTTAGCCGGCGTGTGTCATCCCTCCAGTCTGACACAAACACTTGATTTTCTCCATTTGATTGCGATTCCTCTTTGTGACAATGCTGGAGGAGCTGTCACCACAGGCTGTTGATCCTTCAGCAGTCACGCTCTGATTGCCCTCCCCGTGCTGCTCCCCCAGAAGTGAACCCGACGCTCGGAACGTTCTGACACACGGAGCCGGCCGTGTTTCCAGTAATTGCCTGTATCTGAGTTTGGAGGCTGCAGAGAGCAGTAATGAGAAGTGTTTTGTGCTGCGGCTTTCATTTCCAGGGCTTTGATGCTGAAGGATGGCGCGTCCAAACCAAGATGGCGAGAGGCCGAGCACGCCCACGGACCCACGGAGATGACGGTGAGATGAGGAGTCAGGCTGAGATCAGGGTCCACGTCTGTCAGACGCGGAGTCTTTTGAACATAATGAGGCTGCGTTCTTTTTTTAGTGTGAGTCAAAGCAGAAGAGACAGATGACGAAGCAGCGGAGAGGAACTCCTTGATTAGCGCAGCTCTTCATCACTAGTCAGTGTTCCCGTCCCAGCAGTGGGGGAATATCATGGACATCCACGCAGAAGCCTTGGGGTGTTGGCTGCTCATTGTGTTTCCTGCAAAGAAGAACGTGACCAAAAACCAGAACCCGGTGATCTTCCGCTATAGACACAGGAGTGATTTCATTCAGAGACACTTTGGGAAACTTATTTTTAAACCCTGTCTGACCCAGTTTTCCTCCTATATGCTGAAATATTTAATGGTTGGAAGCGAGGATGATGATTTCCTGCCGCGCTGCCACTTTTCTCTGCTATCCAGGAAAAGGAAAATTGGATCTTTACTATTTTAACTATTATTTGTCAGAAAACTGAAAAACAAAATTACAAACTGTCTGGTGTTTTAACTGAAAATGACCAGACAGCTTGTAATTTATTTCTGACTGAAGTGGCAGACAAACGGCGGATTGATTGTGATGCGTGACATAAAAAGCGTTCCTACGTGACGTGACGTGAGCGGATGGGCCGAGTTTGTGGTGTTGAGCTTCCAGTCCAGCCATGATTTCCATCAGCACTTCCTCCGACTTTCACCTGCTTCCTGCTTCACTTATCAAGATGTTCCTGCTCATGGTTGAGGTGCAGAAACTCCATTTGTCAGGTTGCTGGAGGCTGAGGAGGCCGCGTGCAGCCAATGGCGGCGCTGACTGGCTTATCGGGCTGCTCTTGCAGTCCTTGGAGGATCAGACGGTGTGAAATTGCAGGAAGGTGAATGTGGGAGCTCAGCTTAGTGGCTGCGAGTATCAAAGTCCTGCTAGCAGGTTTGCTGACGGAGAACAGCGTCTGACTGGGCTCCTAGTTCTGATACAGAAATAAAATGCATATCTTTGCGTGCCGCTCGCTTTTGTTTTCCTTTAGCACTCGTGGGATAGTTTGAGCAGCGTTTGCGCCTCAGCTTGGCTGCTGCTGTCACTACGAGCTTGTTTCTTTGTTGAACTGTGTTCAGTTGTACCTAAATTCATGCATAAAACTACAAAGATTCTTTAAATACCCCCAGACTTCCCATGATGCTCTGGGAGCGTGTGCAGCACGGATACCAGGACAGTGGCTAACTCGATCAGCAGCGTCCAGGCCGTCGTCCTCGTACATCACCAGACACCAGGTTATGTAAGCCGACGCGAATGTACACACCGGCGTCCACCCAGGAGCTAGGAACGAGGTGAAGCAGGAACGAGGTGAAGCAGGAACCATCTGAACGTTAGACACACACAGCAAATGGTGGGAGATGGCCTGAGTCTGCAGGAAGGCCCAGGTTCCTGCACTGATCCACTTGGACGTTCTTCTCCACTCGTGTGTATTTGAAAGACATTAATAAAACTTTGTGCTTTGTCTCTCACAGGCCAGCGTCACAACATACTTGACGCACCTCAGAGCATAAATAAGATGTTTAGCTCTTTGGTTTGTGCATGTCTGCACTCAGCCAAGCTTCCGAGCTAATCTGTTACTGGTTTTTATTTTCTTAACCAACGTGTTGCTTGTTTAGTTACATCATCGGATAGTAGGATTAAATCGTAATAATTCCTAGTTTTGTTTTCCTAGTTGCGCATTTTCATGCTGCTCATTTGAACATCTAATCTGCTCTTTTTGTAAATAAGATTACTGTTATTGCTACTGACTGCTGCTGTAACAAGTTATTTTCCCATGTGTGGGATGAAATAAAGTACTTTCTATCTCTCATCCTCTTACAGTGACAGTAACTGCAGTAACATTCTGCATTGTGTGGCACCATTTTAAATATTGGAGCATTTTTCCAGTTTGAGCATCTCTTGGTACAAATGAAATGTCGTTTTCTGTATTTGGAGAGCTATTCCACACGTTTCACTCATCCATCGCGTCCGTGTTTGTCCTGAATGAACGTGGAGGCTACTTTCCTGTTGCAGGGTGTGCCACCTGCCGGTGCGTCACGGCCGCTCTGGCCAATCCTGACGCGTCGAGTCTCCGTCCGCCCATGGATCCAGCCGTGCTCTTCACGTCGCCGTCCAAACTACAGCTCGGAGAGCACGAATCGGCGAGCGTGCGCGGCTGTGGACCGTCAGAGCTTCAGATGAGACCTCGCTGGACTGCTGCTTCACCAAACGAGGACGCGCTGCAAGTTTGAGAGGAATGCCAGTTTGCACCTTCACCCCTCCGCCGCGCAGTGAAGTAAAACAGGTAGGTGGAGAAAAGATGATAAAATGAAAGTCTGGGAAATGCTCTCGTCACTGTAAAGTCTTAGTTTAGTCGTCTCCAAGACGGCTCTGAGCTGCTGTCATTGCGCCACGGTTATTCTCGGGAGGTCGCGGCGCGGATGGATCGCTGACCGGCGCGCGTTTGTCCTTGAATGTACTTTATTCCAGATATTTTCAAGTGAACATTAGGCGTGGTGATGCGTCAGTCCAAGTTTATTAGGCAAACGCAGCGGTGGAGCTGGTGCTGCGGCGCTGCCCGGCTCAGCATCACTGCCGCCCCTGATCCCTCTGCGCTCACCTCCGCCTCACGCTGCCTTCCTCCTCAAGTGAGGATTCTCTGGAAAACAGAAGCAGGTCGGTTCACGTTTACTTTTCCAGAAGAGAACTTGTTGAAAAAGTGTCGGACTGACGCGTAATCTGCGCCTGGCGGCGCTGTCATTTCCTCTGCTGCGCCGCCGGGGATCAGCGGGAAATTAGCGGTGTCCTTAGATGGAAAGCGGGAAGCTTTCATGAATTGGGGTAACTGTTTATTTGTGATGCCCTTAGAAGGTAACGCGTAGGAATGTTTCCCTCCCGGTGACCTGGGGGTGCGTTGACGTTGTGCGGGATGACGAGTAAGAGCAGAGGGAATGGCAGCTGTGCCATGGCGCAAATATTTTCCTTTCAGAGCGCAGCTGCAGTTATTCATCAGAAGCTGGAGCGTGCGAGTGTGACACCACAGTAGGCGTGCGGGAAGCACGAACTAGTCCAGCGGGCTGCAGCCCTCCGCACTTTAACATGTTAATACGCTGAAAATACCAACACGTCCAGCGTGGTTTGATGTCGGCGCATGGACACATGCGCGTTCAGGAACGGCGTGCGTGGGTTCTGAAGGCCACGTCCGTTCGAGCTGAGGCAGGAATGTGTTGGCGCATCAGGACCTTCCGTTGGCTGCTGTGGGGACATTCAGGAAGACCAGACAAGGAGAGCCTGAGGGGTGAACTTTCTAGAGCCTGATGTGTAGTTTGATATTGTTGGACTGATGTGTTGCAGGCGCGCTCCTGATGGATGAGTTCTCCGTGCGCCGCGCAGCTGCGCCATCGATTGCTGGTGTGGCTTTCCCAAATGGAGGGCGTGTGCGCAGCGGCCTTGCTGACTGCCGCATGTAAATGTCTTTGCGTCGCACCTTTAGCTGGCCGTGACGCACGTGGGGCGCGAGGATCATCTGGAGAATGTAGGCTTGCGTTGTGCGTGTTTGACCGCCGCTTCGGTCCAGTCTGTCTGCTCTCTGAGGTGCTTTTGGGCACCTTTGGGAGCAGAAGGTCATCTTCCTCCCGCAGACGAGGTGGCGCATGGCTCGCGAGCACCATCAGAGGTGCTCCAAACTGCATTTGGGTGCTGTTTTCACAGCAAAGCCGGCGGCAGCAGCATCACTTAACCCGGCTTCTCTCCAGAATGTCAATCATTGCAGCCCTCGGCACACGACCGGTCCGCTGCTGGTTTCCTGCACATCCTGGGTCGACTGTTCCGCCCGTGCAGCCTCAAACGATAGAACGTCCAAAGTGACTGGAGAATGGGGATAATTTTAGCCACAGGAGACAGTGAAGGGTACATTACTGGAGTCAGCTGGCCAAACAGACGGCCTAACTCCTCCACTGGGTTCCATTAGAGCCCATCTTGATGTTAAAGCCTGTTTAATCCACTTCCACAGCCGCGCAGACCACGGCAGAGAAAGCCCAGCATCTATCTTTAGAGCCTTCTCCAGACCAGCCTCATTATTTAGGAAAACCCAAGCTGCTGCCTGCGTTGGCTTTCTCGGTGCAGAATGGAGCCGAGCTGCGGTGGAAGCGTGCGGCTGCAGCGCGGCCTCCTGCTCCTGACTTTTTATAGTCATCACAGAACACTCAGAGCTGACGCTCGTTACGCTCAGGCTGGCTTTGCTAAGTGTCCTAAGCTTCGGCCGACCTGCCTGTTACTGGTAGCAGTAAGGCGTCAGGTGAGCAGCTCCTGGGTCGTCGGCGGTGGGATGAATGGTGAGCACACACGCGGCTCCAGATAATGCAAAGTGAGTTATGGCTCCAAGGGCAGGCGGTGGGCAGGAGGGGACAGCTGATTTATGGAGGCGAGGCTGAGCTGTGTGAGCTGTGGAGGTCTCCTCGCTATGGGTCGGTCTGTTGGCTGAGTCTAATGGTTCCCTTCTGAAACCAGTCAGACCAGCATGAGCACAGTTTGCAGCTGCACTCCAGCTCTCTCTGATGACTTATTCCTCCTTTTCATTCCACGTCCGTCATCCTTCTCTTTGTTTTTTTCCAAGTCGTGCTTTCTCAAACTCCCTCTTAGGTTTGACTGCTGCTCCGTCTCCAACTGTCTCGCTGTCTTTATGTCTCCCTCCTGATTAAATGAAAGCTTACTTTCGGGACGGACGTCTGTAAATGGATCAATAAGACAGAGCAAAAGAGAAGAATGCGTCCGTTAGAGACAGTCTACCCTCGCAGTTAGAACCGGCTCCTCCTGAATATGCAGCTTCGTCCTGGAGAAAATATCCCGGTGACGGATGTTTGAGTCGGCCGGCTCCAAACATTTCCAATATTTCTCTGTTTCCAGGTAATGTTGCTGTCATCAGTGGCTCATTTATTATGCACTTATTGTTTTTCCAGCCAGGTATTGACAAGAGTAATGATGGATCTGCAGGTGACTGCACAGAAACACACTCCTCTGTGGAAAATAATCACATTCGAGACAAGTGAAAAAGAAAAGAGGTTTTGATTTGTGCGACAGGAAGTGTTGGCTTTGCAAGTTTGCAAGTATTAGCAGAAGTATGAAATTACTCCCAGATGCTGCTGGATGATCTGAGTATTGGTGTGTCACAAGTGTTTTCGGGTGGGGGAGGGTGTGTCTGAGCACCGTCAGTGCAAAGGCAGGCTCGTCTCACCTCCTTTGGCCCTTTAGCTGCAGACGCTTCCCCGTACGTGGATACGGTCATTTTGGATTTTGCCTTTTCTAGTTTGATTCCTTTTCCAGTCCAGCTTCCCTGAGCAGCAGCTGGGCAGCCGCAGCTCGCGTGTTGGACCTGCTTCCACGTGTCCTGGGGTGGTCCAGCTGTTCCGGTTGCTGGTCGCTGACCTTGGTCTAGCAGCTAGACCGTCCTCTCTCAGGCAGATCTTTTTCATACCCATGCTGAGGAAAGCCTGGGATTATCTGCGGCTGCCCTTTTGATGGATCTTTTAACATGACAGTCAGTCAGTGCTAACCCGATTGGTGGATTTCTGCGCTCTGAACCATGCTTGTGCAGCGGCTTGAGTGATGTGCCTGCCTCGCCTGTTTGCCGTCAACCCAGATTTTAAATGTAGAATGACGTCTTCGAGCAGAAGGGTACGGAACGAGCCCCTTTGACGTCTGATTTTCCTGTTTTATGCCGGAGCGAGTAGGTGCGAGAGTGACGAGCTCACCTTTTCCTGACACGCCAAACCAGCACCGTCTGTGAAACTTCCGGCCTCTTTTCTCTGTTTGACTGACATTTCACAGAGAGAACTTCAGGCGGTGGGGAGAGCCCTCTGGCTAAACTCTGCCGAGGAAATCTAATCCAGGCCGACAAGAGCCACAGCAGCAGGGCCGAGGAATCGCATCCACAGCCGACTCGGACATGAGGCTGAAGCTACCAAGATGGAAGAAACCGACGCCAATTTGCTGGCTTGTTGCTGTTGTTTCTGAAAACAGTTGCTTTAATTCCACCGTTTTAATGGACACACACTCGTCCTGCTGGACACACTGAAGTCTGACGGAGAATTAGGCAAGTGGAACAAAGACTGACTTGCAGATCCTCGGGGAATTTCAAGTGTTGCATGGAAGCAGAAAGCAAACAGCCTGATTAGGTGTCAGCCAGTCAAGCCGTGCGCTTCCGCTTTCTCTCTGTCATGTTGAGGTGGAGCCTCGTAAAACTGTCGTCTATTTTATACTCCTCCTTTAACTTCATGTTTTAGTGGCTTTGAGTGTTTAACGGACAAGGATTACACATCTTTCTGAGGGAGGAGGACAGATTTCTTCTTTTCTACGTGAACAGATGCTGTAGAAATTGGCCCAGTTAAACTGGAATGACTGTCAGTGGGACATTTGGCTGAGCTCAAATCTTCCTCCCGTCCACATTAACGTAATGGCTGCTCCTTCGTGTGGCGTCGGAGGCCTGGAGAGACGGATGTGGATGTGGTCGCCTGCAGACCGGGAGCCTCAGACAGATGACTTCTCCCAGCAGGGGCTCCTGCAGATGTGCTGGTGGCACACAGACCTCCGCGCTGAGGAAGCCTTCCTGTCGGCTCCTCTTCGTCTTCACGCCACCCTGGGGCTTCATTCAAGCCTGGGAATCACGGTTTGAATCGATGGATAGTTCTGCCTACAACCGCTCTGCTACCTGGAGAAAACCAGGCTCACATTTCTGACACGCTGGGAAAAAAATGAGAATGAAAAACCCCGTATATTTTCCATTTTCACTCTGTGGTGTTGTGTGCAGCGCGTCAGGCTCAGGTCTAACGGGACAGCCCATCCAGCCCATCCAGAGGTATTCCACAAATGAAGCCTTACGCCGGGGAACAGACAGCCGGAGCACATTAACTTTGGCGGCGTCTCGGGGATGAAACACAGACCAGAAGCGGGACGATGGATGGAATAGCAAGGCACGACTCCAGAGTGTTTTGCAGGGTTACGTCGTGAAAATGGAAAAAAAAAGCAAACGTGTTTATCGGCCTAGTGCCCTCTGTGTTATTTTGAAATGTAATCATAACCCAAACTGGGCATATTTATTGCATATACAGTACAGGCAACGTGCTGGGGCTACTGGAGCCGCTTATTTATTAATATTTACATAGTCAAATATATGACATAAACCTGCAGGAACAATTGTTAAATCAGTCTGAGGGAACGTCGACGTTCCCACAAAACTGCTTATTGCTTAGAGTAAAAGAAAGCAGCAGTAGGAAAACCTGCACAACGATCTTCCCGAGCCTGATGAGCGGCATTCTCAGGCAGCCCAGAAGGGACAAACGGACTGGAAAACGCTTTATTGCTTCTTTGTTTTTTAGCAAAAACAGCAGCCGAGGTTTTAAATTCCAGCGGTTGATTTCCTGCAGCAGCTGCGTTGGAGCTCCACGTGGACGCAGTAGTAAAGAAAACAGGCATTCTGTGCTAGATGGCGCCAGATCTTTCACAAAAGCAGCTTCCCGCCTGTTTCTGCTGGGATGATGTCGGCATTTTCCCCAGAGTTGAGTATTCATGCAGGGGCGCGCTGTCTGCCCGACGTCCTCTTAACACTTCTTCCCTCCTCGTTTCAGCCCCGCCAGTCCCGACCGCGCTCACTGAAACACTGCAGCCTGTTTCTCTCTACAAATCCACGCTCGTATGTCGCAGCTGAAAGGCTAAAATATCTCAGACTGACAGCCCATAATAATTACTGTATAATTACTGTAAATAATTACTGTTCTGTGAGGCAGCCGGGAGGCTTTTACCTGCATCACTTCACTTCCGTATACTTGATCCTGCTTCTGCAGTCAGGAGCGTTTCCAAGTGCTCGTGTTCAGACTCGCTGAGGTCGTTCAGCGTGGACCGGACGCTGCTGACCCCTGACCTCTGATGGTGTGTGGACACACGCGGGAGGTTTACCGTGTTAGTCATAGTCAACATTTCTGCGTTTTGACCCTGCTAGCATTTGTAACCACCGTTATTAATCACGTTAGCGTTCCAGAGATGGCGAAGGCGTGGAAATGGCGGCCTGTTTGTCTGAGCTGAGCGCCTGTTCGCTGCTCACACGCGCTGGTTCCCACCATCTATTCCATGAAGCGGGTCAGATTCTGTGGACGACCCTCAGCAAAGTCTTGAAGTTTCCTCTGCGCCTCTTTGTTCCTTCGCCTTTGCCGTCCGTGTTTGTTTAACCACTCTTGCTTTATCCAGATTAGTCTCACTAAGGCTCTTTAAATTAATCTCATTAAAACTCTTTTCAGCTGAAATGTGGAGGGCCAGCGCGGGTTTGTAGTCGCTGGTTCTGCCTGAGCTCGCATCGTTGCATCAGTCACATCCTGCCTAATCCTTCACTGCTGAGAACCACCAGGGGAGAGCGCTGACCTCCTGACCTCTGCGCTGTCTCTGTTTATTAGGCGTACACATGTAGCACCTAAGTATCAGGATCTGAGGGGCTCTAAAAAGATGAAAATGATCAGTAGAGCTGGCGAAACCAAATCTCGTCCCTCGTTAATGACTCATTTATTTGATCTCCGCTTTGGCTGCAGGGTTGCGGAGACCTTTGGTGGCCATATATCATAATCAGGACGTGACGGTGGTTATTGACATTGGTCTAAATCCAGTCTTTTGGTTCATTTTCGACTCGGTGTTTGGTTTCTGTGCACTATTCTTAGCGATCACCTTATTGCCTAACGTATGTGTTCTAACTGCTGGTGGCTCGGTGGGCTCGGATTAAGGCTTTTGGCTCTTGTATAAAGTACTTTGTCATAACTGGTAACAATAAAAAAGCCAAAATCCTGAGGAGAGCGAGACAGCGGCTCCAGATGAAATTCCTCATCTCGTATGTTTTGCCTCTTTCCCGTGCGTCTGACGCGGGTCGTCCGGTCGTCCTCAGCTGAACGCACGTGAGAGCTGCTGATGTCGGTCAAAGATGCTGCAAACACAGTTGTGTTCTAACCCGGTTATCTGATCAGAAAAGCCTCATCAGGTGCAGCTGTGGACTGGACCGATGGAGGCTGTGCTGGGCTGGAACCTGGTGCTGCGGCCAGGCCCGGCCAGGCCCGGCCAGGCCCGGCCAGGCTTCTGCAACCTGGGACCTGCTGAGTGACCCAGACCAACTGTGATTTGGTGAATCAGAGAAGCGGACCTCTGAGGTCTGGTGACCGGTTGGTGATAATGATGCCTCCTGCTTTGTTTATTATAGCAGCAGGGTTTTAAACAGCGCCCCTGCTGGCAGGGGTCAGCATTGACCCTTCTGCTCATTCTGGGTTTGTGTTTTTTTTTTTTTTTTGATGGATACCGTTGGAAGCATGCACCCTTGACATTGATCTGCTTTTACTGCCCCTCTGGAACTGAGAAAAATCCATTATGGGAGCAGGCTGTTTGTGGATGTTCCCGCTCAATGAAGACATCAGTCAGGGCGGCGTCGCCCGTCTCATCACCCGTCACGCCACCCGTCTCGACCGAACAGCGAGGTCATTTGATCTGCGCTCCGGTCTCATCCATCAGGATGACGTGCAGAGGGTTGACCGCCTCCACGACACCACCGCTCATCCGTGGTTCCGTACTGACGCCGCCTGCTGACCAGCACCAACGTTTCCTGACGTCCTCCACAGCTTCAGACACTTTCTGTTTCTCTGGACACGTGGCAGAGGTGTAAGGCCTGGAGCGATGGCCCGGATTAAAGGAAAATGGAAAATCCATTTAGCAGGAAGCCGCAGACTGAGCTGGCAGTATTTCCCATTCATAACGAGCGACTGGGAATGTGGAAGTGGCGGGTTTTGGATTTGTGCAGACGCTCTTTTTAAAGACGTGCGGATGCTCGCGCGCCCTCAGAGCTCCGCTGGGTTGCAGTTTTGGGAGCGTTGGCACAGTCGGCATCAGTGAACGTGTGTAAATCCACTTTGCTCCATCGCCGACTGGCTGTTTGCTTACACTGAGCGTGATGAATCATTAATGGGCTGCTGTCGCTGCAGCCCCCAGTCAGTCGCAGCAGAATGAACTGGTGATCCAGCTGATCTGAGGAGGAACAAAGCAGAGCAGCAGCGCTGAGCCGCCGGCTGCTTTCAGCCCGCGTGACACACCGCAGATGCTGCCAACCTGTTGACGGGGCGGCTGCTTTTCACGCCGCCGCTCGCTCTCTGACGCATTTTGTTTTGATCATGTTTTGCATTTTTATCATTTTAATGCGCCTCATTATCCCTCGACTTCCCGTTCGTCTGTTGCAGCAGCTTTTTTTCAGACCTTTAACCGCTGAATGTTATTGTTGCGGTGACATAAAACCTTTAAAGCAAAACACAGATTTTAGGTTGTGGTTACAATAACGAGCTGCTCTTATTTAAGATGATTCTTTTTTAGCCACGTTGAGAAAAGTCTGCAAGCGTATTTGGTTACTGATGAGGATCAGTTTAGAATTCAGATGGATGGAGTTAACTGGACGCACTTTTATTTAAGTCTCCTTCATTTTGAAGGTCGTCTGCGAATGTCCCCAAATCTCTAAAGTCTCTACTTTTCTGCTTGCCTCGTTTTTACGGGCTGAGGCTGAGTGCTCCGTTTAACCAGGCGGCAGGTAGGCTGGTTCCCTCCAGACTGATCCTCTCCTGCTGCCTGCAGCAGCTGCAGGGCTCCGCTCACGAGAGCCATCCTAACCGCTGCTCGGTTCTCTTTGCCACCCGCTGGGATGGAGGCTGGCCTCGTCTCATTGGTTAGAACCCGTCAACCGTCACATCTGCTTCACCACAAACGCCATTTTAACCAGCTAACATGCTGCACAGTTTGAAGAGCTAATATGCTCGTTCGGTTCATACTCCAGAACTTTCCTGCCTGATGAAATTCTTAGAATTCTCCAGAAGCCCTGAAGCCTCCGTTTTCCCTTTAGCGAGGCCACATCTGTCCATCGCTGTTCATTTGCCGGTGCTGCTGCGGGGAAGAGCCCCGGGTCCGTCTCTGCTGTTTAGGCCTTGCTCTTTTTGCAGCATTAAAAGGTCAAACTGGACAAATAACTTGTGAATAGGCAAACAAATAGCCCAGAGATGTTGTTTCCCATGATCTCAGAAGACGAGTTTTCCTCTTGAAAGGAAAAAAGACTTCTCAGCTCCACGCGTGCCCGATGGCAGCCTGGAAAAACCAGCCTGGGAGTTTGACTGTGGTGGAAATCTGCTCTTTGTCCTGTTTGTTTCTTTAAAACATGTCCCCACATATAGGAAGACTGTGACGTATACAGGAAGTGTTTCATGGCTGCGCTCTTGCAGATGGAAACCAACGTTCATCTGCTGGTTCTGGACGGGGCAGTTTGGGCTTTTTCTGTCGTCTCGCTTCTCATTCTCTCGTGTCGGCGGCTCCTGAGCTAAGCGAAACGAACGCGTTTGCAGGTCGGCGCTGCTGATGACTGATGGCAGGAGAGGGCCGGAAGGGCTAATGTAAGGAGCCGGGCCCCTCTCAGCCCGTCTTCCTCTGGCCACCTCCATGCTCCTTCCCTCTCTGAGCTGCGCTCTTCTTCACGGGGGCGGGGAACAGCCCACATGCTTTTGGCTGAGTGAACCTGCAGATGAGCGCTCGGAGCTTCTGGAGTCTGGATTCTTTAATGCTACTTTGCTGTGAAGCTGATGATGATGATGATGTTTGCAGCAATAGGTGCTCACAGTGTGCAAACAGCTGCTAGCTGTCCATTAAAAAACAATATGAACCCCGACAGGCGCAACGATAAAAGGCGCATTTGTGCACCAGCTGCGGCTCAAACTCCCAGCGCAGTCACCGACTCGTTTTCCTCGTCTCGGATGAATCCCACGTTAACGGGAGCATCTTCCAGATTAGACGGCCGGTTTTTTAGTTGCGTTCCTCGCTGCTTGCTTCCGTTAGCTTCTGGTCCGCTATCCCGCGTCCGCCTGCTGTCTGCTCACGCCCGCCGTGGCTCTGATGGACCTTTTGGACAGTCAACCGGGTCTCAAACGCTGGACGGGAGATAAAAGGCGTTTTGCATCTGGCTTCAAAGGGAGACGCGGCCTCGCCTCACGCTTCCACGTTTACCACAGCTCTGAGATCAAAAGAACATCTAAGGTCAGCGCCGCTCTGGAGCGTTAATGACGTGCAGGACGCCCTGGCCACAGAACCTCCAGGCCCGTCCCTCCGCTGGTGCCCGATGCACTTGTCCTGGTGCCCCTGAAGACGCTTTGATGAAGTTGGCTTAGATCTGCTGTTTTATTAAGATCATTTACATGTCATTTCCTCTAAAGCGTTTCAGGTTATTTCCTGGTCCACTAATTGCTCAGACAGCTGTGTCCCTCCTTGGACGCTCTGAGGGGTTGGCAGCTCCAGGGTGCTGCTGTAATAGAGATGAATGCGGAGCGTTCATATCCGGGTGACGGATCACCGTCTCAGGCCTCCAGGGAAACCGCCAGCGGAGGGAAGCTTGTCTGGGATTGTGCTTAAGCACCAGATTTATTGATGGACACCAATCCTTTGCTGTGATGGAGAAGCAGAGGAAGAGTCTGAGTCTGGGGACTTCTCAGTCCAGCAGGTTTTTCTGCCTGTTCCGACACCGAGTCTGAACTTCCTGTTGGAAGGAAGACTCTCGCCCTTCTTGCTCGACTTGTGGATGATGGCAGGTTTTTCTGAGCGAGCAGACTTTATCTGCAGATAGGCTTTGCTTTTTGGCACGCGGTCAAGGTCTTTCAGCATTTCTTTGGTTTCTCATTTCTTGGAAAGCCTGAATAAGAAATCTGAGAGAGCCAAAGGTTCAGACGTCTGTTTAAATATTTCACTGATTGACGCTGATTTTGTCACTGATTTCGGATGTTTTTCTCTTTTGCTGACAGACCTGAAGACCAAGTCAGCCTCATGTAGGTGGATCATCTGAGCACCTTTTCTTCTGAACTAAGCTGTTTGAAAAGACCTTCCACAGCTCGTGCTCTTGGGCAGTTATTTTAAGCCTTCTCCTCATCCCTTTCCTTCCTCTAGAGCCTCGTGGGCTTTATAGTGGCTGCTTCTCTTCCATCTGTTTCCCTGTCAATTTGGCCTCATTTCCTTCCAGTCGGCCCACCTCCACCAGTTTGTTCAGGCTTAATTTTGAGAGCATCATGCTGAGATCGTCAGCGTCAGAAGCAGCTCTGGACGCTGACTTTACACCAGGCCTGTAACATGGAATCAGACAGTCTAGCCCCGAAGCAAAGGTGTTCCTCCCACCTGACCTTAAAGCAGCTGGGGCAGCTTTTATATATCCACACTTTTACCTAATTAGAAACAATAATCAGACCATGTTTTCACACTAGCTGAGCTTTTCCACCAACAAATCCAGGTTTAGCTGGACTGGTGTGAGCTCAAACATGCGACTGGACCAGTCAGCGTTGTGTTTGTTGCTCTGGCCAGATTATCTTCTATTATCTCTGCAGTAATCAACTAATAAAAGTGGGGACTTCTCCTCTGTGCTGCACTTTCTCTGCCCGCAGGTCTGACACTCGTGTGTGCTGTAGCCCCACTGAAGCCACGAGGAGCCCGAATCCTCCCAGCACCTTCCTAAACACGCTGCTGTTATTATAGCGTGCATTTATTTTGGACAGATAGCAAACAGGATGAAGCCAAGCCCGTGCTGTGTTTGTCATCCATATTTACTCCCCGTCAGACCCGCTGATCTGGGGTCAGCGTCAGCGTTCCTGATCTCAGATCATCAGCACTTTTGCCTCAGCGAGCGGAGGCTCCAGGAGGAAGCAGCTGTTGAAGTCACTCAACATTAGATGAAAAAGAAAGTTGCGTCTTCATATGCATCTGAAAGGTTCTGTGCTGCAATTCAACCAATCCTAAATGCGATTTTTAATGCCATGACATGCGCACAATGCAGACTTGTGGTGCCTGACAGCTGCACATGGAGTGGCCGCTCTTATCAGCGGGAGCAGATGGCGAGTGTCCGACTGAGAGGCTCTGCCTGGCTCCATGTATGTCACAACTAAGAGGATGACCTTGGCTGAAGCTCATCCGCCGCTCAGCCACACAAAACACACACTTTCCGTCCTCTTCATCCCCGTACGTCTCACTCTTTCTCTGTCCATCACACACAATGGCCTCGCTCCTACACATTCCTTCAGCAGAGTTACAGCCGGAGACGATGCCGACTCCTCCACAGTGTCACATGATCCAGCCCAAACGCAGGGAAGCATGGAGCAGGGGCTTCCACGCCTTTTTTTATTCACTTATTTTAAATGCGATACTTTTAGCTGCTGCCGGTGTTTACGTGTAGTCCCGCATGGCCAAATCCTGAAACATCCCTTTCCAAATGTTGTTTCATTCTGGTTTGTTAGCATTTCCTACAAAATGCTCCCGTTTCGTCTAAGCGGTGGGATTTGCAGGCGTGCTAACGCTCTCAGAAATGCATTAATAGGTACACAACAGCCTGATTGAAAGTCTGCTTCTGTCTGCACTGCTGCTGTAAAGTCTGCGTTGGGATTTCCTCTGCTGGATTAAAGACGCGTGGATTAAAGCACAAATGTTCTGCCGTGGTTGTGCCCAAGAAGCAGGAAGGCAGAGAACATGAGGTAATGGATTTACCCCAGATTTACTGGCTGTGATGGATTTACAAATGGCTGTCGCTAAACAACCGGAACCCCAACATATAGACACTTTTGGAGGGGGTCGCCATAGCAACAGGCGGACTGAGACAGTTCTGCTCCGAACCCACAGTTGTCATCGTTTGCAGCGTTTTCAGAGCCTGGACACTCTTTAAAACTGGAGCTGGAACTGGACTGGATTGGTTAAACACCAGCTTCTGTTTAGACCACATTTTGCACCCGGCCTCTGACGGCGATGAAGACCCACGCTCCCGCAGGCGGAGGCCTGTGAATACCTCCTGAGGATGGACATATCTTGTTTATATTTCATCCGGGTGGAGCTTTTCTGCTTCTGGGAGTCGTAACTGTTCCGTAACCCTGCTTGTTTTTGGTGGCATGCTCTTTCTTTTACAGTTGTTTGTTATGAGCTCTAATAAGTTCTGCTTCCTTAGCCTTTGGCTACGTTCACATGCAGTATGTGCAGCAGCAGTTGCTACTAGACCAGGCCCATATAAGGCCTGAGCACGTCTGAAGATCCCGTTTGCGGTGGGGGGGTGGAAGCCACACACTCTCCGAGCTCCCTGATTAAAACATATTGTCTGAATTAAGTGTGTAGGATTATTTCTCTGAGGGAAGCGTGGACCGTTTACAGAGACGAGGTGGACGTGAGCTGATGCACGCTTGACTTCAGCGCTCCAGTAGACATTCTTCTGAAGGAGAACATAAATCACAATGTCACCGTAACGCTAGAAGTAATCAGCGCTATAGGTTCTGCTTCCTAATTTGGTAAGATTATCAGTAACTGGGCTTTTTCCTCCTTCCCCTCTGCCCTCTCTCTTTCGTCTGTGCCCCAGAGACCATGATCCAGCCTGAGAAGGATCATCACACAGCTCCCCAGTAGACAACATGGACCCCAGAAGGTCACCTCCAGACTCTTCACCCCCACGAAACATCTGGTAAGTCAAAGATCCACGTGTTCACCAGTGATCTCCAATACAAATCTATCTATCTATCTATCTATCTATCTATCTATCTATCTATCTATGTAAATTGATTGTATTTGTAAGGAGGAAAAGCTTCACTGAGACAGGAGAAGTGAAATGTCTGCAGGTTGTGTGAATTCAAGTTCAGATGTTGCTGAATCATCTTGAACTGGACCTTCCAGCGTGTTTACAGAAGCAGAGACTGTCCATGTAGGGCAGATGTTCTTCTGGTGGACTCAAACATCTGTCAGTTATTAGCGATGGATGGGAAGGAAATATTAAAGATGAGGATAACAATAACAATGATAATATTATTCTCAGCTTTCCGTTACAATCTCCTGATGTAGACTGGTGTGACTGAAGCCGTCAGCATCCAGCTCGTTGGTTTCTCATCTTATTCCTTAGAAACAGATTTTAAACTCTTGTTTTTGTTTTCTTATCTGTCGCCAGGGCCAACGGGATCTTTTAATGGCCTTTAATCTGCTGTTTGGTGTCCCCTGTGAACTATTTAACATTTTCTGTCCGTCTTACTGTGTGTGTGTGTGTGTGTGTGTGTGTGTGTGTGTGTGTGTGTGTTGTAACACACAATTTTCAGCCCTTACATCTTCACACTTACTTGCTGAAGAATGCATTTAAAGCCCTAAATTCAGATGCATCGGTTCTTGTAATTAATCATTTAATCATTTCTTGTTTACATTTAGTTAATTTTATTTATAATTGTTCAATGCAGAATTTTTAAATTCTGCTGCATTTGGAAACTAAAAGCTTTTGTGCATCAGATATTTCATCTATTTTTTGACAGTACTGAGATGAACTACGATCAATAATGAATGCTAACTGGATAGATCTGCACTGAGTTGATGTTGATTACTTAAATATCTCTACCTTTGATCTTTGATTTGAGTGTGATCTTATGCAAACTGATCACCACGTGTCGGACCTCACATGCGGCTTTTGAAGGTGCAGTTGTGCAGTTTAGTTGCAGAAACATCTAAGAAGCTTCCACAGTCATTGGGAGTGTTAGCCACACACACACACACACACACACACACACACACACACACGCAGAGCTTTTCCTCTGAGCAGTTGATTCATTGATCGAGCAGCGTCCCCTCTTGGGTCTGCGGCCATGTCCAGGGTACAATTGAATATCTGTCCGTCGTCGGCGTTCTTAAGCTGGAGATGTGTCATGTGACCTCAGACTGATGGAGGGTTTAGAGTCTTCTGGCCCGTCAGTTTGGTGGGTGGCTCGAAAATCTCCTGTCGTTTTTCGGAGGAATAGAACAGAGGGATGCGACTGCATCTGACATATCTGGACAAGCAACCAGGAAATTCACATCCTGTTTAGAAAAATGGGCTTCCTATGAGCCTTAATCATAGGTGGGACTTCCTGTCACTGGTTTGGTGCGCGGGGGGGTGTATAGGCATCACATGTCTAAATCAGAGACCGTCTTATTTGACCTGTAGTCGGACTCCTAGCCAGCTTTAGGATTCCTCCTGGTTTTTCCTGTGTCACTGGCTCAGGTTGTGAACTGTTTAATGGGACACGTTTCTCCACAGCTGTGGACTGCTGCAAGCAAATGTCCTGACTGTAATTACCCTTCTTACTTGTAGTTATGATCTATTTATTCGCAATAAAATAGCCACTAGCTGACACATAGCCAAACACACAACTTGGTGTTTACGGTCCTAACCGGCAGCCGTTAAATCCTCAGTGTTTTCCAGTAAATTCTTTACAGTGCAGAGCTGTTGATACGTGTGAGATGCAGCGTTAGCGGACAGCGTTGCACTTGGAGAAGTGAGATGGAGAGCTTGTTTGAGCAGAAGATGGATCCTGAGCAGACGACAGAAAGAGCTGCAGACGCGCAGGCGTGACCTCGTTTCATTTAGGGGTCAGAATCCTGAACGTCGGAAAGGCGTCGCTCCCGCTCAGGTTTGCTCGGGACGACACACACGTGGGTCATTCTCTCCTTGGGTCTGTCGAGACACCTTTTGTCCTTCAGGCTAATCCTTCCATCCTTCCACCTGCTCTCACCCGCTTCTGTCCATCCGGACAGGGCCTCAGCTGTCTTCTGCTTCATCATCTGTCGTCATTCCTGTAAATCTGAGGTTCAGTAATGTTGAAACTCCAGCAATACCGACAAACCTTTATTTGTATCTCCTCCTCATTTCATCCCCCATCCACAAATTTCCCTTGTTTTATTGTCCATCCCGCTCCGGAACACCCAGTCCCATCCCTGCTGCAGACAGTGTCCAGATGCGTTCCTTCCTCGAGCATAAATATACTTTTATGTGTTGGCTTTTGATTCATGCAGCCTCTCCGTCACTCAGCAGAGATGCAACTGATGATGGTGCCGTAGCCTCAAGTTGGAAATATTCCGTGGTTATAGGACGTGCTTGTGCAATCTGGATCTGGGAGGTGTAACAACCTGCCCATAGAAGAAGAACACAGCTGAAGCTCCACGGATTATGTGCTGCACATCCACGCTGAGAAGAGGGAATTCTGCAGCGCCGACTGTCTGGGGCCCGTGTGATGTCATTCATTAATCACGCAGAACGACGCTGCCCTCGCTCGCCTGTTTTGCGTGATCCGCTCACCCTCTGATGCTAATATTTCATCTCCAGCTGCAGCTCAAGTTGAAATCAAATCTCTCTTTTAGGAGCCGACTTGTCTGAAGACCTGAATTGATGATTCTGGCTTTAATTAGTATAGCCTGTTTTAGTGATGTCAGCAATTCTTTACAGGCTATGCTAATCTGTGCCAGAATCAGCAATGCATTTGGGACGGACTTGTTTCCTCGCAATGTTCTTCAGGATTTATTTGTTTTTTACGTCTTCTGTGTTCTGTGTAATTATGTATCAAGCAATGACGATGTTTTCTTCATATGGATGGAAGTTATGTTAGCAACATGACACAGTTTGTGGTTTAATTAATGATTCCATCTTTGTGTGCTGCGTTCGGGTGGCCTTTTCAGAGGAAGGCTACTGGGCAGCAGCGCTGCGGGTGTAAATGTCAAACTGCGTGTCAGAATCTCATCTTTTCTAGTTTTCCGACTTCACCTTTTGGTGTTTGATAGGATAAATCATTGGTGTGAAAAAGTCTACTGACAGCAGCGCTGTAGCCGCCGTCTTGTTCTGTTGGCATATTTTCAATTAACCCACCATGTCAGAGGTGTCAATCCTGGAGAAGCTCACTTTAATAACATGGCGTCCTTTAACGGGAAGCACTATCTCTGCAGGTGTTAGTTTGACACAGGTGATGATAAATGGCGATGCACATATTTTATCCTTAATGTGCACCAGATTGCAAAGAGAGACACAATTTCATTCCAACACTGCCAGGTTCAAAGGTTTCATCGCACCAGAATCAAACTTTTAGATGAAAAGGTGGCGATCAAATGAAATAAATGTTAAAGCTTATGAAGGAATGTTTCCTGACCTGATTAAGCATATCTAAACCTTCCATCATACATCCCGTCATCTTCTGCTAACTGCTACTAATTCCCAATCTGGAGTTAAAGTATTTCATCATCAGAGAATAATTAGTGCATTAAAATGAATTATAAAGGGGTGCTTTAGCGTGGGAACGCCTTGCTTTTGCCAGACTCTGCTGCCGCGGGGGGAGAACAAAGTCGGTCAGGGTAAGAGCGACACCCAGGCGGGCTGACACGCGGCTCTGAGGGGCTGGCATTCAGAGTTGGCCTTTGATTGGCAGGGGAGCAAATGGCAGCAGCATCTGGAGGCATTTGGATCAGGCCCTGATGAAAACACACACACACACACACACACACACACACACACACACACCTACCTCCCGGCCCTTTTGTGCGGCTCTGATCATGTGGAGACCAGCTAACGAGGAAAAGTACTTTTATTTACATAATTCTTGTGAGTTTTCCTCCCGAACAGCCTTTAATGCTCAGTGTTGGAAGCAATGTTCTTCTGCTGATGAACCAGCTGACGTTTTATGGCTAACAGCCATTAGGTTGCATGTTTAAGGTTGGCTCCATCGGCTCCTGCAGGTTTTACCTCCAGTTTGAGAGTGGAAAGCAGCGATTGCATTAGCTCCTCTGCGCACCCCCAGCCTCCACTCAGCCTGCGCTAAATGATCTCAATCACCCCACCTCTTCTATCCCTGTCTGGATTTTCCTGATCGCTGGGGAGGTTCTTGACGATGAAGATCCATCAGGACATTTGGTATGTTTTCATCACAGCTCAGATTCGTTTTCTTATCTATTTTCTCTGCTGTCGTTTGTAAATGTATGATTACGGTGGCATTTGGCACTTTCCTCCTGTGTGTGAGAGCGAGAGAGAGAACTGTGTGTGTGTGTGAGCGAGAGAGAGAGAACTCTGTTGGTCGGTCACCCTCTTTAATCATGCAGAAAACACCCTCGACCAATCAGCAGCGAGAGCCTCAGAACTAAAGTGCAGGGCCTCCTCGGGTCACCTCTGCACTATATTACCGTCCAGAAGACCAGGACCGTCCATTTAGCAGAGTAATTTGACTCATTACCTCCCTCCGACTGTATGCACGGAATGTGTTCTGCCTGAGCAGCCGTGGGCATTAGTCTGCCTTTATTTACGAGCTTCCTGCTCCGTGAGCAGTTGCCTGTGTGGTGTCGGCTATCTGGGTCTCTTTCTCCAGCCGTTGTTACGGTGGGAGATAAACAGTGTTTCTGTCATTTACATCATACCCTGCAGAAAAACTAGACGAGCAATTCAGGGTCCACCTGATATCGGGCCCAGGTCATTAAAGGTCACTGTTGCTGAAGATGGAGATGATTTCAGATCCTGGCTGGAGAATGAAATGTATTTATTTATTCACCATTTTGGAACGCGCTCTGTTTTAAATGGGCATAATTTCAATTCCATTTTCAATTCAGTTGTATTTATATCAAGAATAGTCTGGGACGAGGAAGAGGAGGGAGAGGCAGAGGGGAAGAAAAGAGGCACATTTGACAGTCTTCGCAGCCATACATGTGGAGAGCATTTTTATATTTTAGTGATTTAGTTCAAAAGTCCCCTTCTTATGAGCCGTGGCCTCATAATTAAGTGGCTCTGAGGTCGTTGCTGGTTGTCACTGGTGGATTACCCCGTGAACGACGGCCCCGGCTGCCTCGTGCACGGAGAGCTTCAGAGAATGCAGCTGTAACCAGCGCTGCTCCACTGTTGACTGTGTTGCTGCCTGTTTGTGGACCTGGCCCGTCCATCATCGGGGCCCGCTCCAGGCTGGTGTGTGCTGCTGGAACGCTCACAGCCTTTTCCTCCCTGAATCATCGCAGCATGGAAACCAGCCTGCCCTGCACTTAATGACACTCCATTGATTCAGTCAGAAAGAAACGCTCCCTGGAGGCTGCTTTTCCATCTCATGCTGGAAACTCATTTTCTTCTTATATTGTACTTATTCTGCACGTCTCTTCTGTGCAGTCCTCTTCCAGCCTGCTCCTCAGGACGGACTAGGACCATTGTGTGTCCAAGTACACCGTGATCGTCTCAAATTAGTGCAGCGATTGGGGGAGAAATAATTGTGACGAGTGGGTTGATGTCGTTTGGAGAAGCTGATGATTTGCATTGAAAGCAGAGATTTAAATAGAAGGGCACGTTCTTTCTTCCCCGGCAGGAGGCTGAGACGCCTTTGACGCCTCACAATGTTCCTCCAGCGTGTCTGCGATGAATATTCGGTGCAAATGTCATCGTGCACCACTTGCTGTCTTCTCTGTCTGGCTCTGACTTCTGCCTTGCGTGTCCAGCCCACCCAGAGGTTTATAGAGCGGTCTGGCAGAGAAACCCTCCGCTGGTCAGGATCCAGGGCCAGAGCTCTCAGAAGGCAGAGGTGGTGGCCCCAGGCGAGATCTTAGCTGGGCCCCTTTCATCGCAGGGGACAGCAATTCCCATTTCAAAGGTGGGAAATCAGAGAAGCCTTGAATCCGGATGAATTTGAGCGGCGGGACCTGTCGGGCAGGTGTGCTGGATGAGTGATATTAAACAGCTCGTGGTGTGTGTGTTCATCCATCACACTATCTCCTCCCTTTCCTTCTCTTCTCTCCTCATCGTTTCTTCCCTGGACAGCTGCTGTTCTTCTCTTAGTCGCGTGCGCTGCACGATGCGAGTCCTGCAGGTCTGACTGAAGGCTGGGATGGAAGCTGACCAATGGGCTGTGTTTCTGCTGTGATTGGAGGTCGTCTGTGGGAGTCATCTCAGGTGTCGTTGAGGACTTCTCTAACACAGAATGAGTCCTGAAGCCGGCCTGGTGCATGGGAAGAGCTCTTCCTTTTAACGGCTAGCGTGTTACTGACTTGTAGCGGTTTTCATCTGTAGGGAGGGACGTCTGAAATCCTGCCATTAAACATTTGGAGGACTTGAAAGTCTTTGAACCATTTTTTAATGCTGGAAATGTCCGTCAGTGTAGTCAGCAGAGAACAAATGCGTCTGCTGAGATTCTCTGGGGCTCCATCCGTCTTTATTTGACCTCCTGTTATATTGGAGCGCTCCTCCTTCGCTCTAAATAACGTTGGCCTTTGTCTGGCCGAAGCAGGGAGGTATAGCTCCCCAGCGAGAGCTAGAATATGAAGTTTACCTTGATAGCACAGCTAAGAGGAACATCTTCCTCAGTCTAATCAATAGAATGCTAATGACACATGGAGCCTAAAAGCTTCATAGATTTTTGTCTTGATTTTCTGTCTCATCCAGTGGTTTGTCTCCGTCTCCACACCGGGAGACCTAATAAAGGCTGAAAATCACTTGTTGGTGGCAATGAATGGTGTCGGTCTGAATGTGTGGCTGCACCTGCTGCAGACAGAAAGGAAACGCACAGACAATGAATTCTGGCCTGATCCAAATCCCGATGGCCAGCGGCGCGTGTGCTCATTGACAGAGGAACAGCTCGCTGACACGTCTTAATGGCTTCACTAGGACAACATAATGCAGAAGCCAATACCTCCAGGGAAGCAGCGAGAGCATGCTGATGAATCTGCCCTTGTGGATCCAGAGCGGAGGAATGAAAACAGATGAAGAGGTGCCTCCGCAGCATGAAACCGCCGGTTCAGCTGATCGCTGTCAGAGGTATCAGCCTGAGCGTGAGCGATCAGCGCAGGAGGAGCATCCAGGGTACATATGTCTGTGTAGACTCTCACTCATCCAGGTCACAGTTCTCCAAAGGTAGATCCCTGGGTCAACTGGACTGGGAGGTTTCCTTGAAGACGTTTCTCCTTCTCTCCAGGAGGCTTCTTCAGTTCTAAACTTGCTGGGCGGAGCTTGAAAATGTAGCCCTTGTGGACCACTGGTATGCTAATGACCCGGGTGGTCACCTGAGAGTCGTTGGCAGGGTCGTTGGCCTAGTTTCAGCTTGGGTGCTTCCCCCGAGTCTGCTGGGTCACATGGTGATGAGTCAGCAAGTCTGACGATGCGAACGTTTGGATTGTTGACGAAGAGGGTGGAGGACTGCGTTGTAGGTGGGTGATAGGAAGCGCCTTAGTCCACCACCTGTTAGAATAGAAGTACTTTATTCATCCCAGACATGGAAAATTAACTGTTCCAATTCAATTCAGTTTTGTTTCTGTAGCACCTTTTGCAAAAAAGCAGTCTGTAGGTGCTTAAAGAGGCAGAAGCCCAGAGCCGGAACCCCCAGGTGAGCACAGGGGCAGGGAAAGACTACCTTTTAACAGGAAGAAACCTCGAGCAGGACCAGGCTACAAGGAGGAACCATCCTGCTGAAAGTCGGCTGGGTAAAGGAGGAAAAAGAGGGAGACAGGACAGAGAATAGAGAGAGAGAACAGATACAATCATAGAAATACAAACATATGAGACATAATATATAATACATATGTAAATAATACCTCTTAGCAGGTGGTTATAAACAGAGGAACAGTATAGGCAGGTTTTAATAAACCAGCAGCATCGTCAGCATTATCAGAATATATTTACAATAATGTGCAACAAGAAGTAGAAAAACAAATGTGCAACGTTACAAATGTGCAACAAGGAAGTACATTTGTAACGTTGCACATTTGTGTTTAAAGATGGTTTGTCCAACTTGACGTGGATGGCTTCCTCGACAGCCCTCTCACACCAGCGCTCTTCTCGTCTCTGGCCAGCACATGTACTTGGCTGTCCTCGCAGGAGTGTCCGCTGTCCTCGCAGGAGTGTCCGCTGTCTTTCAGGTGTAGGAGTGCTGCTGAGTCCTGTCCGGAAGAGGTGGCCCGTCTGTGTCGGACCATTCGTTTATGGAGGGGCTGTTTTGTTGCCCCAGTGTTCGTTCCTTGCATTCCTCCTGGCACTGACCAGCAGAGACAACATTGCAGAAGCAGATATGGCTTTTTTCAAAAGGCTGTAGCCAAGTGAGAATAGCGTCACAATGTGCAACATTTATCGGCGCTCTGCGGCCATCTGTCTCAGAGTGAAAAAAGCTCAGCTGCAGCAAAGTTCTGGAGGAGACCACAGATCATCTGTGGTCTGAGCAGAGCTGATAAGCACAGAAGCTACGACGAGGGCGATGAGCAGCCCCCCTAAACACGGCTGCAGCGGACATATATGTGTGCACGCGTCGCCGTCTCCACTGCGAAGAGCACAACGGCCTCTTCTGTTTGGGTGGCCGATACCTGGCGTTCCTCCCACATGGCTCAGAGCAGACGTGTTTCATAACAAGCTGAGCTTTTCTGCCGCCATAAACTAGACCTGTTGTCACACAATAAAGCCGTCCCAGCTAACAGTGTCAGCGCGACTGTGATGTAACAGACATTTGACCACGCAGCCAAGAGCAACACCTCGTCTGTTTGTTCTCCTTCCCTCCACAGACCCATGTTGGCACACGGATTCCCAAAAGGGGAATTGCAGGAGGATGCTGTAAAACATATCTGTACTTGCGCAGGTCGGAAATCTGACTTCCAAACTGCTCTGGTGATAATTTAGGCTTTGTGGCCATAAACGTGGCAGTATTTCAGCTCCTACAAGGAGCGCTCCATTCTCTTCCCCCCACAGCCAGAATGTTGTTTCATTAGCATATTTATCATGTCCACATATTTATCTTGTCCACATATTTATCTTGTCCACATATTTATCATGTCCGTTTTTATAATGAATCAGCGGAAGCTGAGGCAGTCTGGCTGTGAGCGTCAGACTGTGAAGGAGACAGAAACATTCCAGCTGTTCTCCACAGCGAAGCCTCCCGGTTCCCGTCTGCGCCGACTACTGAGGAGTCCTCAGGGAAACCCCAGCCTTCTGAATGGATTTTCCCTGAGTCCTGAGCCTGCGGAAGCTCGGAATGTGCAGTGACACCGTGTTCTCACCTCTGCGGAGCCTCTCCTGCCTCGGGGCCTCTGGCTGGAGGTGTTTAGTGCTGGGCTGCTGCGCTGGGAAAAAAGAAAACCACCTTTCCCGTCACACGTGTGCTTCGAGGGAAAGAACATCCTCATGAAACTGCTGCATGTGACTCAGCATCAACTTCATTTGTCTGTCAGTCTGGGCTGTGTGTTCAGTCTCGATGAGACGTTTTTCATTCCTTACACACTGGTGTGTGTGTGTGCGTGTGTGCGTGTGTGTGCGTTTGTGCGTGTAATTGTGTGATGATTAAGAGATGATGGTTGCACAAACCTCCTTCTCATGTGGACACTTTCTGATGAGTCTGCTCATCATCATTGACTCTGGCTCCGGGAGGGTTGAAGGTCATAATGAATGAAGAACTTTCTGATGAGTACTGGGGCTAATGAGAGTGGAGAAAAGAGCAGAAATCTGTTGGATCGCTGACAGAATGAGAGCTCTTTTCATTCATCTCCTTTAAGGGATAAAAAAAGGATCAGATCTCAGACAACTCCAGAAATATGAGATGAAATATTAAATATATGTTAAAGTTCAGTGTTGAGATCTGCTACACAGAAGCTTTAAAGACACGGGAGGAAACCTAGAGGGAGCTCACTAAATCCCATCATCCGTGAGCTCGTGGGGTCAGGACCTTTTCTTCTGTTAATCTGGACTTGTTACATTAAGATTAAACTAGGTGGCACTTGGAGAAGCCTCCACATACAGGATCAAGTCCTCTCCTCTCTGCAATAATTAGGGTGATTGTTAAAGTCATGCACCAAAAGAAAAGTATTGAATTGTCTAATCGTCTCTGCGGCTTCTGGATGAACTCATCGGTTCTTCTTATTCCTGGGGTTTATTGTGGTGAACAGACAGAATTTCAGTCTCCTCCTGCTTTGTTGCCTGCTGCTGCATCTGGGAGGTAACCACGAGGAACGTGAAGACGTCCTGGTCCAGGAGTCTGTGTGTCTCTACCTTACTGGCGCCGAGGTCCAAGGAGCCCTGGAACCGGCTGCAGCCGGCCAGAAATGATGGACGTGATGTAGCTCAGAGGAGAAGATGCGTTCCCTCTTCTGCCCCATCACGCTTGGTCAGTACTGTTGTGCTGACACTGACCTCGTCCTGTCCGTTTCCTGCAGCCGTTGGCACTTCCTGCGCTTGTGTTGTCATTTCTTTAATTGGGGCATCGATTGTGTTGCCACAGACACACTTCATGTAATCTGTAATCACCCCCCAGCGGCGCAGCATCTGGAATCAGCTCTTCCACAAAGATGATTTTTCATTAGAGCGGGTTTATATTGGTTTATACTGGTGAGGAGCCTGGCAGCGCAGCGCAGGCCGCAGCGGCCAGGCTCCGCTCAAGCTGTCTGTTTTCACGCGTTAACGACGCCACCATCCATCACGCGCGCCTCGTCTGTGCGGCCGCAGGCTGCAGGTGATTTATTATTGCACCGGAAACGACTCGCTCCGAAGGAAAAGCTTCAAAAATGAAAACAAGTGAACGGGACCATTTCCTGCTGCTCGCTTCGCTTTTTAAAATAGTGGCGCGTTCACTCAAGACTTGTGATTTCCTCCAAGTTGCATCATCCTGGAATTTCGTCATGGAATGGTTCCAAGCTGCCTCCTCCTGCCCTGCTGCCACGTTTGTGTGCAGATGAATATTCAAAGCGAAGGAAGCTGCTGCTGCTCTGCAGACGGCGAGGAGCAGACGTTACTGTACGAGCTGCTGCCCGCTCTCAAACACAATCAGGAGCAGCCAGCAATTCTTTTTTAATATGTTCAACACATTTTTGTGACTCTCCAAACGGTTTTTCCGTTGTTCTTGAACCTTTAAAGCCCAGGCCTGTGATGCTTTTTAATGAAATGGTTTTGTTAATTTTGAACCGCGATTGCTGCGGCTGTATCTGAAGATCCTTCAGTTAAACTCCTTTTCCTTGCACACAGATATTGAAATAGTCCTTAAGCAGAGCAACATGCTCATTTTAGTGTGCTAAATCCATTAGCGCACAGCTGACGGCCTCAGCCTTCTGTTCCTGCTCGCTAACGTCTCCTCTGATGCTCCAGATTTCACTACTTTTCTGCTTTGTTTTGAGGGAAAAAGTCCTTGTTCAGTCTGGTTTATTCTTCACCGTGAGACATGAGCGCGCTGATGTCAGTCGGAGCGGTTTCTGCGCGCTGAGCAGCTGCAGCTCTGGAATCAGATGTTTTTCTTGGCTGCTGCAGGATGGTCTCCACTCCTGCACGTGAACCTGTGTGATCCATCTGTGGTGATTCCAAGAGAAGATGCTCTTTAAATCTGCACGCTCAATAAAAAGGACCAGCTGCTCAGTTTTAATAATAATAATAATAATAACATGCACGTTGAAGGGAAGACGTGGGAAAGTGTAAATGACACCATTATTGTCGTTTCACACCAGCCTACTTTTCACTTGTTGTTCCCAAAGGCAGCCTGTCGGCGTTACCGTCTGCCTTCCACACAGTCCTCCCCGGCTGCCTGGCTGGCGTTCGTGCCTCAGTGACAGATCTGTGATCTATCAGGTGAGAGGTAGTGGGAAATCCTCCAGGAGGAGGTTTGGATCCTGCTGGGCTGATGATGGTTTTCACAGGTGAGACTGGGCTGAATCAGGGTTGTTTGCTCACGTCGTCAGAGCGCTTATTTCACTGTGTGTTCAGCTTTAGGCCCGAGCAGGCGAGGCACGGAATTCAGGGAATAAAGCTCTTCCTGACTGCTGAGATCAATAATCAGATCTGATTAAAGTCTGAATGTCACACTTCTGATGGTTCCAGTCTAAAGGCTGAGCGGTACTGATCCAGACCTTTATTGGCTCATTCATGGCTGGGTTTGTTCAGGGGGTCAAACAGACGAAGGCTGGTTTCTGCTCGATGGTGCTGCTGGTCCATGATGAGCTGGGAAGCCTCTGAGACTTTAGCCTCATTCACTGGCTTCACATGAGGAGAAGCTGGTCGAGAAAGGCCGGCGTAGCCGGGCAATCCAGGCTCGAACAATCCAGGGCAGCAGATAATCCAGACCTATTATCAGGGGGATTAACACTCTGTTGACAGAAAGTGTTGCCGTTAAAGTATGACTCATGTGGGTTTAATCACGTTGCACCGCCTGCACGCACACAAACAGGTGTGCGTGCAAATATAAATCAGTTATGTGACATCCAGGATGTTGGTTTTACTTAACACTCCAGGAACACCGGCATATTCATTCTGCCAGTCGTTCGGTGTGAAAACTACTTTTCTTCTGCTTCTTCTAAACTCTTTTCTCCTCTTCTGTCCTCCAAAAATCACACTTTTCTCCTTTGTGTGGCTGTGAAACGGATGAAAGTCTTCAACATCAGGGCTTATTTGGGAATTATGTGTGCACACGGGGGGAAGTTTGGCACTTTAATGTGTTCTGTATGAGCTGGAAAGTAAATGCCCCTGGCCATTTTGGGAGAAAAGAAAGAATACAATAAGTTAATGAAGCGTTGGCTGCTTCAGACGCAACGATGAGTCCGTCATGTGCAGCAGGCAGCTGATCATCAGCTGATCCTGCAGACTTCTCCCACACTCCCTGACTCCATCCCGGTGTGTGTCTGCTCAGCACTCTTACGTATTTAATAGTGTAAAAGCTGCTTTTGTTCTGGCGTCGTGAAACGATCAGATTCAAGGCAGCTGATTCACGTCATCATCTTTAACGTTAGCGGTGGGGCGAGCTGCGTGTTTTAGCCGTGGGGCGAGCTGCGTGTTTTAGCCGTGGGGCGACCTGCGTGTTTTAGCCGTGGGGCGACCTGCGTGTTGCAGGACGCTCCAGCGCTCTCACATCCAGTGTGACGAGCAGGAAAACTGTCCCCATCATTGATTCGTGCTCTCGAAATGAGGTGAGACTGGAGCACAAGCGCTGCTGCATGTATGGCGCCTTCGCACCGTGTCTGCGGATGACACAAGCAGACCTCGGCAGGGTTTTTCTACCTTTCACCGCTCCCCTTCCCGGAGTTTAACCAGGACTCGGTTCCCTCAGACCACGAGAAGACGTTCACTCCAAGAATGTGGGATAAAGAAATGAGCCGCGTTCCAGTGGAGCTTTTTACTCTGATTGGTGGGATTAGAAACTGAAGACTGTGGGCAACAAAGGGACTCGGTGCTTTGATCATGGCCTGAACGGACTGAGCCACTCGCAGGGCCAGTGTTTATCTTCCTTTACTAACTCCAGCACTGAGTAATATAGTCACTCTCAGCACTGTTTAAAAAAGGTGAAGCACCTCAGAGTCTCCTTGTTTGGTGTTATTGTCTGAAAAGGGAGACGCTCGAATACTTTAGGGTGAGGAAAAATGGTCCTGGTGAATAAGCAGGAGGCCGATCAAAGCAAGAAACACAGAAAGCTTCATTTTTTTTCCTCTTTGGGATTAAAAAGACAGATTGGTATTTTCTGGCAGTCGATAGACGCCTGGACTTTTCCCCCAGCTGTGAAATACCGCTAAATGATTTACTCAGAAAAGCTCGGTTCTAATTGCAGGTTTTACCAGACTGTGATAAATGAAGCAGCGCGAGTGTCACATGACGTATCACTAAAAAGCGGCGTGACACACAGGCGTCAGGAGCAGCTGGTTACCTCCTACCTGCTCCTGAATTCCACCTCCGAACGCCTGACCACACCTCACCGCAGTAACCTGGCCGTCTGATGCTTCCAGGCCCAGGATGGTTTTCCTGGCTGCTCCACCCACGCCACACGCAGCAGCCTGTGGGTCTGCGCCGTCTCCTGCAGACGTCTCCCACTCATATTAGTGCTGGCGTGGGTGCAGCAGGAGTCAGTCTCGTCAGCACCAGAGGCTTATGAAGCGCTCATCACTCTTCATCCTCATCATGTCTCTGTCAGGGCGCCGGATGGAAACTATTACACGGTACAGACCACTCACGCGAGACGCGCTGGCCCCATAACTGCTGGCGTTTTTAGCATGCAGCCATTAGCGCGTTTGTCTATTAACTGCTGAGTCTCATTATGCTCATTTTAAAATGTGTATTATGGTTTGTATTCAGACTTACTCAAAAGATGAAGATAGATTTCATGATCCATTAATTTCTCCCTGAGCTCTGTTTGTTTTTCGTACATGTTTCAGGCTCCACAGAGACGTTTTTAAACGTGCCGCTTTGGACGGGTGGCGCTGTTGTATTCAACAGCAATAATGCACCTAGAATACATGGAAACATAAAGGACCATCCCGTCCAGCGTCACGGCCATAGCTGAGTCCCTTTCTTGTCTCTTTCCAGTGTTAAATCTTTGCTGACAGACCAATAAGAGCGCGCGTCGGCAGCAACAGCCGATCGTCCCTGACAGCGATCCATCACTCTTCTGTCGCCATTAGCATTCAAGCTTCATTAGCCAGCGAGCAGCCAGTCCAAGATATTATTGTAGGCTATAAATTCTTTCCTGACACCAGCGGCAGTGTCTCTTCCTGAAATGTAAACATGAATCACAGTAATATCACAGTTCCAGATGAGTGAAAAAAGCGAAACTGAAACACTTTTAGTGCTACTTTAGGCTTGTTTATAAAGCCATCAAGCTTTTCCCCTCATGTGTCACAGATTGATTTTACTCCCAGGGGCACATTTGTAGCTCAGTGAGTCAGTGTTTCGCTGCTGCGTGTTTGCATAAATGAACTAGCATCTCTTCATCACCTCCCATCAAACTGCCTCTAAATCTGGCTCAGCTCTGAACCGCCTGCATCGATTCTGTCATCTTCCAGTCAGATGTGACTGGTTTTGAACCGTGCAGTCAGAGGAGCCACAAAGCAGAGAAGGCGTCTCGTTCTGCTTTGAAGATCATTTTGGTTTAAACTGGAAACCAAGTGTTATTAAATCAGAGCTGTCTTTTCTGATTGGCTGCATCTGCCTCATCTGTAGCCGTTCCTTCAAATGAGGAAGACTTATGAGAGCGCTGAGACCTCCCCCGAGAGTCAGCAAATCAAATTTACAGCTATTTCAGGATCCACTGCCAGGTACAGTCACGTCACCTGGGCCTGTATTATTGGATGAAATAGTAAGCACCCTCTGCCAACTGTGTGTGTGTGTGTGTGTGTGTGTCACTGCAAAGGTCCATGTTTGTGACAGATTCAGCGTTTGTTTGGACTCTTCTAATCATTCTTGGGTCTGGTGTTGAGGCGACTCTCTTCACCTCTGCTCCTCAAGCTCTGGCGCCATATAAAGGCTGATCCAGGACCAGTGGGCCAGGTGGGCCCTCAGGTCTTCACCGCTCATCCGTCTGCATCAGGCAGGGTGGGTGTTGCTGTGACTCCAGTCGTAAATCAGCCATAAACAAGCATTTCTCTTCTTCCAGCGTCTGGCATGAACCTTTTGCACGTGGCCAAAGCGAGCGTGCTGTGTTTAAGTGCGGCGTGGAGACGAGATCACGACGTTACACTCCTCAAAGGGACTTTTCCGAGAGGCTGGTTGAAGTGGTGATGCTGCGCTGGAGCCCCTCCACTGTTGGTGAAGCGTGTTTACGCAGGGACGAGGGTGTGTTTTTCTCTCTCTCTGGGTCTTCTGAGAGCCGGTTCAATACACAGATGGTGGAACTTCCTTTTAAGGATTTTCTTGGATTGATGTCCAGGGGGGGGCACAGAGGGACACACTGTCCAGAGGACGGTCCTGGTTGCGGTTAGATGATCAGAGATGATTCAGACATTCGGATTTTGTCGTCTAATCAGTTCAAAAACATCTGCTGACATGTCTGAACCAGGGGAGGGCAATTCTTTAGCCTGAAGGGCCACTTTGGGTTCTAGATCTTGATGAAGGGGCCGGTCAGGTGGTGCAGGAAGCTAACCCCCCAATGAGGATCAGAGGTTAGCTAAAATCCTGCTTGATGGACTATTGACTGAGAAAATAGCCTGTCAGTTGGTCCAACTAGAGATGGATGATGAAGCTCCAGATGATGTTTGGCCCCACCTTCTTGAGAGGACATGTTAGCATGCTAGCTGAAGGGGGGGGTCTGAACCTCTCTCTAACCAATCAAGCTGACAACCCTCTTCATTTGGCTTTTGGAGAAATGATTGTGAAGGCTCTGCGGGCCGGATTAAATAGTTCCTCGGCCACATGTGGCCCCCGGGCCTCAGTTTGCCCCCCTCTGGTCTGAACACTCATCTCTCCTCACCTTCGCTTCCTTACAGATGTTTTAAACAACTTCCTCCAGATTCATGTAAACATTAAGAGCAAATCGTAGGTGCAGCAGTAACAGCCGTGCTGGATCTGAAGCTCTGAAGGAGAGCGCCTGAATTCTTTCACCTCTGAGCTCCTGATGCAGAGATCTGAGGCATCTGTGACCTGCACAATCTCACTCATGATTATGTCCCTTCCCTGCATTGTTATTTTATCACAAGCAATCAGCAAACTGCCTGCCGCCCGTTTATGGCTGCTGGTGCCAGTGTAAGCAGGACTTAGCCGCGCTAATGAGGATTGCACCAAAAAGACACCTCAATAAAAGCAGATCTGCTGGCTGCCCACGGTCATAAAGGAAAATAAACAAGGTTAGCGGCTATTTCCTGGTATAAAGAAGCGCATCTTCCTGTGGACAGACTTCAGGCCTGTTCTTCCAGTTTAAACCTGTCCCAGTTACTTTGTTGGGCTGACGTTCACACATGCTGTTAGTGGTGCGAAGCTGCACCTGCAGCACGTCAGAAAGTCCTGCAACATGAGCCCACGTAGAGTCAGACGAGCATAACTAAGCTCTGTAACACCGTGTTTGTGTGGCGGGCGGAGTGGAGATATGCTAATGTGAATGCGTGTGCACGTAACAGTCGAATGCATAAAGACAAGAGATTAGAATTGTGATAAATTCTTGTGACTGAAGCTGGTGTCTGATAAATCAAACACACATCAGTCTCCGGCTAGCATCGCTAAACTCCAGCGTTGTGTTTGTTCGCAGCGTGGAGCGAGCCTTTACTGCAGGGCAACACAAGCGCTGATATTCTGGCTTCCTTCCTGTCTTTAATATTGTTTTCTTCTTTCCTCTTCAAACCAGCTTATGTCCCTGGGACGTTCTTCCACACTAAATTAAATCCTCCGGTCCTGTTCTGATGGTTCCAGTCGTTCTTTCTGACTGGAGTCGTCCTGACCGGCCCCGCCGTACCAGAATATTTGACTCTGCTATTTTGCTGACCTCTTTTAAATTGACTTTATCAGCCATCAGTAATAAAGCAGAGAAGACCCCCACCCCACCCCCCCACCCTGAAAACCAAAAACCGCAGCTCACATTTCATGACTGTGTGTCCGTGTGTGACGTTTTGACTTTGGAGATTGCAAAGACTTGCAGAATGGCAGTCTTGTGCTGTTCTGTTTGAACAGGACGCCGGATCCATCAGATGCCACACTGACAGTTGACGGGATGGACGCGTCTGAACCTTGAACTGTTGCGGCTAAACAAACTCTCCTCCTGTATTTATAGCCCTTCTAACCACCAGCTGGTCGGTCTGGGTTACCCAGCAGAACTTTCCTTCTGACCAGAATGGATCATAAAGCAAACTGTTGCTGGATCCTGATGACTCCGTTGACTTCAGTAGTTGTTGTTTAACTGTGACCCGGAGGACTGTTGCCAGCCTCTGACCCAGACTAACAGCATCAACTCATTTCTTGTTCTCAATCTGCGCTAGCGGCGTTCAGGCTGTAGGGTCGGTGTTGCTCTCTGGTGCGAGTCGCTAGCCTGGCCTCATGTAGCGGTCTGGGGTCGATGCTTTGGTTCCTCTGACAGGTCAGAGTCTCTTTGCTCTCATCTGCTTTTGGTTGAGATGGCGCAAGCTGCAACAAAGGGATGTTGATTTTCGAGAGAATGCAGCTCTTGTCAAGGTGACTCACCCTCTCATCCTCGCTGACATCACTGGCCTCCTCACGCTGCTGCTAGGCTAGTGGCTCAGAACAGAAAAGCTCAAACTGCTGTATCAGTGGCTTAAGATGGCTTCTGGGAAGCCTGCTTGGATTGCGCTGTCCAACCCTGCTGGGGGAAATGCCTGCAATGTCAGGGAGCACGCCGTCTTCCTGCACCGCAAACGAGAATCGATCTGTGCGTGCGCCTGAAATGATGAGAGGGAAACTAAAGATGAATGTGCGGCCGCTGGCTGAGAGAGAGAGATGCTGGAATGGCCTCGCCAGGATGGTAGCTGTGTCAAAAGTCTAGGATGTTGTCATCGAGCTTGTTGGGTTCAATTACAGAAAAAAGGAAAAACTCTCCTTTGTTGCACAGCCAGTTTCTGGGTTCCATTTTCTCTGCCCACATTAGTGCACGCGCTTGCATCGCGCTCACGCTGGAGCTGCTCCACTGCCTGCTTTAATGTGTGATGTAGGCTGGCTTCAAAGCTGGGACTGTGCTGTTACCTAACAAAGGTGCGATGGCGTCGCCAGCAGGAACGTCAGCCGGCCTTCCCGTAATAGTAGAAGCAGCATGTGCTCGGTGTCACGCACGGCTGTCAGTTGCTGTTGGCGACTGGGGTTCTTTAAGGGCTCAGTGGGACGCCTGAGCTCCTGTCAGGGCTCAGGTGCAACACGCAGCTCCAAATGGTGTGTGTGTGTGTGTGTGTGTGTGTGTGTGTATGGGGGGTTGCTGTGCTGCTGAAATGTGTGTGAAATTTGCTTTGTACTCTTTTATGACTATTTTTAGAAGTGAATGCATGACAGCATTGTTGTTTTCATGCACAAATATTCGACTGCACACACTCTGTCACACTCTGCAGACCTAAATATTGTCTAATTCACCTCTGAAATTGATCCCAGTCAGAAATCCGCACCTGGAATTAGCATCAAGGTTGTTAACTTTCTTTGGGAAGCAGTTGCAGAACACCTCCCGGTGATTTCTGACCTTCTGTTTGTCCTCTTTCTGCATTACTGTAGGGTTAGGTTTCTTCATACGAAACATAAGTACATTTTATAAATGATACCTTTATGGTCTGAACCATCACTTCAAATATGAAGAGGTGCAGAGAAAAATTAGCATCTGAGAGGTGTCATTGATAAGAAATGTTGTAAAAATGTGTTTATATATCTGTTTTGTTTTTTTTTGAGGACTTGCTCTGACATTAAGATCCGCATAACGTTAAGTTTGAGGCGGTTTTTAATCAGAGTGGTAAATTAAAATCAACTGGAAGGCGCGTCAATGGTTTCTGTAAAATGCGCTTGTAGCGCCACCTTCTGGTTACTTATAGGAACGTCATATAATAACAGACTCCGTTCTTCTTCCCTTCTCTCATCTAGAATATGCCAAGACATGACAATGAGCTCAAACAGCACAGACCCTGGTCTCTTCCTGACGGCAAACAACTCCGTTCCTGCAGCTGGATCCTACCCACAGTCCAAGTCCCTGCAGCAGGGAGCAACCGTAGGAGCCCCCTGGGCAGCCTTACACATCAACTCCCTGGATGGTAATTCTTCTGCCACCAGCGAATACCTAAACCTCATGTCCGAAGCCCAGACCGGGAACGCTTCATCGGCTCTGGACGCGTTGGGTGGGCACCCTGTGTGGCAGGTTGTGCTCATCGTCCTGTTGACGGGTATGTTGTCGCTGGTCACCATCATTGGCAACATCCTCGTCGTCGTCTCCTTCAAGGTGAATCGCCAGCTGAAGACAGTGAATAACTACTTCCTGCTGAGTCTGGCTGTGGCAGACCTCATCATAGGGGTCATCTCCATGAACCTGTACACAGCTTACATTGTGATGGGCTACTGGGCCATGGGCAACTGGGCCTGTGACCTGTGGCTGGCGATAGACTACGTGGCCAGCAACGCGTCAGTGATGAACCTACTGGTTATCAGCTTCGACCGGTACTTCTCGGTCACCAGGCCTTTGACCTACCGGGCCAAACGGACCACCAAGCGAGCTGGGATCATGATTGGCCTAGCCTGGTTCGTGTCTCTTGTTCTGTGGGCCCCGGCCATCCTGCTGTGGCAGTACTTTGAGGGCAAAAGGACGGTTCCTCCGGATCAGTGCTATATTCAGTTCCTTGAACAGCCCATCATAACCTCCTGCACAGCCATCGCAGCCTTCTACCTGCCTGTGTCAATAATGAGTGTCCTCTACTGGCGCATTTACAAGGAGACGCAGAACCGCTCCAAAGAACTGGCGGGCTTGCAGGGCTCTGGAGGTCGAGGTGGGATGGGGGGCGCGAGCGAGAAGGCCCGCTTTCTCCATCAGACGGGGAGCTCTCGGAGCTGCAGCAGCTACGAGCTGACCAGGCTGACGCAGAGGAAGAGCATGTGTCAGGAGTTTGTGGGCCATTTGCCCTGCTGGCCCAGGGTTCGCTCGTGGAGACCCGGAAGCACCCGGCACGGGGACAGCGATCTAGACCGGAGCAGCAGCGACAGCTGGAACAACAACGACGCCGCAGCCTCTCTGGACCAGTCCGGCTCTTCAGACGAGGAAGACTGCGGGGGTCGGGAAATGATCTCCCAGAGTCACGCCATCTTCTCCATCGTCCTCAGCCTGCCGGGCATCAAGGCTGCGGTCAACTCTCAGCTCACCTCCTGCGAGGACCTGGACGCAGCCTCAGAGGAAGATCCGCTCCGAGGGCTGGAGTACGACAGGGAGCGTCCGTCGGCGCTCGCCAACAACAGCACTGCCAGCGCCACAGCTGATGGAGCCCACAGTTCCAGACACAGCTACCGCCAACGCTTCTGCTCGGCCAAGATCCAGTCCATGCCCACCATCCAGGCTACAGGGCGGCGCTCTCCCGACGAGCCCACAGCAGCCGCGGGCGCGGCCGATGACGACGACGACGCCACCGGCGGCGCCACCAAGTCGTCCTCAGTCCCGATGTCCTTCAAAGAGGCGGCGATGGCCAAGCGCTTCGCTTCCCGAGCCCGGACTCAGATCACCAAGAGGAAGCGCATGTCGCTGGTGAAGGAGAAGAAAGCGGCTAAAACGCTGAGCGCCATCCTCCTGGCCTTCATCATCACGTGGACTCCTTACAACATCATGGTGCTGATCAATGCCTTCTGCAAACCCTGCATCCCAGAGACCCTGTGGGTGGTCGGGTACTGGCTCTGCTACGTCAACAGCACCGTCAACCCCATGTGCTACGCTCTGTGCAACAAGACTTTCCGCACAACCTTCAAGATGATCCTGCTGTGTCGCTGGGACCAGAGCAAACGGAGGAAGCAGCAGTTCCAGCAGAGGGCGGTGGTCTTCCACAGGAGCATTCCCAGGGAGTCCAGCTAAAGCGTCTAATGACAGCAGGAGCCGGGAAGGGAAGGGAAGGGAAGGGAAGGGAAGGGAAGGGAAGGGAAGGGGAGGGGAGGTAGAAACAGCTGTGGGATTGTTTCTGGTGGTTTAGGTGGAGATTGTAAATGGGACTCTGCTGATTGGTGGTCCTGAGGAGGGCAGAGCTCTGAGCATCACAGCCTTCCCTGGAAGTATTTCACGTTAAAGCAGAGTTATCAGAGTGATAAACAAAGGAAAAGGGCTTTAAATGCGCTGGAAGTGAAATTTTTGAAGTGCCATTGACACAAAAGAGGTAAGGATATTTTTATCACAGACTTTGGGTATTTTTTCGTTCTTTTTCTCGTCTTTCTCTTGGGGTAAAAGCATTTGTGCAGAATGGTTTTGCATTTTGAACAAAAGTATGTGTTTGTATTCCATCAATGAAAGCCAGGAAAAAAACGATTTTGTGTTTGATATATGGTGGTTTTAATTTGCCATCTAACTGTCTTGTGGTATATCAATATAATATGTCCACATAGGTAAGTCAGACAGTGGTTGCTTTGTGATAATTATGTTTTTTCTAGCTCTTCTTGACATTTTGAGCCAGTCTGTAAAAGATTTTTCTGATGAATTGGATTGTGAATATTCAGTCAGTGACGGTCACTACTGTCGTGTTTAATGTAATTGTTGTGGTTTTTTTATGGTGGAGACAATAAGAACATTGGTCGTGTTTTACGTACTTGGGATTAATGATTAGGATTGATTTGTGTACATTTGATATTTCTGACTTGGTACACAATAATTGCCAACACAAAAATTCAATTTATAAAGATGTGTGGTTTTGTTATCCTTTTAATTTTTACTAAAACGAAAAGTGACTTTTTGTGAGTCTCATCTTTGCTGTAATAGTGCAGCGGCGACATCTAGTGGACACAGAGCGCTATTGTAAAGACTCTAGATTTGGAGGTTCCAGATATCATTTTATATAGTCAGAAATATCACCAAATTACAATATTTAGGCTTCATTCATGACCATATGTTTGTTTTTAGTTTTATATAATTTATGGGTGTTTATACAATAAATCGGCTTGCGGTTATCGAACTGCATTCCATTATGTTTTGGTTTTTTATTACACAAGATACCGTTGTCAGGAAATCATAAAGATGTAACCAAGACAAATGATTTACATTTTTTTTAATGCATTATATTTCACTGCATTATCTTAACATTGTTTCCAAGTTTCCAAGTTCCAGATCTTGAATACTCCACCGGATGTTTAAAAGTGTGTGTGACAGCTCGGACACTGGTGTACATTTAATGCAGGATTACGTACAACGGTTCGATAAGTAGTGTGACTTTTGTTATGTATGTAAAATAAATTTAAAAAGGAAAAAAAAAACATTTGTTTACATTGTTCTTGGAAAAGAATGTGGTCAAGTGTCACAATATGAGCTTTTTGTACTTTGGAATGTAAACTATCAAATGGCAAACACAAATATTTTGGTACATTTTAAGTCTGCCAATCATACTCATATTTTAACTCAATAAAAAAGTGCCAGACACGAGGGTGTGCCGCGAGCCATTGCTGTGTTTATGGTGCCGATGCTGGTTTTTCTTCAAAGCTCATGAAGACGTCAGCGTTTCCATTTGATTTGGTGTAAATGTAACAACAAATAAGACGACAAACCTTGAAATCAGCTGTGGAATCAGGTAAGAACCTTGAATCAAGTTAATGACAGACCTGAATGAAATGTGCTGCAACATTTTGGGAGCTAATTTTCTTTGTTCTAACAGTTTCTGCGGATTTTCCTGTAACTTTCACACAAATGTTGACTGTGAACAGAAACTTGTGTTTTCTGGAGTGATTTGGACGAGTCACATGACTGATTTGTGAGGACACACCTGAAAGTCCGGCCTTGATTAGAGGAGTGAGCTAAAAAGAACAAAAAAACCGGACAAGCTGAGCTCAGCAGGCCTAAAGGGAGCGTTCGCCTCAGGTTCTGATTCGGAAAGTTCTTCCACTGAAACTACCTTACTGAGAAGCTGAAAAACAGGAGTGCTGGTAACTTCGGCCCAGTTCTGAGTGTTCCCACGCCGGGGCCTGATGCCATGACTCATCCACGTCCTGATGGGAGATGACCCAGGACAGCAGACATGTGATGAGGAGAAGATCGGCTTCATGTGACCCATGGCTAAGGAGCGGCTCTCTGCTGCACACAAACAGCCATTTGTGTTGTTGTCTTCAGTCAGCGCTCATCCACAGAGAAGAGCCCAGCAGCCAGGCGAGTACGCTCATCTACCGCGAAAATAGCAACTTGGATGTCTTTGCTAGTTTGTTTTATGCTGTTAACATGTGTTTTGTGTGTTAGCTATGAAGTCAAACACATCCTGAATAGACAGACTTTAGCGTAAATGTCAACAGTATTTCTTTTGTTTCTGAACACACGACGTCCAGGTTTCTAATCTGTATCCACTTAATTTATCTCAGAATGTGATTTCTGTCAGTCACTTTAATCCACTTCATTTTGACTTTGGAAGAATGAAAAGTGAGATTTTTAGTGACGCAAACATTTTTTGTGTGCGTGTAGCACAGCGATGCGAAAGCAATATGGCTGACAAAGACGAGGCTAAAGTGTCTTTAATGCTACTAAACGTGTCTTAATGGGATCATTTGTGGACATTTATCATTGAATGTTAACGTTTAATGTTACAAAACACTGAAGAATCTCAGTAATTTCAGCTGATTTCTGACTGAAGCCCGACTGATTGCTAACTGTTGTCACCATTTTCTTTGCTTTGAGCATGAAAGCAGTTTAAACTGAGCAGACAACGGTGTCACCTGACCACAAACGTGCATGGAAATAGCCGTGTTTGTCGACCTTTCCCCTCGTTGCTGTACTGAGATCAGACTGCTCCTCTGCATTTGTGGAGATAAAGTTCCTTAACTTTAACTCCTTTTCAGACCCTCTGCTGGGTGGAAGCCTCGGCGCTCAGGATGCAGAACATCAAGACGATAGAGACACAAGTGCCCTTTCTGAAAGAGAGCTTCTTCACCTCCACGTTCAAAAGCAGGAGGAAGAGCAGCGTGAGCAACATCCTCCGCAAACAGCAGCACTCGCTCCTCAGCCAACAACTGCATCAACAGCAGTGCATTTCAGAGCAGCACCACAAGCATCCCAAGCAGCCTCTCCCCCTTTCAGCTGAGAACAGACAAGGGCAGCGTGGTCGCGCTACCAGCATCCCGTTATGCAAGACAGCGGAGTGTGCAGGGGCAGATGGGGCTGGAAAGGAGGGGCAAAATGAGAGAACAGCTCAGAGGCTCAGAGAGGCTGCGCAGTGGAGGAAGGGAGAGCGAGACGTGAGTGGTAGCGAGTCCGTGGCTGTCACCGCCACTTTCATCGCAGCCTCAGAGACACTGGGGGAGGCAGCATCGTTCTCGCAGCTGCCGTCAGCAGAGGCCAGGAAGCAGCGCTCAGGCAGCCCCGAGAGAGCGTTCAGCAGCAGGGCAGCATCGCAGGAGGACGCCCAGGCCCGACCCCAGCAGCATGGCTTGTTAGCCAAGGGTGTCCGCCTGCTCAGGAACATGGGCAACCAGGAAGCGAAGCAAAAGAAAGCAGGTGCCAGCGATGGAGCAAGTGGAGACGTGGCTTGTGATGGCTTCACTCATGACCGGGACCAGGACAAAAAATGGAAAAAGTCTCACAGTAAAACGGGTAAAGGAGCAGGAGAACACGGCGGGAAGAAGAAGTCCAAGTCCGACTCAAAGGCCTCCGTGTTTTCTGGGATCAGGAAGAGTTTAGCAAAAGCAAAAGGGTCAAAGGACGATCTGTTGGAGGATGGGGCAGAGCTGAAGCCCGCAGCAGACGCAAACCTTTCAGCCAATGAGAAGGATGTGGAGCGGCATCCGAGCCCCCTGACCACCCACGACCGTCGGTTCGAGGAGCACGAGACCGAACGCAAGAGCTCAGGGTCAGACGCTGACCTTTCCAGTTTTCACTCAGCAGCAGCTGAAAACGAAGACCTCCTCTCCGACATCCAACAGGCCATAAAGGACCACCACGGGACCACCGACGGCTCGCTGCTGACGGACCGCTCAGCCGAAGGCCGGGCCTCCGAGGAGACCGGGACGGGCCGGACCACACCAGCTCAGCAGCCTCTGGATCTGGACCAGGAGTTTGCTGCTGAGGGACGTAGAACGCGAGAGCGCGAAAGCCGCGTCCCGTCCTCGTCCTCGTCTGCTCCGGGCTCGCCCGACGACAGCGCCCCGCCATCTTCCGGTCCGGATACGGAGAGGAGCAGCGTCAGTCTTTTCCCAAAGACCAACAGCACTTACAGTTTTCCTGACACGACCGCTACCAGCACCTCCTACGAGAGCGCCGAGGAGCCTCAGGATGAGCCGAAGAACCCGGGTCTGCGTCCGGAGCAGACCGCTACCACACACGGGTCGTGGCTCAGTCTGGATCAGGTGGTGGGAGGAGCAGGACCGATGGGCTCCCAGAAGAGCGCCAGCAGCATGGATTTGTCCTCCCCAAAAGAGGGAGAGGAGGAACCCGGGAGGCGGGACTTCCTGTCCCTGAAACGGAGGAAGAGTAGTTTATCTATTAGCCAGCTGATGACGGACCCGCAGGTTTCAGGGCACCGACGGACGTCCTCCAGCTCCCCGTCCACCGTTAAATACTACCCTCCCATCCACCCCTCTTACGTTAAGACCACCACCAGACAACTCACCTCCCCGGCTGGCTCCCCACTCTCCAGTCCCCATGTCCCTAGAAGGATGAGCGCGGCAGACCCCAGTGGGCGTGTTGGGCTTAAGCGGCACAAGCAGAGGTCGTCCTCCATCACTGGGCCCATCAATCTGTCTGCAGACTGGTCTTCAGAGCAGGAGACCCCAGAAAACACTTTCACCGGAGGAACGTACTGGACCCTGGGTGCAAAGAGAGCACATTTTGCACGTCGGACCTCCACCAGCGCACCAGCGTCCTACCTGGACGTCTTCTCAGGTGAGTCAGATGTTACCGGATCACGCCAACGGCTCTTCCAGGCCTCGTGAAGCCACAGGGGCCGACCTGAGCCGTAGTTCTGTGATGATGTGAGGCTCAGATGTACATTTGTGTTATCTACTCAAATTTGATGATAAATAGTTGTGGTTAAGCTCGTGTTGCTGCTGTGGGGGAGAAGATCTCAGCAGAGGTTCTCCTGCTTTCCTCAACACCCAGCAGAAGTGTTGATTTCTATTAACGAGCGTCAGATTAGCACATGGCTGCGACAGCGTCGCTCGTGCACAAGCTCGAGAAATCAGAAGTAGAACAAGGCCTTTGTGCCACACACACACACACTCCCACCCTGGTGGGAACTCGGCTGCCCCCCCGCAGACTGTGTCTCGCCTCATAAATCAGAGGATGGTGTTGCCAAGGCCCACAGGAAGTGTCTGAACACACACACACACACACACACACACACACAACCCGCTGTGGGATGTGCTGCTGTCGGGTTGGAGCAGCTCTGGATGTTGTTTCCAGTCACCTGTAATCAGCACTTTGTCTGGCTCGTCCGCAGACCTTGCTTGGCTCTAAACGCGTCCATGAGCTTCTCTTCAGACCTGAAAGTCCTGCAGTGAAGCTGGACGTGTCTCTGTGGCGCCTGAGCTGCAGACGTGTTGGTAGTTCAGGGGCCGTTTTATCTGCTGATTGTGTGCTGCTCCGTCGTGGGTGTGAACGGCTCCTGGAGGTGTTTAATTATCACGTCTGCATCTGAGGCGTCGGCTTCAGCCCTGAGAAGTCCTTTAACTCAGACGTGACGAGCTGCCTCCCAGACCGCCTTCACCCCTCCGCTCTCTCGTCAGGTGGCGCTCTTCTGGACTGGCTGTGTTTGCATCCCGGAGACTCGTCTTCAGAAGAGGAGGCCAAGCAGCTGTGTCACCGACTGTTCGCCCAGGGGCTGCTGCAGCCCTTCAGCGACGGCCGACCGCTCCCAGCCGCCTTTGCTGTAAGATTTCCGCTGGTTTACCGTCAAGATGCATGAAATGTGGTCAGGATCTGGTGATCGTAACCGGTCCACCGCTGGCAGGAAAGAAGTAACTACCTTAGATGTAGTCCAGCATTTATCAGCCGTAAAAGACGGAAAAACAGCTTCTACATTCACAAACACCCACCAAATCAGCCTAAAACCCATTCATGATTAGTGGAGCAGTAAAGACTACAATAACTTCAGTTTTTTTTAACCCAAATGTGTTAAAAACCATCACAGCCCGTCTCTGTGGCGCCGCCTCAGATGGGACGTACAGCTCTACATACAAGAAAAGAATAAGCACCCGGCCCAGGCTCCGGATTTACCTCACATGGCTGAATGAATGTCTCACACACACACACACCCCATCTGCTGATTGTATTACGTAACGGCTCCACGTGCCTTCTGCTCCGTGTGGGGGTGGGACAGGGCTTGGATCCCTCCCTCAGCTGAACTTCCGCTCTGCCTGCTTCAGCCTGGAGCTCTGCACTTATTCCTCCTGACCAAAGATGACCTTTGCTGTTGCGAGAGCACCGATTCTCCTGTCGACGCGTTACGCCTTAACGTTAAATCCCCTTCGGCGTAAATCTCACGCACATCCTCGGTGACCTTTTCTGCATCTCGGTTTTGATTTCTTTATCCTTTTACAGTCGGTGTTTGTTCTGCATCAGGGTAATGTCTTAGTTCTGTCCTTTTTTCCTTCCATTGCAACCCTTCGTCTGATTAAACCTCGATGCCTAAATACGGCCACATCACCATCGCCTGTGTGACCCGTGGCACTGAAGACGCGCTGGAGCAGATACAAATGTGAAACTTGCACCAGTTTCCTATAGGAAACGCTTTTGCTCTGATGTACTAAAGAACAGTACAGATGGTCTGATGGCAGGGTTGAATCCCTCATCAGTTCACCTGGTCAAACATGCTCCTCTGGTTCTTCATCTGTGCAGGAGGAGCAGCTCTACACGTGGGCTTCCGTCGGTCTTCCAGTGTCCTCTCAGCTGTGGGAACTCTATGGAGGACAGCTGACAGGCAAAGAGCAGAGCTTCAGGTCCACGTTGTATCCGTCACTATCCAAAACTCAGAGAAGCCAGAACTCACAGGTTGGTAACGTGCTCCTTCTATTTTTGCTCCAAGTACATTTAACTGACGATACTGTTTAAAAAATGCCAGCTTACTGCAGAGTCAACCTTTTTATAAGTAAAATTATAAATACATTTAGTTGCTAATTAAGTGTTAGTTTATTAAAGTTGCTGCCATAAATCAACCTCAAAAATTTAAAGGAGAAAAAAGCCTCAAATGAACGCTGTGGTAGCGATAACGTAAGTGTCCACCAGAGGTCAGGCTTGTACCGGCCAACGGTAAACGTCGACTTCAGTGCGGGTGGAAATGTGTGCTAGCAGACACACACACTCCCCATGTGAGGCCCAGCAGACTCGCTGTCGCTGGGGTCAAATCTCCCTGGATCCCCTCATCCCTGCTCTAACCAGTCTGGAGCCAGAGATCTGATGGAGTCTAGACATAATGGACTTTTTGACCCGTCTTAAGCTCGTAGCTCTGCCGCTAAGTTCTCCCAGTTGTGGAGTATTTTTTTCCAACTATAAAACCATATTTATTGGGAAGATGTTTCCTACATTTACAAACACATGTCTATGTTTAGTTTTTGTTTGTTCACCAGCAGACAGATCCCAGAAGGTTGAAGTCACGGCAGACGTCCTCAGAAGATGAACGGTGTCTCATCCCCCCCATGGAAAGGACCATTAATGACCTGGAGATGAAGATTGCTCTTCTGCAGAGCCAGCAGGCCTCCTCAGCGAAGGGCAGCAGGGACAGGGTTGGATGTGTGGGCACTGACAAGGCTTCGCAGACAGGAGGAGGACTGGTTCAGACCAACCAGGAGGTGTCGGTCCAGACGTCACCAGTGAAGGAGGAGTTTAGGTTCGATGGTCCTCCGTCGGGCAGGACGTTGTCCTCACCTTCAGCCTCCACCCTCAGATCACCAGAAGGCTTTGCCTGCACGTGCCAGGCCAGGAAACAGAGCAGCGCCCATCCAGCACCTTCGCCTCCCGTCAGCGGAGGTGTGCCTCCACCTCTGCCACCACCTCCGCCTTTACCAGGTGGTGTCGCCCCTGTCCCCCCACCACCACCTCCTCCTCCTCTGCCAGGACTGGGCTCTTCTCTGCCTCTACCTCCACCAAAGTTTGGACCACCTCCACCACCACCACCGCCTCCTCCACCACCACCTCCACCAGGTATGGGTCCACCACCTCCACCTGGAATGGGCCCTCCTCCCCCTCCTCCGCCACCCCCAGGCTGTGGCCCTCCTCCTCCCCCTCCTCCGCCACCCCCAGGCTGTGGCCCCCCTCCTCCGCCACCCCCAGGTCTGATGCTGTCCATGATGGCCCAGGAAGCTGCCCCAGCCAAGGCTGTGATAGAGCCCCCCAGGCCCATGAAGCCCCTCTACTGGACTCGCATACAGCTGCTGGCCAAGAAGTAAGTCTGCATCGATAGGAATCGTTGGCTCTCAGGTGGGGCCTGAACGGGGGAGCAGAAAGGAAGTTTGTCCACTGAGATAAAGATCAATTTATTAAAATGGAAAATGATGCGGTCCAGCTTTTCTGTCTTTAAAAGGAAAACGTGCACGTGAATGATTCATGGGAAGCAGGGAAATGCACTGATGTGATTTCTTGATAGGTGAACAGACAGGCTGGTTTTTGTTTTTTCATTCTGCAACAGAGGGTTTAGTGGCCATAAAACAGAGAAGACAAGAAAAATAAACCGTGTGGTCAAACCTTATAAATGATGTTTAACCAGAAGACGCAGAGACTTCGCTGCAGATGAAAGTTGGCCTGCCTCCGCTTGCAAAAGCACAGCATAAGTGCTTTCTAAAGACCAGTCTGCCTTTGTTTAGGCCCATTGTCTCCTCGGTGTGGGAGAAGGTTGTGGAACCCAGTGTGGATTTCCAAGAATTTGTGGAACTTTTCTCCAAAAGTGCAATGAAGGAGAAGAAGAAGCCAATTTCAGATACGATCAGCAAATCCAAGGCCAAGCAGGTAGATATGCCACTGTACTGCTGTTACTGTCCTGTGTGTGTGTGTGTGTGTGTGTGTGTGTGTGTGTGTGTGTGTGTGTCTCCTCGGTCACCAAATATGGCTCTTTTCTTTTCCCATCTTCACTTTCGCTGCTCCTTTTCCCCTCACTGTTTCCACCTCCCTCCCTTTTTGACTGATGGGAGAACCCATTCCAGCCAGACTGTCATTATGTGGTGTGAGCTCTGGCTCCCCCCGACTCTCCCCTCTGGCTCCCCCCCCGCCCCCCGACCATCCAGTGGCACCTCGCCAGAGTCTTGCGTGCGGCCAGGAAACCTCGGCTGGGAGAGCTGGGATGAGGAGCTGCAGGATTAAAACCAAGATTCCTGCAGCTGCATTTTGGACTTGGTCCAAATGTTCCTTTGACATCATCCTGACAGTTGAAGCGTTGGCGCTGAAAGGCGTCTTTGTTTTCCATCGTGTTGGTTCCGATCATGTGATCGTGTACGGAATCACACTCTAGATTCCTAATTTGTTTTTCGACAGTTACGTCCGTGGGGATGCTTGAGTTGGGGGCTCAGATGTCCTGCAGGGGGCAGTGTCAGACCTGATTTAGATGGTACACTGGACCGGGGTTCAGGTCCAGGGCCGGGGGTTCGGGCTTTAGGGCCCAGGCTTTAGGGTCCAGGCTTCAGGGTCCAGGGTTCAGGCTTTAGGGTCCAGGCTTCAGGCTTTAGGGTCCAGGCTTCAGGGTCCAGGGTCCAGGCTTTAGGGTCCAGGCCTGAGGGTCCAGGCTTTAGGGCCCAGGGTCCAGGCCTGAGGGTCCAGGCTTTAGGGCCCAGGACCCAGGGTCCAGGCCTGAGGGTCCAGGCTTTAGGGCCCAGGCCCCAGGGTCCAGGCCTCAGGGTCCAGGCTTTAGGGCCCAAACACCTGACTGCACTGGGCAGAGCCGCTGATAAAACGCAGCTAACGACTCCCACTGCCATTAAGTAGCCGCCCCACATCTGCTAGTCCAGGCTGAAGCTGTTGGACGTCTCCACCCTGAGCGGCCTGACCCCTGAAGCTGTGGCTGAGCAGCAGGAACCCGCCGATGCAACTTCCTGTGTGCCCCGTGAGCCGGGTTCTGTCGGCCTCACAGGAGGCTGCACCGCTCTGTTACCCAGCACTTCTGCTGCAGCCAGACTGCGGTTCGCGCTCAAGCCTTTGTTGTAGAAGCAACGATAATTTCATATTCAAAGCGACCATTTGACACGTGCAAACCATTAGCGCTCGGCTAATGGTTTATATTCATTTCAGAGAAATGTGGCGTTCAGAGCAAACGCACGTTTGGGGTGCAGTCGGTTGGGTTTCGCTCCGGTAGAGTCGCTGCCTGAGTTGTGCAGTATCATTACTTAGCATAGCCACAGTTGTCCTTTGTTTTAATTCACGCGTTCACACTCCACTTGGGAAGGTGGTGTTGGTTGGAGGTTTATGGGAATGACTAAAGCTTGATGAATGTGGAAACTTGGAGGAGCATAAATTGGTACCAGTAATTCAACTAGACAGAATTTTATTCCTCTGATTGTTTGCGGGTTTCCAAGAAGTGAACAGAGGCCTTTGACCTTTGATTTGGGGTCTGAGCCTAAATGAACTGTAGGAATAAGGCTGTGTAATAACACAGTAATAACATCTTTTCTCAACTCTCAGGTGGTGAAGCTGTTGAGCAACAAGCGCTCCCAAGCTGTTGGTATTCTGATGTCGAGCATCCATCTGGACATGAGGGACATCCAGAACGGTGAGGGCCGACACCTTAAAGCTTTCTACATACCTGCGGCTGTTACCACGGTTACCCCAGGCCGTCAAACCACATTAGCAGCCACTTTTTAGATGATTAGAAGTGATCAGTGGCTCAAACGTCCGTCTAGTCTTAATTCAGCCTGTCGGGGTGTCTTTCTGCCTGCTATTCCTTCACCTCTTTGCCCATGTGACCTCTGTGGCCGTCTGTCACCATCTCGCTGCGAACACGTTCAAGCGAATCAGTCAGGAGATGCTGAGAGGCGACGCCTGCTTTCCTGTTTTGCTTCCTCTGATTGCTCTCCAGTCTTCGTTCATCAGTGTGTCTAAACAGCCTCCTCGTCACCCCATCCCGCTCGGCGCTCCTGCTGTACCCTCCAGTCTCCTCATTTACACCTCAGCAGCAGCAGCTAGCTTGAGCTGCACCGCAGCCGCTCCGTGCTGCACGCTGTCTTCACTCGTCTGGATTATTTGGCGTCGCTGTCCTAAATGTTTGTGCATCCATATCAGGTGGGAGGTGAGCGTGAGGGCAAGTGAGGGCCCCTCTCATTAGCACCCTCATTCATCTGCTGTGTTAGGACAGTTTTTTCCACGCTAAGTAATGAGCTCTGATTGGAAACTCCAGTATATCATGCGGAGGAAGAACACGGAGAAGGAATTCCAGTGGCTTGGCGTCTGTTATTTCCCAGGACTGTCAGATTTTTTGCTCCTTGCTAACGTTAAAACTCATGCGCGTGTGTTTTTGTTTAGTCATGGTTTCAGTCTAATGAGTATTAGTAATAACAGCTTGAGCGTGGTTTCGTGTTTCAGAAAAGTCATAAATATGCAGCATATTGTCGGTCTAATTGTTTTCATATTGTCGACGTCGATGCTCTTGTTTCTCGGGAAGCTTGAGCTGACTTTCATTTTTTTTAATCAAAGGATTTGTTTACAAAAGAGAAACTAATTTTCCGTTCCGATGGAGTGAATCATTGTTTCGCTCCCTCGCCATGGCGTGATGACGGTGACTGGTCGACCTCTCATCGCTCCGATGCTCACGAGCAGAAAAATCTCAACCGCTGAAACATTGGCTTGGAATTGTGCCGCTTTCATGACGAGCCTGTTGCTCAGCGGGAAGTCGGTGCGTTCTTCCTGCCCTCGCAGCTGCTGATGTCTGCTGTCAGACGCGTGTTCCATCGTGCACGCATCGTGCACGCCGCGGCTGCTTCCTGTGAGGCTTTGGAGCACCAGGCAGAGTATTAGATGGCGGTCGCTGGCGTCTGACCGGGCTTGATTGTGGTAGTTTGGGGTAGACCCAAGCAGATGGGTTTGGTTTTTGGTCATCAGAGGTTTGTGTCAGAGTGATGATATGATTTTCTTCCAAATCTCAGCCAAACCAACCAGCCCGACTCGGCTCAGACGCTAATGAGAAGCAAATGGTCTGAAGAGAGGAGAAACTAGAAGGAAGAGTGGGAGAAGTGGAAGTTGTTTCTGCAGCGGCTGTGGACGGGGGAGAATGTCGGAGGCTGTGGAATAAAGATTATATAACGTAGATAACAGCCGTGTTACAAACACTCTTTTGTCCAAATCTGGGATATTTTTCCATATTTAATCAGCTGTTTTCAGCTGTGGTTTAGCTGAAAATGGTCATTAACGAGGGAACACAAACTTGTTGGCTGAAGATCTGTCTGTTATTTCTTTAAACTGTGTTTTTCGGTCATCCTGCTGTTAGTGGGCTCGATTTCTTTTGCAGGTTCGTTTCCAGAGATATTAAGTGTGTTCTGCTGTCAGTCAGGCTGAGCGAGGCGTCTGCCTGCTGCGCGTCCGTGTCGCACCTTTAATATTTTAGTGACAGACCAAGCCGTGCAGGCCTGTTCGCTTTACTACAGTCAGCCGCAACAGAAAGATGCCTGTTTTTCCTGCTGATGGAAATATGGGCGGCTGGCGGTTTGAAGCAGGCTGAACGTCAACGCTCCGGCCTGACACTCGTACTTCAACAGTGAGTCCTCGCATCAAAACGGTGGGAATCATTTAGACGCCCACAGCAAAGAAAGCAGGAGCATAGGTGTGGAGAGCTTCACAGGCGGCCATGCACACGGCAACATGTCCGCCTCGTCGCCGCAGACCCCCAGGCTCTGTTTGTCTTTAAACATTTACTTTCAAAGGATTAATGCTCGTGGGCGCCAGGACCTCGCGCCGAGACAAAAAGGCGACACCAGGAATTCAAACACAGGCGTTCAAACACACATCTCTGCAGCTTTGACAGACTTCAGAAGGCTCCAAACTGATGTTTTAGGTGTTTGGCCCCTCTCTTCTGTGGCCTCTTCAAGCCCGGCCGTCCGTCGCCTTTAGACCCGGAGCAGTAAGAAACGGCTTTCAGGAGGTGTCGCTGCCGTTTCTGCCAGGTTTGAGACGATGGAGGAGGAGAAGCTGTTTTTTTATGGTTTGATAACTGACTTGTTATTGGAGTTCCTCAAAGGTAGCAGAGAAATGTTATGACATGTTTTAGTGTTAACGCTCACATTAACCATGTCGTCCTCTCTGTCCTCCCACAGCTGTCCTAAACATGGACAACGCGGTGGTTGATCACGAGACTCTGCAGGCCCTGTATGAAAATGTGAGTATTAACATTCTGCAGCGCCGGTCTCCTTTTAACGGCTACAACCGTAACAAATCTTTTCAGACCAGTTTCTGACCTTTGGAGGCAGGATTGTTGTGTCCACAGTGGTTTCGCTAAAGTCAATATACCGCTAACAAGAAAATACGCCAAACTGAAATCCATTTGTGCATTTCCCTGCCAGAGCAGATTTGGGTAAATAGAGAGTTGAGCAACAAAGCCAGCGTAATTATACAGAGTAACGCCACCGACAGCTCCGGCTGCAGCGTCGGCTCTGAGAAAACCTCCGTCTCTCTTGCTTTTCCTCTGTGGTTTGCAGGAACGCTCACATTTTGGACAGTTTGTTTACGCCGAATAAATTGATTGATGGTTACTCATTTCGTGCATATGAAAAACAGAAAATGACTTTAGTGCACAGAGAAACCAGTGAAAAAGGCCTTCATGCTAACGGAGTTGAACCACCCTGAAATATCACAAAACCCCAGCAATGATGGCCAGACCGCTGGAAGAACGCTTCCACGCTGTGTCTGAGCACCTAGATGACTTTCTGACTGGTCAGTCAAGCATTCCTGACTGCAGCATCACTCAGACAACCATCAAGGTGTTTCTTTCCTCTCCAGGCGTGGCTTTTAGTCCTGAAACCTCAGCAGTTGTCTGCTCTCATACCCAACGACCCCACTGCAGCTTAAGTCCATAAATGAACAGACAGAGACTCGTTTCCAGTGCTGGACTGAAGGACTAAACACGTTTGTCTCAGCTGGGTAAATAACACAGCATGAATGCGGGTTTCTTTGTCCACATCTCGTCGTAATACGCTTTTAAATGCTGTGAAATTCTTGTGAGCTGCGTTTTGGCACCACTACAGAGACGAGGCCTGGACCTTTGGCTGCCAGAGGCGTATTAATAATGCTGATCATGGGAATGAGAGCGGCCCTTCAGACAAGCCCCAGTTATGAACCAGTGTGTCATAACGGGATCAGAAGTCTTCCAACCTCTCCTCTCACCCTGGGACTCCGCTCCCTCTCCCAGTCCGTCTCCTTCTCCCCCGTATGGCCTGAGGCTCTGCTATTGAGCAGAGGAGCCAAATTGTTTCTCTTTTGTATTGCAAGACTCCATCCTGTCTGTGGGTCTCCAGCCCCCTAAACCACAGCTGGCAGCACAGTCAGCCTGTCTGGAGGAATGTGAGGGGCTTCTAATGGTTACACCCTCATTCCCGGAGCTAAGAACACGGCTCCAACTCTCCCTGTTCCACAAACATGCTCGCAAACGAATGTTGACCCGCACAAAGGCGCTGTACGCCCTGGAGGAGCTGGACAGACTCGGGAGGGTCAGGACAGACTCGGAAGGGTCATGACGGACTAATACGGGTCAGGACGGACTCGGGAGGGTCAGAACACACTCAGGAGGGGCTCGGGCGGGTCTGGACGGACTCGGGCGGGTCTGGACGGACTTGGGCGGGTCAGGACGGAGTGGCTCGGCCTGTGAGCTGCAGATTGGTCCCCCCGTCCCTGACGGGGGCACGTTGCTCGCATCCCTTTACCATCACAGATGCTAATCTCGGCCCAGACCAGCTGACTGAAGTACTTCCAGCTGATTGACTGAAGGTCACAGGTCGGCGCCACATCTCGCTGTGGTGCGCTGCGTTGACCTTCTACATGGTTCCGTTTATTTGGGCGCATTTTTTGACCAATGTTGTAATGACGGAAATGTTGTTTGACTCAAAACGAACGGACATTAGTCTTGAAGTCTGCCCGCCTCTGCTTGGCCGTGTCCCAACAACAAACTAATGAAAACCACTTGGCTGCCACTCCACTTCTGCCATCGCAAATATCATCCCGCTTTCCTTTGCATTTGATATTCCACATGGGGCTGGACTTCTCGTGCTAACAACCAGGGGAACATGCACTAGCAATTCAAAGATCACACGCTAATGCCTACTTGTCCCCAATTACACCAAACACTGCTGGGCTCCACGGCTGCCCTTTGAAAAGAATCTGCTTTGTATTAAATATATTTACACTTGAAAACATCTCGAGAGAAAGCAAAGGAGAGCCTTGCCCTCATCCACAGAAGGCAGCGGTGTGTAGAATGCTAATCGTGTCCTCGGTGTGTTTGATGCTGCCGTTTGATGTTTCCCAAGAATCCGTGCAGGACCGTAGGTCAGAGAGAAGATGGAGAGAAGCACAAACGGGGGTCCTGCGTTTGAAGGGGGCGACAATTTACCAGTGCTGCCACATCCGCGCGTGTTATCTTTGCCTGTTGTGAAGCTGGAGGCGTTTATGAGCAGCTCTGCTTCGGCCCACCTTGTCTAAAATGTGCTTCTAGGAGCAGTGAGATGAATCAGGACTGTAAAATATCTGAATGCAGTTTTTGATTATAAAAAAGCAGATCTGCACAGAGCTGAGCTCCAACACCTCTGGACACGTGTTCAGAGACACTGCCGTGTTTTATTTACACTAAATCTGACCTTCGGTTGATGCTGGGAAATATAATAAATGTAAACGTTCCTGCTGCCTCCTGATCGATGGTTGCAGACGTCTGAAAGGACGCGGAACAACTGAAGGCCCGAACCTGCTGTTCTCTGTAAAATACTGCCCAGACCATACCTGCGTGTCAGGTCCCACGTGCGCTCGATCCCATTTCGACAGATGTTTTGTTTTTTATGTTTAAAAAGATTTTAATGCCCACAAGTTTTTCCTTTAGTCCAGATTGGGAACAATGAGACTCATGTCGTTTGACTCGTGAGGAGCGCAAAGAAACATAATTCTGGTTCAGAATTAATGCGTTTGATCCAGGAAACATCAGGAACTATTTAAATTGAGCCTTTGACTTCTAAATATGAACACAAAATATTCTGCTCTGCTTACACTCAGTTTAGGTTTTCATGTGAGTAAGAGGAGAAGTCCTTCATGGTCTCAGACCAGCGGAGCCAGATTAGGTACGAAATGTCTGGAGACGTTTGTGAAGCCGAAGCGACGTCGCAACAAGAACCCTTTGCTATTTTAGTCTGAAGAAGTCAGTGGAACGTGATCTTTGTGTTCAGACATTGATATTCTCCCCATCTTTGTGTGTGTGCGCGTGTGTGTTTTAAGCGAGCCCAAACTGATGAACTGGAAGGCATTAAGAAGCACATGAAATCAGCCAAAGACAAAGAGGAGGCCAAGCCCCTGGACAAGCCTGAGCAGTGAGCGCTCCTTCTGGACTCCGCTAGTCTGACAGATTAAAGCGCTCCATCCTGCTTCTCTTTCTGGCCCCATCAGGTTTCTGTTCCAGTTGTCCCAGATCCCCAACTTCTCTGAAAGAGTCTTCTGCATCCTGTTTCAGTCCACTTTCCAGGAGTGCATCGCCTCAATCCTGCGCAAAGTTGAAATCCTGCAGAGAGCGTGCAAGGTGAGTCACTGGACGCCCCCTCTCGCCCCCGTTAACTCTGGCTTCTCGTCTCATTTGCTTCTGGCTCCAGACCTTCCAGAGCAGTCCGAGTGTTTTGAGGGTCCTCGGCCTCGTCCTGGCTTTTGGGAACTTCATGAACGGAGGGAATCGCTCTCGAGGGCAGGCCGACGGCTTCACTCTGGACATCCTGCCAAAGCTGAAGGACGTGAAGAGCAGCGTGAGTGTCTGCCGCTGGGCCAAACTCATCACCCGCAGTCTGGAAAGCGGAGTTTTCCTCAGCATTGGATCAGCTGGCAGCTGATTAGTGCTACAGTCGTGTCATCAACAGGGCTTTTCAGTTGTGTTCGTCACTGTCTTAGCGGGCTCCGTGTGCCCTCAGCGCTTCCATATACGGACACAGTGGTTTGTGTTTTTGTGGTGGACCAAGTAAGGTATCCATAAAGAACACCAAACCTTCCAGCAGTTGCAGTTATGACAGCCAGTCCGGCTCGTTGTTGTTGTTGTATTGCTCCTCTCATGTCGTGATTTATCCCCAACTCCTGCGACCGCTGACTCCACTCTTGTTTGCCTTGTACAAATTAAATTGTTCTGCTTCAAAATGATTAAATTAATAAATAAAGGGAATTTGGTTTATTTATTCTCATTTTTTCTGTCTTTCAGGATAACTCCCAGAGTCTTTTGTGCTACATTGTTGCTTACTATCTAAGGCACTTTGATGAGGTATGTTTTGGTTCCTGTTTATTTGAATCACTTCTCTGTTTTAGTCTGATTTGCTTAGAAATCCTTCCAGAGCTCTCTTTTCATCTCCTGTCTTGCCAGAGGATACCGTGGCTTATCCTTTATCAAATTATTTATTTTTTCTTTCCTCATTTAGGGCTGAAACAGATCTCTCCCCTCCTCTGGCTCTGCTGTAGTTCTGTCTTTCACTCTTCATCTCTGGCTGTTGCTCTGCTTTGGTCTGTCTTCATTCAAACCTGCAGTCTGTTAAATTGGCACAGCATCCAAAGGAGCTCTAGTGTAAATAATTAGGTTCTCCAGATGAGCTGAACTCGGTGAGGAACTTTGTGCCAAAGTCAACCTGCATGAAAAGACTCTGGCACTCATGATGGGCTCGTAGTGTCTCCGGTGGAGAAAGTGGCCATTTGCTCTCTGCACCAGCTCAGTGGACCTTATCTGTTCCAGTTTCCCTTTGGTATCTGTGCTCGGATGTTTGGCGTGCAGATGAGCATGCACAGGCTTTCATTTCCATCTCGCGCTGAGTGTTGAGTATGAACGGCAGAGGCCCTCTCGCGTTTGAGTCGGATTGACTTTGACATCCATGTGTGATTTTTGTGCATGAACGTGTTGTGTTTTACCAGGATGCTGGCAAGGAGACTTGCGTCTACCCTCTGCCTGAGCCCCAGGATCTTTTTCAAGCCTCACAGATGAAGTTTGAGGACTTTCAAAGAGATCTGCGCAAGCTGAGGAAAGACCTCAACGGTACTGTCATCACCCTCCTCCAAAATACTTTGTACCTTTTTTCCTTTTAAATCAGGATTCATATAACTGAAGAACCTTTATTTTATGTTTAGGAACTATACTCAGTAACAGTGTAGGACAGCTGTGCTCATGCGTGGACCGTAGAAGCAGGTCAGCGGAGCATCTGGGTGTCGTACAGGCCAACTAACCAGGAGCAGATGGCTCCTGTTGGGCCTCGTGTACCTTTACTGTCCTCGAGAATGAGATGAATATATGAAGGAGGCAAGCTCGCTGATCTTTTATGACCTGTGTGCATCAGGCGCAAAGAATCGCCTCACTCTGTAGGACACGATATACAGCACAGCCGGGACGCAGAGGGGATTTAGAGGGAGCCGTCCTGTCCAGTCCTGCTATGTACAAGTCAAAATACTACAAGAGCAAGCACGCGATGACAGGAATACTTTATGTGAGGGCTTTGATATATTTCAAAGGCTGAAAGAAATGGACGTTATTGTGTAAAAATGTGTGTTCTGTGTCGTCGCTCATCAATATCTGCGAAAACTGGGGATTATGGCTGACACAGCGGCCTGATTGGTTGACTGAAGATGGTCCTAATGAATGAGGCAGTTGGGAAATCAGCTCTTTCGTTACTCTGTCTCCCGTCACTCAGCACTTACACCACTTTCCAAACACTCAAGCAACTGGTGACGGTGTGTTTTGCACAACGTGTGCACACATGTGAGTCAGCACACGAGTATGTGAGCTCCCCTTCAACGGGCAGTTCTCCAGAATCTCCCAGCTTTTTGTATCTTTTCTGCTAAACCACTCAGCGGCCTCCTCCGGCTCAGCTATTGTTTTCCTTCTGTCATAATTATTCATTTGCTTCTTCATTTCTGGCTGTTCATGAAGATGGAGTTGCTGTGGAGGAAATGGAGCTGGCTTTGCTTCCAGCCCAGTGGCAGTGGCACATGCTAACCCTTCATAAATACATCATCACATGCTATACCTGCAGACCTCTTCCTCACCTCACATAACCAGCTGAGCGCTCTAGCAGACGTTGGCTTCGATGACAGTTCCCAGAGGGGGGTTCCGATAGGTAGGCGGTGCTGAAATGGCCTTGGCCCACTCAGAGGACATCAGCAACACGCTGTGTAGAGGTCACTGTGTACCTTTCTGGTTGATGCACCATATGGTCTCTGCATTAGCACTTGCCCAGCCCTGACCTTCCCGTTCCCTTCCGTGTCTCGTGGCCTGTCCACCTGAGGGCCTTGAGCTGAGCTTTGTGTATCCGTTAGGGATGCCTGACAGTGAGGTCCCCAAGAGACTGGGTTGTATTATTAGTCATTATGGGTCTTTAGTTTTTCTTATCCTGACGTGGGCTTGATTCAGGTCTTTCTGGAAGAGGCTCAATCATGCTGGTGGAAACTCCGAGTGGGAGATGAATGTTGAACTAACATATTTCCATCATCTTGTGCTTTCAGCATGTTCAGCTGAGACAGAGAAAGTCTTCAAAGTGTCCTCTGAAGAGACCCTGCAACCCTTTAAGGACAACATGGACACATTTCTTAGTCAAGGTGAGACTGTTTTCTAAACCAAGCGCCATATTTAATGAGACCTTCATCATTGCTGCTCATTTCTCTGGTTGATGCACCGTTCAGAGCAGGAGGGACGTTTGCGTGCATGAATAAATGTCGGCCGAGGATCGTTGCCTTTCACTTGGCTTGAGAAGTGCTCGTATCATCTCAGATGAGAGGACATCTGATGAATGAATTGTGAATGAATGTGTGGAAGGAACAAACTGATGCTAAAGTGACCGTGATCCCGTCAGGGTCCGAGCGTGAGCGTGTGAGTTGAGCTGCAGCTGCCGACTCCGTCACTTCAGCTTGACTGTGTCTCGTTCTTGTTTTATCTGCTCTGCTGCAGCACTCGCTCACTGTTGCACATCAGCGTCTGATTTACTGACCTGGTAACCAGGGACCGTGGCTGCTTACCGAGGTTTCCACCAATGTTACCGAGCGGCTGCTGCAGCAAACGCGCTGGACACACTGTAAAAGACAATAACGATTATTTCTGTTTGTTTTTGAAATGGGCTCCACCAGGTGACAAAAACAACAGTGTTGGGATGTTGTGCTGGGTTCAAACGTGTCGAACTGGGATTATTTTGCCTTTTAAGTGAAATGGCTTTTTTAAATGCAGCATTAACGTTGACCCTAGCTGCTTTCAGCTGAGTGTGACCAATCTTTATGAAGGGCGCAGCACACAACTGCTTTTGTATTCAGATGAGAATATAATATACAGCACATGTTCTTGCCTGCTAATGCTCACGTCGTCTTCGAGGAAGTCTGCAGATGAAAGCAGCTCTCCCATTTCCATCTCTTCCCCTCATCTCTCTGTTGGAGAGAAATATAGAAGCGTTCTCTTTGATGCAAACGCTGAGGTTATTCCTCGGAGCAGCTCGTAAGCGTCGTAATGCAAGGCTTCAGGTGGGATTCTTGGGGTTCCTCCGCTGCAGCACTGGAAAAAAAAGAATAACAGCCGAAGGTCTTATTTTTACTTGTGGGATTTTAGCAAAGTCCCGGGGTTAAACTCTTTCTGGCTCCAACGTTCGAACCGCCTTTGTTTATTTTCTAACCATGAAACTAACCACACGATAACACTGGAAGTGGAATTGCTGCAGCTCCACTGTTTGGGCTACGTGGAATTCCCTCTCTTCAAACGTTCTCATGCGTGCAGGCCTTTGATGGAGTCAGCGAGAGCAGCGAACAGCTTCTGTTTATGTGATAGTGTTCCTACGCAGATAAGGAAAACTCGCTCACATGTAGCCTGATCATCCAGCGGTTGAGAGACAACTTAGGAAAACATCTCCACAACGTGCACTTGTGCATGTGACAACATGCCAACACAACAGAACCGCATTCCGAGTACCTCAGGTTGGAATGGATACACTGAGCTCACAATATTAGAGCCAAACTAGCTCCATCACTTTTTTTCCCTCTATTTAGATAGATTTTTGGATACAAATGGACATTTGTCTCCCCCATTTGATGTTTTTGTAAGGGTGCACACCATCCAATGTATCGATTGCTAGGAACTACCCGACCTTTTGAAACAATGGGAGCGGTTAATGATACATATTAAGTATTTAGTCATACAATAACTGGCAAATCTGTGGCCATGTCCCTGTTTAAATGGATTAGAATTTTCAAATTTCACATTTGACACTGATTTTCTATCACTCAAAGCAGACTCCTCCAATTTGTATTGCAGCAGATATAAAAAAAAGACGGAAATGTTGCTCCGTCATGATTTAGGGCTTCATCGGGTTTTTGAGGTCTCCCTGGATAAGAACGATTCCCTCCCCTCTCCACTGTCATGTTTGTCTCCTGAAAAGGTCCACCTCTCATAATTTTGGTGTAATGTTATATATAATTGGTGTTTTCAGAAAATGCCTGGAGGAGCTTTAATGTCTAACCTTTACTCAAACAGCAGCCGAGTGAAAATAAAAACTGTGAAACACTAAACGACTGTGAGGAAGATGGGCTGTAGGGCAGAAATCTAAGACGTTCCTTGATCACTGTTTCATTTCCAACGCCGCCAAAATGATCCCGACACTCAGATCTCTAGCAGAGCTTCCTCCTGATGTTGTGCAACATCCAGACTGGCCTGATGTGTCGTCGTCCTCACGCCCCAAACGCAAGCACGTCATCAGGCAGCCTGACACACACAGCCCTGACCAGCGGAACCCAGCAAACACACGTCTGGCATTAACTAAAAGATGTATTTTCCGATGTGACGGGAAATCCTGTATCAGTCCTAATCCTAATATAATCCTGTCTTTTCCTTTTGCAGCCAAAACCGAACTTGAAACGCAAGAAAAGCAGCTGGCAGATACTCAGAAGCTGTAAGACCCTTTTCCACCTTTCCACCTCATCCTCACCACAGCGTACGTGCATGGCATGAAGCATCCAAACAGCAATCAGGGTTAGAAAGTGCAGCGATCATACGCTCACCTGCAGCCTGGACGCAGCAGCAGCTTTCAGCACTTCCTGCGAAGGTGCAGGCCATGGTGCCAGGCCTTCAGGAGACGGGAGGCCCCCAGTTCCACGTCTGTGTTGTTTATCTAAGAGGAGCCAGCGTCGACAGTCTTGGCTCCAGGCTTCTGTGTCTACCGGCTAGGAATGTGTTCCTGTAGCACACTCTAAACACAGAGACCCCAACCTGTCGGCCGTATTGATCCACTGCAAATGGCCGCCGCATTTTACAGCCTCATCCCCGTGCAGTATGCATGCATTCTTTTGTTTGGGGTTCGCGCCTCTCTTTCCACACTCTTGCTTGTGTGTTCATGGATTAGAAGCTTCAGAAGTGTAACGCTGCTGTCAAGGCTGGACACAGAGGCCGAGGCAGGTGTTAGACGTTGGACATGCTTCATTCTGTCGTCTACATTTTTCATAAAAGTACAGTCATCGCTGGTTTGTGTTTAAAGGACTGAACAGCTATTAAACTGCTGACAGTGGGCATCAGAGCTTGATGGTCTCACGTCGTCATCCACCGGTCCTCACCTCCTTTTTCTCTCTCCTCAGCTTCTTTGAATTGACCGTGTCCTTCTCAGTCAAACCAAAGGCTGGTGAGAAAGAGGTCGGTCTCAACACTTTCTTCTCAGTTTGGCACGAGTTTTCCACCGATTTCAAAGAGCAGTGGAAGAAGCAGAATAAGCTGATGCTGCAGGAACGGTGAGATCTGTTTTTTTCCCTTTAAAAACTGTCTCAAATGAGCATTTGAACTTAACGTCAGACAAATGAAACCCTGCTGAGCTATTTGTTTTACTCTCTGAACCAACATTTTTATAAACACCAGTTTCCCAATTTTCCCGAGTTCCCAAACTTTCCTCATTTTGAGGACATCTTGCGTTCGGTGAAGATCCTATCGGATGCGTTTAAATGGTGAGGAGGAAACAGTTTCAATGACCCAAATCTTTTTCTTCACCCCAGTAATGAAAAGAATACTCGCAGCCTCCACTTAGCTTGCAGTGGTTTGATGAATGCAGAGATAGAGATGTAGATGTCAACAAACGGCAAATTGGTCCATTATGCCAAATGAAGATTGAATTGTGATACGCCATCTGCAAAACAGGAAACGTTTCCAGCCTTGCTCGCACAGAAAAAAGACGAATAAAAGCGAAGCCCTTTGCTATCGGCAAGTGTCTGCCTTCTCAGAGTTTTCCGCTTAGCCTCAGTAGAGGTAGTAACGCTCATCTGTCAGGTGTCTGTTCAGTGGGTCCAAATTATCCAAAGGATCTGATCTAAACGAGATGAACTTTGGAAAAAAAGTGAATTTTAACAGTTTTAAGGGACATGCTGATCTTTCTCAGGGTCAAAAAGGCTGAAGAATGCTTCAAACAAGCCAGAGAGAAAGCGTCCTACAGCGTGAAACCCAAACACGCCACTGGAATCGTACGTAGACGCCTCAGCAGCCTCACACTCGGCAGCTCTGACTTTGACTCTGCCTCACACACTTGGCAGGACGTTAGGACACCACCTCTGGCTGTATGTGCAGATTTCCAGACGGTGGCACCGCCAGCTGTGAATTTCTTCTTTTCTTGTCTGCAGAAAGCCAAACTGGGCCAAAAGATCTGAAGCAGACGATGGAAAGTGGTGATCAGCCAGTCGGTCTCACAGCTTGTTTGAACAATCCGACGACAATTCATCAGGAATTCTGACAGAAGTTGTTTACTCCCCGTCGGCTTTGCTTGTTTGTGCTGTCTCAGTAAGTGGATGTTGTGTGGAATGATAAAATGACATTTTCACACAATCTTCAGATTTCACGGAAACAATGAAACCAAAGGCCTCGGGAAGCTTTGATGATGGGATGTAGCTCAGTTCTGGCCAGATCACCGCTGCACGCTGAAATCTGTAGCGCTTGGTCCGTCATTAGGCACTCTTTTATAAGCCAGGTGTAGTTCAAATTAGGGCAGCCTTCCGGTCTTCCTCTGGCGGTGACGAGCACAGATTTTAACCCCTTTTGTTTTAGTACCCATCCCCCCCGGCAGAATGTGCCTTATCGTTCACTGGAGAGCTCCCACCAGTGCCATCGGACAGGGGTCGTTCCAGAGACGTCACGTCTTTTAACGTTGTACCTTTTAACTGAGCCGGCTGCCTTCCTCAGAGGCTCGCGTGTGTCGTCTTAGCGGGATCACCTGCTTTCTTCTTCTCTGACCTCCCGTTTTGCAGGAAAATGCCATCAAGTATTATGGTGTTTTGTGCAATACCAACAATACATTTTCATTTAATACCGTTGATCACAGAAAAATATATTTATTGAATAAATGATATTACATATATTTTTTTTTAATTCTGATGTAGTTTTTTTAATTTAGAGGTACAGAATGACATGCTCTCTGAATACAATATGAAATAGATTTAATATACTTAGACAAAACACACACACACATATATATATATATATATAGAATTGCACATCTGTTACACATGCTGCAGTATATTTATGACAAATGTACATTTGACAGTCCTGATGTCCTTTATCAGAGAGGACACTGATAGGAGGAGGCCAACGTTAGCCAGGTAGGTAGCGTTATCTGCAGAGTAACGAGTGAAAACCTGTTCAGTGTTGGCTGAGCGTCACGCTTCGGGTCTGTGCACAGCTGCTTGAATCAGTCTCCTGCACTGTCAGGTTGCTAATATGGAGCCAGGGTGCTCGTTTCTTTAATCATACCTGCTTGGCGTCTTTCAGTCTGGAAAGCTGTTCTTTCTGCAGCAGCTGCACAGGTCAGGCCTCCTGGCAAAGCTGCTGCCTCGGACCCGCTCCCTCACAGCTTCCTGTGGCCGCCCACGTCCACCGACATGCAGCGACACTGTTTGACCCTCTGCACCTTCCGGTGCCTGAAGGGCGGCTGCAGGTCCGGACAGTCGAGCTGGACTGTGAGCTGCGTGATGCGATGTGGCCTGCAGAATGAGCACGACTGGAAGGGCTCCTGGCCCTTGTTGGGACTCTTCCTTCCAGAGCTGGAAGCCTGGCCGCGGCTCTGGGCCGCTCCCGAGCTGGGGCCCATATGGCGAGGGATGTAGAAGGAGTTACACTGGCCGTAGCAAAAGCGGTTGACCACGGTGCGGCTGCGGCAGCCCTCCTCGCTGATGGTCTGGCGGAGGGGCTGGGTCTTGCACCAGTCTCTCCGGAGGTAGCGGCGCTCGGTGACCACCAAGGCCTCTCGGCTGGAGGACAGCACCTCCGGCTTCTGCTGCAGTAGCCGGTGATGTCGCTCTGACGACAGGTTCCCTTTGGTCTTGTTGGGTGATGGGATGGATCCCTGTGGTCGGGGCTTTTTGGTCTCCACGGTGATGAAGAGCACCCCAGCCAAGATGACTGGGATGGTTATTCGCCAGATCATTCTACAAGGAGAGAGGGAGAGGTTACCACTCATGACCAGGAAGTCAATCTCTCCCCAGCAAACCCGTTCAACATCTGCTGTCCCATGAGCAGATTCTATGATGAACGAATGACAGTCGTTTCAAAGTTAGATCTCTGTGTCAACTGGACTGTGAGGTTTCCTTGAAGACGTTTCTCCTTCTCTCCAGAAGGCTTCTTCAGGTCTAAACTTGCTGGGGGCGGAGCTTGTAAATATTGCCCTTGTGGACCACTGGTATGCTAATGACCCGGGTGGTCACCTGAGAGTCGTTGGCAGGGGCGTTGGCCTAGTTTCAGTTTGGGTGCTTCCCCTTTGTCTGCTGGGTCACGTGATGAGTCAGCAGGTCTGGTCAAATGGTGCGAACGTTTGGATTTTGACGAAGAGGATTTTGGAGGACTGCGTTGTAGGTGGGTGATAGGAAGCGCGTTAGTCCACCACCTGTGTTTAAAGATGGTTTTTCCAACGTGGCGGATGGCTTCCTGGACAGTCCTCTCAAACCAGCGATCTTCTCTGGCCAGCACACCTACTTGACTGTCCTCAAAGGAGTGTCCGCTGTCTTTTAGGTGCAGGTGTCCTGCTGAGTCCTGTCCTGAAGAGGTGGCACATCTGTGTTGGGCCATTCATTTATGGAGGGGTTGTTTTGTTTCCCCAATGACTGGGGAACCATCACCCACCTACAACGCAGTCCTCCACCCTCTTCGTCAACAATCCAAACGTTCGCACCGTCAGACCTGCTGACTCATCACCATGTGACCCAGCAGACTCAGGGGAAGCACCCAAACTGAAACTAGGCCAACGACTCTCAGGTGACCACCCGGGTCATTAGTATGCCGGTGGTCCACAAGGGCTATATTTACAAGCTCCGCCCCCAGCAAGCTTAAAACTGAAGAAGCCTCCTGGAGAGAAGGAAAAACGTCTTCAAGGAAACCTCCCAGTCCAGTTAACCCAGAGATCTACCTTTGGAGATCAGTGACCTGGATGAGTGAGAGTCTACAGACGACAGTTGTTTCAGCTCTGCGACGCGCTCATGCTGCTCTAGCTTTGTAGTGTAGCCTTGCAGGCATCATTTTCAACAAGACTCCGTCACCATTCGTCAGCGTCTCTGTGTCATTACGTCTATTTGCTTTCCTCTCGGCTACGCAACTCTTCCAAAAATAAACAATGAGCCGCCATCAAAGAACACATTTAAACACCCATAACGAGACGGGGGAAGTTGATTTTATTGGTCCTGTCGCCGGGTAAAATAATTAGGGCTTTGCTTACTTTAGTCATGAACTATGCCACAGATATGTAAACAGGCATTAAAGAGGCCCATCTGCATGTTATTAGGGGAAGACTCGGGGCCTGTAGTACTCTGCGGCCCACTCTCCTTTTTGGAGATCTAGTGTGGCGCACACTGAACTGGGCTTGACCCACACTGTCCACAATAACAAAAGTGTCTTGTGTATCATGTGGACACAAGACAGACTTTCAGCTCTAGAGAAATGATTTCTCGGCTCCTCAGGACGGAGGATGTGCCCATGCGCATGCTGTCAGCGTCTGTGCCAGCACATTTTTGACCATCACTCAAACATCTTTTTTGCAGATGTTGCTCTTGACAAGCTTTGCATGACATCCAGTCAGAGTCTGACAGAGACCCAAATGCCTCGAGGCCACTGGCTGCTCGCAGACTCTTCTTTGCTGCCCAAATTTTAACGTCTCTTTCCTCCAAATGTGCGACCGGCAACTCACTCTGACATGGAACAAATGACTTTATCATAATCCACTCTGCTTGTTGCCTCCTTTTTTGGCCTTGACCCCGAGGTCCCTGCATCTGTGCAAGCATCACCCAGCCGAGCGTGCAGGCAGCAGCGTCCGTCTGCTGGAGACAGCTGGCAATTTGAAGCACGGCTCGTTTTCTGTGCATGCAGGGTGTGATGCATCGGGGCGCAGAAAGATCTCTAAATGCTTTCCTGTCTTTACACTTATGACCAAAACACCACAACCATGAAACTCGATGCCTTGCTCATGCGCCCTGTCAGCCCTATAACCGCACACAAAGGCACTTTGACATTGTCGGTATTTGCGCTGTTGTGTTGTGTTTTATTCTATTTCCTCAATATTTATTGCCTCTTTTTGTGCACCAAATGAACCCTGCAGGAAAAAGGGAAAATCTGGCTAAAACAGCCCTTCCAGGTCTCTAAATCTTTGTCTAAATCTGTAATATTCTCCTTTAACTCGCGTTAAAATGATTTACGCTAAATGTAAACACAAATATCCTGATTTATGAACGCAAACATGGATCAGTGGTTTATATGATAGGTAATAATGTGACCTAATTATGTGGAAATTAAGAAAATGACAAGATTTGTAACTGATGAATTTTGATTTGACTGTTAAGGTACATAGTATACAGGATATAATGTGCATCATTACATTATAATTATTACAGCACTTGTATTTTTTTACAATTATTTACTGTCAGTAAATGAAAATATCAGAGCAGAATGTAAAGGTGACCTATATCTGATATATTTGGGTCATTTATGATGACGCTGGTGCACTATGAATCCGTCTTTACAGGATGGTCCAACCAAGACTTTTACACTTTCAAACAAATGTAACGTGAAGTCAGTTCTCCAGACATCTTGGATGGAAACTGCATTCATCTCATTTTTGTGCTGCTCGACTTCATGTTTCCTTCTTTCTGCACACCAGCCGGAACCCACACCCCTTCTAATGTTAAAGGAACCAAAGCGAAAACTCCCGCAGGGCCCTTCCACCACCTACCGCACTATGGAGTCATGACCCTACTCAATCTTGGGCTGGTCGGCCTTCCATGCTCGCCGCTGTCTCATTTGTCTCCTTCCTGCTGACGCTGTATTTCAACGCATGAACTTGTGGCTGGAATAACAGACTCTTCTTCTGCGTGCGGCCTCTGCTTCTCTGCTTGCGCCGCTTACACAGGCGACCTGTGGCTGTGCTGAGGTACAGTCTGCAGAGCCTGTGGGGGATTTGAGCGATGACCTGACTGCCCGTGTACGGAGGACATGACGGATGAGCCGTGCAGCCAGCAGACGCGCTCCCTCCCCACTCAGCCCAGCAGCATCCAGCTACCCTCATCAATCTGCTGCAGGACAAATTGCAGCTTTGGGGAAGAGCTTCATGGGCTTCAGGGGGTCGCAAGCAGTTGGAAAAGAGGATGGTAAGTGCTTGGATATGATAAGAGAAGAACACATGGGGGTTGGTAGCTGCAGGCAGCCACATCAGTCACCGTTTGGGTTCTTGGGCGTCTCTTCTTCTTCTTCTCTTTGTCTTCTCTCTGCTTGTCTCAGTCCCAGAGGTGGACGGAGACTGCAGACACAGCTCTACAACTGCTTGGAGGACATGCTTCCCTGAACGGAGGCCGACCTCAGATCTGAAATTCAGGCCTCTAATGAAATCACAAATACCACAGAGACTGCCGGGGGAGACGCAGGCCGTTCCCAAAACAACTATTATCATTAGTGGGAACTTGCTGTGTTTTGTTTTTCAGAATGCTATTATAATACCCATGCTTTCTGTCTGCCTAAAAAAAACAGGACTTTTTTTCAAACCTCAAAGTGAAATGCAAAACATGCTGTAATTAGCCATTAGCCTCCTGTCTAGTCTGGTTTCTGCGGTATCCAGTTGTTAAAACAACGGGGGAAAAAGCAGACAGAAAATGTGTTCTGTCACATTTGCACGTCCACTAAACCATGTGAAACATCTTCCCAGCGTGTCTCCAAACGCAGGTTAAAACAAACAAAACCTGATGCCTCAATTATCGCCGCGTCGGAAAGTCTAACACACAGACTAAGTGCACTTAATTACAGTCGAACTGCATTTAATGCACCGTGTAGCTCAAACACACAGATATAAAGAGAAAGGGGAAATAGAGCTAAATGAAATGTTTTCACTTGGAGCCAATTACACAAAGAGGAACCATGTCATTAGAAGCATTTGCTGGATTCTACTGTATTTTCACAAACGGTGCGGCCGTTGCCTTATTAACAGTCGGGGTCCGACGGTGGGGGCCGTTTGGGGCCTTTTCTGTGTGAATGAAATATTGCCAGGAGGCTACGTTGTGCTCTTTGGCCTGCCGTTAGTCACCACAATCTGTCTTGGTAATGACTAGCAGGCCATATTTAATTCTTCTGACGCTCCGCACTGACAGGGAGGCGGGTCAGCTCCTTCATCCACCCATGTTAGGTGCTCGAGTGGAGGAGCAGGAGCCTTGAGGGACGCCGTCACGCTGTGTTTCTTTCAGATTATGATGGCATTCCTTGGCTGTGGGGGTTAATGGTCATCTTTTCAGTTGCAGGAGAACTTCCAGTAGGTCTACTGGGTTCATCAAGGTTAAACAATAGCTGTTAGTTTGGTTCCATGAGTGAAGAATGCATTTTTAATTTGCCAAATGGCAGCATTAATCTGCCGTTTAATCCACATTCTTTCCCTACCTTAGTCTCCTGTTTCTCTGCTGTCCTTGAGGACCAGAAATGGAGACTTTCTGCTGCTAAAGAAACCGTAATGTCTGCGGCTAAATCTGCTTTGACACCAGCGAAGACTGTGCAAGGTGGTGCAGTCACCACCGCTGTAAGAAGGATCAGAGCAACCCCCCACACTCACACACACTCACGCACACACACGCACGATGTGTTCTTACATCAACTTAGCCACATTAATGTGCACATTACGTGGAATAGGCCAGTGTGGTCTGTGACAGATTAACTGGAGAAACTGGTGTCTGAACCCGACCGGAGGAGCAGCTGTCATCACTCGCTGGCTTCTCACCCGCAGCAATAATTCCCTGAAACCTCCTGACACTAATTAAACTAATCCAGTTGACACTTTCCCCCCCAAAACCGTGAAAGCAAATGAATGCATTTTTGTGTTATGGACAAGCGTCTTTTGTATCGATATTGGAAAAGGAGCCTGTAAAAGACCTCATGCAGACGGGAAACAGCCAGACGCCTCATCTACAGTCGTGCTTCAAGGAGAAAAGAGGTTAAAAATGTAGATGTGTGAAGCAGGGCTCGGGTACCTCTCTCCACAGTGGACAGCAAAAACAAGGGATAGAGGATGTGGTCAAAGGAGCTTGTCCACCTTCTGTGGTCCTTCTGTCCACTTCCAGGGTCTGGTTTCCATGGTGACACAATCTGTACAATCCTCAGGCTTGTCCTTTCCTTCAGCTGCAGTTCAGCTTGAAAGTTGAGGTCAGGTTCATCCTCTGGGGCAGCTTCTGCTGCTCTTCCTCGCCTGTCGTGGGAGCAGAAGAGAGCGGCTCCAGCTTCAGAGACGGCGCTCTCGTGTCTCAGCGCCGCAGAGGCTGTCTGTCGTCTGTCTTTGCGAGCCTTTGACTCACTGTAACGCCTGCCTAACTTTGAGTCCCTACCACCCCCATCCCCTCCTCAAGACTGGGAGGGTTTATCCAGTTGGTCCTGGTCATTATGAATCAAACCAGGCTTCATCCCTCTCACTTTTATAGGTCTGGTGTCTCCTCGTGTCTCTATCTGCTACTTTTATACTTTTATATCCTTGCTTATTCTCAATATTTTAAGTTTGTTTGTTTTAGATGTATATTTTTCCTTCTGTTTTGACATTGTTATCTACAGTTTTAAAAGAAAGGAGTAACATATGATAAGATAAAAGTAAAAATAAATAAAGGGCGCAGATTTCAACAGTTATCTTCCTTTTCCTCGTTGCTAGCGCAGCCTAATGGCTCCAGAATATTAAAACCCGTGTAAACCCAGCCAGAGAACAGTAAATAAAGTAACTCCTAACATCACATTTCATATTCTTTGATAAAAGACAATAACGCTGCCTGTTTGGTGGGAGACACGGCGGAAATCAGCAACGCCTGCAGAAGCTCAGATGTTTACAGGCTGAACAAGGCGGCCCTCAGCTGCTCAAAGCATTATGACAAAACTTCTACATGACAAAACTTCATTGTTGCAAAATCCTTCATTTATAACTGGTTTGCGCGAGTCTCATCTCTGCAGAATGAATATGTCTCCATCTAGTGTCTGAAAGCAAAAGTACAACGGTTTAATTAGCTGTTTACTCACTTGCAAGGATGGAAAAAAGCATCAGGAGGCGAAACATGTTAACAAGAAATCACACTTGGGCCAGCCGCACGTACAGATAGAGGGGGGGGGACTTTAATAATACGAGTAAGTAAAAGTGTCTTTAAATATGGTATAAAAATAAATGCAGAAGAAAAGAATTATGTTCTACATAAGACAGGAGGAGCATTTCTGCCATTTCAATGTGACTTTACAAGTGCAATGAAAACCATAATGTGCTAGCTTGATTAGAATTCAAGTGGAATTAAAGAAAGCAAAGTAAAATCAATGCACAATGAATAATCATAGTTATAATAATCATATATATATATATATATATATATATATATATATATTCATTCTGCACAACACTTCCCATAGCATGACAAAGTATGCGTGATCTCAGGTCATGTACAGCAATGACACTGCTTACATTTGTAGATTTATGTTGTCTTTTTTTATTTTGTGTATGTTTTCTCTCTCTGACATCATTTGAGCTGGACGTGAGAGCGGGCGCTCCATTCCCAGAAGGACCTTAAGAATCGGAGCACCAAATTTTAGGCTTTAGTCTGTCGATGTCCTCAAAAGTCCAGCTATGGCTGCTCTGTACTCATGAAGACTGGAAATATATCAGGTTTTGTAGGAGGAGAGAAGCGGAGGAGCATCCTCTCGGTGGACATGCAGCATCCGGTGGACAGCAGACGAACAGACGGCCCAGCTCGCCGCCTGCCTGAGCCAGCAGCAGATGGACGGACAACGATGACAAAGAGATGAGACGGCCCACTTCTCTACGTCCAAGACAGGGAGGTATGGGATTGATTTTTATGGTGATGGCACATCATGGTCAGCTTCTTGGATGCCTGGTTCCCACTGTGCTGAGGACATAATGGTAGGCGGAAAGACAGCAGAAAAGGAGTGATTTAATTAATGAGAAATTTCATTTCATTCTGCTTTAATAGCGTTTGCAGCCTTGGACACGAGACAGGGATTTCACTGCATGTGCAAATGAAAAGGTCAGCTTTAAATGTCTTTATCAGAGGTTATTGTCAGGATTGCTGAGAGTACAACAACCGTGTTAGCATTTACGTCACGTATTGATTCTTTTAATGGACATTACCTGGAAGCGAGCGCCCTCAGAATAAGTTCTTACTCTTCTGTGGGGACAAAACAGGACACATTAGGCAACTTTACTCTGCAGAGCATTTGAGTGGATTTAAAAGGGTTTTCCTCCCCAGAGTGGTCAAAAATATCTCTTCCTGATCACACAAATAAGCAGACGTCACGACAGGTGAGTCCAGGAGCAACCGCTGTTTGCAGAACAGATGAGCGTGAGCTAGCAGACAAGAGCCTGCCAGCAAACATCGGCTCAATAGTGAGTCTCTACCTTCTTTTTGGCCTGTAATAACTCCTGGTAGGCACTGGAGCGTATGAACCGGCTGTAGGAATCACTCTTCATCAACTTGTAAATGTGTTCCTGTTGTTAAAAAAGTGATTAGAAAGAAAGATGAGCTCTGAATTCCATCTTCCACCACCAGATCACAGTCAGTGGAGCATAGAATGCACATCCCTACGCTCAGACACAGCTGAATGCGTTTGTCATGCAAGCTGCACCTGTGCATCCTCAAAAGCGTAGCGTCCCGGATCTTTGACGTTCTGCGTGGTTTTGTCGTAGCTCTTGGAGTCCACGTTGATGGCGCTCGGTGCTCCAGGGGCCAGAAACTCCTGCCAGATTTCCTGGACACGAGCCGGAACTTCTCTGATGGGCCGTTTCTTTAAGTCCTGGACAGCGAGCCAGAACCTACAAGGTAAACCAAACATATAGACTCCGTTTATGCGGCGCAGCAGTTTTAAATTACAAAATAAAAGCGGCAAAGATGAAAGAAAACAGGAAACGTTCCGCCTTTAAAACAATGCAGGGTCCAGCAATCCAAGAGGCTTTTAAATACTTAATCCTTTGCTAATATTAATCCTTGTTTATCCAAAAAAAAGCACATTCAGAATCCTCCTAAATGGAGATACCAGCTTTTCACCCAGCAGTTTAAAAAATGGAAACTGGAGAGTAATGAATTCAGAAGGATTTCAGTCCTGTTACACCTGTAAAATCATCACACCCCGAAAAACCTTTTTACAAAATCTGTTTGTGGCCTTAAAACGGCTTCAAATCAACCCCTCACAAAGTACAGTCATTACACAAGGCGTCCAATAAAGCCCAGCCTAAAATAGCTAGAGTTTACTTGAGACACAGTCAAAGTCCAACTTTTGCTAATTCTGCAGGAAAGTGCCACTAAAATGGGCAGCTGGCGGCAGCAGGTGAGCGCTGGTCGTACCTGAGGTTCTCTGAGCTGAACTCAGACTCCAGGAACTTGAGGAACTGCTCTCTCCCCACTGGGTCTTTTAAGACCTCGTCGATGCCGAAGGCCCACCTCTTTACTCTCTGCTGGCTGGGCTCCTTACTGCTCAACACACAGGAACAAGCTTTGACGGGCCGCCAGCGAGCGCAGGATCATGGCATGGTCACCACTGAAGGTGTCCATCACACACCTCGCTTCAAGCTCCCAGAGCGTGGTGTCATCTGAGATCCACGGGTTGGAGGGGTCCGGAGGTGTGAGGAAAGGGTCGTACTCCAGGTACTGCTCCGTGTAGCCCAGCAAACTGGTGTTTCACAAAGACACCAGTAAAGACCCCAGGAGGGAGAATGCACGCGCACACACACACACACACACACACACAATAATCTCCACTTTACAGTCACAGTTACTGGCAGCAAAGCTTTAAAGAGGAAGACGACAAAGAAGAGGGATCCTGTCTGTGCTGAATGCGCGTGGAGGACAGAGAGGCTTTTCTGCACCACGGAGCAGCACTGATGCTGTCTCTCTGGACCCAAATGCTCCTGAAGGTCATCAAGCTCTTGATTCAGCTGCTGTTGGGCTTAATAATCAGGCCAAAGGGGACGAAGACACGAGCAGCCCGGCTCACCTCTCCGCCACCTTGGACATTTTCAGGCGATGTCTGTCCAACTGCAGCTGCCAGAAGGTGATCTGAAACCAGAGCGGGGAAGCGTCACCGTTCTCCAGGAATCACAGAAGCATCTTCACACTGAGTTTAGCTTCTGCAAGCATCCGGCGTGCACGTCTCACCTGCTCCTGTAGCTCTTCTTCTGTGGGCTGTTTGGCTTCTGGGGCAGGGATGTGAGTGGGACTGTGCGTGCGCACGTCGTTCTGCAGTCCGTACACAGACTGAGGTGCAAAAAAGTCAGAGTACAACACAAACAACACAAAGAGCCGTCTCACAAGAGCTGGCTAACGCGGCTGTGCTAGCGGCGCGTCCGCCTGTACCTTTCTGGTTTTATGAGGGTTTTTCATTCGGGACGATTTCTTGATGTCCACTTCTGTGGTGTTCACACACCCAGGCTGTTAGAGGAGCCAGAAGAAAAGCAGAACAGAGAAAAGGCCTTTATTTTTCAGCACAATTTGACAGCTTCAGCTGTTCTGGGCTTTGGAATTGCGGCACCATTACAGGAGAAGCGCTTCCAGAGAGCTTCTGCTGATGGATGTGAAGGGCACGACGCCTCAGCTGCTGCTTCATTAAAGAAGGAATCTGCAGATTCTTGCAAAACAAATCAAGCAGCAGGACATTTTTACGGCCGCACAAATTGTGTCTGATCAAACAAGCGGTCCAATCCAGGAGAATAAAACAAGCTAAGTAGGGTACGGAGAAATTTGAATTAATATTGATTCTTTTGCTCCAAGGACACATAAATTGAAGCTATTTTCTAATTTAGCTTTGGGCAGCGACTCTGAGGGAGCACGCCTCCGACCTGCGAGGCGAAGTGATTGCTGATGCTGAACAAGTGTGGATGATCAGGCTGGAGAGCAGCACTGAAGCTGATGTGCTGTGACAGTTATCGATGTGACATTTGTGTGGTGGCCAAATCCACATCCTGGGATTTAGCGTGTTCACCAGCTCTGCTGCTGGAAAAGACGAATAAAAGGCAGATCTCATGCAAAAAACATCCACGGTTGCTCCCCGCACCTTTTAAATGTGACGGTTTTGCTGCGTCAGGTCTGTTACATTTGCAGAAAAACCGGTCGTTTTATTATTTTAATGACGATAAAGAACACGGCTTCACCCACCACTGGTCTGTGCACGTCCCAGAAAGCTCTCTCCTGGCTGTCGAGAATCTTCCGCTCGATTTTGTCTCTTTTCTTGTCCACTCTAGGGGAAAACAGGAGAGCGGAGCTGTTTTGGCAGAGCTGATCCCACCCAGGCCCGGGCCGGTCTAGCGGCCCGGGCCCGGGACGCGTGTGTGTCGGCTTCACACAGAAACCTACTTTGCTTGTGCTTCTGCTTGCATAAAAATAAACTCCCATTTCCTGGCGAAAGCGCGCTGTAGCCTTGCTAAGCTCTCCTGCAAGCAAACAAGTGCAAAAATGAGGGGAAAAGGCATTTACCAGCAGCCCGCGTGTTCAGAAAGACGCCCGGAAGACGGGACTAACCCACCCAGAATCAGCCCTTTACCAGTGAGACCCCAGGAAACCCCTCTTATACAATCACTTTAGCACAACAGAACCCAGAGTTAAAGTCCGATTATTATTATTATTAGTAGCATTTATTCCTGAAGTGTGTGTGTGTGTGTGTGTGTGTGTGTGTGTGTGTGTGTGTGTGTGTGTGTGTGTGTGCTGACATCCACTCACCGCCTCGTAGTCCGCCAGCTCCAGGCGGGCTTTGTTTTGCATTGTTCGTTTGCAGAGGTAAACAGCTGGGAGGGAGAGGCAGAAGAGAGCTCTGCGTCAGAGGGACAACAGGACCTCCGTGTGGCTCTAAAAGCCTTAAACGGCCCTTCGTTTAGTCTTTTCATTCTCAGCTAAATCACAGAGGTCACTGATGGTGCACGGTGTCTGAGCGCCTCTTAGCCAAAGTGCTTCTGGGAGATGGTGCCTGATTTGGAGTTTTCCCTTTTCATCATCATCTTTCCCTTTGTTAACTAACCATTACGCGGAGGCTTTATTGTGCCATTAGCCCAGCATCATTTATGCGGATCAGAGATGCTCTAACGTGGCTGAAGGTCCACAGGATTACCTCCACGCCGAGCATTAAAGCTGTCCCCGAGCAACAATTCAGGAAGCTAATGAAAGAGCAGCGAGACCGCGGTGATTTACAGCGGCAGGCTGGTGTTAGTGCAGCGCTGCAGCTCAGCCTCACGTCACCAGGAAACGCTTCGGCCAGAGGCGCACCGACACCACGGCTCCTACCGTAGTCTGTGTTCTCTGGTTCCCAGCAGTTTGACGGCCAAAAGTATGGAGTCTGGAGGGAGAAGGTTGATTACAACACAGTGGGAATCCCGAACTGTTGACCTTTCATAATGGTCCCAGTTTAAGTCCGAGAGGTGACTACTGCCCCCTAGTGCTGTGCAGCTGGTAAGTACGCCAACGGCCTCAGCTTTCAGTATTTACAAATCTTTTCAAAATGCTCTAGTTTCTCAGAGGAGCAGCATGAATTACTGAGCATACCTGAAATCTATAGAAAGTGCCGTCATCTTTGAGAGTGAGGACGTGGTCTGAGATGGGGAAGAAGTAACCATGTGCAGCCATAAGAGTTCCCAGGTGAAGAGCTTCCACTGTTCAGAAGACACACACACACACCACAAGGCTGTTCAACACACACTTTCAGGCAAACTGGAACAGCCGTGAAGGGGTTGTGTTGTGTTCGGGTGTGTCGGTCCACAAGATCTGAAGACACAGATCTGTATTTCTGTCCTGGTGCTCCTACATAAACGACATGAACCTGGCTCAGCTTCCTCACCCTGCTCTGAAAGTTCAAAGGTAACTGAGCAGAGGTGAAGCAGCGCGCTGGCGCGTCCTGACAGGACAGGCCGCGTCTGCACACACTCATCCCAGCAGGGGGTCTTCTTCATTAGTGGGCTTCAGCTGGAGGGCTGCGCCTCGTCGGTCCGTTCCCCTGCTGTGGCACTGGGAAGAGTGGCGTCCCAGTGGTGCCCCCCAGCACGTGGCAGACTGTCCCTGATTTACAGCCGTCACATAACGAAAAGACGCAGCCCTGGTCAGCTGTGCCCCTCGTCAGGGGCCAGTCCCCCCCACCTGCAGCCCTCCTCCTGGAACCATCATGTATTATTCATGGTTGGATGAAAACTAACGCAGACAGACTGTCGGGGTCGCGGTGGGAGGCATCTAGATGTTTGCTTTCATTCGGCCGCTGAAATTTGTCGGAGCCGAATAAAATAAACAAACAGATGTAAAAAAGGCTGAGAGAAAAGCTGCTCATGCTAATGCTAATGCTACAGGAGATGTTGCATTGACTGGTTATTACTGAGGTGGGAAACAATCTGTCACAGCTTTGAGAGGTCTGGGTGTGTGTGTGTGTGTGTGTGTGTGTGTGTGAGAGAGAGAGAGAGAGACTGGGCTTCATTTATTAATAAATGATGATTCATAAGTTATTTAAAGCCTGTTTACATCTAAACACACTCTTCGCTCATCATCCGCTGGGTTATTCCTCACTAATTACATCTGTATGAGCTCTCAGACTCGATGTTTTAGCTTGAATTTAGGAGGAATTCAGCTCGTCTGTGCTGAGCTCAGCGCAGGCTGAGCCGCAGACGCTCAGACACAAACAAAAAGGCTTTCTGATGGCGCGCAGGGGGGAAGGTGTGGCCTTTAGGCTGGGGCTCCTGCGTTTCCTGTGAAAGGTCACCAGCAGCTGGCGGAGCAGCGCACGTACGCACGTACGGCCAAAGCAGCTACAGTCAGACCTGCACGCTAGCTGTGAGCGCGCACGGCAGAGGCGTCGCTCCGCTTCCACCTCTCCATCACTGTCCACTCACCACACCATCAGCAGCTCCACCATTCCAGCCTCTCCACCCTGGTGACCGCACCAGCTCAGCTGGCCAGGGGAGGAGTCACCCCCTTCCACGGAAGCACCAGGAGATCCTGATGACTGGCTGGCTGGCTGGCTGACTGGATGACTGGCTGACTGACTGGATGACTGGCTGGCTGACTGGATGACTGACTAGCTGACTGACTGACTGGCTGACTGGCTGACTGACTAACTGACTGACTGGCTGACTGCCTGCCTGGCTGACTGACTGGCTGACTGACTGACTAACTGACTGACTGGCTGACTGACTGACTGACTAACTGACTAACTGACTGGCTGACTGACTGACTGGCTGACTGACTGACTGACTGGCTGACTGACTAACTGACTGACTGGCTGACTGACTAACTGACTGACTGGCTGACTGGCTGACTGACTAGCTGACTAACTGACTAACTGACTGGCTGACTGACTGACTGACTGGCTGACTGACTGACTAACTGACTGGCTGACTGGCTGGCTGACTGGCTGACTGACTGACTGACTGGCTGACTGGCTGACTGACTGACTGCCTGCCTGGCTGACTGACTGGATGACTGACTAGCTGACTAGCTGACTAACTGACTAACTGACTGGCTGACTGGCTGACTAACTGGATGACTGACTAGCTGACTAACTGACTGGCTGACTGACTAACTGACTGGCTGACTGACTAACTGACTGACTAACTGACTGACTAACTGACTGACTGACTAACTGACTAACTGACTGACTAACTGACTGACTGGCTGGCTGACTGGCTGACTGCACAGGTAGGCTGAACTCTTGTTGAATATTTGATGGTGATGTCCACATGTGATCTAACCACAAGGCTACATTTTCAGCAGATTTCTCTGATGTCATCATGCTACTTTCATCCTGTTGAACAAACGAGTGTGTCGGATACACACACACACACGCACACGCACACACACGAGTGTGTCTGATACACACACACAAAATCTGACCTTTCTATGAAAATGCGTCTGGCCAAACATCTTCAGGTTAGCTCAGATTATCTGCATTTATCACACACACTCATCCATCCATCCATCCATCCATCCATCCGTCCATCACACAGCGTACACACCACTCACACACACTCCTACAGTACTGATGGACAGTTAACCCATCATCGTACTCTGCTGCTCCTGACCAGGAACTGAACCCAGAACCTTCTTCCTGTCAGGTGACCATGGAACCCAGGACAAAGTGCCAGTGAAACCGTAAAAAGGTAAAGGACTTTCACGCTGCCGTTTGTTTCTGTCCTAATTATTCCAGACAGATCTGACGTCCAGAAAACAACAGCAAAAGTCAATTATAATATTAGCCAAAAGCAGATTTATATTCTCACAAGTCCTCTTGTGTATTATCAGCCTCGTTTATGGTCTGTTGATTGTTCCACACAGCTGATAAATGAGCTGACTGACTAGAAATCTAAATCGTATTCATCCCATTTCTGCCAAAATGTCCGAAATCAGGCTTTAAACGCTTTGAGACGCGGCGCTGAATGAAAGCAGGACTGGAAAACGGTGATAATGAGCTCATGTTATTATAGTCAGTCTCATTTAGCAGAAGCTCCAAACTGAGATCCAACTTTGATAGGACGGACTCGCCTTTAGAGAAGCTGCTGCGCTGACGCATCCATTCGGCTGCCAGCACATGTTTGTTGCTACCGCTGAATCCGTTTGTCACCGTGGACACGAGGGTTTGTCTCCGCGTCTGCTAGAAGATGCTGCACGGAATTCGTTTTTGTCGTCGTCACCAAACGAATGAAGCGGTTATCACTCACAAAACGTGTGTCACACAAAACCAAGCTGGAGCAGAGGTTACATAATCATCCATATCTGAGGGAACGAAGCAGCTGTGATCACACAGACGAAATGGCTGCACACCAAACATGCAGCCTGAGAAGGGCAGCGTCTGCGGCTGCAGGAGGGAAAAGCTTCTAAGGAAAAGGAAACACTTTCTTAACAATCATCCAAAAATGTTTTTCTCCATCTGGCCCTGAGATGGCAGATGGCGGTAACGGACTGGTGGGCGCTGGTGGCGTGCTTTACCTTGATCTTCGATGTCCAGATTCTTGATCATCCACTGAACGATGTCAGAACCTGCAGCAACAGGAACGTGTGTTAATCACTCACACCTGCTGAAACATTCTGCATACAGATGCAAATGGAGAACGGCGGCCCCGCGACCTCGCCCGTCCTCCTTCATCATCACACCCGTTCCCCGTGTGGGCGGATAATCGGCCGTCCATTAGCAAATTTCCTTTTGTGACGCTGTCAGGTGGTGAGCAGACAGGTGCACAGTGAAGCCTCGGCAGCAGAGAGGAAGCTGCTGCTGCAGCTGCTGCATTAGCATTAGCATTAGCTGCTGCTGCTGCATTAGCATTAGCTGCTGCTGCTGCAGCTGCTGCATTAGCATTAGCATTAGCTGCTGCATTAGCATTAGCATTAGCTGCTGCTGCTGCATTAGCATTAGCTGCTGCTGCTGCTGCATTAGCATTAGCTGCAGCAGCAGCTGCTGCATTAGCATTAGCATTAGCTGCTGCTGCATTAGCATTAGCATTAGCTGCTGCTGCTGCATTAGCATTAGCTGCAGCAGCACTAGCATTAGCGACGACAACCTTCCGCGTGCTTCCAGACACGCTTCCAGTCTTTATTACCGTGGTCCCAGTTTGGCTGTTCATCTCTTTGTCTGAGCGTCGCTCTCCTCTCGGCTGCTTCCTCTGCCCCGGGGCTTTTTCACACCACCGCACGACTCCGACACCTCGGCTAAATATGTTTCCGAGCTGCGGCTGCTGTCGGCGCCGCTGACAGGTGGAGGTGTTAAGCATAAAAAGGTGTGAAACTGAGATGTGAGGGGATTTATTCAGTCGTTCCTGCCGACTGTCTGTCTGACTGACTGACTGACTGCGTTTTGTCGTCTGTTTCTTTTTCTTTGAGCTGCCTTGCTTTTGGGCACCCCTGCATCCCAGATGAGATTTTCCGTGGATTAACGTCATTAGTACAACCTGCTTTCACGCCATCAAAGTTGACCTACTTTGGAGGAGACTAAGGTAATCCTCTAACCAGGCTGTTTTCTGATGAACTCGGGTCAGAATAATTCATAAAAAAATCAATAACATTCAGGATCAAACGTATGAATGAATGAATGAAGAGATCTTTGCTGTAAAGCCATCCATCCATCCATCCATCCATCCATCCATCCATCCATCTTCCTCCTCTTAAAAGGCCCGGTACGACTCCGTCTTCAGCTTGACGGCATCCCTCACCGCCGTGTCCACCAGCAGGTTCGGGTGTTGCCGCCACAGCAGGCACCGACCACCTTGCAGCCACAGCACCGGTCAGCCGCCTCAACACTGGAGGCGGAACATGGTCCAGTCAGACTCTATGTCCCCCGCCTCCCCCGAGACATGGTCGAAGCTCTCCAGGAGGTGGGAGTTGACGCTCCTTCTGACAGGAGACTCCACCAGCCGTTCCCGGCAGACCCTCAGAACACGTTTGGACCTGCCGGGTCTGTCCGGCATCCTCCACCACCACCGGAGCCAACCCACCACCAGGTGGTGATCGGTTGACAGCTCCGCCCCTCTTTTCGCCCGAGTGTCCGGGACATGCGGCCGCAAATCTGACGATACGACCGCAAAGTCGATCATGGAACTGCGGCCTGAGGTGTCCTGGGGCCAAGTGCACACGTGGACACCCTCATGCCTGAACGTGGTGTTCGTTATGGACAATCTGTGACGAGCACAGAAGTCCAACAACAGAACAAAGGTCAGAGAAAGTAAAAGAATACACTGTTCTCAGCAGAATTACAACCTGCTCAAATCTGATTGAACGTCTGCTTTAATCTCATCCTGCCTTCCTTTTAGTCAGATTAGCATGTTTAACGTCGTCCATCACGCGTTTATCACACTTTAGCAACAGGCGTTACAAAATGTGTGATTCAAAAAGTCAACCTGAAACAGCTGATGAATCCCAAATGTTTGCTTTTCTCAGTTTTGGAAACAGATTAAAGCGAATAATTAAAAAAAAAAAAAACCAGGCAGTGAAGGCTTACCTGAAAACACGCTGGGAATCTTGGTTAGGAAACTTTTGACCGTTCGGATTGGGATGCCATTTTTCTCATCCTGCATTCGTGCTATTACTTCTTCCATCTGTGCAACACAGGAGCAGAGGGAGAGAGAAGCAGGGAAGAGGAGGAAGAGGAGGAAGAGGAGGAAGAGGAGGAAGAGGAAGAAGAGCCACCGTGAGTACGTTTCTCAATGCAAACGACACAAAAAGCTGCTCTCACACTCATGCAAACGCTGACACACTCGACTGAGCCGTCTCAGGGGTCCGGCAGGGGCCACATGGCAACCACGGTTCCAAGAACACGCCGAGGGGAGAAGAGCAGGCAGCAGAAGTGGAAGAATCAGGCAGTAAATGCCTGAAAGAATGCGACGGAATTTGCATTAATATTGCTTGAAGCGACACTACAAAGTTGCTGTTTTTGAAATTATTCATCAGCCTCATGAAGGTCTGAATGATTTGGGAGCAAATTGCCTTTCATTTGTTTCATTTTCAGGTTTGTTTCTTTTCAGTGAGGCTTTTTTTGGGGACTTGAACTTGATGAATATGTGAAGGGCAAGTTCAGACGAGCGAGTCTGCAGAACCGGTCACAGGAAAGCAGCAGCACAAGTTCTGACCGTCACTGCTGTTCAGCGTCCCGAAGGATTGACGGGAGAAACGACGCAGCCGCTGATGATGATGATGATGATGATGATGATGATGCATCCATACCCATCCCAGCGTTCCCGGCGTTTCCATACCTGCATGAAAACAGCCCGTTGGCAAATGCGACCCTACAGAAACCCTGCAGCAAAGTTCCTGACCCCACGTGGCCCCTGGTGTCTGGTCTGGCCCTAATTTTGTTCAGCTCACCCGGATAATTAAATATGCCATTAACAGGGTTAGTGGAAGCAGCCGGCAGCGTGGGGCAGGGCGGCGAGGACAGCGGCAACGCTGATCGATCTTCACACGCGCTCCCGGCTCCGCCGAGCCCAGAAGCGCCCACGCAGGACAAAATGCCGCCAGCGTGAATATTCGGGATCTAAAGCCCTTGAAGTCGGGAGGCTGTGCGGCTTCGTGTCGTGTTGAGGAGAGAAGCGTTGCTCCCCAGAAGAGAGCCAACCCCTCTCTCTCTCTCCCTCTGCCCCCACCTCTCCACCCACCGGCTGTGTCTTTGCAGCTCTTATAGATAAGTGTGAGTATTTTGGCTGCAGAGTGAATCACTGAATAATGAGGACGAGGATTCAGCCTGAAACAAGCGGAGAAGCTCGGGAAGCACATGAGCGTTTGCACGTTTGCCCTTTCGCCACTGCCTGAGGCCTCTGACACGTTTCAGGTTGGGGCGTCAGAGACGACGATAATCCTTCAGACCCGCCCCTCCCCCCCCAGCACTGCACTCACTCCTTTTATCTGTTACCAGACCTGACTTGTTCTCTGAAACCCACTTTGCACAGGTTACTTCTGCAATAGTGCAGCTAAAATTGGGAATATTAAACTCTTCCGGTGTTAAAAATGCGTCTCAAGCTCACGGGGCCAATATTTGACACAAAGCGGTCAGGAACTGACCTCGAGGGCGTGGACGCGCCTGACTGGGAACCAAAAGTGGACCTCAAGCTGCATTTCTGATGAAGCGTTGGCGTGTTGTAAGGCGCTGCTTCGCTGGCTGGGATCGGGAGGACCCAGCGGTTGCTCCTTCTTTCCAGGTCAACAAGCTGCTTGACCTGTTGGACGCTCCTGCTTCCTGCTTCTGCCAGTGCGGATGGAAGCGCCTCACCCACTGCACCGAGCACTAAAGGCTCCCCTCTTTTCTCCTCTCCTCCCCTTCCCACTTGCCCCTTCTTTTGCTCACTTGCTGCCTGCCTGCTGATGGCTGACTGTTCCTGCAGCAGATGCACAGGCAGCGCGGCAGCACGCCGTTACCTTGACAGTCTAATCCGAGGACTAGTCGGCCTCCACGAGGTGCCCAGATAAACCTCCCAACACCTTCACACAGATCACACAGTGACTGTGACTCGGGCTGTAGGCTGCACACACGCGCACGTGCACGTTAGCATAGCTTGTGCATCCAGAAAGAAGATGAAAATAGGGGACTGGGAGCTGAGGTCTGTCAGCCTGGGGCCGTGTGAGCGCAGTCTGGATGGGAGCTGCAGGGATAAAGGCTGACAGCAGCAGAGAGGACACGTTTCCAGCTGCAGTCCTCCGAAAACGCCGCAAAAGGCTTCAACACACACTCTCCCAGAAAGTTAACCAACACATTCAAGGGCAACAAACTTTAACAGGACAAACGTGACACCAGAGGAAAAACACCCGACTTGGTTCTGCTGTTGGGATTAAAAGTGGGCGGGGCGCAGACCAGAGTCACAGCCAGTTCTGCTTTTAAATAACATTCAAAAGTGCAGCGTGATTCATGGCTCCTTTGAAAGGAAATGCCGTCGTTTATATTTTAAAAACCACACTTGGAAGATTGTTGGTGGCTTCACTGTGACACTGTGATATAGACACAGTAGAGGAAGGAGCCCTGCCAGGCGCTTGTGTCGGAAACACAAAGAAGTCTGACACCCGCAGCCGTAAAATATTCAGCTGATGATGTTCTTGGCCAGCAGAGCACTAGATTCAGGTGATGATCAGGCTGGTTTGCACATGATGAACACCTTTTCCACACAGCTCACCACCTCTGAAACGCTGAGACGAGAACAAGTGTGGGACTGGCTGTCTGGAATAGCGTGTAACACTGAAGAATAACTGAGATTTAAGCACTCTGCTTGGCCAGTTTGAGCTCTTATATCTGCTGGTTTTGCTACAGTGACACACATGACTGAGGCTAAACCTAAATGTAAAAATTTAGACCGTGCATAACGTGCTGATTACACCTTTGGACCCTCATCCAGCACATCAGCTGTGTTTACTGACCTCTAACCATGAAGAGGAGAACAGGTGTGGGTAGATGTAGTCAGAACCTTCCCCCTGCAGAGGTGCAGCACTGCACCATTCACATATTTAGAAAAAAAAGGACCCTCTGAATGGGGGGGCGGCGTTGCTGAGTTCACACTGACAAGGTTGGTGAATAGATGCCGTGAATCTTAAGTCTCTGAGTTACCACAGCAACACCGCCTGTGACCACTATCACAAGGACATCGCTGCCACTGCTCATTCAAGGGAGTGAAGAAACAAGGTCGTTGTGGAGGTAGCTCGGGGGGTGGGGGTGGGGGTGGGGGGGCAGAGGATGGAAAAGACCAGCGCAAAGGTAAAGTAACACAAAGAAAGAAGGAAGGAAGGAAGTCCTTCATGTGGCCACATTCAGCTCCTGCTTTAGATCGTGTGTCTAAACTCCAGGATGCCAAAGCCAAATGTTCTTTTTCCCATGAGCAAATCCTTCCAAAAACAACCCACCCAGGCTTCTGTCATTAGCAGCTAGCTGCTTCATCTTCTTCTGGCTTCAACTACTGATGAAGCTAATGAGCAGGACGGCGTCTGGCTGCTCAGCAGAAGCAGCCGGCTGATATCTGACTCCTCCGTTCTGCTCCTGGTTTTACCAAACATCAATCTGACTCTGCTGTTATTTAAATCAAAGTTGTCCGCTTCTGTGTCCTCATTTATTAAGATGCTAACTCCATTTCACTTGAACTGATCTCTCATTAAAGAACCCACCAAGGGTCCCAGGTCCCAGGTGCCGGAGGAGGAGGCGCTTACGCCATCCAAACTGATGGTTTCGCCGTACGAAGCAGAAGATTCTGTAAAACAGTGATTAGCCGACAAACTCTGGTCTGGCGTGGGAGTAGCTTTGGGTTAGTTAGCATTCTTAACGCGCTCCTGTGTCTGTGTATAAAATCAGGCTCCATTCAACCATCAGTCAATTGAATCATCCGTCTCCTTGGATGTCGCCTCATTCCTTCATAATTCAGCTCGTTTCTCACTCTGCACGATTTTGCTTTTTTTTTCTTTTCTTGCACGTTTTCCTCCTGCCTTGATTATTGTACCGCTCTACTTTGGTCTCCCTCTGATGGGACCTTCTGGTGGCTCCAGATGGTCCAGAATGCTGCTGCTAGGTTGCTCACTACTACTAGAAAAGGTGAGCACATCACACCTGTGCTAGCCTCCCTGCTCCCGGCTAAAACAAAGAGATGACGGCGCGTTTGCACTGCAGGCCCACAGCTAAGGAACAACCTGCCGCCATTAGAAATGCCTCTTTTTAAATCTAGGCTCAAATCTGGTTCTGCATAACTGCTTATGTTTAGAGGAGCCTCCTTTTGCTAGCGAGGCGTCCTAGTTTTATTCACTTTTATTTTCTTTGTATATGTTTGATGGAGTTTGTACAGCACTTTGGTCAGTGCAAACTGTTTTAAAAATGTGCTCTATAAATACATTTTACTTACTTTACTTCTCTTCACTGGTTCCACAGCAGGAGGCCTGATAGCTAAAGGCTGGCCCCCCCGTTCAACTATTAAAGGTGCTGGAACCAGCAGTGAACCAGCACTCGGTGGAGCGGTCTACTGGGATGATCTGGTGCCGTCAGCTCCTCCAGACCCGATCCAGCTGGGCCTCTGAGGACCTCGTAGGTCAGGTGAAGGATCCTAAACTCACCTGACATATCGCAACAAGCCAGCACAGTAATGAAACTCACTGGTCCAGCATCTACAGCAGAGGTGGGCAAACTGAGGCCCGGGGGCCACATGTGGCCCGATGAACTATTGAATCCAGCCCGCAGAGCCTTCACAGTAATTCCTCCAAAAGCCAAATGAAGAGGGTCGTCAGCTTGATTGGTTAGAAAAAGGTCCAGACCCCCCTTCAGCTAGCATGCTAACATGTCCTCTCAAGAAGGTGGGGCCAAATATCATTTGGAGCTTCATCGTCCATCTGTAGTTGGACCAGTTTACAGACTCTTCTAACTATTTTCTCAGTCAGTAGTCCATCAAGCAGGATTTTAGCTAACCTCTGATCCTCATTGGGGGGTTATTTTAGCACCACCTGGCCGGCCCCTTCATCAAGATCTAAGACCCAACGTGGCCCGCCAGGCTAAGGGATTGCCCACCCCTGTTCTACAGCAGCATCCTGCTGGTATGCTGTCCTACCAGGTTTTCCATCAGATCCTGGCGTCCCCGGTGCCCTGCTCTAAAGCACTTTCATCAACTTCTGGAGGTTTTGGAATACTGGCTCGTTCCTCCTCACCTCCCCAGAGGGTCAATGTCCCTGGTGCAAGGCTACAGACACGTATTTCCCCCGGCTCCCCAGCATCCACCTCCCAGAGGGCCGGCCCTCAGAGACGGGCCCTGAATCACAGCTGAACGGAGGTGTGCCAGCCATATATCCTCACAGCTGCTGCTCAGCTACTCTTTCTGCAAATGCGCCTGCGTGCATGCATGTGTGCGCGTGTCTCTTCATCTGAATTATGTTTAGGATTTTATTCATCCCACTTTTTCTATATGACAGCAGCTTGATGACGAATGAAGGAGCAGCACAGCTGTATGGACAAACACAGCAACATCTACACTCGTGTAGCAGACGTATGGATGCTAAACTGAGCGCTTCCCTTCACTAAGCAACCGCCCCTTAACCCGAGGAACCTCTGCTACTGACCTATTAATGAAGACAAAGCCAAAAAAAACATTTGTTGTTGACACTTTCTACACACGATCGACTTTCATACCACCAAGAAAGAACTGATGGCCAGGCCAGAGCGCCATAAAAATAGAGCAACTTCAAATGAAAAGGACCAAAAAAAGCATCAGTCAGACGGGACGTCACTGTCTGAGTGCACGTGCGCTCAGATGGAGAGCACATCAAACACACAGACACCTGCAGCTCTGTAGTCTTGATCCATCAGACAGACGGACAGACGGACAGAGGGGTCGCTGCCTTTTTAGACCCCGGACGCACCCACAGACCCCAGAGGGAAGAACAGAGGCAGAGGTCTGTCCGCACAAACCATCTCAGGTTTCCAGTGGCGGGTGGACTGAGGTTGGTTTATTAAAATCCATTAAACTGCAGGAGCCACATTCTGATAGCATCAGTAAGAGTAATCTGAGTTAGAAGTGTTGGTAGAATTAGAATTACTGCTTCTACAAGAGGACCATCCAGGAGATGTTTTGGAGGGGGCGGCAGCGGTGAGGGACGGTCTGTAATGCAACAATACTGGTGCAGCAGAGGTGCCCAGAAGACCATCCTGTATACTTGTGTTTTTCAAGGTCATTCCTATGATTCTGTGTTACACTCTGCGCGTGCCCCCATGGGGGTCGTTCTACATCACTCTTTTTTACACATCTTTGTTCTAAAACTGCTCTAACCTGCTGTTATTGGCGCCTGGTGGAATAATGTTCCCGGGGCAGGCTCTCTCTCTCTCCCTCCCTCTCTCTCTCCGTCTCTCCCTCTCATCTTTTTGGTGGGCGGGCAGTGGGCGCTATGACTAAGCCAACCTTGGCCATGTGTTAGAACATAATCTACTGAAAGCCAATATCCCTGCTGCCCACCTACCATGAATCCATCACGCTGCCAGCATGCTACCACAAATGACTGGATTAAGACATGAGAAAGAGAAATAACATTTACACAAATTGAGAAGAAGTTTCCCACCTGATCCTCGCCGTGGCGTTAACCTTTAATCCGGTGTGTCTGTGATCTGTGAGAAGCGCTAGCTGCCGCTGTAAATATGGTGATGCTTTTAATTCTGTCTGAGCAGCCTTGACAACGCGCTGGCGTTAAATGTTAAGGTAAAGGGCCCCCAGCGCAAGGCCCCAACTGTCTGGGATTCCACTGAAGGAGTGTTATCAATGCACACCAGAGAGGATGTTTACAGAGAAACAAGGAGGAAGAGGAAGAGGCTGATCCAAGGAAAGATGCTGGTGTGAAAACAGAAATGCACTGGGATTAGAGAAGAAGGGAGGAGGCTGGCTATTTTTAGGTCCACATAACATAAGATGGAGGGGGCCTCGCTCCACTCCTCCGCTCTCCTTTCCTTCATTTCCCACATTCCTCCTTAGCACGTGCAGCAGACACTGAGGAAGACTCCGTGTGCCCAGAATGCCAATAAGAGCGAAACAGCTGGATGCTGGCAGGCCCACGTCCTTCTCCCAACTCCAGTCTGCAGCCCACAGACGATGGAGAGAATCGGAGAGGACAGGAGCGCTTCTGCCACGACTGAGGACAACCTGACACACCTACAGCATGACGATGATGAAGGACGCAGGGTCAAGACAGGTCAAAGTAGGACTCGGCGTGTTCAACTGTTGGTTTGAACATCCGCTTTGGTCCACGAGCAGCTCTTCCCTTTGCAACCAGAGCTGCTGACATTACAGGCGAAGCACGCTAATATCTGCAAATCAAATAAGTCTGTTTCAAAGAATATGAGCCAGCCCGTCCTCCATATCCCTCTGCATTGTCGAAATGTGACCTCGTCTCTTGCTCCAGCCAAGATAACGTATTTTATCTGTGCAGCAGAGGCAGCAACAAAGGAGAAATACAGCACATGCACGACAATAAAGCTGTGGCTTTATTGGGAGATGAGGAAGAGCGTTAACACCGTCCACTCGCTCATTTACAGGCCAGACACAGAAGAAGGAAAGAACTGTACACAACACGTTCTACTTCTGAGGCACCGCGCAGTCAGAGCCTCCAGTCATCACTGCTCCAGCCCCAACACGCTGCAAAGCAGTAAAACAGGAAATAAAGAAGAGCAACAGGAAGAGCAATAAAAAGTATTTTATAAATATTTATAGCTTGATGAAATAATGACGAGAGCAGACGAAAAACTCATGTGCATGTGAGTCTCCAGTACTGGCACGTCTGGCCGATTCCACGGTGGACTGGGACTCTGAGCCGTCCCAGTCTCCCCAGTTCAAATGAAACCACTTAGACAAACAGAGGCCGGCTGTGCTGGACTCCTCCTGTGGCTCCCACAGTCTCTCCCACTTCTCCCAGTTCACAGATCAGGCTGCGCTTTTACAAACTTCCGGAAGAACAGAAATGCAGTTTTTCACGTGTTCGGAGGCGTGTGCACGTCTGAAAAGAGGCTAAAGGGCGCTGGGCTGATCTCAGCCAGCATGAGGACCACACCTCAGACAGGTCAACGCACCGTTAACGCAGCCACACCTGGGGGGCAAATTAGAGTCCAGGAGGAGACAGGAAGTCCCCAGAGAGGTGCTCCATCGGGAACAGCAAGTGAAGCCGTCGTTTTAGTCGCTCCTGAGCTCTGACACTCAGCACGGAAGGAAACAGTCTTTAAACGAGCAGGCGAGTTCGCGTCACAGATCCAGACCAAGCAGGGTTGCGGGTCTGAGGACACGAGTCTGGATGGAGCAGAGGAGCGTTCGGCTGTGGAGCTGCACATGGAAGCAGCCCGCAGGGACACCAGAGCCGCCCGGTCAGGGCCAAGCCGTACTGGCAAAGGGGCGCCGCCGGGAACGTGTATTACTGCTGCGCTATCCAGTTTTTGCTTCGGCGCTAATCACCGAGACAAGGCTGCTGGTTGAGAGGAGCAGCGAGCTGCAGAGGCGCAGCGAGGCCGGCTCTCCCAGTTCCACTTCCAGACCGTTTGGACAGAAAATATCGCATTTACTGGCTGTTGTTTGGAGAGTTCCTAATAAAGCTCTGAGTCAGAACGATAGTGAATCATTTCACACCGCAGAGGAGATGACGAGCAGGCGGCAAATACGCTCCTCTCCTCTTTTCCCCTCAAAGCTGAGTGAAGTGGCCTGAGCACCGACTCCAGCTCTGACGACTTCAAGGAGAGGCGAGAGATGTGAGAGGAGGGGGCACAGACGGGGGTGTCGGGGTGACGCAGGAGGGGGCGAGAAGTGCACGTGTGCCAGCGCGCCGCAGCCAGGCGCTGCACGTCTACCGAAAAGTGAACAAAACGAGTGGGAGGAACCACAAAAGGACACAAAAGAGTAAAAACAGGAGACGGGAAAGTGCGAAAAGTCGGGAGACTGAAGCAAAAACTCTTGAGAAAAGTAGATCTCCAGGCTTCAGGCTGGCAGAAAAGACGTCAGAGAGGAGAGGAGAGGACGCAGCCTGACGTCCACCATTTAGGTCGGTAGCTGTGCACGTGAGGCCTGAGCTGGGCCACAACTGGGAAGCTGCAAACACAGGGCTGAGAAGGAGAGAGCTGAGAAGTAAGCCGATCAGCTGCTGCACAGACACGTGCGTTATCAATGCCCCAGAGGGATTCCTCCTCAGGCTCTGTTCTCTCATTAAGGCCACACTAGAGATGGCGGAGCATCACCGACAACGCTGGCAGGCCTTCTAATCTTCTGCCAAATGTTACCCTGGAATTAAATGTCCAGACGGACACAGGGCCTCCGCAGGCTTCCTCAGAGCCTTGCAGAAGTTAGCAGGAAGGCGTGAAGCTCCAGCTGAGGTGGACAGAAGGGCCGTCTTCCTTCATCAGTACCACCCATCTCTCACTCAGAGCGGACCAGCATCAGACGCTCACTCGCCCACCTGCTCCTCACATCCATGTGGTCATGTGACCAGGTCAGAAGCCAACGGGGCGGAAGCAGAGGACACGCTGGCGTTAACGCCCAAAGAAACAAATCAGTCAGAAACCAAAGAAATCCCTAACAGCAACTGTTGCGCTTGAATCCCGGCTGAATCCAAACCTGAATTTAATTCAAAAACAGTGGGAAGGAAGTAGTGAAGAAGCATAAATACATTCATGAATGATGGGGACCCATTTCTGTCTACGAGAGCTTAATAAAATAGCACCAAAACTAGGACATGTGACAGACCGCACGTGTCGGACGTGTGTGAATGAATGTGTCGTTACCGGACAGGTGAGATGAGCTATGACAGAAACAACGTGAAAGCGCTCATCAGCTGGACTCTGAGTCACTGTGATGTCAGAAAACACAGGAAAAATGGAGGAGAATGAAGCGTTCTAACGGTGTCTGCCACACTCCCACACATCCCCTCAAATGTGAGCGCACAACAAAAGAACATGCATGTTTGCATACGCAGGGAGACAAAAGGCTTCCCTGGCGAGCTCACGTACAAAGAGTCCTACTTCACACACAAAGATTTCTCTCTGATCTGGCAATTATAGACCACCGCGCCTCGCCTCGCCCCCCCAGTCTTCCTGATCTTCTGATTGCAGATGGAGAGAACGCTACAATGTGGCTCTTAACGCAGCGAGCGCTGCCAATGCGGTCGCATCCCTGCGCCTCATGACTCACCAGCGAGGTAGAAGCCCCGTCACTGACAACAAGGCTGCTGTGTTGGCTTCACCATGCAGATAGGGTGAGAACATTCAAATAGGAATGTGTGGGTTGGACTGAAAGCCGTTTAACCTGAGAGGCTTTTTATCCTGGCCGCAGAGCTGCGTCACAGCTCCGTGTTCCGGCTGAGCGGAGCTCAGGGGCCACACTTGTCCCTGCAAAATGAGCTCGTGCAAATCGACAAATCGATGGTTTTCGTGAAGTCCTCTGTTGTTTCTGTTTGTTCATTACTTCATTTCAAGTCACTCTGTGCTTCATCGACACATTTTCCTACGTGTGAAAGGCAGCGTTGAAACGTTTAGCTTGTTTTTAAATTGTTACTCACGCAGCCAATATTCTTATATCTGGAAACTTTTTATCACCGCACAGAAATGTTTAATATTGTTAACTATAGTTAGACATCATTTTAAAGATGCCATAATAGTATTTCATCGTACAACCCTTAAATTTCTGAATAGAAAATAGCCCGATGTATCAAGTGGTATCTCAGTGAAAATGTCTGATTTGACTCTTTATTTTACAGACACGACAAACAATATCTGAACATTGTTGGGCCGTAATTCTCCCTGTTTAAATATTCCTGCAAACGCACCGAGAACTGGTCCCTCCGCCCTCAGACGCTCCGTTCAGGGACAGTTACCCAAAAATTCTCTGTAGCGGCATCTGTATGAGCACCGGTCCCAGAGGATGCGAAGAACAGTGGCTGTAAACTTCCCCAGAGCTGCTTTAGACTCTCACTCTTCGCAACATTTGACCTACATAGAGCGCACGCACGCATGCTCACACGTGCGTCACATCATTACTCACGCTGCACACATGTGAGTATGAATGAAAGGAAACATGCATGCACTCTAGAAGGAGACAGGAGCCTTTGAGTCCACGCGCTGGGCACATTTAGCCTTTACAGTGAGGCTACGTCGATGCAGATGCTAACAGGCAGCCAACAGAAAGTGTCCCTCTCCGTCCCTCCAATAGGAGGCCCGTGTGCGTCCACCCAGGGCTCTGTACGTATCTACAGCAGCAGCTCCACACCTCAGCTCAACCATCTACTTTCATAGGCCGCAAATGACGGGAGCAGAGGGTTGGGCGGGCCGCAGAGACGCAAAGAGACAGGAAGTCGGAGCAGCAAAGCAGAACCCAAACGCACCACTTGACAAGCGCTTTCATCCTAGTGCTTTCATCCCAGGGCTTTCATCCGAGCGCTTTCATCCGAGTGCCGCTCACTCGGCCAGGGTTGCCGAGTCACCTCCATCTTGAAAGGCTCCGAGGTGCCTTCAGCCAGGCGGTGCTCTTATGATCACAGGTTAAGTTCAGCCTACTCCAGAAGCCTGTTTCATCCCTGCTGCCTTCACGCCGCCTGGCGTATGTAGGTCAGTCAGTCCACAGGGCCAGGCTGCAGCCATGGCTGGTCACAGAGAGCGAAGACAGGCACGAGAAGATGTCCGGGACATGCCCGGCTGCAGCTGCGTCTGCACGTGTCCCTCAAGCGGCTGTCTCGTGTGGTTAATGTACCTCTCACTGTGCGGCGTTGCTACACAGCAACCAGTTACATAAACGCATCCCTGACCTGCTTTTCAACTTCAGTGTAATAAGAGATGTTTTGTAGCCAGCGAGGCTGATTCAGCCAACCTCCGACCTGCCAAGCGGCTCCAGTCTTGTTTAACAGGTCAGCGTGACAGAGAATTAAGCGTAGAGGAGCAGAACTGCACACGGCGCTCGGGTTGGGATTTCAGATGAGCGTATTTTACGCTCTGGCAGCTCGTCCTCGCTGCTGCTGCATATGATGATGTGTAATTACAGGATTTGGCCTCTGCGCCCAGCTGACTCTTCCTGGCAGCTCGAGATGTTTAAACAAACCCGGCGGACTCCTGGACAGTTGGTCATTATGGAGATTCTTGTCCAGGGTGTCATTAGATGGCGGTAGGAGGACAAGCAGGGAATGGCCCTCCACGCCCTCCGTCTCAGTCAGTTGCCTTTAAAGGTGAGAGCCTTCAGATCAGCTAATTCTAACACGGTAAAAGAATCAGTCGATCCTTTGTCCTGAAGGTCAAAGCCACACGTGAGGACTTCTTGGCATGTTGGGTTTGTAGATCCTGGTGGATCAATAGCAAGAGGAGGGAAAAGACACCACATGTAAGCGAAGAGCTTGGGGGAGCCCAGGTCCGTGTTCCAGCTCTAATACAGGATGCAACCTCTGATCTTCTTAAATTTACAGAGAAGCACTTTCCTTGACCGTCTGCAGAACACAATCTGGAGAAAATACCAAAACTAGTCGCGTCCATCTGGCTGGCCCCAACTTTAGCACGGATCGGTGAACAGCTGTGTAACCCGAACCCGCACCCTCGGCCTGTGGCCCCATCAGTAACACCGGTCACACACCTGCTATCTGTGTATTATCTATAATTCTCTGGTTGGACCCCAAGCCTGAAGGTAATATGTAAATAAATGATTAAAGCACCTCTGCTCGCTAACATAATGTTAACGTCAGAAGCCTCTGCTTCCTCTAAAGGCAGAAAGTTCCAAATTCCTCCTCAGACGGGTCAGCAAGAAAACAGGCTGGGAAAAGCAGCCTGTAAGAGCTGCTCAGTGTGTGTGTTTGCACATGCGTGTAGGCATGTTCTAGTACTCGCACGTCCAACATGCTGTCGGAGGGCCCTGCCATCACGGGGCCGCTCATGGTGGAGCAAAGTGATCAGGAGAGGTTCGCTCACACACACACACACACACACACGTGCAGACTAAAACTAGCAGCCTTACCTTTCTGTACACTATCATGTTGGGAGACTCGTCGGCCACCCCGTTGGTCCCCTGTCCACTGCTGTTGTTCTGTGCCATGATCCAGAAAGGGCCCAGAGGAAAGGTCAGCTTCTCTGTGGACAGAAGGTCCGGTTCATCGGGAGAACACTGCCGTGTGGACGCTCTACGCCCCAACCTCAGCAAGAAGCAGATCATTTGAATAACCCTGCTCATGTTCCCACATCATACTTCAATTATTCATCATTTCAGCCCCAAACTGATGTGCAGACATTTTAGAAGGTTGGCGTTGTCGTCGCAAGGTCTTCGCAAGGACATTTTAAGAGAGGCTGGTTTTTGAAGTTTGCATGGCAACCAGTGCGATCGGAGACCACAGCAAACGGGGCAAAAGTTCAACTTGCCAAAGAGTGACCGGAAGCAGTCTGACTTTGATCCTGATCCTCTGATGGGGTCTGATTAGCGGCGCCAGAGCAGCGCTGCATCTACACACCCTGAGACTGGGAAAGAGGAGCCGCAAGCCCGAAGCAGCGCCCTGACAACGGTAGATGCAGGGAAACAACACGCCGTCGCTGTCGGGCTCCTCTACGATGCCGCTCCGAATGCATCCTCTGGTTTAGAGCAGCCATCGTCGGAACGCTTGAACGCATCACATGCACGCTGCAGCTTTATCATTATTTCCTCCTTTCCGACACCCACACGGATCCGCGGGAGGTTTAGTCTGCAGCAGCGAGCAGCACAGCCCGCTGCAAGCAAACAGCGGAGTCACGTCACCTGCATGAGCACGGCCGCGCTCTGCTACACTGTTTGTCTCAGCAGCCAGCGTCCATTTCTGCATCGCCGCCGCAAAGAAAATCAAATAAAAACGCCCGTTTTTGTGGTGCCGTGTTCTTATTCATGCGTTGCGCGGAAACACGGGAAAGAAAAACCCGCACACATCGACGTCGGTGACCGGAGGAGAAGCCGGGAGGAGGAGGAGGAGGAGGAGGAGCGGGGCTTACCTGAAAAACGCGCAGTCCGTTGCAGGACCCCTGGTCGTGTTCGGAAGCCTGGTCGGTCTTGGCTGTGTCAACTGGCGGACATAGGAATGCGAGGCTGCTTCATCGGCAGTCTGGAGAGGCAGACATCCGGAGGACCCTTGGTGTGCTACGGCTCTCCGCCTTTCTCTCCACCTCTTTCTCTGTATCTCTCTCCTCTCAGACGATGCTCAGAAGCACGGGCGCGCTACCTTTGACAGCCGCGAACGCGCACCCATCCATCGCCAATCGCACGTGAAGAATCAATTAGAGGCGTGCAGCTGTTTCTGCGGTGCACACTGCGCTGCCGTGCGTGTCTGTGACAGGCTGCCTCTGAGATTGAGTTGGGGATCAGCTGCTGTGTGTGTAGCGACAGAAAAGCAGCACCATGTTTAGATTCCAGGAGACAACCAGCCCTGCTTTGAGCTCTGTGGACTTCCACCAATCAGAGCAAGCGGTGGTGCAGGACTCTGGCTGGACTCGAAGGCCTTGGCTTGAGGAGCAGGGTTCACCGGATCCATCCATTTGGAATGGATCTTTTCATCTTTGATGAATGCTGCTCCAGGGTAGCTGCTAGCTGGGCACCCTTCCCTCACCCTTCCGAGTTCTGGATCTGCCTCTGTCCAACTTTAACCTGAGCATCAGAACCGTGGCCTGTGTGTGTGTGTGTGTGTGTGTGTGTGTGTGTGTGTGTGTGTGTGTGTGTGTGTGTGTTTATGGTCACATTTTGCTTCGTCCAACAGAATTTAGAAATTTGGTGATTGGCATTAATCTTATTTTCTGAATTTCTGTCCCCCTGACAGACCTCAAACAAGTCCATGCTAACGTTCGGAAGCCTTTCCAAGTGATATTGCAAGTACATGAAGCAGCACACCCTAAAGTGAGCCTGTAAGTTTTACTCTAAAGAATCAGTGTTAACGGCCAGACTTACCAGGTAGATAACGGTTACCTGGCCGTTATTTACCTGGGTTTCCCCAGCATTGATCTAGTCTCTCATTTTCCGCAGTAAAATTAACCATAAATGTAACAATGGAAGTGCTGATGTGTTGCTTTAAGTTTGCTTTAACAGTGAGGGGAATTGTGGGATTTAATCATTGTGTACATGCACCTTTCATTGGGCGAGGACATAAATCTGCGTAATTTATATCAATAATTTGCATAAAGCTGCATTTTCTCCCCGCGTCTCTGTGGATCTAAAGGTTTTAAACGTGTGGCTTAAAACGTTTGTTCCTTACCGTGGCAAATATGAGAATGAGAAGTAAAACTCGGTTTCCCATGATGCACCGCTCCATCTCCGTCAAACAAAAACACGGAAACAAACGAAGCAGTTGTCAAAACAGACATCAGCTAACAGGAGTGCTGGACCCGTCCGCTGCCTGAGTCACTAGTTTAGCTCAATCTGCCACCTTGCCCATGGCTTTCAAAAGAATAGAGAAGGTAAATTCATTTTACTTGTGTTTCAATGATGCTGCGTTCAGGTGTGACGCGCAGGTGGTCACAGAAAGGTGCTAATTTCACGGAGTCAGGTGTGTCAGCCTCGAACCAGATGTTGTCCGTGCCGGGGATACGCGGGTAGTAACAGAAGTGTGCTAGCTTAGCCAGGCTGAGTTAATGGACCACCTTAGCAACGACGTTGGTCTAGGAGGAAGAGGGTTTCACTGTGAAATGTTTCTTTGCATTTGTCTCTGCGCTTCTCCACCTGTAACTATTTAGAGTTGTGTGTCTGTGTCAACCTTTCCAGGAGTTGAGAGACTTCTGGAAGGACCCTCCGTCCTCCTGCTCAGCTGGACCACAGGAGAATGACAGTCAGTAGACTTTTCAGATCACTATTGATTTGGCTGGAAGGGTGACGCTGCTGACAGATGTGTGTTCTTCAGTGTTTCACTGGCAGGCTACCATCATCGGACCGGTGAGCCTTTTCTGAAACATTGCTTCTGGATGTCCAACAATGGTGTTTTATGGTGAAGTCTTTTTGGGCAGCGACTGGTACTCTCTGTCCCAGTGTTCCTCTGCAATGGAAAGAGGGGGAAAACCACATTGTCCTAGTTTAGACAAAGCAGGGCAAACAGGAAGTACAACAGATGGGTGCTCTAATAAGGTCACATTAGTTGAACAAACATTCGCCTCTGTTTCAGATTGACAGTCCGTATCAGGGGGGGATTTTCGCTCTCGGTGTCCATTTTCCCACCGACTATCCTTTCAAACCACCAAAGGTAACATTCTTGTATGTAAAGAGGCAACTAGGATGTTGTTTCAAATTAGAAATCAAGGTGAATTAAACAGGCTGTTTGTGTAGGTTGCCTTTACAACAAAAATCTATCACCCAAACATCAGCAGCAACGGGAACATCTGCCTGGACATCCTGAGGACACAGTGGTCGCCTGCTCTCACAATATCCAAAGGTAATTCCTGTCTGAATGTGGACCCGTGCGAGGCCCCGTAACCCGGAATAACTACAAGAGGAACCTGTCCCAGTGCTCCCAGTCTGCTCATTTGACGTGTTAAAACCAGCTCCCCGTTTGTCTGTAGAATCATCATGACCGTTTTTTATACATTTCACTGCTTTGTGTCTCTGACCAACCCGATTTGCGTGATATTAAGGACTTTTCTGGTGTTAAGCATGAGTAGAGAAATGGAAAGTTGTTTAAATTAAGCAGAAATGAGTGTGCACATTGACTGTTTTCTCTGCTCCAGTTCTACTCTCCATATGCTCTTTGCTCTGCGACCCGAATCCCGACGACCCATTAGTCCCAGATATCGCTCAAATATACAAGACAGACCGAGAGCAGTAAGTACAGGAGGATTTATCGGGACCCTCACCCCGTCAGCTTCAAAAACACGTTTCTTTTCTATTCTCTGTTCAGGTACAACAGAATAGCCAGAGAGTGGACTCAGAAGTATGCAGTGTGAAGACTGTCGCTCATCCAAATGCCTCAGAACACAATCACACTATTTTACACTGGCTCTGCTTGATGTGCTCTTTTCAGCTGGTTGACTGACTAGATTTAACCAGTTTTACTGGTCTCATCATTATTATTTTTATTACATGACTGCCCTCAAATATTTTTCTTTGACTTCACCTTATACTGATAATGGTGCATTAGAACATTTATCAAAGTGAAATGTATATATTATTTTGACAGAGAAGAGAAATAAACATCCTTTAGGTTGTTTTTTTCTGCTCGTCTTTAAGCTGTTAAAAACGCACCCTGTAGTGCTAACCTTTGACCAGCAGGTGGCGGCCTCGCACACCTCTGGTTCTGGTTTTAGCCACGCCCCCTGGGGGACATGTTCGGGTCATTCATTCGGCTGTCGGGCCTCCGCGGTGTCAGAAAAAGAATAAATGTGGCTGTGCGCCTTCACTGGACCTACTGAGGCTTCCGCATTGAGGGGAAGCGATCTGTCAACGTGAAGACCTTTAAAAACGGATGCTCTTTAAAAACTGTGACGTGCTTTGTGATGTTTACTCAGAGATCTAAAAGTACACCTTTACCTGGCTGCTGGAGAAGCTCGTTTATTTATTCAAACGCAAAGAGGAGACAGGTTTACTGTCGTTATTGCTTGACCTGGGGCCCCTTTTCAAGTCTTGCTGCACATTTGTTGCGTTTCTCCTTCCTGGATTGCTTCCCTTCAGCCACTTTCCACGACCCGAAGCGTTTCCTCTATAAACCAGTGAGCGGCTGGTGTCTCTGACCGTAAACCAGCAGCCTGCCCGAAAAAGAAGAAACAGACCGAACTTCTCTGTCCAAAGTTTCTGAATATCTGAACGAGCTTTGGCTCATTTGAACTGAGACGGTTTGCAGTAATTCCGCAGCCGTTGCCCGTAAAGCAAAAAAAAAAACCAAACAAACACAAAACAAAACCCTAAAAACGCTTCTCCTTTTTTGGCACAAATCTTTCTGCAGAGTTTGGAACCATTTTACAGGAACCAGAGGGGGGAGGAACGGCTGTGTTTCTGGGAGGAGTCGGCCTTTTTTCTGCCGGATGACACGTGAAACTTCTCCGGAGGAGTGCTCCGAGAGTCTGCTGTGAGCTGCTGCGCTGCCTCGGCAGACAACCTGGCCCCTGGAGAAGCTGTAGCGCAGCGCCATGGCTGCCCAGTGCGACACTTTATCCGGATACTTGCCACAGTCGGACCACGGCTCCAACAGCGAGCGCAGCGCCGACTCCCCGCTCCCCGGATCCGAGGAGGACCTGAGCGGACCGCAGCCTCTGCCGGATCCGGAGTGGACTGAGGAGAGGTTTCGGGTGGACCGTAAGAAGCTGGAAATCATGTTGTTAGGTAAAACTAAAGCCGCCGAGTCCTCACGTCTGTCGGTTGTCGGGACGCGTTTGTCACGCCTTCCCCACGGTTTGGACGCGTGTAATTAGTCTCGTTTGTTGAGTGTTTGAACACTGTTGCTGCCCTATGACAAACTTTTCTTGACCTTAATACGTCTGGATGTTTAAAATTCCGTGTTTTTCGTATTGAAAATATTCCTTTACGCGTGGTCCTGATTGGAGCAATTAGGGCAGTTAATTAAGTGCATTTTTGGGACTTATTTCGTACAAGTAGACTATAAACTGACGTAAAAACTCACGGAATTAGTTTTTGTATGTTACCCAGTGTGAATGTTGTTCAAAATCAAACTTTTTAAACAACAATTAAGAGCGGTGCACATCAGTGGGGTTCTGCCTTCCAGGGCTGCAGTAACGCGTCGCGACCACAAGTCGTCGCTGCGCAGGCCTCAATTTGTTTTTGAAAGACATTTTCCTTTTTCTTTTCAGTCTGTCCAAAACACGTCTGTGACAAAAAAAGGAAGTGAAAAGTGTTTGACTTAAGGGTAATCTGAGAATATTCTGAAGGTGAGGAGCCATCTTTGTGGGAAAATAACATCCATGAAACGCAGGAGCTGCTTGCATGTGTTTGCTCCCAGGTAATGAGCATGAGTGGGTGGTGTTCACGTCATTCTGGCTTCTAATGGTGCAAATGTTGACATGTGACGGGCTCAAAAAGATGACAGCAACGGCAAAGTCAAAGCTGGACATTTGGAGCAAAAGTGCCATAATTATTCTGGTAATTGGCTGAACTCTTCTGATCACATGTTGCAGTCACATTTTTTAAATGTATTCGTTTAGTGCTTAAAGGCATTTTTTCCCCTTGAGAATGTCCCGGTTACTGCCTCGCCGCTCGGTGCATTCCTCAAAGCTCCATGTCATCCCAGGCTGTTCCAGGAAAACCAGAGGCCGGCCCTAAATGTGAGCGTCCCGGACATACCGCAGGCCACCTCTCGCCCTGTGCATGTACGCGCGTTACTCTATCTGCACGTGTTCGTGTATCGCGGCGGGACTTTACGTGTCTCCTTTCCTAATAGCGGCATCGCGGCTGACGTCGCTCATGCTGCCGCTGCAGCTGGGTCGGGAACAGCCGAGTCCTCCTCCTCTCCTGTGAGCGCCGGCTTTAAAGGCGCTCCACTGCTGTAACCTTTGACCTCCGGCCTTCCAGCGTGTGCACATGCGTGGCTGGTTTACTCGCTCCCTCAGCTGTTGTCTTTCACACGTTCTGCTCTGATTAAATCTGCTCTTCCTGGATCAGAGCTGCTCTCTCCAGTCTCTTTCCACCGTCTGATCCAGTTGGATCCGAGATTGGCAGCATCTGGCTGTTTTGACTGGATGAGACCTGCTCTTTGCTGTGGTTCAACATGTCCTCAAAGCCTGAAGAGTTTGAATTATATGCTGGGATCGCTCCTAAACAACGCTAAACCAAGGTGGGGTGTGGAAATCCACTTTAACGCAAATAGCTGGTTCTTTCCATTGAAAGCCAGTAGAATCGTTTACGCCTCAGATGGAAGAGGTCGGCCTCTGCGCTCCTCCAGGCTTTGCTCTTACTCACTTTAATGTCGACCAGCTGTTGTAGTAAAGTCAGACGCTCAGAGTCGGTGCGTGTCAGAGGTGAGGGGGCAGGAGCACGGGAAGGGGCATGCACTCGTGCAGAGGTGCTGAACGGATGTGGACGAGCACCGCTCCGGGCTTTCAAGCCTGAAACGTGTTCTGGGATTGACGGAGTTGGAATCTGTGTATTATCTTTAATCACGTACTTGGGTGGGGGTTGGCATCGCTCAGCCTTCTGGGCTCCTGAATTTGAAGCAGAGGTGGTAACCGTCTCTTAAGGTGGCCCTGACTCACCGGCACGTTTCCACGCTGAAGCCGTGACCCGGGCGTGCACGCTGAAGTGTCCCTTCAGCCATAGTTTACGCTGCTGCTGGCGCACGTTGCTTCAGCAGTTACACATTTAGCGTCTCTCCCGCTGGCAGTGGTGCAGGTTCTGGAGCTTAGCTCAGTAAATGGCCCAAAGCGACAACACCGTCTCACCCTGACAGCCGCCTGGGTCGGGCTGTTGCACCGTTGGCACGTTGAGGTTAACGGCTGCAGATCCTCACGCAGGCACCAACGTGCGAAGGATGCTTTTATGTGTTCCAGGAGCAGCATAACAGAAATTCACTGCTGCTTTTTTACACGGAGCTTTGGATGGTGGGGAGGAGGTAACATTTCCTCTAACCTGGGTTGTTGCTCTTCAGTCTGCAGAGGCAACGAGATTTTTCTGGCGATTATTCTGGCGATTAATCGAGTAATCGGATAAGAAAAATACTGCACACGCTGCGACTTTTTTTTTACGTCCCTCTTTATTGAAAAGCACGTTCTTGTTTTGTTGAACATGTTGAAATATCAAACAGATACGGAGTTAAACTGACTGCTTTTACAATTTAACTAACTGAAGTTCAAGCTTTAGCAAACTTACTTACAAACTGTAGCACTTTGCTTTCCCTGGACGATTATTACAATATAAACAAAAACTCAGCTGAGTTGGGGGAACGTGCTAGCTAGCAGATTAGCCGCCGCATTGATTAAAGTTGTGACTCAGCGTTTCCGCAGAGCTGTAAACAAAGTGTGTTAGCTAGCAGACTTCTCTCAGTCATGATCACACTGATTTCTGTTAATTGCTGCTAATTATCGTTAGCTTAGCTCGCTGTTTCCGGTCCGCTCTGTGGACTTTTAGCAGAGGCCGGATGTTTCCTTTGGAGGTGCTGCAGCAGCAGCGTTGTGCTATTATGCTAAGCTAACTGCATCGTCCAGTAGACACGTTGCTCTGTTTTATTTTTATATTCTTTGCAATCTGCGCCTCTCATGGATCTTCAGCAGCGAGCGCAACAGAAAAGACGGTGTGTGCCAAACACAGCTCTAGATGTCAGGAAGGAGCGATGTGCCCAAGTTACTGTTTGCTGCCGTAAACAAGGCAGTGCATTTTTGAGCATAATTACGCTCCTTGTGTTTACTCGTTCTTCCTGTCTCGTGTTGCTACAATGCACAGGAGGAGTCAGGATGCTAGCTGAGTAGCGTCCAGCGTCCTGGACCGCTGTCCTCTGCATCTGTCCAGTCTTCTGGCCTGTTGCGTCTCAGCAGCGTAGCAGCTCTGGCTGCAGGTTTCCCCGCTCAGAATAGCGACGGTGCTGCCTGTGGCAGCGCATGGGGTTGCCAGTTGTGCACACACATCGTAAAGACATGTTGGCTGAGGCGCTGCAGCAACAACCTGCAATTAGCTTAAGTGAGTCATTTTCCTCACTCAGCTAATTTGTTTTGCAGCTTCCAGTGCAGACTGTTATTGTGAAGCTCTGCCTTTGTCTCTAAATGGAGAAACTGGTGTGGGAGACGTTCATCTCGCTGTGGTGGTGGTGTTTAGAGAACAGTCCGCTGGCTGTTTCTACCCACATGGATGAAGGAAAGCCTCCTCGTCCTCACTGACAGGAGCTCTGCGTCTCGTGAGTCCATTGCAGCCTTCTCTTCTGCATCTGTGTGGCTTCGCGTTTCCATCGGAGCCGCTGCGGAGGTGTCGGACTTTCCCTCGTCTCTGGGTCTAAACCTGGCTCTAAGTCCCCGACCCCGCTCAACTTCACATCCGTTAAATCGCTTTGATGGTTGTGCTTCTGTCTTTCTCTTAAATGGTCTGAACGGACAGTAAAGTCGGCCTCACTGAGCAACGTTGAAGATTCCCCTCTGGAAAAAGCAGAGTGGGAATAAAAGCTGATGGTGGAGGGAAACGGCTTTTATCGCCATGTTAAAATGATTTTTGTTGTTTGATGACGGAAAGATTCCAGCTGAATGATGACAAAAAAGTCCTGCGTCTGTCTTGTAGACGGTGGATGAATGTGAGGGGAAACTCACGAGTGTTTTTCCTCCGTAATGTGGCCCATGAATTCCTCTCCTCCTCCTTTCTTCCTCCTCCCTGCAGACGTTTCCTGAAGCACCGAAACAATTCAACTTTTCTGTTCAACCCTGCTTACGTGTTGAATTCCTTCGTCCCGGCCATGATGAAGCTTTCAGGAGCTGCAGCTTAATTGAGGCTCAACTGGTGGAAAAAGCTGTAATTCATTACTGGAGAAACTAAAAGCAGGGGTCCCGTTTCAGCATGACCCACTTCAGGGCCCCTGCAACTGCAAAAAGGCTGCAGTAAAAACCTGTTGTTGTTTTTAATTCTTCTCAAAGTCTTCTCAAAGTGCAGATTTACATTCTGTCTGGTTTGCGGTTGCTATTTTAGAAATGCTTCTTGGGGGAGGGCACCCCTGGCCTACCCTGCGCGCTCGTGCGCTCGCCAAACACACCAGTGCAGAAGGAGTCGCGCCACCCGGCCTGTAACTACTGCTTTCAGGACCTTTCAGTGTTTCTCGTCAGTTACCAGGGTTTGGCTTTGCTTCTCTGCCCGTCCAGCAGCACAACCCTCGTCTCCGACCTGCTGCTCCGCGCTAAAGGCTAAAGACTAAAGGCTCTTCCACTGGCCGAACGCAGGACGCAGGCTCGTGTTCAAATATTTGGATTCCCCTAAAAGCCCAGCCCATAATTATAAAGGCTTGATTTGCCTGAGCTTGCTCTCCTGTGTCTGCGGACACCCGTGTCGCTCCGCCCAGAGCTTGACGTGCAGCTTGGGTGGGAAAGGTCAACGTCTTCCCAGCCGGGACGCAATGGCTCATCCAGCGAAGTGGGACGGACTGCCGGCTCTGTGGGGGATCAGATACCCGGCACAAGGAATGTCAAGTCTTGGCCAATTATTTGGCAACATTTGCGCAAAAGGAGATAAAAGAAGAGACGATAAAAGAAGAGACGGTAACCTAAGCATGTTGCTAGGAGCAACTGGATGCTGTCGCGCTTCCTGGAGGCTCCCAGCAGCGTAGACGCACGTTTGTTGTAGCTGTTGATGCTGAATCAAAGGTTTTTATGGATGTTTAACCCCGGGTTTCCACCGGAGGAAGTGCGTCCCCGTTCGTTTCCACAAGATGCGTCAGGACGGACGGAGCACGCCGCAACAAGCTAGCACAATCCACCACATACCAGACAGGAAGTCGGGTGCGAAGAGAAAATAAAACATCCGGGAAACTGTCAAAATAAAAGCTCCGTATGTAGAGCGATCTTTTTCAACAGGACGCTGGAAACTAAATCACGTACGACCGCGAGAGATTAGCACTTTGTAGTTTTTAAAGGAGCCACAGAAGAAGACGCTCTTTGTTCCTGGAGGAGTAAAAGTTCCCCTTTCTTCAGATCTTGGTGCCTCTACCATGGGGAATTCTGTTAATGTTCCCTAAAATGTGTAATAGATGGATTATTTCTTGTAAATTCTGGTTATTTACGTTATTTATTTAATATATTTGAAGATCTGCTGCAAATAAGTTAACTTGTGATGTTGTTTCACACACCCACAAACGAGAGAAAACGGCCCAAGAAAAGATGATTCACATGTGTAATAACGTAAAAAACCATCGCTCCAAATACTGAACCTTTTATTTTGACAAATTCCCGGATGTATTTTTTTCTTCACACCCGACTTCCTGTGCCGGACGCGTTGCCTTGTGCTGGATTGTTGCGACGTGCTCCGTCCGTCTGTCCAAAATAGAAGCGATGCGGATTTTTCCGCAGGGCGACGGAGCCTCCAGCCCTGCCGTGGGTGGAGCTTCAGGCCTGCCGTGGGCGGAGCCGCAGCCAGTGGAAACCGCCGCATTGACGTGACTGGACTCTAATCAGGACGGAGACGCAGCGCCTCCGGTGGAAACGGGGGGTAAATCAGGTTTGATTTCCTCCAGCCACAAACGTAGAACGTTGCACTGGTGGAAGCAGGATTAGCAGCAATGGAATACTTGTCAGCTGTTCCTGTTTATGAGAGATATCAGGGTCTCTTGGAGGAACATCTGTATTAGTCTAAACGCCATGAAATTCCACAAAGAGTTCCAGATGTAAAAGTCTTCACGATGCACTTGAGCTAGTAGGTCAGCAGGAAGAACGGGCCTGACAGGATAACAGTTCCTGCTGTAGTCAGAGGGTACAGCGCGAGCACGTCCGCGTGTCCACGGCTGTGTTATTGGTTTTTGCCGCTCAAGCGCCACCCACAGGCAGCTGGAGGAATTGCAGTTGCGCAGGTTCCAACCTGTTAGACTTGGGCGCTGTTTCCGTAAGTGTCTTAACCATTTTGAAGGCCTGTTTTCAATCAGACGCGGGTGCAGGTTGTCAGCTGGGGCACCGCTGGCGCTTCTTAACGCCAGCATCAGCAGCAGGCCCCCTGTGCTCCGGACGCTATGGTGAACGGACGACTCCTGTGGTTGTTCCTGCGTGTGGGCGGGTTGATTTGGTGTCTCAGGTTAATGTCGGGACGTGAGCAGATGGAGACGTTCAAGTCTGGATCCAGGCTGTGGTCCCTCGTGAGATCCCGCCAGGGGAAACGGTTTCTCTTCTTCATGCTGCTCGTGAAGGCCTTTCTGGGGACGTCTCCAGTCTGACCCGAAGGCCTGTGATGATTGTTAGCAGTGCTGTAGATCCTACCAGCTCAGGAGTGATTCTCCATGATCGTTCAGACACGGAATAAATATCTGGGTTGCCAGATGTGCAGACGTTCTTCATTCTGGGGCATAAAGATGGATGCTGGTGAACATCTGCACTTGGCTTTGTTTTGTACAGACGCTGGTTTTTTTTTAGCTAATAGAAGCTCGTGGTTAAAAAGTTCCCCAGGTCTTGAGCTGGTTACCAGGGCTTGTGTGTCCATTGTTTTCTTCGTGGTCGTGCGTGAACTGAAGCCGTAAATGTAGAAATCAACACTGTTTACATTCCTTCAGGATCATGAAATCTCCCAGAACGTTAGTCCCCCCACAAAATAATGGATGCCAGACTTCCTCCATCTGTCTGCTGCAGACCTCACTGATGTTCTGAGCGGGAGGATCTACCTTTAAACCACCTCTGGGGCAAATGTACAGGCAACCACAACATGCTAATATCATCTGATCAGCCTCGTATACGGTCCTCTGACGGTGGAGCAGCGCCTCCTCAGTCCTCCACTGAGGTCCTCAGTCCTCCACGTCTGTAAACGAGACATTTAGCAACTTTTTTGCTGCGTTTGTCTTGCATCACTTCCTGTTTTTGGTCCACATCCTGTCTTTGGTTCACTTTCTCTGCAATTAGCAAAAGGGTTGATCTGCAAGTGAACCAAGAAGTCTGAGTTGAGTCTTCAGGTGAACCAGAGTCCACTTGGATGGTCCGGACCAGAGTTCCGATGAGCCTTCACACCTGCCCGAACACGGGGACTGTCCGAGGAAAGGAACTCTGGGGCCTTTAAAGTGGTCCAAACGGCTCTCAAGCAGGTTCTGAATTGTTTGGATCCGATTTCAAGTGTTGCTGCAAACTGTAATGAAAGCCTAAATTCCTTGGCGTGGAAGTGATTCTGAAAGTTTTCCACTCTTCTTTTGGCGTTTAGTGGCGTTATTTGAGTGTTTGCTGGGCGGGGGGAGCATCATCCATGCAGGGCCTGCTGGGAGCAGCCGCATAAACACGGGATTTATTCCACTGCTTAGGCGCTCTGTTGTAGTCCTGCTCCAGCGTGCCAGCCTGCGTTCCCCACAACGCTGCTCAGCCCAAACAGTTGAGGCCACTTTGGCTAATCAGGCGCTTTTTCCACAAAAAGCAAACGCTGGCATTTCCCAGGCTTCTTCACTTCTACCGCAGGATGAGAGCTCACATTTATCATTCCAGCGCTGGTCTGAGGCCACCAGCCGCTCGGACTTCTGCATCATTTCCCAGGTTGGTGTGTGGTTCAGGTGACCTTGTGACCTTCGGGCGTCTTGACGAGCAGCAGGTTGTGAGCGAGCGAGCGAGCGCGTGGTGCCTCCGGCCCGTCTCCGTGCAGGCGTCGCTCCAGCTTGCATGTCACGCATATGTTGACAGGCTGTTTTTCGCTGGTGCTCCTAAATCAGCTTCCTGACAGCTTCCAGCTGATTCTGAGCAGCTGTTTTTGCAGGCTGATTGACTGACTGCTCTTTAATTAAAGTATGTTGTAACGTGCTTGTAGCACGCAGCAGCTAACAGAAATGCTAGCACTTCCTCCTCCAGCCACGGCGATGGTCAGCGCTGATCATGTGATCGGACGCTCCCTTTGATGTGCTCGTGGTGGCGTTGGCGGATGTTTGGCTGGCGGACAGATTTAACCTTTCTGCTGATGCAACGTTGCTACACGGAGCCGAGGGGCACCGCTGCTGGCGCCAGGGTTGTGGGTTTGATTCTGGCTCGGGGCCTTTCTGTGTGGACTGTGTGTGTTCCACAGCCAGCCTCCTCGTCCCGGCTCCTGTCTCGTGCAGTGACGGGTGTGAGGAAACTCCCGGAGACCTGGAAGCCTCGTTGCTGGGAAGCGATGGTCCAAACTGACCCAGATTGGCGCTGGCAGCTCCGAACCGGCTGAAACCTCGTTAAATCCCTGAGATCCCAAATGACGGCGTGATGGGAGAGCAGGCTTTGGAGCGCTGATATGCGTTTTGCATCAAGAGGGGTTGCACAGCTGAAAGGATTTCCAGATGTGCTGGAACATCTGCAGATGTGCTGGTGCTCGGGCCTCTGCTGCTGCGGGTCGTCAGAGGGAGCTTCTTGGCGTTTTCACCTGCTTGCCTTTAACCGACGGGGCTTTCCTCTGCCTTTGCTGTTGACCCTCTTTAGCAGCAGCCCAGAACCAGAACCAGAACGGCTGAAGGGTTCACTCCACACCTGCAGAGGTGTGATGCTGGGAGCTAAGACCCAAAGGGAAGGAGCTCCTCAGGGCCCCGGCGGAGGTCCTCCAAGGTTTCGAGGACCGTTGCTGTGATCGGGCGGCCTTGTTTCCATCTCTGTCTAAAAGTGTGTTTCTGTCTCTCACTGCAGCTGCCTCCGAGGGGAGGGTCAACGGCGGCGAGGACTTCTTCCAGAAGGTGAGTCAAGTACAGTGTGTGTGTGTGTGTGTGTGTGTGTGTGTGTGTGTGTGTGTGTGTGTGTGTGAGTGAGAGAGACACAGCAGATGTCAGGTGCTCACTCGCCATTCCAAATCAAAGCAAACACCTTGGAGCCAGCAGAGCTGGTGCGGCGTCGCTGCAGGAGCTCTGATTGGATAACACAGCTGACACTTGCATAATGACCTGTGGTGTCATAGATCACGTCTCCGTGGAAACGCATGGATCCCGCTCCGAGCTCACCGAGCTGTTGTTTTCCATCGTGGCTGGAATGACCTCTCATCGACGCCTCAGAATGTTGTATTTCCGCAGCAACGTGGAAGAAAGAATAGAAATAATTAGAAAAAGGAAAAAATACTTTATGAATGATGAGCTTTTCCTTCCGCTGGTGGTGTCCGTGAAGCTCTCTCTTGCTGTAAACGGCGTATTTCGACAGACGGAATCATTTGGAGCCGATAAGGTTGAAGCAGGTTGTGGGTTTGGGCTGGAAGAATAACTGTTCATCCGCAGCTAACGGCGTTCGTGACGACGTAATTGTCAGTTGTCATTTTCAGCCTTGCTCAGAAAAGTAACTTCTTTCAGAATCAGCTTCCCCAGTTTATGTTCAAATCCCTGTAATGAAAGAAGTCTCGGGCAGTGGTTTGTTTTAGCGTTCCTCGTTTGTCTATTTTTCCATATTGGAGTTTGGAGGTCAGGAAGCAGAGTTAAATTTGAAAGGAGGAAACAATTTAGCTGTCCCTGGAGCACTTTTCTGAAGCCAGTAATGTAAAACAGGCGCCTCTAGATGGCCTTTGGAACTTTAACAAGGACTCGAGGTTTGCTCTCCTTTGTTTTCATCTCTTGTCTGGAAGAAGCTTTAGCGGCCACATATCTGCCGAAGGGGTGTCCTCGCTGCACGAGGCGCTTCTGACGAAGGACAGCTGCTAGCGAGGCTGCCCCAAGGTCAAACTGTCAATTACAAATGAGTGTACGCTGGTTTGTGTTGGCACGCTGGCGGAGGGCAGTGAAAGGAGAGCGCTACAGTTGTTTTCACTGCTGAGTTTCCATTTGGATGTCGACTCTCACCGTGAACGCGTGATCACGATACAGAGGCGAAAATAAACAGAAGGGCCGCGGTCCGCCGTTGTGGAGAGGAAAATGGACGAGGTGTGTGTGGAATACCTTTAACTGACTGGAAATGGAAACTCCTCGTTGCACGGTTTCCTGCCTGCCTTACACACACACACACACACACACACACTCTCTCTCCCCCACCCCTCTTTGCAGCAGCATATGGTCATTTCTGTTTGGAGTTTCGTGCTTTCTTCAGCAGTGAACATTGACTAGCCTAACACGGTTCACCCCCGCACTCTTTCCCAGGCCGGTTGTGGTTGATCAGACGCTCTTACTCACGTCTGCTGGACTTCCTTTGTGTCCAGGGCAACGTATTTGTACTACAAAAGCAACGAGTCCACCAATTCCTGTCGGTGGAAATAAGAGTAGGAGGAAGAAATTGTTTCCATACGTAGGTTCCAAAGTTGACATTTATTGAGAAGTAAATGTATCCCTCGCCATGTGGAATTGCATCTTTGAAGCCAGTTTTGTGCAGAGGAGGTATTGGACCGTTGGAGCTGGGGGTCAGCTAACCGCTTGAGCCCATAATGGTGCAGCAGCTCCAAGGGCCCAGCGAAGTCTGAGGGCTTCAGAGCTGGTCGTCTTCCCTCTCTCCACCCTGGAGCTGTGGCTCTCTGAGCAAAGCCAGCCTGACTTGGCTTCTGGAGCTGCAGCAGCTTCTGGAAGATAAAAGATGGCATTCTTCTGACCTTCCTGCTGGTACGCACAGCTGCCCCTCTTCCTTTAAGGTGAGAATTGTAGCCCAGGTAGGGGACTGGGAGCAGAGGGTTCCCAGTTGCGGACCACAGTTGGAAAGGTGTGTTGGTCGGAGCACCATCCCAGCAGCCCCGCAAGGGAAAACCGCTTAGATCAGGGGTGGGCAAACTGAGGCCCGGGGGCCACATGTGGCCCGATAAACTAATGAATCCGGCCTGCCGAACCTTCAGTCATTTCTCCAAAAGCCAAATGAAGAGGGTCGTCAGCTTGATTGGTTAGAAAAAGGTTCAGACCCCCCCTTCAGCTAACATGTCCTCTCAAGAAGGTGGAGCCCAACATCATCTGGAGCTTCATCATCCATCTCTAGTTGGACCAGTTTACAGACTCTATTTTCTCAGTTGCACCACCTGGCCGGCCCCTTCAGCAAGATCTTTAACACAACGTGGCCCTTCAGGCTAAAGAATTGCCCTCCCCTGGTTTAGAGGGTGGATGGATGGATGGGTGGGTGGATGGATGGATGGATGGGTGGATGGTGTCTCAGTGTCAGCGTGAACTCTGCCGTTCTGACAGCAGAGCATTCAGCTCATCCTGTTCCTTCTTGGCTCACCCCTCTTTGCAGCCCCACCGACCCTCCGCGTCCCTCCCTCAGTCTGCAGCTCTCACACACTCTCACACACACTCCAGCTGAATCAACAGCTGCTCCGTCGCTGCGCTGCCCGGAAACACGCCGCCGCTTTGTTGATCACTGCTGTGATTGTACGCGGTGCACACAAACACGGTCACGTGCGTGAAACACGAGGCTGCTCAGGACATCGCCCTAATGACATCCTGTTTGACTTCCCTCGCACGTCTGCAGCCCTCAGAGCGCCCGTCGTCACGGTGAAAGTGATCCGAGGCCTCGGAAAAGGGGCGTGACCCACCTGGAGGACACCCAGCCAGCCCATTTGCTGGATTCTTCACAAACACAAACGGCGTCCAGCCTCAAACAGTGTGTGGTCTGTCAGAAACCAGTCCCATCTGCAGGAGTCTGCCAAGAGCAGCAGTGCTGGACAGGAAACAGGTCTCCCCAAGGGGGGGGGGTGTTTGCTCTGATAACTGTAGGACATGAAATTAGATTTATTAATCATATGAGTCAGCTTGTTATAATCTGGTGTAATGTTGTTTTCTCATCAATAATAGAATAAGACGCCGCTCTTCATCGCCTTTGCAGAAGATCTTAATCCAACAGCTGGTGGAAATTCCAGCAGCCTGATCACAGTCGTCCCGGAAACGTTGCCTCACTGTGTGTGTGTGTGTGTGTGTGTGTGTGTGTGTGTGTGTGTGTGTGTGTGTGTGTGTGCTAATCACAGTTAAAACCATGAGGGTTCCGCTAAACCTGCTGGAATCCTTCTGTTTGCAGAGCTGAAGGAAGGCGTGATTGCTGCTGCTTCCTGGTTCCTGCACAACCTGCTGCTGGTTCCTGGTTCCTGTAAAACCTGCAGCAGGTTGTGCAGGAACCAGGAAGCAGCAGCAGGAACCAGGAAGCAGCAGCAGGAACCAGGAAGCAGCAGCAGGGTTCAGGTCAGCGGCGGGCGGGTTGTTACCGGGCCGAGGCGGCTGTGTGTCTCTGCAGTGTGAGGGATGGACGCAGCCTTGAGCTTCTTCCAGTTGAAAAGCTCCTTGATATCATCCAGACCCAACTGACTTTGTTGGACTTGTTTGAGAAGAAAAGCCAAAAAAGGCAAAGCTGGGAGGCACAAGGTTGAAGGAATTTCAGGGGAAGCGGATGTTGCCGTGGCGAACCCAGCTGATGAAGAGATCGCATCGTCCACATTTCTCTCCACGTGTCGCCTCCAGCTGAGGCGCCTGCGCCTTTCAGGGGCTGCGAAAGCTCCGGCGGGAGTTAATTTTGATGATACGGGAGGAATGTGAAGGTTTCCAGTAAGAGCACATGATGGGAGGTTCTGGACCCAAGCTGGATGCCAAGACCAGACCTGCGTGCCCAGTCATCCGAGAGGAATTCCTCCGTACTTCGATTGCACAGAGCGATAGTAAACGTTTTGGTTCCATGATTCATTGACTAGAAGCTGGACGTCATCCTGAGGTTGGGGGCCGGAGCGGGTTCTGCTCGGTGGGGGAGTTCTTCTCTGCCTTTCCTGCACACCCTCGTAGATTCTTCTCAGAGGGGAGAATAAAAAGGAAAATATTCTCTTTTGTTTAGTAATATTTTAGGAGGCCTCAACCTGACCTGTGATCTTTGATCCAGATATTCTGGCCTGAATTCCAGTTCTGGTGAGAAGCGACAAACTGGGACACCCTGCTTTTCCCGATGTTTCATCAGCTGTTCACTGGCGCTCAGCTGGTTGAGAAGAGCACGTGCACGTGCATTTCCTCCTCCTTCCGTGCGCGCCGGTGCCCTCAGGAATAACGACAGTCATCAGGGGGAAAAAAGAGCACTGAAAGTGTTTGGAAGGAAGAGGAGGAGTAATTTCCTCCGTCGCCAGGAGCGCTGACACACACCAACACACTCCGACAGAGGGGAACCCAGTTCATGGCTCACTGGTGCTTCACACACGCAGAAGAAGAGCTCAGGTCTGTCCTGCTCACCAGACGCTGTGAAAGGCTTTTCTTCCACATCAGACGGCTAGTTCAGGGATCAGTGGGCGGGTTTAAACCAGGTGACGGTGTGTGTGTGTGTGTGTGTGTGTGTGTGTGTGTGTGTGTGTGTGTGTGTGTGTGCGTGTGCGTGTGTGTGTGTGTGTGTGTGAGTGTGAGAGACAGAGGCTGGGAAAAGCCCTCAGCCCAGCTAAAACGAGCCTCCCAGCCAGCGTCTGGGAACTGATGCTGGTGTGCGAGTGGCTGCAGCCTTGTTGCCTCAATCATCCTTCTCTGTGTTTCAGATCATGGATGAGACGCAGACGCAGATCGCCTGGCCCTCCAAACTCAAAATAGGAGCCAAGTCAAAGAAAGGTGACTGCATGCTTGTTGTCTTCTCAGCGCTTCAGGCTCCAGGTCCCGATCAGCCCACCTCACAGGCACACGTGCAGCCCCGGTTTCACCCCGACCCTGCTTGCTTTTACCTTCTGTCGCCTTTTTGCCTTAAACAACAGGATCTGCTCCTCTGTAAGCTGTTCTGTGACGTTTGTGGTCACTGTCTGCACAAACAGGTGCCCCCCCAAGGTTCTTCTCCCCCAAATATCTGCTCTGTACCCTTCAGGATGGGGAGGGTTTAAAAAACACCCGACAGCTGAAAACGCTCTTTTTTTTTAAAGACTTTACATTTATGACCTATCAGTTAGTGGTTGATTGGATTCGTGTTGATGGCTGAAAGAGGAAGCGAGGGAGGAAGAGGAGGGACAGTGGCCTGCCTTCGTCTGCTCTGAGCAGCTGCGGCCATGTTGGAGGACGCGCAGGAGTCCATGGTGTCGAAACTCCTGCAGTTCCTGGCAGAGTTTCTCCATCGCTCTGGTACTAATAAAACATCAGGACTATTTATAGCCCTTCCAGGAAGAGCTGAGGTGGGTGGGGGTGGGGGTGGGGGGACAGTGGAGTACATGACAGCATCACCACTCAGAAACATCCCACCACCTTTAATTCTTCTTCTTTTTGTTTCTTTGTGCATCTGTAAGTGCCTGTCCGGCGTCCTGGACTCTTGAGAAAGGTGCCCTCAAACAAAAAGTGTTGTTTTTAATCCAGATGTGGAAACTTAATGAGGTTATGCAACTTCCTCCCTCGCAGAGAAGAATCTGTTGGGCTTGCATCAGAAGCTGTAAAGCATCAGCTGCCAGTCCGGCCAAACACACACGTCCATTCCTGCTGCATGAGTTCATTCACAGAAATAGTTCGGCTTGGAGCGAGGAGCGATGCGCCGAGCATCTTTAACAACCTTTCTTTTCCCTCGTGTGAGCAAGAGGAATGCAGAGGAGCCTCTTATTGATGTGCATCTTCTTGGCGAGATGGAGAGGAGAATTATGGGAAGCTGACTTCCTGTCCCGAGCGCTCTGCTGATTTAACGCAGCCCTGTCCTGTCTGTCTTCACATTCCCACATTTGTTTTGACCAACAACTGAATGGGTTCCCTTCGTTTGTCTTCACGTGAAGGACGTGAAGAATGCCTGGCTGCTGCCCCTGCGCTCCAGCTCAGCGGCTCTCCTGGAAAATACCAACCAAGAGCCTGCAGCTAGGCACCTTGGGCGCTCTGCAACAATGTTGTGCAGCTGCCGCTTTTCTCCAGTTAGAAGTCTGCTTTTATTGGTCTTAGGTGTGCGCTCCTTTTTTTGTTTGTTTTTTTTTTATTCCACTAACAATCATCAAAAATGTGCACGCAGCACAGTCCGCTTCAAGAATGTGGGGGTGTTCTACATGATGACTGCAACGCTCGTTTAGCCCTAATGTTTGCCAGATGTGCAGAGTGGCTCAGACCCTGTGACAACAGGGCGCCCCCCACCGGTATCAACGGGTATTGCACCGGGAAGGGACCCGTCTTCTGGCTTCACTAACGCAGACGGACGACGGTTCGGCAGCCTGCTAATGATGCTGAAACTCACTGTTTTGTTGTCCCTCTGGTAGCATCCTTTTGACCTGGTTTGTGCTCTTCAGAAGATGATTTATGTGTAAAAATAGTTGTTTTCTTCCAGGTGAAACATAACTGGACAAGGAGCTTGTGATTTTCAGCTTTGCTGAGACCTCCAGGTGTGACAGCGGTGACGCTGGTTCCATCATCACAGATGATTTAAAAAGAAGCCAAAAATCCCAGCGGCTGAGACGAGGGTGTGTGAGACGTGTGTGACTCATCTGACCGGAGCCGGGCTCCGTCTGAAGGTTATCCGCTAATCTGAGACGCTGTCAGGTCGTCTGCAGGGAGGGGTTTTCCTGGAAGACGGCTTGGTCAGCTTCCTCGGGGCTGGTGCACGTGTGCGTGCGTTCTCCGGGCTCAGGCATGCGTCCATCCAGATGTGGGCTCACCTAAGACGGGCCTGTTTGCGTTGGGTGGTTTGATTATTTACCTGGAGTATTCTGGAGCTGGGGAAGGCTCAGCACCATCATTCCTGTACTTATTATTCTGGATGAGAAAACCCCGTTTGGAAGTCAGACGCTGACGTGCAGGTTTGCTTGGGGCTGCGTGTTGGAGGTGTTAAGCCTGCGTGTGTGGCTGATGGCTGCAGAGCTGCACGCCTCCTCTCCCCCCCCCAGCAGCTGTGCCGGCCACGCTGGCTCAGGTCTGCGGGCTCATGTCTGAGGACAGCGCTGTGGCTCATGTTGACCCTGCCGACGTGTCCCTGCTCTTGGTGTCTGACTCCAGTAAACCTGCTGAAAGCCTGTCCCTGTCGCTGCAGATCCCCACATCAAGGTGTGTGGAAGGAGGGAGAACGTGCGGGAAGCCAAGGACAGAATTATGTCTGTCCTCGACACCAAGGTAAACAACGCCAGCGTTGTTGTTGTTGTTGGACTCTATTTGTATTTTTCTCTCCCCTTTTTATTCTGTCTCACTCCTTCTTGCTCAGCAGCACCGTGAAACTAGACCATAATTCCAGCAGAGCATCCTGCTGAAACTGCATCCTGAGCTTCGCCTGTGGATGCAGAGTTGTTTTAGTCTTTGTTGCTATGACAACATGGGTGAATGCACTGTAGCACCACCTGGAGGCAGCCACTCGTCTGTGCATGCTGGGCCTCCAGCAGCTGATTTCTTTCTTAGCCGAGTTTCTCCTCATTTGTTTACAGAAGGCTGCTGTTGCCAAGGCAACAGCAACATGCAGCATTAATCAAGATGATGGCGTGTGTTATCGTCACGCAGCTGTAGGAAGTGTATTTCTCATTCGTGCCCTCGCCATCCTTCTCTTCTCCTGGCCAGAGTAACAGAGTGACGCTGAAGATGGATGTTTCCCACACGGAGCACTCCCACGTTATCGGAAAAGGAGGCAACAACATAAAAGGGGTGATGGAGGAGACGGGCTGCCACATCCATTTCCCAGACTCCAACCGCAATAACCAGGCAGAGAAAAGCAACCAGGTTTGACGACACCAGTTTCAGAACCCCGTCCAATCAGACAGGAAATGAGCTGAGCAGCTCTGTTGCCGGGGCGATGATGCGGCTGAGTGGACGGAGGATTTTCTCTGCATTCCCAGCTGCTCTTTCGTTGCCGCTGTGCTACTTGTGTCTTTGAAGACTGAACCGAAGTGTAACTTTGCGGTGTCTCTGCTGCAGAGCTGATTCTCAGGTCCAGTGTTTCCCGTTTGCAGGTGTCCATCGCAGGGCAGCCAGGAGGGGTGGAGGCAGCCCGAGTGAAAATAAGGGTAAGTCTGGCTCCTCTGCACCCGTGCGCTGAAATGCCGACTCCCTCAAGGCTGGTAAATATGCACTTTCCAGCTTTATGGAGCACAACAGCTGCGGTTGCCTAGCAATGGCTTTTTTTCACAGTGGAAAAAGTTTAGAAGCGTAATCTGTTAATTCCTTTGCCAGTTCTGGCTGCCTCACTCTCACTTTCAGCGTGTATGACCCAGTTGCTGTCACACCGCAAAATTAGACGCGTTATAGAATCCAGGAAGCAGCACGGCCGTTAAAAAGGCAGGTCTTTGACAGACTGGGGAGGATGAAACAATAACAGACGTCTTGTGGAGCTCAGCCGACCAGGAGAAGGTTCCTGTGTTCAGCGGGTTTCAGCCTGGAGCTCTGAGGCTTCAGCAGAGCTTCGGTGGTTTTCTCTGAGCGTTTGCTCCATTTCAGCACCTCCACCCTCCAGTCCTGGGGCACCTTTTTCCACCAGGGTCTGACGCGCCCTAACAATCCCGAGCTTGTGTGAATAACAGCGAGGTGTGTCTGATGGAGGGAAAGAGGAAGGAGAAGGTCACGCTGGATTTGTGCAGTGTGTGTTGGCAAAGGTCTGCCTCAGCATATCCGAACGCTTGTTTTCATTATCTGGAGCCGCAGCTCCACTTCTTCTAGGGCTGCAAACGGAGAATCGCAGTTAAGAGCAGCGCTGTTGTGCACGGAGAAGCTGGAGGGAACCTCAAAGATTGTCTTGGCCTCTGAAGGACGCAGTCAGCAGATGATGAGGGCGGATCAAATGAGACCCTCCGCTCAATTAACTTTTCTGAATTCCCTGCTCACCCCCCCACATCTCACCCAAAGACCTGTTATTCTGTACTTGTTTTTGTGGTGTACAACTTGTTTTCCCTAGAATAAACCGCTGTTGTCATGTGGAAAAATACAAAAAGGTGTACGAGGAGAAGCTTTTGCGGTACCTCTTGGTTTGTTTCACTTCACCCTGGAGCCCAGGAAGTGGTTGGAGCTCAGCTAAGCTAAGCTAAGCTCGCGTTAGCTTAACCAGACGGACGGTTTTACTACTGCTGAACTGTCTCCTGACAAAGACCAGTCCAGGTTTTCCCCTGAAGGGCTGTCATGTTGTGTTTTTTGTTAGATTCTGCTGCAGATGGAGGCTCGTTCCATGATCGACCCCCTAAGGTTGAGGTTAACTGTGCAAAACAATGGGGCTTGTTGTGTGGTCCTGCCCGAAAGCGCAGCTTCCCTCGTCTCTCCTGAAAGCGCTGCTGGCGTTTCTGTGCAAACTGCAGCAGCGCAACTTTACATCTGCACACGCGACTCGGCCAAACAGGTGTGCTGTGTTTACGAGGCCCGGTGGGCGGAGCTCTGCTTGGATGTGCGACCAGGCGGTTCTCCGGGTGATGAAAGGTGGGTCTGCTCCTGCGCTCGTCTCTGCTGTATGAGGAGGCCTCAGGTCCTCCGTACGAGCCTGCCTGGTGTTTTTCTGAGGGAAAACCGCTGAGGTCAGCCGAGCTAGAGTCAGACCATCCTCCATTCAGGGCTTTGCCTCCCGTTTCTCTGCTCGTCTCCGGTTCTATTTCCTTCAGTCCTGACCTAAATTTCTCCGAGTCTTTGCAGGCGAGCGCTGAAACGTGATCTAAATGAAAGGCCAAGTGCATATGGGAGTGATCAAGGCTGCATTTCTTTGGTCAGAAGCGTTCACGCTGCTGCCCTTCGCTGGCAGCAAAACACCATAGTGGCGCTCCGCCCAGGACCCACTGTTTGGATAAGTGTGTGTGTGTGTGTGTGCAGGAATGTGTATTCTGGAACTGCCGACTTCATTTTGCTCATACTCTGTTTTGCCACCTTTAAACCTCAACTGTTATGTCAGTTTGCATAGATTTATCTCAGGAAATCATAATTTTCTTTGTTTGCTTCATAGTCAGTTTAAAGTGGAGATGTTTCAGAGGAAGTGCGTTCTGGGCTCCTCCCTCCTGACTGCAGGGTCGCCATCCTCCTTGATCTTCTCCTCTCGTCCGCTCTGCTGCAGGAGCTGCTCCCTCTCGTCCTGTCCTTTGAGCTTCCCGCCATCTTGCAGACGGACACCAGCTCTCCGGCCGTGCAGCACATCGCGCAGACCTACAACCTCACAGTCTCCTTCAAGCCCCCAACGCGCCTCTACAGGGGCAGCGGAGTGGTGCGCGGCTCTCAGAACAACACCAACGCCGTGAAGGTGAGTAGGGACGAGCGCAGGCCCTGAGGCTCCACCTCTCAGCTCCTCATCGGGGGAACAATATTTGTGTTCTTCACGTTTCAACGTTGTCCAGAGCTGCTCTTTGGAGGGAAAAGTCCCGCACCGGCGCCAAGGCCTCAGGGGCAGGAGAGCGCTGAGAAATTCTCCTGAATTTGTCTCCCTGCTTTCTGCAGAGGGGCACGGCTCTGCTGCTGGAGCACCTCACCGGTAGCCTAGCGAGCACCACCTCGGTCAGCACTCACCTGGACATCGCACCCCAGCACCACCTCTTCATGAAGGGCCGCAACGGCAGCAACATCAAGCACATCGCCCAGAGAACCGGCGCTCAGATCCACTTCCCGGACCCCAACAGCCCCCAGAAGAAATCCACCGTCTACATTCAGGGCACCATCGAGTCGGTGTGCTTGGCCCGGCAGTACCTGATGGTGGGTGACCGTCCACACTGTGTGTGGGGCCTTCTAACCAGCGGGGCCAGACTGCAGCGTGGGTGGAGGCTAGAATGATATCGCAGACATCTTTCAGGCTCCAGAGAATGGTGGTGTGGTTTTTGAGGAGGAGAACGCTGCCTCGCTTCTGCAGTCATCTGGAGGCCTGGTGCTTGATGGGAGCTTCCAGAGCTGCGGCCCTGCGAGCGAGGCCGACTCCTGATGCTGCAGGGTCACATGATCTGTGCAGGCTGGTCTCCCTGGGCCATTTGTCTGTCTCCGCTAGCGCGACTGGACAGCCATGGTTGTCTCTCTGGAGCTCCTGATGTGGGCCAGTCACTCTGCCCGAGCTCCTCTCTCTGTCCGTTTGGCCCCAAAGACGTTGAGCAAATGCCAGATTGTGCTTCTCCGATTAAACGTGGCGTTCCCTCGTCTAGACTCACACAACCGCTCTGGTGTTGTCTGCGCCCGAAACCTGCTGATTTACGAGGAAGAGTTGGGGTTGGTGGGGACGAGGCTGCACGGGAAACACGGAGGGGTGGCTCTGAAAGGAGACGACGTGGACAGAGGAGTCCTGGCTCCAGAAGCCAGCTCCAACCTCAGCGTCTGTCCTCTCAGAAAAGCTCCGGCCCTGTTCTCTGCTGCTAATTACACCCACGCACGATAGGAGCGCCGTCCACAAGTTCACCCAGAATCTAGATGTCTGTGGCTCTTGTGGTAGCCATTACGCTGAACACATCCCAGATCGGTGCAGATTCCCAAGTCTGTCTGTGCTAGTAGGCTAACATTAGCTTAGAGCGTGAAAAGTCCGTCTTTTCTGGACAGATGGGCTCTGGAGCTGAGCAGAGAATGTGTCGTCCACAGGGCTGCTTGCCGCTGGTCTTAATGTTCGACATTAAGGAGGACGTCGAAGTGGAGCCTCAGTACATCACAGCGCTCATGGAGCAGCTCGACGTCTTCATCAGCATCAAACCGAAGCCCAAACAGCCCAGCAAGGTACGACACACGCGCACGTACACGCCACAGAACGCACGTTTGACCTGCTGAGTTTGCCAGACGCCACCAAGCCACGTGAGCCTGTAGGAAGTGGAACCGCGTCGCTCTTCATCATCAGGACGTGGCGAAAACAAGCCCTCCACCTTTATACAGGACGGCGCGTTGCCATAGCAACCCCTGGCAACTCTTTCACTCCCAACTTTTACTGTCATTTCCTCACGTAAACGCTGTCCCGTGAAGCTTTTCCATCACGTTTCAGCCCTTGGACGCGTCCTGGCTGCGTCTGCAGGGTTGTAGCGGCGCCAGCGTAAACTCGGGCCCGGCCAGGATCCGCTCCAGAACCTGCACTTAAAGGCTTTTCTAACAAGGTGGCGGCTGTGATCCAGGAAGGTCGCCATCGTCTGCCTGGCTCGCGATGCTGAGCGCGTAAACGTGCCAGACTGGAATGGGGATCACTCGTCTCTGAGGAGCCAGGATGCGCTGCGCTCCCGTTTATTCCAAAATTCATGTTTACAGGAGAAAGTGTGACTGCCGACATCAAAGACATCAAAGACACTCGTATCCAGCGTCGCCACAGTTACATGGAAAAAGTAATCAGACTACTGATTAGTGATTACTCCTAAAAAGTAGTTTAGTTACGTTACTGATTACTTGATTTTAAAAGTAACTAAGAGTAAAAGTAACTAATTACGTCCCCCCCCCCACCGCCTCTACTTAAAAATGACAACCAGTTTTGCCAACACTCAGTTCATTGGAAGTAACGTCAGCAATGTATCTCTTTACATTTTAAGTTTAACTTAAAAATTAGTTCCTAAAAATGTGCATTTTATAAAAAATCAAATGACAGTCACTTAACTTTACATTAATACTGTTTTTAAATGAAAACAAATGACTCTTTAAAATTAACTGTTTATAAACGGAAAAAAGACTTGACACTGGTGAAACACTATTTATAATCCACTATTAAACTGTAACGATGGCAGGAAGCGAGGGCGAGTCGAGCACGTTTAAGGGCAGCGTTTCCTCCACAAGCGTCAGACCAAACTCTTCAGTTCTTCCCTGCTGGCGGGTTTGGGATTTGCACCGCCACCCGAGTCCGTCTCTGTAGTTGGCTGCTGGGACCTCCTGCGTGTCGCTGCTGCTGCTTTCTGCTTGGCGTTCTCCACACGGTTTACTGTGCCGCGCTGCGCCTCCAGATGACTTTTAAAATCTGACGTGGCGTTCTTGGAGGTAGATAAACTTTTGTTACCAGCAGCTCAGCGTGAAGAGAACTCGGTTGTCTTTAGCGGAAACAAACTTAAAATAGTGATTATTATAGTATTCCCAGCTAGAAACCGCGTATCTCTCTCTCTCGTCTCCGTTTCTGTCCCAGCGGCTTCTTGACACGTGAATTGTCGGTGTCTAAAAACGTGACTAGGCGCGTAGGTGACGTCACTCCGAGAAACGCAAGAAGAAAGAAATTTACATCTTTCTTTTTTCAAACTACTGGTTTGGAAAAAGTGACGCTAGATTACTGGTTACTGGAGAGAAGTAGTCAGCCCAGACTAGCGCGTTTCTCAGTAACAGGTCAGGCGTCACTGCTCTGGCCAAAGTCCCTCCACGGTCACTCTTGAGTTGAAGCTCCCGCTGAGCAGCGTTGCTGCCTCGCCTCTTATCAGGAACCAGATGTGTTCTGTTGTGCAGGGATTCATAAACGCTCTTTCCCATGTCTCTTTCTCTCTCCCACAATATTTGTCTTTCTAATCTATTCTTAATTCCCTCTTCCTCCCTTTCATGTTTGTCCTCCCTCCCTTTCACTCCCCACGTCTGTGCCAACATTCCCTCCCCGTCTTCTGCTCTTCCTCCTCTGTTCCTCTTCCCTCGCTCTCCTCACCCTCTCAGTCGGTGATAGTGAAGAGCGTGGAGAGGAACGCCGTGAACATGTACGAAGCCCGGAAATTCCTCCTGGGTCTGGAGAGCAACGGGGTGTCTTCCTCGGCGGGCCCTGCGGTGTTGAGTCCCGCCCCCAACGGCCCGTCCCCGTCTCTCATCTGCCCCGTTGGCCTGGACATCCTGGCCTCAGCCGGTCTGGGGCTCAGCAGTCTTGGTAACGGCTCCACTCGTCCCACCATCAACCCGCGTCTGTCCGCGCGTGCTCGCTGCGTGCTCGCCGCAAACAGTCGTCTGTAGGTGTTCTTCACAGGAAGGCTTGTCTGAGGGAGTGGCTTGTGAGCCCAAAACAACAAATCTGCCATCAGTCAACCTTCAAAATGGGAATTAGCTGGTGAATCAGGAGGATGAGCCCCTCCCATCCGGGAGCTGGTCAGACCAGGGGGGCCCCCACGTTTTCAGCTTGGGAGCTACTTCAGATAAGATGCCCGAGTCACAATGATCTACCTACAATAAAAATGCAAAACACATTTATAATATGTTTATTTTAATTACTATTATTGCATATTCCCTCTTTCTCCCCTTTTAGAATAAAGTGTTTTTAATTGAATTTGAATTTCTAACATTTTGCTGTATCTGCATTAACCCACGTTGCACAAGTCTACGTTCTTCAGACCCGACTGAAGGAACAAAAGATAAAACCCAAATGAAATGAACAGAGCAGGGAACTTTGCTTTAAGTCCAGGTGCGGGCACAGCTGACTCCGTGGGCGGGCACGGCCCCCCAATGCCCTCCCCTGGCGCCGGTTCTGTAGCTTGCTAGAGTTTAGCAGAAGTTAGCGCGGAGAACGATCAGACGTCCGATTGGCTGTCCCAAACGTCACAGCGCAGATGGATGTCATGTGATCTAGCTGCGCTCCCTTATTTCCACGGGGGACCTTGGCGAGGGGTGTGGTTGCTCTGTAAGAATGAGCAGACGTGAGCCTGCTGACGTCTGAGCACACTCACTCGTCCAGGTCACAGATCTCCAAAGGTAGATCTCTGTGTCGACTGGACTGGGAGGTTTCCTTGAAGACGTTTCGCCTTCTCTCCAGAAGGCTGCTTCACCTTGGGAAGCACCCAAACTGAAAGTAGGCCAACCACCCTGCCAACGACTCTCAGGTGACCACCCAGCAAGTTGAGAACTGAAGAAGCCTTCTGGAGAGAAGGAGAAACGTCTTCACGGAAACCTCCCAGTCCAGTTGACCCAGGGATCTACCTTTGGCTAGCCTGCTGATGTCTGTGTCCTGCTGCTGTGGACAAGGACGGCAGGTATGTTCAGCGTCTGGGCCTGATTAGCTGCTAACGATCCTCCTGTTTGCTGTCTGCACATTTCAGCCCTTCAGTCTTTGGCTTGAACTTGTACTTAAACTCAACTTGGTCTTCTGGCCCAGAGCTCCTTCCAAACCAGATTAAAACAAATAGTTTGAACAATTTGGTATGAAAACACTAAAGCGTGCCCTGAAGAGCCAGCCGGGGCCAGGGCGACGCTGTGGATGGCCACATCCCGGCCTTTGGTAATTGCTACATCTTCTCCTGCTCAGATTACGGTCGGCTCTGCCAGAAAAGTCTTTGGCCTTATTCCTGGAGCCAAACGAGGCCTTTGTTAAGGCCGCAGAGCTGCTTCTGTCTGTTTTCTTACATGGTCTTTGGGTGAAGACACCAGCGACCACATGGTTGCTGCTCTCGCTAGCATGGTTGCTGCTCTCGCTAGCAGGGTTTGGTTGGAAAAGGACACAGGTTCTGCATCTAGGACCTTGGCGAAATTGCAGGAATTTCCTAGTCTGGTCTGCTGACAGTTTTATGGAATTTGAGGCGGAGCTCCCTCCTCAGAGGGGCTCCGTCGAACATGTGATTATGGTGGAAGGGGCGGCGAGCTGGGACGGAAGCTTCCTCATCTCCTGCCTCCGTCTGTTCAGGGTTCCTGGGTGCTGCTGCTGCTGCATCTCACAGCCTCAACTCGGCTCCTCCAAACGCCGTCCTGAACAGCCTGAACTCTGCCATGAGCCCCCTGCACACCTCCAGCAACCCCACCGCCCCGGCCTCCCTGTGGCCCAGCTCCCTCGCCAGCACCCAAGGTTACACCATAACCACATCTTTGTCTTTGGCTTTTTTTTACTTGCACAAACAAAGAACTGGCCTGAAGCCGTCTGTGGCTGGAGAGGAAGCTGAATCCAATAATTGGGATGATTAGAAAAGAGAATAAGAAGCTGGGGGGAAGCTTAAATCCTGCTCGCCTGCAGTAACCAGCTCCAGGAGCTCCAACTGCTTCTGACTTCTGCTGCTTTGAGTCGGAATCAAAGTGTTGGCGTCTCCATCTTTGCAGGCTTCTCCTCTCAGCTGATGCTGCATCCTGCCGCTCAGGCCACGCTGAGCAGCATCCTGCTGCCGGGCGTGCAGGGCTACACGCAGAGCACGCCCTCGCCGCCGCCTGGCCTCGCTCCCATAGACAAGCAGCCCAGCGGCGTCCCCGACTGCAGCAGCTCCTGCACCCTGAACGGACACGTCCAGGTTAGCAGAGCTTTCCAAGTGCACCCACTTTGTTTGACGGCTTGTATCACTTCCTGATGTGCGTGCACGTTTGTCTCCGTGCACGTGCAGCACGCTGCCTCGGTCTACGGGAGGAGACCGACCGGGTCGCTGGCAGAAAGCGTGGACTCGGTCCAGGAGGCCAGTGGACGCAGCCCAGCAGAACCGCTGTCCAGCAAGTCGGACCCAGACGAAGGTACTCGTCTTCACCGTCCCGGCCCCGCAGACGCGTCCGAGAGCGTCCACTTTCAGCAGCTCAGCTGGAAGCGCCTCCACGTTGGTGTCCTCTGTCGGTGACCTGTCAGTGTCCTCTGTGGGTGTCCTCTGTCCTCTGTGGGTGACCTCTGTGGGTGACCTCTGTCCTCTGTGGGTGACCTCTGTGGGTGACCTCTGTCCTCTGTGGGTGTCCTCTGTCCTCTGTGGGTGACCTCTGTGGGTGTCCTCTGTCCTCTGTGGGTGTCCTCTGTCCTCTGTGCGTGACCTCTGTGGGTGTCCTCTGTCCTCTGTGCGTGACCTCTGTGGGTGTCCTCTGTCCTCTGTGGGTGACCTCTGACCTCTGTGGGTGTCCTCTGTCCTCTGTGCGTGACCTCTGTGGGTGTCCTCTGTCCTCTGTGGGTGACCTCTGTGGGTGACCTCTGACCTCTGTGGGTGACCTCTGACCTCTGTGGGTGTCCTCTGTCCTCTGTGGGTGACCTCTGTGGGTGTCCTCTGTCCTCTGTGGGTGACCTCATCTTTCAGCAGCTCAGGTGGAAACGCCTCCACGTGGAGTCTCTGCGTGGTTGGAATCTTCTGAAAACAGGCTGCAGACATGCGGAAAACATGTCGGAGCGTGCACGCCCAGTGATGTGCACGCCCAGTGATGTGCACGCCCAGTGATGTGCACGCCCAGTGATGTGCACGCTCTGCTGTAAACACCGACAGCGCAGAGCGCGCGTGTGTGGATTTGAACCCGCCCAGCCGTGATCTGTGCGGCGCTACGTGTAACCGTGTTGGACGTGGAAGGTGCAGTAATTGCTTCCAGCTGGAGGACCAGGCTCGTGTTCCTGGTGGGGAGACGCACCCACCACCCCGGTGATTTATGTGCCTTTGGATCCTTGCGTGACCAAAACGTCTGCGCTCTTAACGTTTTCACCACCGGCCAAATGGCCTCTGTTTAACGTCCAGGTTTTCCAGAACCCTTGAAGCGAACCTCAGTCTCCATCTGAAGGCTTGTTTGGTCGGAGCAGAGATGAATGACCTGCAGGACCTGTAGCGGTTCAGAGAGGCTCGGAGTCTCTGCGGTCCCGGAAAGCGTTCTCTCTCACGCGTCTCGGTTTTCTCCCAATGTTTTCCTCCCCCAACGTGGTGCGTCCCAGTAAGGGTTCCCCTAGTTCTGCCCCAGAACCTGTTTGCACCGGCTCACACAGTCCGGCCCTGCTGGAGGTTAGGACACACTTACATTAGACCCCAGTGACCTCTGTCGGTGACCTCTGTCCCCTGTCGGTGACCTCTGTCTTAAATTTGAAGCTTTAGTCCTGTCCTGTCCTGCTTGCAGGCTGTCTTACCGGCAGCAAGCGTGAGCGATCCAGCTACGTCTGTTCTGCTCGGCTGTCTTTCCGCGTTGAAACCTCCACCTGAGAGCTGGAAACCTGCGTCTGTTTCAGGCTCGGACACGTTTGTGGAAGTGGGCATGCCCAGGAGCCCTTCGCACTCGGCCAACGGCAGCGAGCTGAAGCAGATGTTGGCCTCATGTAAGACGTCGTCGGGGAAGAGACAAGCTGTGGAGCTGCTGCAGGGCACCAAGAACTCCCACCTCCAGTACGTGGGACTGCTTTAGCAGCCCTGCGGCAGCAGGCACGCAGGGCTGGCGGAGGCACATCCGCCCAGATGGACGGAAGGTCACATGTGAAATTCCTCCTCTTTCTTTTTCTGAAGCATGTTTGTGCTGCTCCCACCAGTTCTGACTGTCTCCTCTCGGATGCTGAGTCCAGCTCGTCAGACAGTCCCGTGGCTGATAAGAGAGCGCCGGGCAGCGAGCGGGCCGCTGAGAGGGCGGCGCAGCAGAGCGAGAGGGAGCGCATCCGACTGGCGCCACAGAGCACTTTCACCAACATCCAGGTGGGCACACACCCACCCAACCCCAGCAGGCTAACGCTGGGAGCTAACGCTGGGAGCTAACGCTGGGAGCTAACGCTGGGAGCTAACGCTGGGAGCTTAGTCTTTTTTTTAGTCTTTAGAGTGTTTTTCATTTGCAGAACTTACATGCATTTATACAAGTACAAAAGAAAAAAACAACCGGAAAGGTGCAGGCTGAAGCTATTGCTTGTTACGCCTACCCTTCAATGGCGTCAGGTCTACCTTCTTTACATGGTGTATGAAACAATGGTTAAAATTAGCAGTTTTACATAATTCCATATACAATTTAAATTACCGTCATATAATTAGTGTTTTAGATTTTTTTTTTTTTTTTTATTGAAAATGGAATTACTTTAAGTTCCACTGATAATCCACTCCATAAATCAACCCCTTGAACCGAATTTTTTTTTTACATTGGTTCTAATTGTTTGTTTTTTAAACTTTTCCTCTTAACTCATATTTACTCTTTGGTTTCAAACAAACTCAAGATTTTAGATGGCATAAGTAAACATAAATAAGGCTGGGTTGAGAGTAACCAAATCATAAAATTTTAATGCTTTAAATTTAATAAATATTTGATTGGTTGGTTCGTTATGTGAGGAGCGATTGACAATCCTAAGAGCTTTTTTTTGCAGCATAAAAATTGGTTTTGTATTTGACTTATAGGTGTGACCCCAAAAGTCATATACGATACAAGGAGAGAACAATATAAGATATATAATGTTGATTTGTTAAGGAAACACTTGATTTTATATAATATTGCTGTGGTTCTTGACATTTTGGACAATACATGTGTTATGTGTGGTTTCCAAGATAATTTATGATTTGTCATTACTCCAAGAAATTTCTTATTTATTTATTTCAATTACTCTTTCTAAAATGACATCATCAATCTTTAAATTAATACAATTTTGCATCTGTTGGTTACCAAATATATTTTGTTTTTGTAATATTTATGGATAGTTTATTAGCATCAAACCACAGTTTTGTTTTCAGTAATTCACCTTTTATTTTTGTGAGAAGTTTGTCACAAAAATTGTCACCATAGCAGGTGACAATTAGGTTGCGTCATCCGCATATAATATACACCTTAGCAAATCAGAAACTTTACAGAGGTCATTTATATATAAAATAAACAATTCCGGGCCCAACAGAGACTCCTGGGGCATCCCACATGTCACCCTACACATTTCTGAGATTTTATTATTAAAGTGTACATACAGGTACCTGTTTTAAAGCCATACTTCTCCAATTTATTCAGCAATATTTTATGATTAAGGGTGTCAAAAGCTTTTTTTAAGTCAACAAAAACACCCACTACATATTTCTTTTAGTCCACTGAAGAAACAGTATAATCTACTAATGAGTTACTGCCATTGAGGTGGATCTGCCCGCCCTAAAACCATTTGTTCTTCATGTCGTAAACGCTGGCTGCTGTCTTTTCAGGCCTTTGACTACGAGCAGAAGAAGCTGTTGGCAACCAAAGGTGAGGAGAACAAAGGAGAAAATGTAAAATTCCCAACTTAAGGGTGAAACACGGACAACAGTAGCTAACACGTACGAGAAGGGGTTTATCATACGATGCTATGCTAGCTGCCAGAAGAAGGCTGCCCTGGGCTGCAGCTAACGCTACGTCTGTATGCACGCAGCCATGCTGAAGAAGCCTGTGGTGACTGAGGTGCGGACCCCCACCAACACATGGAGCGGTCTGGGCTTCTCCAAGTCCATGCCAGCGGAGACCATCAAGGAGCTGCGGAGGGCCAACCACGTTTCCTACAAGCCCAGCATGAGCACCACCTACGAGGTCCCACACGAGGCGCCTGAGCCTGCGCGTGTGCAGCAGGGCTTCGGAGGGCTTCTGACCCACGCCTGTTCTCCTCCTCCCAGGGGTCTCCTCTGTCCTTGTCCCGGTCCAGCAGCCGCGAAGGCATCGGGAACGGCAGCGACTCGGTCAACTGGAGGGAGAGGAACGGCGCTGGGAACGGCCTGTCCGCCCACGCAGACTCCGCCCACTTCCCCTCCACCGTCAGCAGCCCCAAGAGGAAGCAGAACAAATCTGGTCAGTCTGAGTGTGTGTGTGCGCGCGTGTGTGCACGTGTGTGTGTCTGTGCATGTTTGTGTGTCAGAGTGCGCGCGTGTGTGCGCATGTGTGTCTGTGTCTGTGAGTGTGTGTGCACGTGTGTGTCTGTGCATGTTTGTGTGTCAGAGTGCGCGCGTGTGTGCGCATGTATGTCTGTCTGTGTGTGTCTGACTGTGTGCTTGCTCACCAGCCTCTCTCCGTGCGTGTGTGTGTGTGTGCGTGCGTGCTCACCAGCCTCTCTCCGTGCGTGCGTGTGTGTGTGTGTGCGTGCGTGCTCACCAGTGTCTCTCTGTGCGTGCGTGCGTGCTCACCAGCCTCTCTCCGTGCGTGCATGCTCACCAGCCTCTCTCCGTGCGTGCGTGCTCACCAGCCTCTCTCCGTGCACACTCAGCTGCGGAGCCCTACCTCAGCAGCAGTAACTACATGGACTGCATCTCCTCGCTGGGCGGCACCAACGGCTGCAGCCTTCACTCGTCTCTGAAAGGCTCCGACCTGCCGGAGCTCTTCAGCAACCTGGGCTTGGGGAAGTACACCGACGTCTTCCAGCAGCAGGAGGTAGCGTAGGAGGAAGTGGAGGAGAGCTCCACTTCCTGTCTGAACATGGCAGAGCTTTCAGAACGTGTGAGAACCGTTCTGCTGCTTCCAGATTGACCTCCAGACCTTCCTGACTCTGACAGACCAGGACCTGAAGGAACTTGGCATCACCACTTTTGGAGCCCGCAGGAAAATGCTGCTCGCCATCTCAGGTACGGACAGGGCAGAACTTCCTGTGAGGGGCAACCAGGATGGTCCTGCCTAAGCTGGAGAGCTCCACAGGCTTCTGCTTTTAGCATGTTTTCCATCTGTTCCTCTTGATTCAGCGCATCTTCTCCAAGCCACAGGTCAGCTGTCGTTTCTCTGCCGTCTGCGCTGACGTCTGTCAATACAAAAGTAGAGTGATGGGCAGGAAGTCCAGGTTGAACTTCCTGTCCGTCCGGCAGTAAAGACTGAGCTGATGCAGCGCGGCCGCCGCTAAGCCAGTGTTTAACAAAGAGCGGTCCGTGGACCTCCACTGGTCCGTGGGCGACCCCTAGTGGTCTGTGAGGTGACGCCCAACAAATCACATTTTAAAACTTAACATTTCAGTATTTAAAATCAGTGTTTCTTGAGCTGTTTCCTGATGCATCTGTCATAGCAGCACCTGAAAAGGGTTGAGGAGCACGGCTGTAAGCGGAGCTTTCTGCTGGCCGGGGCGGAGCGGCGCTGAATAGTCAACAAGAATTTTCAGAACGTGGTTTTCTGAGCCACAAAGAGCGCGTTGGCCTCCAGCTCTCAGCCTCGTTGGCCTCCGCAAACATCTCTTTTTCTTCTTCTCCTCTGGGCTCCTCAGCTCGCAGCAGGAAACGGTGGCGACGTCGCCGTGGAAACCTGTCTGCTCTGTGTCCTCGCTCACGCTTTCTGCTGTGTTACAGAACTCAACAAGAACCGGAGGAAGCTGTTCGAGCCGCCCATCAGGTCCTCTTTCCTGGAAGGGGGAGCGAGCGGGCGCCTCTCTCGTCAGTTCCACGCAGACGTGGCGAGCATCAGCGGGCGATGGTAGGCGCCGCCCGCCATCCCTAGCGCCGTCCAGTATGGCTCCAGCCGTCGGGTTGCAGTCCTCGTTTACCTTCTTTGGGCCTCAGCTGGATTAAGACTGCTCCAAAGGTTGCCGTGACGTAGAAATGTGTAGAAAAGCCATCGATTTAGCTGAAGAGCCATCTCCGAAAGGCCGCTCCCCCAGGTCTGGAGCTGGGCCTGGTGGCTCCGGAGCTGACGCTCCATGTTTGGGTCCACAGGCAGGAGGAGAGTCCAATCATTTTCCACACGGATCGCAGCAGCGCTGACCTGTGCTGCTGCATCGCTGACATGCACTTTAATTTTACGAGACTTTTGCCTGAGAACTTCATTCCTGAGACCAGTTAATGACTCTGCATTTTTATACTGAAGGAAAAGCACAAATGCATTTTGTACGAGACCAAATGGAAGCACTTAGCCAATGACGTTAGGGCGAAGCCAAACAAATCACCAGCCAAAGGGAAGAGTGAGCGTGACCTTTGACCTTCAGGTGTGCTTGGTGCACATTCCTCCGAGGTCAGTGTTTGTGTCCACGCGCGATCCGTCTGTGATTTTGTATCTAAGCAGATAAAAACCATGTTGTACTCACTATGCATTATGATTTTATTTTTAGTTTTTATTACCATTTTAGGGGAACGGGAGGGATGTTAAGCAGTTTACATATTTTTGTACGCGTTAATAAATAGTTTTCTATGATTTTTTTTGTAATTAGATCAACTAGTATCTCCTTGTTTTGGGCTCTTTGGTCCGTTAGACAGCAGAGACGTGAGGCGGTCCAGCTTTGTAGGCCTCTGTGTCCACACTCGTCTTTCTGTGGTTCTCCTCCTCCGTTTGTTTAGAGCTCTTTGTTTTTGTCTCTGTTTGTCCGCGCTGGCCTCCTCATGGCCTCTACACGAGGCACTCCTCCACACTGAGAAAAGGGAATTTTTTGGCTCCTTGTGTAAACCGGCTGTTCCACGTCGCCCAGGACGGCGTTGAAGGGAGCAGCTGTGTGGAGAGCAGGCTTCCAGCAGGAAAGCTGCTGTTAACAACACTAATATTTTGCTCTGACTGTATTACGGAGATGGGAAAAGGCTGCATCTGCTGCCAGGTCAGCCTCACAGGAGCACTGGGGTCAGAGATGCAGACGAGGGGCTGGAGATCCCACATGAAAGCAAATGGAAACCAGTCCAGGAAATCTTCAGCCTGGTGCCTCCAAGGAAAGCCTGGACTTTTCCAGCATTTCATTAACATCAGCTGACTCAGATGATGATGTTTTCTTTTATTTAGTTCTTTTTTTAATGCTCATAAGGTCCTGACTTTTCATACAGTGCAATTAAATCTTTCTTTTTTTCTGCAAAGATTTTATTTCTGAGAGCTGAGGCTGGTGAGGGAAGGGTTGGAAGGGCTTCAGGGTGAGCTGCTGGTGGACACGACGCTCGTTCCCGCTGCAGCAGCAGCAGCAGCGTTCCTGATAGCGTTCCTGATAGCGTTCCTGCTAGCGTTCCTGCTGCAGCAGCAGCATTCCTGCTAGCGTTCCCGCTGCAGCAGCAGCACGTCTGCAGCGTTCCTGCTAGCGTTCCTGCTGCAGCAGCAGCATTCCTGCTAGCGTTCCCGCTGCAGCAGCAGCAGCGTTCCTGATAGCGTTCCTGATAGCGTTCCCGCTGCAGCAGCAGCAGCGTTCCTGATAGCGTTCCTGCTGCAGCAGCGTTCCTGATAGCGTTCCTGATAGCGTTCCCGCTGCAGCAGCAGCAGCGTTCCTGCTAGCGTTCCCGCTGCAGCAGCAGCGTTCCTGCTAGCGTTCCCGCTGCAGCAGCAGCGTTCCTGCTAGCGTTCCCGCTGCAGCAGCAGCGTTCCTGCTAGCGTTCCCGCTGCAGCAGCACGTCTGCAGCGTGTTGAGTGACGTCTTTTACTCTCTAATTCATCATTCCCTCTCTTCCTCCCATCCGATTTAAGCCATACTTAAAATGGTTGTCAAGGAAACGGTAATTAATATTCTGACGAGGTTGCCATGCCAACCAGGTGTTTTTTTTTTTTTTAAGGTTTTTGTTTCAAAGGAAGGAAAATGGAGGTGGTTAATAATGGAGGCATTGGTTGGTCCTGAGAGGAACCCCGGGGCCCGCTGGCCCCCACTCATCATGGTACTGCCTTGGAACTGTTGAGCAGTGATTCTCCCGCTGCCGTGCCTCGTCTTCTTTGTTTGCGTCGTCCTCCTCGTTCAGACGCGGTTGCTCGGAGGGCGGTAGATGTTCTGGGCTCGTCAGTGACTCGTTCAGGGACGAACGAAGGGACCCGAGTCTGGATGTTTGCTGCCGCCGTCTTACGTTTGGTGTGTTCCTTGTTATTCCACAAGGGTTTCACGGAGTCTTTGTACATCAGTTAAATGGTACATTTATAATAAATGTAAACCACTGCAGGAAGTGTTGGATGCGTACGTCTGTGCAAACATAATCAGCCATTGTTTGTGGAATTCTGCACAAATCCTGATGGAAGAATTTCTTTCTGGAAATGTTGCCAAAGCTCTGTTGGCTGCAGCATCAGTCGATCATGTTGTTTTAACTGTATTGCAGTACAGATTACAGCAGGAATTTTGGAAAAATTGTCAGAGCCAAAAAATGTTTGTTCCAACATTCAGAAAGTATTATGAAGATAATAAACGTATGCAAACCAAGTGCTGCCCTACGGTTCTGTTTTTACTCTTCGTGTCAGTGCTGATGCATTTATTCAGGATCAGGATAGAGGGAAAGTGCAGCTTTAATCCTGCTACTTCCCTCATCATGTTGCAGATCAACTCTGCTCCTAATAAGTGCGTTTAGAATATTTCTGTCTGACCTTATTGTTTGCATTTCCATTTGAGAGCTGAACTTTAATCTCAAACATATACGTAATCTGCACGTTTAGAGAGCCAAGCTGGTCTCTGTGCCCAGCATAAAGCCTAATCTGCATCGCTAGCGTAATCCAACGAAATGAGTCAGCTGTGACTGCTGCATGCAGAGATAACAAATATACAAAACTGCATGTGAAGGAAGTGAGTTTGAGGTTTACACTGAGGCCCGTCTGTCAGATTCTGCTGGCTACTGAACAATGAAGAGGAACTCACTCTGGATCCTGTTTTCATGAGCGCCAGACAGGTGCAGTGCTACAGAACCCCCTCCCGGGGGCAGTGTTTGCACTGATTCGTCCTAACCCGTTTCTAAATGAACCACGGACACTGTTATTGCTCTCAGATGATGATTTCATGCTTCGAATGGTTGTTAGAAAAGGAGGTTTGAACTCTAAATATCCCTGTCGGGGCTTGTGTTGAGCTGCGTTCATGCACGACAGCAGTGTTGATTGAGGTAAGTGTTGTAATTAGCTTTTACTTTTAAATCATGATTAAAGCACTTCAGAGCTCCTTCAGAGGGCTGTTTATAAGAGCATTTGCTGCTCAGATGGTGCCTGACTGTGCTCTTTTACAGGAACAGGTGGTGCTGCTGTAGCAGGACCGCGGCTGCTGTGACTCACGTCCTCCTGCTGTTGTTTTCCACCCAGATTTCTGCATTGGCAGCTAAAGGCCCCCTCCATGTTGACACCACAACAGAGCGGATGTGTGTAAATACTGGTTTGTAGTCCTCAGGCGTGTGAGGGGGTAAATTGGGAAGAATTAAGCCAAAGTATTCATTAGTGTCACTGGTGAGATCAGAGGGGCGGCACAAGGCCCCCCGGCTGGGGAGCTGTGTTAAGCATGTTACCCGTGCACAACATCACACCTCTGTCTGCAGGGTTCAGGTGATCCCTAAACGAGCTGGTGCACGTCTCCTTCAGCACACTGGTGCGACAGCTTCTCCCCTGAACGCAGCGTCGCATGCGCTCGTGGACAGCTGGCCTCTGCAGGAAAGGTGTGAAGAGCCGAGCGCGCTGGGCTGCAGCCTCAGCAGACCTGGCTGCTCTCCACTGGACAATATGTTCCCTGGCCTGCTGGTCTGCCTCATTGTGTCAGCCCGTCTGTTTCCGCCTCTTGACGAAGGCAGCATGAAGAACACGTCATCGTTTGCATGTTTGTGGGCCTTTTTCCGCTCTAACGTGCATTTATACTCGTGCACAAAAGTCTTGTTATTGCTCTACTATTTAAAGAAAATCACCAAGGCCTCAAACTTTCTTTTTTTAATGACTCCGTCTTTCAGTCAGATGTCAAGTTGCTCGCTGCCTGAGGGCTCCATGATATCAGGTTAGGGTTGGTTTTCTTCAGCTTTGGGAAGTTCTTGAACGTTTCCCTCAGACTCGAAGCGAACCGCCGCTCACCACAGATCAGCCCCTCTGAGCAGGAGCGGGGAGGGGTCCAGAGGTGAGCCTGCTGGGGGACCACGGCCCGTTGGCGGAGCTGGGACTCTGGAATCCAGAACAGCTTCCAGAGGAACTTCTTGCCTGGAGGAAGACGGGTGAGAGACTTTCCTGGTCTCCATCTGGCCTCGGTGTGCAGCGGGGTCGGCCTCTCGGGGACTCGGGTCAGCGGGGTCGGCCTCTCGGGGACTCGGGTCATTGCAGGACAGCGTGAACAGTCTCCCCAAAGTGTCCTCTGTGCTGTGAAAGGAAGGAATGGAGTGTGCTGGGTGGATTTGGCCTCTTCCTCCTCCCTCCGCTCTGGACACTGACGCTAACGCCGGATGACTCTCGCTGGGGGGAGACACGGCTGGGTGGAGACATGGATGCACGGAGGATAGATGGAGGTCGGATTTGGAGAAAGCCTCCAGAATGGGTCGGCCCGTCACCTCCACCCAGTCGTTTTCCTCCAGTTCCAGCCGAGACGATCAGAGATGATGAGAGATGGGAGTAAATGTAGGAAGGCACGTTCACACTGGTGTTTTCATGCCTCTTCCACCCAGACAGGTGTGAAGGATTGCCACGGCGACCTTCACAGACAGGAGATTTGAGCCCAAAATGATGCATCTAATATCCAACCGAATCTGAACCCACCCTCGGGTTTAATTCCCTGCCCTCCAGTAAGCCCATTCTAATCCCCCAGAGTGCATCCACCGCTGACTCTCCCTCCTGGAGCTCAGACGCATTTGTGCCTCTTTCATTTTGCGTCATGACTCGGGGGCCGCTGCTGGATCCGTTTTCCGGTCAAGAGGCTGCAGAGCTGCTGTGGAAAAGGCAGCATGAAACGGTTTCAGCAGCTCGGTGCGTGCGTGTTCTCTCGCATGTCACCGTTGGAGCTTCCGTGTGTTGGAAAGGCAGTTTTGTGTGTGTGTGTGTGTGTGTGTGTGTGTGTGTGTGAAGGCCTGATAAGCAGGGCGTAGTTGTTCCAGGGAGATGACAACAGACCCAGCCAGGCGCCATGAAACGTGCTTTAACGCCAGACACGGTTCTCAGTGCAAAGTGAGCGTCTTTAAAATGGAAAAGCGGCGGATGCGCGTCCATTATGTGCCCCCACCCACCCCCCGCTCATTACGGGCTGGTCCCCTCGCACCTGCGCCTCTGTCGGTGATGGCTGGGAGGACGGTGGCCGCGGCGCGGACAGACCTCTAGCGCAGGGGACCACCGCTGTGGTTGCCGCACCTCCGCACTAATCCCCCCCAACTGCTGCCACACATGCGCACGCACACTTGTGGCTCAGATGCGCCGCTTGCGTGCGCGGAGTAAATAAACGGAGTTCCTGCGCTCGAACGCGTCTCTGCAGAGGCCGCAATGCCTCAAAGCCGAACTGGCGGCTTGTGCTTTCCGCGCCCGTGACGATTCCGCTGACGCGCCACTGGCCGCACCACCCAGGAGACAGAGGAGAGCCGTGCGTGGCGGAGCGGGGTGCCGACTGACTGGACAGCAATCCGCCCTCCTCTCTCCTTGTGATCGGAAAGGTTGCGCGCTTCGACGACATTTAACGCAGCAGCAGCAGCATCCAGCAGCATCCAGCAGCATCCAGCAGGCGCCCGTTCTCGACATGGAGGTTCCAGCTTTGGCGCACAACATCAGCAGCCCGTTAAGTCCCTGCGAGGGGATGATCAAGGACCTGAGCCTGGACGCCATTCAGCTGTGTGAGCGAGACGGTGAGGCTGCTCCTTTTCACCCGCCGCTGCTCATCCTCCACTGGCAGCCTGTTTCTGACCGCCTGCCTCCATGTTTCACCTCATTGTGTGTTGGAAACAAGTCTTCGACCGGGCTCTTGATTAGATGGATGCGGGTGCGTGCGTGCGTGGAATAACCGAGCGTGTGCACAGAAGGATGCGTTCTTGCATCAGAGATGCGCTTCAGAAGTGAAGCAGAAACGAGGAGACGGTGTGAAGGAGACCAGCTCCTCTTTGTCCTCCGTCTCTTTCTCTGCTCCCAAACAGATATTTCTGTGTAGTTTTTGCCATCGTTTCATATTTTAGGAAGGGTTGGGGTTACAAACGCCTGCTTTTATCCCTCCGCCGTTGAGTCTGTCTGCACCTTCGCGTCTCCGGGTGTCAAATAAAAGTTTCCTGGATATTTACCAGAATGACGCGTCGACGCAGCAGTTAGCAGAGCTGGAGTTTCATGGCGGAGCAGATGCGCCTTCATGTGGATTTTAAATGAGCGTGGAGGCAGAAAAAAGCAAGTCATCTTTAGAGGAGGCTGGAAAATGGCTGCTCCCACGTGTGAGCAGCCCCCCTGGCCTCCCCACAGTCCCCATCACAGGTGGGCCGCTAGAGGACACCTGTTCAGATCTGTGTTCAGGTTTACCAGGGGTCCACTCACACTGGGATCAGGACCGGGGCAGCTGTGACCTCAGTCCTGGTCCACACGCCTGCTGGGATGCTCCTGACGGAGTCTGGCGAGCCTCCACCTTCTGGCTTTGCCAGAGAGGGGGCTCTTTGTCCTTCAGCCCCCTCACAGCTTTTGTTTGTGGACGTTAACGTGAGGGCGACCTTGTGTTGCCCGAGAACACGCAGGTTAAAATGGAAACTTGTTCATACTGAGCAGGTTGTTTTCAGGTTTGGAGTTCTGATGCATTTCCTGCCACACCCTGCACAGCACCGGCATCATCTGGTCCGCAGGCAGCGTCTCTAAGATGGATCCATTCAGCTCCACATCTATCTCCATTAATATTAACATGGCAGCTTGTGTGACCGTGCTGACCCAGCAAAGTGCAGCTTCAGTGGGGCTACGAGGCAGGCTGCTGTCTGTCTGTCTGTCTGTCTGTCTGTCTGTCTGTCTGGCTGTCTGGGCTGTCTGTCTGTCTCTGGGTCTCCCTCTCCCTCTCCCTCTGTTTCTCTCCCCTCCCTCTCCTCTCTCCCTCTCTCTCTCTCTCCTCCCTCTCCCTCTCCCTCCTCTCTCTCCCCTCCCTCTCCTCCCTCCCTCTCTCCCTCCCCTCCCTCTCCCTCTCTCCCTCCTCTCTCCCTCTCTCTCTCTCTCTCTCTCTCCTCTCCCTCCTCTCTCTCTCCCTCCCCTCTCCCTCTCTCTCTCTCTCCTCTCCCTCCTCTCTCTCTCTCTCTCTCTCCTCTCTCTGTTTCTTCTCCTCCTCTCCTCCCTCCCTCCCTCTCCCCTCCCTCCTCTCTCTCTCTCTCTCTCCTCCTCCTCTCTCTCTCTCCCTCCTCCCTCTCTCTCTCTCCTCTCCTCCTCTCTCTCTCCCTCCCTCTCTCCTCTCTCTCTCTTCTCTCTCCCTCTCCTCCTCTCTCTTCCCTCCTCTCCCCTTCTCTCTCTTCTCTCTCTCTCCTCTCCCTCCTCTCTCTCTCTCCCCCCTCTCTCCCTCTCTGTTTCTCTCCCCTCCTCCCTCTCTCTCTCTCTCTCTCCCTCTCCTCCTCTCTCTCTCTCCCTCCCTCTCCTCTCTCTCTCTCTCTCCCTCTCCCTCCCTCTCTCTCTCTCCCTCCTCTCTGTTTCTCCCTCCTCCCTCCTCCCCTCTCCTCCCTCTCTCTCTCTCTGCAGACTGAAGAAGGCTGAACCAGCACCTTCTGGGCCTGTAAACTTGTCTTGCCTCTGATGAATGAAGCTAGTGGGATGAATGATGGCCCAGTTTACCGTCTTTCAGCAACTGTCCAGCAGAAGAGCGTGTGGGTCAGGTCAGGTTAGATGTGGGCTAGGGTAGGTGGTCTGCTCTAACCCCAAGAAGGTTAGGGTTAGATGGGGTTAGGGTAGGTGGTCTGCTCTAACCTCTGCAGTTAGGTTAGGTTAGATGTGTTAGGTAGGGTAGGTGGTTCGCTCTAAACCCTGGGTTAGGTTAGGTTAGTTAGATGTGGGGTTAGGTAGGTGGTCTGCTCTAACCCCTGGGTTAGGTCAGGTCAGGCTAGATGGGGTTAGGGTAGGGTTCGCTCAACCCTGCTAGGTTAGGCTAGGTTAGATGGGTTAGGTAGGTGGCTCGCTCTAACCCTGGGTTGTGCTAGGTTAGGTTAGATGTGTCAGGTAGGGTAGGTGGCCTGCTCTAACCTTTAGTTAGGGTTAGTTAGGTTAGATGTAAATAGGGTAGGTGGGCTCGCTCTAACCCTGGGTTAGGGCCTGTGGGTCAGGTTAGATGTGGGTAGGGTAGGTGGCTCGTTCTAACCCTGGGTTAGGGTTAGGTTAGGGTTAGATGTGGGGTTAGGGTAGGGTAGGTGGCTCGTTCTAACCCTGGGTTAGGGTTAGGTTAGGGTTAGATGTGGGGTTAGGGTAGGTGGCTCGTTCTAACCCTGGCGTGGCTGCACAGGGGATCTGCTGTGTGCACCGACGACCTTCTTTACGGTCCATTGTGATGATTCACCTCTGACCACCATGGCTCAGCAAGGTGAGCGTTAGCTGCAACAGTGAGGTGTGCAGGTGATCGCGGGGACGGGTTCGAGCTCCCTGCCCGGCTGCTGAAGCGGTCTCTCTCGAGGCCTGACCTTCATCCTGCTTCTTCCATCTTTCATTCTGTGCTTCCTGGCGTCTCCGAGGATTCAGAGCGCAGCTTTGCAGCAGCTTCCTCAAGCCTGCGCCTGCAGCAGGTTTGACGCTCTGTCAGGGTCGGTCAGGCTTGAGTTAACCGACTCACGTCCTCTGTAACGCCCACAGTCAGTTACACCTTAAACTGCTGCGTTTCACGAGGGTTTTCCAAGCCAACTCACAAAGATTTTCCTTGTAGATGTGGTGGCTCCACTGGCAGGTTAGTAGGAGCCAGTCAGAGCTCCGCTGATGCTGAGGTCTGATGAAGGCCTCTCTCTCTAACCCTAACCCTAACCCAGTGCTGAGGATCTGGGATTAAGCTCATCTCCAGTTTCCATGAATCTTTTACTTTTCACTAAATCCATTGTTCCTTTCATTAAAGGTCAGCTGGAGTCTTCTGGACTCTTCTGACTGCTCGAAGCGTTTTCTGGGGGGGTTCTGCTGCTTCAGGCTCCAGGGTGACCTCCGTCTGAGCCGACCACAGCAGCTCGGTGGGGTTAGGAGCCTAGATGGGCCCTAAACGCTTGCTGCCAGCAGGGGGAGCTCCCAGCAGGGTTAGGGTTAGCCTGAGGACGCACCCGTTGGCCTGACGACCTCTCCCCCCGCCCACAAATCCATGACCCACATACATGTTTCAGATCTCATCACTCAGACGGTCCTTTTTATTATTCTCAAGAAAGTTCTAAAAGTGCCTCAGGGGTCTTTACACTGAAGATGGTTGTTTCTAGCAGTCGGCTACAAGTAAGACTGTGTGGGTGGGGGTGTGGGTGGGGGTGGGGGTCTGTGGGGTAGCGATACACGGGGCAAATATTTGCCTGAAACAAACCAACTCCCAGCGCTCCAGCGTGGACGTTGGTGAGGGCGGACAGGAGCATCCACGCAGTTCCGGGACGCGTTTCTGTCGCCTCCGTCTCAGCTGATGAGCGGAGATGGACGTTCCACGCTCCGCTGCTCCCGCCATTGTCTCTCTTCCCATCCTGTCGTCTACTCGTCCCAGATCTGCATTCTTGGATCTCACACGCACTGCTGTTGACAGCGCAGAGCGTGCACACAAACACATTGTTGCTCTGCCAAGTGGGCGTCTCCCGGCCGTGATGCTGCGTCTCTATTCATCCCAACTACAAAGCTCTCATTCACCCCTGTCGTGACATGTGCGCCCTGGGTGGAACGCCTCCTCCACACGCTGCTACCCGCACACATGCGTCTGAAGCCTGAACCTCCGCTCATCTGGGAAGTGTGGGATGGCTCCACCTATTTCATGCAGAAGAGCACTCTCAGATGTCCTTTTAATTTCCTTTACATGAAAGTGGGCCAGCTGATAGGTTCCAGCTGCTGTTTCATGTGTTTCACATGTGTATTACATGTGAAGCTGGGTTTATTTCATCAATCAGCAATGGTTTGAATATTTAATTTGGCATATGTTCTGCACATCCAATAGGTAGGGGGGTGTGCGTGTGTGAGTGGATGCACGCTCAAGAGCTGATGTGTTGCCACGGCAACATACAACACGTACTCGGTGACCGGGAGTTCTTTGTTGTGTGTTTGTGTGGAAATATTTTAAAGGCGTACTTCCATGGTTTGCAATATTTTCCATAATTATAATATGGAAAATATTACAATAATATATATAACTGAAATTGTAATTTTACGACACAGGAAGCAAATCCCAGGACGGCAGCATCTCTGAGATGGAGGAGCTCCCCGTTCCTCAGCACATTAAGATCAGCAACATCACCTGCGACTCCTTCAAGATCTGCTGGGACATGGAGCCGCGCAACAAAGAGCGCATCACGCACTACTTCATCGATCTGAACAAGAAGGAGAACAAGAACTCCAACAAGTTCAAACACAAGGTTGGTGCTGCGTGGAGGTGAGCGCCGCACTTTCCACCCTGGTCTTGAAACTTGTCTGCTTGTCTCATGTTCAGGACGTCCCCACCAAGCTGGTGGCCAAAGCGGTGCCGCTGCCCATGACCGTTCGGGGCCACTGGTTCCTCAGCCCCCGTACAGAGTACACCGTGGCGGTGCAGACGGCGTCCAAACAGGCCGACGGGGACTACGCCATCTCTGAGTGGAGCGAGATCATCGAGTTCTGCACGGCTGGTGAGTAAAGCGCGGCCCACGTGCACCTTTCTAGGCTGCTAAACGCTGACGCTCCGGCTGTATTTGACCAACTGAGCCAGTGAACCAGCAGAATATCCCAGAGTGAAGGATGGAGGGCAGTTCACAGCGGAGGGGGTGGAGGGCAGAATGAAGGATTAGAGGAAGGCTGGAAGCTGCATATCTTCTGATGCAGAGGTCAGCAGAGGTCAGCTGCTGCAGCGCTGCTCAGTGTGGGGGAGGGGAGGCAGTGGAGCTGAGACCGGAGGCTGCAGTTTAGAAGGAGGCATGTGAGAGAAACGACAGTTTACTAGGAAAGGAAAGCTTTCAAATGATGAGACTCCTTCATCGACAGGAGGTGAACAGTCATGAGTCCGCTGAGGGGGACTAACCGCCTGTTAGGATGAGTCTTCAAAATATCAACTGTGAGGCTTGAAAGGTGCAGCAGGTTCCAGTCAGCCACCAGGGGGCGCCCAAGACGCCCCCCTTCCTGCCAGTCGGCTGGATGGTGAAGTCCTCCAGGTGCACCTGTGACGGTGATCAGGCGGCCCTCCTGCTGAGGGTCCTGGCAGCTGCGTGATCGGCGGTTGGAAGCGGCACAGATGGGCTGAGCCTGCGTGAAGCAGGACAAACATCTTCATTTTCATGTTCCAGAAAACGCTTTCTTCAAAGTTCTGGTGGCACCTTCAGTCTGTGAACGCTGACCGCCGTGGCCTCCTTGGTTCTAATGAGCGTTCCGAGGTTTGTGTGACGGAGCAGCTGCTCCTCCTGCCGCTCCGTCACTCCGTTCATCCTGATGAAAGCTGTTGGACCTGCTCGTGATGGTGAAAGAGTAAAACGCTGCGCACCTCTTGGTTTTTTCCTGATCTTCTGGGGCGCAGACTCATCTCAGCCGTGGCTGTTTTGCAGATTATTCCATGGTGCATCTAAACCAGCTGTTGGAGAAGGCGGAGGTCATCGCAGGCCGGATGCTGCCGTTTGCTCTCTTTTACAGAAACCAGAACAAAGAGTACTTTGACCACGTCAGGTAGGCGGCCTGCTCGTCTAAGGTGGCTCTTCTGCATGAACGTTATCTGCTCGTTTCCTCTCAAGTCTGGCTCAGAAGGTCAGAGCCATGATTTCCTGCAGCGCCGAGACAACAATGCTAAAAGCATATTTTTGATCCGCCGATGGCGAAATTGCTGCGTACATGCGTCAGTAGGAGGACGGAAAACTCGTGTGGATCATTAAACACTCAGACATCCACCACATCTCCAGTCCAGGCAGAGCTCCTGAGCTGTGGAGGAGGATTGTTGGAGCAGGGAGGTGCAGCTACTTCCATAAATCCAGGATCACAGACAGCTCGCCTCCATCGTAATCTACAGTTTTAGTGACGCTGGGAGGAATGCCCCCTGCAGACATAAGCGCAACAAAGTGTTTTTATTTTTTATTTAAGTGTATTTCCTTAGCGTCAGTGATACTTTGTGCTGCAGGACTGTGACAGAGGAGCAAATCTTTTCTAGACTGCTGGATTCTGATTGAAAATGGCTGCTTTTGCCCAGAGGCTCGGCCCGCGGGCACCTTCAGGACTTCATGTCGTCAGAGTTGCTTCTGCTGAGGGTGACGGGACAGCGCCCTCATGTGGCGAACAGCAGTACTGACACATTCGACGAGGCCTCTGCTGGAATGTCCCACTCGTACCCGCACGAATAGGACTTCTACGCAATCTGTTGAGCGAGATTTAATTTCATAATTGAGCACATTTTTGTCTGTTGATCGGCCACGTGGGAGCTTATTTTTCTTTCTTTCTTTCTGCTGTCAATGATTGCTCGGGTTTGTTGGGTATTATTCTGCCAATGTCATCAAGTTTCTCTTTCCCTTTTCCAATTCCAGAGAGGTGCAGCAGAATCAGATGCTCCCATCGGTGAAGGACAACAGCGGTAGCCACGGCTCACCAATCAGTGGCAAGCTAGAGGGCATTTTCTTTAGCTGCAACACAGAATTCAACACAGGAAAGCCTCCGCAAGACTCCCCGTACGGCCGTTACCGCTGTGAGGTTGGTGCTGATGTGCTCTTCAACCCCAACACTAACCTCTACTTTGGAGACTTCTACTGCATGTATACAGCCTACCATTACGTCATCCTGGTCCTGGCGCCTAAAGGTTCCAGAGGTGATGACTTCTGCAAGGAAAGGCTTCCTGCACTCGACCTCGCCAGCAACCGTTTCCTCACCTGCAAGCGGGATGAAGAGGGTGAAGGCAGTCTGGTGTTTCACCACGCGCAGGACGTCATCCTGGAGGTGATCTACACAGATCCTGTAGACCTGGCTCTGGGCACAGTGGCTGAGATTAGCGGGCACCAGCTGATGAGTCTGTCCACTGTTAACGCCAAGAAGGACCCCAGCTGCAAGACCTGCAACATCAGTGTGGGACGCTAAAGCTGCACGGAGGAGGCGGAGGAGAGGACAAGCAGCCAGAGGCGTCCACGTGGGCTGAAGATGCAGACCAATACATGCATGAAACAGTTGTAGACACCGTTTAATTCTCACCCGAGATGATCATTTCCAAAGAGTGAAGAAGACAGAGGAGGGTGAGCACTCTAACACATTCATCAATGCCTCATCTGCAAAGATTTACCCTCGATGTAAAGTTTGAAACGTTTGTTCATCCTGCAGAGAAAAACTGGCATTCTGATCATTCCCTTTAAAACGTACTAACAATGGGCATCTTCTGCTCAGACATTTCCATATTTTGTCCTTTGCCTTGTAATGATGATTATATTGTTCAACGTTGATTCACTGTGAACGTGGACAAACGTTACGGTTGTTTGCATTTATTTAGCTCTTTGTTCTTTTTGAACTCGACTCCTTTTTACCTCTACCTGGTGGCAAAGACTGGTACTGCAGCTGTCCGGGGCTGCAGGCTTAAAGTCAACTTTTACCAAAGCTGTTAAAACAACAACGTGAGAATACTGGAAATGTCAGCAGGACTAATGCAACAGCCCCTAAATGTCTACTTACCAGATCTTTGATTAGTGACTAACGTTTAACTTTAACCTTTAAAAAAACAAACATGCAGTTCTGAGCAGCCTGAGAACGAAAGCTGGCAGTACTGTTACCATAGCAACCTTTCCTGCAACAGCCGCCATGATTTTATTGTAGTCAGTGGAATGAGAAGAAAGTAGAACCTCAAACTGTGTTTAGCAGAATAAATGTGAAAAAAATATTTATTTTTATTGATACATTCATATATCTATATCTAGATAGAATATTATATAAACCGAAGTGCACAATGTCAGAAGCTCAGATTTTTGTCAACAACTGCATCTGGGGAACAAATTGGCTTCAAACAGGCAAAAGACAAACTGCTCGGACGGTACGACTTGCACTACAGCGACGACGTTCACCAACATTTACATTGTTTCTGCATGAAAACGGAGCAATTTCAGGCCAACCGTGTAAGAATGCATATCATAGCACAATGTGGGACCATAAAACTGACATGCACAAATCAATCATTTACTGCATCTCAGCACCATTCAAAACGGCTTTTTCCACATTAAGTATTGGAGGAGTTGTCTCATGTTTGACACGATCAAAGTGCAGTAACGTACAGACGCATATCCGAGAATTAGCAACAGCCTTCTGGATGTGCTCTGTGCTACAGAAACAGACATGCTACACCAGGTTTGGAGTCAGATGGAGGTTTGGGACGTTTCATTGCGATTGTCAGCGAACTCCGTCAGCTCTCATGTAAAGTGCACTGAAAGAATGAAGAGTGTAAACAGATCCACTGACTTTGGGGCCTCTTTTCTTGTTTTTTTAGCAGCAGTTTTGCTTTCAAATTCCTTCAAGGTCCCACTGTGAGAGAACTCAGCTGCTCTTGGTCGAGTCCTTCTGTTTGCTGAGCAGGGCCTCCAGCAGACGGAGCTTGGCTTTGAGGTTTTTGTACTGGCAGTATTCCTCTGCCATCGGACCACGGTCCTCCTTCTGACACGCCCTGTTAACCATGCATGGAGAAAAAAATGCAATTAAAAGACAAAAGAACCTGCAGAGATTTCATATCTGGGTGATGGTCCCTATGTTGCCTTACTCTGCCTTGTACAGTGTTGTAGGACAGTATTGTTGGAGAAAACTTACCGTAGAAGTGTTTGAAGGACTAACATGTACAGTTCAGAGCAAACACCCATCTCTGTCTTTCCTGAGCTCTCTGTACTCTAGTAACGTAATTAAAGTGAGTGTGCATTACACTGTTGTACCATTATGATGCAGTTTCTTTGGTGGATGTTTTTTTGTTCTTCCTCAAAGGGCATTGTGGTAAGCCAAATGTTGCAAATGTGTTCAAAGACAAAATAAAACTGGATCTGCGTTACCTTCCAGTCTGCATGCAGAACTGGTCCTCGAACTCCCTGAGGACCCGGTTAAGCCTGCGCTTCTCTAATCGAGTCGTCCTGAGGTGATCAAGCAGTTCTGATCTGCCAGTGGAATAAAGGAGTCTAGAAACGTGTGCGACACAAAACAGGTTTTAAATCTGCTCACAAACGCAAACCAGACCTGGAGGCTTCGTGCAGCGTCGCCACTGTGGCGATCTGCGGCTGGAGAGCCTTTTCCTCCTCTAGAGGGGACACCAGAGGTGGCGAGGACTGCAGGTCAGGAGATTCATCTGAAAACGCACTCCTGGGAGCCTGGAACCAGGGTGGCTGCTGCTGTTTGGTACACTCTTCATCAGAGCCCTCCTCTTCTTCCTGCGTAGGCGCACACACAGTTACCAGCATATACGCACATATCTGACACCTTCAGTGTCAACAGGTTGCTACGTAGCTTCTTCTGAGCTGGTTGTTCTTGCCTCACTGGTTACACTAAAATTTAATTAAAACTGCTGACACTACGTAAAGTATTTGCCTCTGAAATAAACATTAAAAAGCATTCTTTTTAAAGTATATGATATGTTTATATTTGAATAACCAGAACTCCAAATATTGAAAATTCACTTTGATATGTTTACTCAGAGTCTGTTGGGTTTACTACAAAAGCACACTGCCTTCACAAAAAAAAGAAAAAAAAAAAAAACTTTAAAAAAAAATCACAGCTTAGTGGGAGCCCTCGAAGAATTCCCATAAACTGGATGTATAAGAAAGTTCATTACACTGACATTGCTACTACAGATTTGGGTGGTAAAATCAGCCACTTTCGTTTTTCGGTGCGCGCGTAGTGGCGGCTGTACGGTAATAGCGCTGAGGCGTCAACGAGGATGGGCGGAGCTTAAAAATCTCTAAGACAGTTTATGATGATAAATTTAGAATGCTTACAATTACTTATACACATTTGCCATATTAGAATGACTTGGTTGTAACATGGTGGACCACGACGGAACTAGATGGAAAAATTAACATAAAAAAAACATCAAATATAAAATAAAATTTTCATATTTCGTCAGAACGACGTGTTTTCTCGTCATTCCGAAATTAACTAATTTCTTTGTTTTTATATGTTTGTGAATGCAATGCGCTTGTGTAATTAGCTTTGCCGAATAAAAAACTTTTTAGACTGATGATGTATGTAGGTCATGCTTCTGGCCAGCAGGTGGCACTAAAACATTGGTACAGTCAAACCTACATCTTTACCCCCAGTTTCCACTGCAGGAGAAGCTCTAAATACGCTCTCATTCTAATAAATTACGACATTTTGTAAGAAATACACTCCCCTTCTAATTTATTAGCGACTGCGGCTCCACGACTCGCCAATCAACGTTGCGCAGATCGCACCAAACCGGAATCACACACATCCGGTATATTTTAAATCTTGACACAATCTAGAATATGGACTATGGTCTGTAAGCTCTTATAAAAAAAAAAATCGTATTTTACAAGTTGTAACTGCGAGGTACCGAGGAAAGATGCACGAGGAAATTGATAATTAAACATTATCAAACATTTTAAACGACACCACACTTTCTACGATAATACAAGCCGAAAGAAGAAGACGCGTGGTGTGAAAGTGCAGAAGTGTCTGGCGTGAAGGAAAAGCCCAGCCATCAAGTTAATTATCATCTCGGTACTTTGTAACGTCTGTCAAATGCATGATCTCGCGGGAGTAGTCGTAGTTCTCGCGTAGTTTTGTGATCTAGCCACGCGACGCGGCAGGCGCGGCGCGTCGGAAACGCACCCAGCGTGGTGGTTCACTCCAGATTCACGTCTCTGAGCAGCGAAGACGCTTGCAGTGGAAACTGGGGGTGTTATACGTCTCTACAAACAGTTTAAGTGTTAGACATGAGCTACTCACAATGGTCGTGATGACTGTTGCTGCTGAAGAAAGCAGCAGATGTTTGAGCAGCCGGTAGCGCTGGTAGAAAGGTTCCACCAGGGTCCACTCCTGTCTGGTACTCTGAGGACACGGACACACACGCGCGCGATGACAACTGCTGGCCGATCGGACAGAGCCGTTCAGCGGGGGGATTCTTTTCTTACCGGTCGTCCGTGCAGACTCTCGAAGTGGAGCAAACACTTCTGCAGGCTGGTTTTCTCCACGTTCATCTGGAAACGGGACATGTCCTGCACACACAAGCACAGCCCGAATGACCCTCCAGCGCCTCTGTGCTTGTTTCACAGACTTTTCTGTCCTTGAATCATTTGATTATTGTTCGTCAGTCCTGTCCTGAACACCAACCTTGACGGCTTCAGGCAGGCCCAGCTCTCGCCGTCTTTCCTTTAATCTGTTATTGATCATGTTGATGGTGTCCTCTGTGCTCGGGCTGCTGCTGTTGTTGTTTACGTGCTGCACTTGTGTTTCTGTCAGTGATTCTTCTCTCTGGTCTGTCGTGGTCCTGGCCGTTATACCTGATCTCAGTCCACACTCAATCGACTGTGTCAACTTCAGCTCTAAATGAAGAAAATTCAACAGACAGCATAATTAATCTCAGGGTAGAAAATAAATATCCTCTTATGTAGAAAACACCAAAATAAAAAACAGCTACAACCGATAATTAATGTTTTATTTATTCTGCATTAATAATTTAAAAATATTCTGTGTTTATTATATCTAGTGTAGTGATGCTAACATACGCCTGACCTTTAAGCTTCTTCCGACTCTTGATGAGCTCCGTCATCAGCCTGGACACTTCTGGATGTGCCGTCTTGTCATTGTGGGCCGGCTGACAAAGAAAACACCCAGCTCTCATAAAGAAGTGTGTCTCTGAAGATGTTCTACCCTAATATTTGTTCTGTAACATCCCAATTCTGTAGCATCTTCATGTACCAGCTGACCAAGCGTCCGTTACGTAACAAGTGCTATTCTCCAACTCGACCACCAGAGGGCGCATTCGTCAGTAAAGTTAAATCACGATTGCAATGCTTCAACAATAATTAATTGTTTAACATCTATACCAGGCATACACGCACACACTTATAATAACTATACAATAAATAAATAGTTAAAATTGGGAGTAAACGCAAGGTGGGAAAAAATTCAAAGCTAAAGCAGCCCTTGGCTCCACCTCACCTTATAGTGCTTCTCCTGCTCAAAATGCTCTTCGAACTGCCTGATCCTCTTCCTCAGGCTGTGAATGTGTCTGCTGAGCACTGAGATGGACACGGAGGCGTCGCCGGAGTCTGCGTGGACGCTGCAGCGAGCCCTGGACACAGAACAGCGCGTGTATCCTCTGCAGCGTTACTCACCTTTAATCATCATCATTCCCTCAAGTCTGGGAGATGCTGGAATCCGCCAGTTCAGCAGACTGATGAATGGGGAGACAGCCTCTTACATGGGGATGTGCTGGGAGCAGGGAGGGGACGGGGCTGCGTCCGGGTCCAGGTTGAAGCGCAGGCTGTGGCTCAGGCTGGGGCAGCGCGGCGACGGAATGGGGTTGTCCGTCAGAGCAAAGCGAGACAGGAGAGGGCTGCTTGGAGGGCCTGGGGGGCTCGGCGGTGTGTCAGCTCCTGCTGTTCCATCAGAAAAAGCAGCCGTGGCGTGCACGATAGTGGACGCTGAGGACAGAGGGGCCAGACCAGACATTCACAATCAGTTATTTTAGACACAAAAATGTCATTTCCAACCCAAATTACAAGCTTCCCTTCCACTCCACCTCACCAAATTGACTAACGCTGACGCTGATAACATCGTCGTAGAGATAAATTACTATAATCTAGAAAAGAGCGTGTGGGCAGAAGGTTCTGGGCTCCTGCAGTCCTACCAGGCTGAGATGGCTCCATCCTGTGCGGATCCTGAGCGTGTGGTGATGGTGGCGGGTGCAGCAGCAGCTTGTGGTCCAGCTGCAGGCTCTTGTCTCCAGCAGCCAGGGGTTGGTGTTGGGCTGGTGGGTTATCTTGAGGCTGGGAGTCTACTGAAGCTTCATGGGGCCCCGAGTCAGCTTCCAGGGCTTGTAGCTTGAGGGATGGGCTCTGGAAACAGAAGCAGAACATGTCTGCTCCGCCAGATCCAAGCTGGTTTGCTTGGAGGATGCTGCTGCTGCTCAGGTGGGAACCTGGTCCTGGCAAATATCTGCTGTGGCAGAGAGCGCGGATGAGTTGTCCTCCCTGGAGAACGAGTCAACACGGTGCAACGATGCAGCTCTAGGAGGCTGAGGAACTTCTTCCAAATAACAAACTCAATCTTTAAAAGCTCCGGTCAGTCTCAGCAGCGGGACTCGTCGTTAACATCAACAGCGGTGTGCATCTTCCCAGCAAGGCCAAACCCTCTGGTCCCGTTGTGGCTCTCCTGGTGGATCCCCGGCACAGGCAGCTCATGGACCACCCAAACACAAACCCAGCAAGCAGACAGATTCCGAACACGCAGCCATCCAGCCTGGGAGCTCTGACGAGCGCTGTAATTCCATTAGACGTGCTGCGGAGATTCCCAGCTCCCACGCTTTGACTTTCCATCCAAGATCCCTAAATCCACATGGTTTTCCTCCGCAGCGGAATTCCCACCTCTGCCGCTGAGCATCCTCCACATGGATTATTCATCACGCATGGAAGGAGGGGGCGGAGGGAATGCCGCTGCGTGCAGTGTGGACGTGAGTGAATGAAGAGGAGGCGGGAGAAGTATCCGAAAAGGCAAGGCGTTTCTATGGCAACCCCAGATCGAACTAAGGAGCGAAGAGGCGCGAGGGAGTGTAGGTGTGGATATAAATAATATTTCAATAAGGCTGAAAATTAATAATAACTGGGCTGCTGTAAAATACTGGCCCTATTTGTCCTCGAGCTTTCTGACATCATTCGATCATCATCATCATCATCATCATCATCAGCTCAGAGCTCCTTCTCCTCTCTCACCCTCCTCATCTGTTCATTCATGAAAAAAGGACTTGTGCGTCACAGAGGAGGTGGAAGCAGAGAAGGGAGGGGACGTTATTACTGAAAAACACCCCCGGGCAAGAAGCGCACGCCTGGAAAGACACGCACGCGCCCGTGCACGCACGCACACACACGCACAGCTATGAGCAGGAGGCAGAACGTGTCCATTTGTGACTCCTAGAGGACTGCAGCCCAGGAGGACATGCGTCACGGCCGCTGTTCCTCCGTAATCATCGTGTCTGAGGAAGATCACGTCTCCTCCTCCTCCTCCTCCTCCTCCTCCTCTCTGCCAGGATGAAGGGACAGCACACACCAATAATTCAGCCACCATAAAGACATAAAGTAATGACAGTGACTCATTTCTGTATAAATTTGAGGAGAGGGTTACTAAGAAAGTCTGGCTGTGATGTTTTTGACTGAGGGTCAGCAACAATCTTGACTCACCGGGTTTTTGCCCGCTTACGGTCACGGCTCCACCATCCATGGGCTCCACACGGCGCTGGTGGGCAGACCGAGACCAGTCCTGGCTGACTCAGGCCGATTCTCTCCAGTTAGAGGCAGCAGACCTCAGAAATGTGAGCTCACTTTCTCCTCAGTCCAAAGATACCAGGAAATTAAAAGGACTGTGGTCATGGCTGAAGCCATCACGACTGCGGCTTCTTCATGTCTGACCTGTCCTGTGAGCGTGCAGGACACGCTACTCTGGCCAACAGGCCTTGCAGGAATCACTGCTGTCGGGACTGGAATCAGATTTAAATGGCTGCCAGCAGCCCACTGCTCCAATAACCCACTTCCAACTCAGGAAGCAGAGGAGAGGGTTCCAAAATGGCTCAGTGTGCAGCATCTCTGTTCTCTCACCTTCCTCACGGACAAAAACACAAGAGACTTTTCAAAGAGGTTAGTGGATTTTTCCTGAGTGACATTTGCAGGAGAACCCTGGAAGGAAAGCTGGCTGATGAACACGAACAAGCACTGAAACAGTCACAGAGGAAAGGAACCAGCTATTTTCTGCTGCCTTTTTCCTCCTTTTTCCTGGAGGTAGGATCAACAGGAAGGAGACATCCTTATCGCCCCCACTCACCTCCGTAACCCTAACCCTTGTCTCTGGATGGGGGGGGGGTCTTTCTGTCTGTTCTGACCCGACATTCAGCTAATGTCACAGCTGACGTCACAACTGACTTCACAACCTTGAGTCCGGACGACCGACAGACTGTGGAGAATATGGATCATCACAGAGGGAGAGGGAGAGAGGGAGAGAGGGAGAGAGAGGGAGAGAGCAGGCTAAAACAGCCACGCTTAATCTAATGTTACCCTGAGATGAGGATGTAATGAGGAGAGCTGAAAGACTTAGAAGACCAACTGTAGGAAGTATGAGGGGAAAGTATGTATTAGGGCTGGAAAAAAAATCAACTAATTAATTAAATTCAATTTTTTGTGATTAGTCACGAGTTAGAGTAACCATTGCAGGACTTAATATTGAACTTAACACCATAAAAACAACAATGTAGGCTTAATCTGGAATCAACATAATATTTAACTTCAGTCATTTATTTAATAACATTGAAATCTGGCAAAATACCACCCTAACATAAAACCCTTGGCAGTTATATTAAAGCCACGCCTTTACCTGAAAACAGTTATTTCTGATATAATTCAACAACACAAAATGTCGCTCGTTTAAATGTGTTAAATTAAAGGACAACAAGAAAAAAGAGCTCTTTCTGCAGGTATAAAATTGAATGCATACAATTTAATACATTCACCTCAGTCCTTCATATTCAGCCAGTTGAAGCGGATTCGGTTGGAAGCGTCGCAGAAAAGTTTGTGTTTCTTGGAGTAGCAGTAAAACAAAACACTCCACTGGTGCTTTAATTCGCTTGTTTTCTCCTCTGTTCCGTTTGCAAACTTTCTATATTGAAACTTTCCGCCGAAAGCTGCATCCTTGGGCTCCACCCGTAGCTGATCCAGGTAACTCTTCTCCCATTGGTCAGGAAGTGTGACGCAGGGGGTCATAGGTCATTCAATCAAGCTTTATTTATAAAAAACAAACAAAGACAGCCGTGGCTAAAGTGGGCCATATAAACAAAATAGAAGAGATACAACATGATCAGGTGCTGTGTGAATGTTGTTTTTTTTTAAATCGTTAATTACTTAATCTCAACATTTAATTGTAGTTATTTTTTTAACAGCCGTAATAAGTATCAAGTAGATTTTTTTGTTTGTATGTTGTAATAAATCTTTCTGCCTCATTGAGACCAGTTATCTGTAAAAGAGCCATGCAAGGATAAAACAGTGTTAACAGGTTAAAATAAACCTATAACCGAACAGACAGAGAAGAGAAAAAGGGTGGAGATGAGCTGACAAACCTGACGGAGCGTCTCAACAAACGCAATGGCCCCATCTAGTGGACAAGACATGAAGCAGCCAGAAGAGTTTCCCTTTAACACACTTTTACACAACTTGGTGACACAATGTGTTGGTAAACGGCAGTAATCCTCCTAAACCCTAACCCCCTAACTCCTAACCCCCACCCTTGACCCCCAACCTGACCCCCAGACCTTTATGGAAGCAGACGCTTGTTTCAAACATAAAGAACAGTCAGGAAGGACAGATAACAGATACAGTCATAAAAAAATAGTAACAATGTTCATGAATTTAGTTAGAGTTTTTTGTATGTTTTATTTTTGTGATGAATGTATTTGCACATTGTTCATTATCATTTCATCGTTGACTAACTATGGCATCGTAGTAAAATGTAGGTGTACGTTTTATTATGTGATTAAACAACATTGCTGTTGGTGAGTTTCTGTGGTAGATACCAGTTTGGGATGTGGCCATCAGGTGATCAGATATGCTGAAGCACAATAAAGATTTGAGTGTGTTATTGTCTTTATACAACAATTGCACTTTATGAACGACTTGGATCGGTGTGACAGATCAAAACCTGTCATATAATGTAATAATATAGCATTAAAGCTGGTGTGCCAACAAATTTCACAGACTTTTATATTTTATATAATTATTTCAAACATCTTTTTATTAGCAATTCAAAATAAAACAACAGATATAGAGAAACCTCAGGGCATGACGATATGATGGTGGCTACAAGGTGAAGCACAAAACTGATCTATTTTGGTCACATTATAATTGTAATTACTCACAACAAGCTAGTGCCACAATCTCCTTCAACCTGAAGGTGAACAGTCAAACAAGCGTCTGTAGTGCTAGACTAGATGTACCACCAACCGACTCGGTTACAATCAGAACCGCAGCAATCAAGCTGTCCAAACGGCCCCATGCTTGGCTCCGTGCACGGAAAGGTAGCATGTAGGGCGTCTCCATGTGGTGCTAATAAAAAACGTGCACACACACACACACACACACACACACACACACACACACACACAGTGAGCAGGTACATAGAACATGATGCACATAAACACAACTGGAACCAAATGAAATCCTCAGTCAAAGCAAATTCAGGATTTTCATGCGCAAATGTTTCAAAGAACATTTTGACATCGTCGCGCACTCCCGAATCAAAAACATAAAAAAACACCCTAAAAAAGGAGTCAAAGCACTTCAAAAGTCAAAATGAGCTAAAAGTCAAGGCTTTTGTGTTCCAACAGGCGCGATGTGATGACAGACTGGACATTGTCGACGTTTGGTCAGATCCAGACTGGCTTGAGAAACAACTAACAACAATATGGAACAAAATACAACCTCTATAAAAATAAAAGGTTACAAAAGGCTAACTTTCTTTCAGTTCCAGTGACAATCCAGTGTATTTACAGTACAGAGTTTCAACCATTTCAGAGCACAAATATCCTCTAGGTTTCTGTGTAGACTCTCACTCATCCAGGTCATGGTTCTCCAAAGTAGATCTCTGTGTCAACTGGACTGAGAGGTTTCCTTGAAAACGTTTGGCCCTCTCTCCAGAGAGCTTCTTCAGTTCTAAGCTTGCTGGGGCAGAGCTTGAAAATCTAGCCCTGTGGACCACTGGCATGTTAATGTTCATCTAGTTTCGGTTGGGGTGCTTCCCCTTTGTCTGTTGGGTCACATGGTGATGAGTCACCAGGTCTGGTCAAACATTCCAAACATTCACGCTGTTTGACCAGACCTGGTGACTCATCCCCATGTGACCCAACAGACAAAGGGGAAGCACCCCAACCGAAACTAGATGAACATTAACATGCCAGTGGTCCACAGGGCTAGATGTTCAAGCTCTGCCCCAGCAAGCTTAGAACTGAAGAAGCTCTCTGGAGAGAGGGCGAAACGTCTTCAAGGAGACCTTTCAGTCCAGTTGACACAGAGATCTACCTTGGATCCTCTAGGTTCTTTTCATCTCAGCTAGTCAGTCGTGTAGCCGCCGCTCTGAGCTGCGTAGCCGACTGTAGCTGCTTCCAGATACAGCAGACTGTAAATGAAGGCTCTGCATCACTGCAGATGGAACACAAACAGCCAGTCTTTAACCCAGCTGCGTGTGCACGTACAGCATGTTTTTGGACTTTTTTTGGACATTTTGAGGCTGATCTCATGGAAGGTGGCAGCAACAACAGTATCACAGGGATGGGCATCCAACCGCTGAACAGGTCTGCGGTATCTGCAGAAAAGGTTGGAACCTCACAAATGTAGGCGCGGCCGCGAGGATCTCCTTCCAACAACATTTTGCTTTAACCTGGAAGCAGAAACTCAGAATTCCTGAAACTCTTGGAGAAGAATGGCGTCTGTAGCTCGAGCAGCGGTTCTTCAGGGACACTTTCTGGGCAACGACAGCTTTGCATCAGGCCACAGAGGCCACTTTGTCACAGTTGCTGGTGTAGTGGATGTCTGGCCTCTCGCTGTCACCGCTCTTCCTGTTCCAGCAGGGGAGGGTGAGCGCAGAGAGGAGGAACGCTCCCAGAAGCACGCAGCTTCCACTGAAGTAAAACGCCAGGTCGTACGACTGCGTCCAGTCAAAGAACCAGCCTGAGGAGGAAAAAAACAGGCTGAGCAGTCAGGTAAATGTATCCAACCACCTCCTGCACTCCACCAGGGTGAAGACGGAACCCTCTTACCTACTACAGGAGGCCCCAGCATGATCCCGAGCCCGCCGAAGAACATGAGGACGCCGTGAGCCTGGGTCAGCCTGTCCAAGCCGACAATCTTAGTGGTGATGTAGGAAGTGAGGGACCAGTTTCCAGAGAAGAAGCCCAGGATGGCAGACAGGACCTGCAGCCCCAGATAGCTCTTGATGGTGGGGATGATGAGCAGCGCCACCCCTCCTGCAAACATGGTGACGGCGTACAGGTAGATGCCGTTGATGCACCTGATGTCCACCAGGATGCCCAGCACCAGCTTCCCCACACAGGTGGCCATGGCCCCGATCGACACCAGCGGAATGACGCTGACTTCCTCAACGAGCCCCTGACTCTGAGCCACGTCTTCAATGAAGAGCACAGGGGGGAAGGCCCCCAGGCTGAAGAGGAAGACAGCAATGCAGCAGGCCGCCATGGCCTGGTTCTGCAGGATCTTGTAGGTGGCCTGGCTGTAGGTGGAGTACGCCTGCTGCTTTCTCTTGATGGCTGTCATGACTGGAGCCAGGAAGCGGCCTTTCGTACCCTCCATCTGAACCAAGTCCTTGGCATCTGCTGCCATCAGCTGCTCCGGCGTGGTGGTGCTGGAGCCTGTGGAGACCTTCAGGTCTTCCACCGTGTGCTTCTCAAAGAGCTGCTCCTCTGTGCTGCGTTCCAGCGCAGCCTTCTGCTTGAGGTAGTATCCCGGCATGTTCAGGGGCCTCATGAAGCCTGCGCACGCCATCAGGTTCAGAGACACAGCGCCGATGATCAGCAGGCAGCCGTCCAGCCCGTAAATGACTATCAGCTCGTTTTGAGAGGTGGCGTAGATGAACGTTCCAAAACTGGTACCTGGATAAGCAGAGGAGAGCACGCTCAGCGCGCCTGAGAACATACCATACAGTCGTTCAGTCATCATCTCTTTTCCCCACTTTCCAAAATCCAACGTGTCTTTGCTGACGGAGCAGCCTGTCCAGCCTGCTGGCTCCCAGACACTCCCAGTTCAGCCCGGACCCGCTTCCGGCGGCTGCAAATGTCCAAACCCTCGACGGAGGACGTTGTGTTGTTTGTCAACAGTGCCGTGCTACACCAGAGTGCGGCTAACAGCGCGGCTAACAGTGTGACAAGTTGGGTCTTTTTTTTTTAAATACATTTTTTATTTTAATCTGGATATCTGGATAATCTGGATACCTTTATATATTGAATCTGGCTAACGTTAGCCGCGGCTAACAGCGCGGCTAACAGGCTACCTGGTATTTAGCTTCACACTAGATGACAGCATCTTAGAGCCATGAAAGCTAAACCTATGTCATTCCAGATTAAAACATAAGATTGATTTTAAAAAAGGCCCAACTTGTCACACCTTCATCTTAGTGTAAACGGATTATAATTTGTTGCACACTGGAAACTGTCGGACTGGAACTGGACGGGGCCAGCGGCTGGTTTTGGGTGGAAGTCACAGCTCAGAGGGTGGGCTGCACTACCTGTTGTGACAATGCCCAGGGCAAGGCCGCGTCTCTTCTCAAAATACTGACAGGTGATTGTCAACGTGGCTGCGTAGACCAGACCACAACCCAGGCCTGAAATGAGACAGAGAAGAAAGAGCTTCTGTGACAGCTGACCGCTTTCCTTCCACTCAGACCGCCTGCAGAGGCGGTGGAGGGTGTCCAAGGACCTGCTTCTGTCTCGACTCCCCGCCGCTGTCGTTCAGAGAGGAGGCGTGAATGAAAGTCCGAGGTTCATATCAGAAACATCACTGTCACTGTTGCTTCCGGCCACTTTGACATAACCGGAGATTATAGACAACGCTCTTATCGGACAGACACTTTAATCCAAACCTTATCAGTGTGGTGTGGGAGGGGTTGGAATTAGGACTTTCTAAATATTAAAAAAGAAATAAAAACAAATAATTCAGCCACGAGGGAAAAAGGCTCCCTCAGCAGCCACCAAATCACTGCTGGACGGACTGCAAGGTCTGGAAAAGTCTTCACACTTTCTATTTAAAGCGTCTGACTGTGCACTCAGGGAAGCCTGAAGGAGCTGCACGTGCACGTACAGTCACGGGGGGGCTTCTAACCCAAATTTAAAAATAAACGCGTGTCTTGAAATATGCATAGCTGCTCCTCTTCCCCGGCCTGCAGCCTCACAGAGGAAGGGCGGCGTGCGTCGGCTGCAGCAGGAAACACGCTCACGTGCACGCACACATCATCTTCCTGTCAGCGCTGCTAACAGATGCTAGCTGTCCCTATCTCAGTATCTTGTTTTGGTGTGAGCTGTCACACATCCTGGCTACACTGAGTTCACATTGGTTGAGAAATTCACGGTGGTTGGGGCTAAATCACAGCCTTCATGCGTTTGTCCTGCTGGAGGTTAAAGGGTCATGAACAGGACCACATCCCACTCTCACAGCGTTCAGAAAGGTCCATTTAACAACCAGGCTCTCTGGGTAGTTAGCGTGTTTTTAGCTGTTGCTATCTGTGGTGAAGATGTTATATCCTTATCGAGTGTTGTGATGAGATCAGCAAGTCCGAACCAGAGTGTTTATCTGTGTAATTTAGCATGAAGGCGCAGCCTGATCCGGAGCAGCTCCTGCTTTTCCTTTCGTCTGAATAAATGTCAGTTTTCTTCCGCTTCTGCACAGAGCAGCCGTCGTCGTTCGACACCAGCGAGGAGGAAAAGGTGGGCAGCTAGCATTAGCTGCTGCTAACAGCTGAAGCACGCCGTTTGCTCGTCTTTCTCCCTCCGGCTTCATCAAACACAGACCGGTTTCCGTTTCAGCCTCCAGACCTAAATTATATTTATTCTCTAATGGAAAGTCAACAATATCTGAACGTAAAGAATCTAGTCCAGAAGCGTTCCCCTGTTGGGTCGCGGGCGCAGAGAAGAACGCGGCGCTTTCAGAGGAGAAAAGAACCACAAGTGTGTTCAGAAAGAAGGCCGTCAGCGTACTCACCCACCACAATCCCATAGGAAAAGATGAGGAATGGGACATTTGGAGCGAAGGCACTGAGCATCAGGCCTCCTGCCACCATCACGCCACTGAAAACGGTCACAGGACGAGCCCCGAAGTTTTCCACACAGGCGCTGCAGACGGGACCTGCAGACAGGACAGGAGGACAGGAGACGGCAGGACTGAGTCCAGCTGGAGTCTGTGCTCCCCGCTAGACGCGGAGGGATTCATCTCATCTCTGCAGGCAAGGCCAGAAGCCCTCAGTCCTCTTCCTCTCCAGGGTTCTCTTTCGTTCCTGCCTGTTGCTTTTCCACGTTTTTATCTACCTGTTGAACAGGCGCACGGCCTCGGAACAGGCACAATCTCGGAGATCCGGTTTCTGCTTCAAAGGCCGACTACCAGAGGATCATGTTGTATAATCACAGTGGAAGGAAGAACATCAGGTGTATTATGGGCTGTCTCCATTGTCAGCAGGCTCAGGCCTGATATGAGCAGCCTGGTTTTCAGCAGCACCAGCCTCGCCTGGCCTCAGGGAAAAGCAGCTTTTTAATGCTCACTGTGTGCGATACTCACTGGCTATCAGTCCCACTCCTGCTACCAGCGAGCCCACCCAGGCCGTCATGCCCTTGCCCTGCTGGAAGGCTTGCAGCCACTCGGGGTAGAGGACGCCCACCGACTGGGGCGATCCGTAGGCCAGGAGCTGAGCCATGAAGGAGGCTGCAACGATGGCCCAGCCCCAGCCTCCGTCCAGGACCTTCTGAGACGGCTGCATGCTTCCGGGGTCGCGGCTCGGAGCTTCCTGGAGGCAGAGGCAGCAAAAAAGTTGGGGTTTTGGTACCAAACCTTTGTGATGAAAGAGACACCCGAGAAGAAGCCAGTGGAAACGGACAGGAAGCCTGGATGAAGACAGCCGGCTGGGCCGTGGACTCCTCAGCACCGACTGATGGCAGCTGACACCAAACTGTACCTTTTGTTAATGTCCAACCACTCCTTGGAGGAGGAGGAGGAGGAGGAGGAGGAGGAACTGCTGCTAGCAGTCATCAACCCCCACATCTCTCCTCCAGACTTCAGCTCCATCCTCCAAACAATGGAGGACAATAGGAGACAAGTTTTCATGTCTCCTATTCATAATTCAGAGATGAGCTACTTGTCCATCCCTGCAGCGCAGCTGAGCTCAGCTTTGGTCAGCGCTGCCCCTCAAGTTCCTCCCAATAAAAACGCCGACACACAAACGCGGATATCTTTAGAAAAACTAACGTTCAGGCTCCTTTTTCCTGGTTCCTGCAGGCAGATCCTTTCATCTAGTGAACTAAAGACAAAGAGATCTCACCTCAGCACCTAGCAGGCAGATCCACGGGAGCAACTTCCACGCAGGACCGTCCCTCTCTTCAGATTCATTCTCAGCCAAAGGCGACAAAAGCGCAGGCCGGGCTCGGTGGCGTGGGGCCAGAAGCAGAGCCGCAGCCCGAACCAGCACTGCGCCTGGCTTCACGCCGCTTTGTGGCCGACAGGAAAACCGGTTCAAAGCTGTTCTTGCTGGTCCAGCAGCGGCGGCGGCGGCGCTTCCTCCTGCGCGCCTCCAGCGCACAGACAGCAGCGCGCACAGCGATGAGGACTGCGCCTTTCTGCCCAGCTCAGCGAGGGTTTCAAAATAAACAAAACAACAACACGCAGAGACGCGCGCGCGCGCGCTGAAACGCACACACGCACACAAAAAAGTTCCTTCCAGAAAAACAGAGCCGCTCCGCGCAGGTGGAGCTGGAAAGCTGAGCTCGGCCCAGGAGCAGAACCACCCAGATCAGTCCAGTATGAACCGGCTGACAACCACAGGACGCACACGCGCCAGCAGAGCCGCTCCGCTCCACATGGACGCGCCGAGGACGAGTCCCATCTCGCCCAGGCTGGACGCCAGAGAAAGCCTGCGCGGTTCCTGACGTGCACGACTGAGAAGCTACATCACGGGTGATGCTGTCTGGCTGAAGGTAGGGAGTGGAGCTGGGAAGCCCCGCAGAAACACGCACCTGCAGGCAGGAGAGATGGTCGATCACAGCATGGATGGCGGCTGGAAACGGGTCACGTGGTCAGTAAGATCAGAGTCTGTGATGGCACCAAGTTCTCATGAGCTTGATGAGCTCCTCCCAGCGTCTCTGAGCCTGCTGACGTTGACTAATGAGGCCACCCTGGAGTCCAGCAGGGATCAAAGCGGCTTTGGTGTCACTTCCCACCCTTCATCACACAGCAGAGTCTTCAGGGGTAGCATGTGAGCAGAACAGAGGGAGATGAAAGGCTCAGGAGACGGGCGGATGGGCGAGGAATGAAGAGGAGAGACAGGGGGCAACCTGAGCTCCTTCAGGAATGGGGGTCTGCTGGTGGGAACCAGCGTTCAGGCCTGTTAATCCCAGAAATACCTCCAGAGCTGGTTCCTGAGGACGTGAAGGTACGATCACGCACGTGCACCAGCACGGGCACCAAGCTGCTGCGGTTCAGCTCAGGTTCCTGCTTGGATTAGTTCAGGTTGCTGGGTTCCAGAGGACTCAGCATGATGGTAGGAAAACAGCAGCGCCTCCTGATGGAGACGTTACCCTTCAGCCTGTGTGTGTGTGTGTGTGTGTGCACGTGTGTGAGAGCTAAGGCTACGTGGAGGAGCCAGAACCAGTTTAAACCGGACTAGAAGAGCACGTGGGCATGGATCTTTGACTTGTAGGTTCTGGAGCTCCCTGCAGGGGCCGAACCTCCGGCGTCCTGAGCAGCTGCTCGTCTCAAGGCCGCCGACCTCGTGACCTTTCCTCCCACGTTCTTCCCAGTTTCTCACCAACGATGGCTGATGGATCGACCAGGAAGCTGACGGCCGCTGCAGCTTCTCCAGTTATCCTGGTTCAGACGTCTCACTCTCTCACTCACACACACACACACACACACACAGGTGCTGCTGTCTGAAGAGCTTTAATCATACATAGAAACTGAACCCAACAGTACCATCCATTTAGGTTTGCTTTTGTTGCAGCAGGTATATTTAGTGTGAAGAGCGCGTTCCTTGTTCTGATGAGAAGATCCACGAGGATGATAGAAGCTGGAGAAACACCAGAGAAGAGCAGAGACTGAGGACATGAGCGGGGTGGAACAGCTCAGACTACGGTTCAAACAGCCTCCGTGGTGACGTGCTTTGCGGGCGGCCTCCTTCGTCCCGTCTGCCGTGATGGAGGGTCTCCCTGAAGCAGCTGTCCCGGGCGTGAACATCCAGCGCATCCGTCTCTGAGCCGTGGCTCCCCGCCCACTCATCATCCGCCTGCTGATCCAAACCAAGAGTACTGTCGGTGCTGATTGTGCTACCGTCGAAGCGCCACAACAATTTCAACCCGCTAAAGTCCCAAGCAAAGAAAAAAGGAGCATGTACAAGACAAAAGGTGGAAGAGGGGACGGCCCATCCCAGAGCCTGGTTTTCCATCCGTCTCTTCCTTCCTGGAGCACCAAGGTCACGTGGGTGTGGCAGGGCGGAGGAGCGCCCACCGCCCTGCTTCCCCGTCACCTCCTCCCAAGCTGTTTCTTTGTGGAGTTGTTCAAACGAAGAAACCCGTCTTCCAGAGCTGGTCAAGACGGAAGCTGCTGCGGCGTCGGAGCGTTCTGTGAGCCAAACCTGCGCGTGAAGACAAACTGTGTGTGCCATTAAGGCTGGGAGGGCGGCAGCGCCGCGGCGTGCTGCGACATCGCTGCCGGAGACGACACAGACTGGACCATCGGCTGAGCTGGCGGGGCGAGGGGGGGCGGAGCCTGCTGGGCGCCCGCGTGTGTGTTGGGGGAAGGTGGGGGTGTTGGACGTTTGAACTTGTCGGGACTGGCGCTCCTCCTCGGAGAGGGCCTCTGTTGGAGAGAAGACAGTCTTTACACACACACACACACACACACACACACACACACTCCATGGTGTTGCCCTGCTAGCAGAGGTTCAGTGAAGGCATCATCAGCGTTTCGCTCTGGAGCCATCTTGCTCGGAGGACGTGTGGGACACAAGTGTAAGCGTTCCGGGTGGGCGTGGCCCATCCAACTTACTGCTACGGCGTGCGAGGAGCTCCCGTGGACGTGCAGGGCGGGGGAGTTGTAGTGGGAGATGGCAGCTCTGGACAGGGTTGCCGGAGGGGTGAAGCCCACCGTGTGGCTGCCGTAGGACAGACCTGCATCACAAACACAGCAGCGGTCACAGGTGGAGGCCCAGAGTGACGGAGCACGCCACACCACCATCACAGGTGTGACACGAGCTGCTTCACACTGGGGACGGCTCAGGTTAGTAACGCCAGAGCGGGCGGCCGCCCTGTTGACACACACGTTCACTGTTTACACCAGCTGAACTTTGTTAGCAGCGCTGCTAAAGGCTAACAGAGGTTAGCCTTTAGCAGACCAGAACGGCTCCGGGAAAGCTGGAGTCTGAGCGCAGCCGTGACTCATCACTTCCTGGACCTTTACTTCCTGTGAAGAGGCTGGACGGAGCAGCCTCTGGAAGGGTACCTACCGGGGGAAATGGGCCGGCTGGAGCTGGGTGAGGGGGTGTAGGGGATGGGGCTGGACACGGTCCTCGCCCTCAGACCCTGCGCCGACATCTCGTTGAAGTATCTGCGAGGATCAAACAGCTGCTGTGAGCGTGGTTGCATTAGTGACCGCAGCTGACCGGAGGTCCTGGTCCAAGCAGAAGCCACCAACCAGGTTCCTCACCGCAGGAACCTGAGCAGCGTGGTCCTCAAACAAGCTGCTGATGTTTCTGTTCTGACTGCGAGCGTGAGCGTGGTGTCAGCAGCTGCCTGCTGATGATCTACCTTTCGTCATCCATCTCCAGGCTGGATTCGCTTTCAGACAGCTGCCTGCACAAGGCCTCCCTGCGCTCCATCTCCCTCTGGAGCTTCCTCTGCAGCCGGATGTTCTCCTCCCTCATGTGTCGCTCCTCCTCGATGTACTGTGCACGTTTCTCCGTGTCTGTCAGCGTGAACAGAGATCAGCGGTGTTAACGGCGCCCTCTAGTGGTGAAAAAGCGCAGCGACCACCGACCTGCTGCTAGAGGCTTTTAATAAAAAAGAGGATAAATAAAATACGAGATCCCAGGCAAACATCAGAAATGGTGGTTAGAGAGCAGCCTGGGGATTGTGACCTACAGCAGGACTGATCCCAGCAGAGGAAGGGACCAAACAGCCTCCTGAGGGTCCGCGCTGCCCTCCATTAGCAGGAAAAGCACGTCCGAAACTCTCGTTTTTATTCAATTTCCTGACAGGCGCCAATCTTCTGGTCGTGTTTGTGGATTAGATGAAAGGCTGGAGCAGCCTCTGGCCTGAAGGCAGCTCCATGATGGAAGAGTGGTGGAAGATGGATGGATTAGAACTGAACCCCCAGGCTTCGCTCGCGTCACACACCTGCAGACGTGCTTCTAGCTTGGTGAGAAGCAGCCAGAAGCTTCTGCAGCTCCAGTCCTGGAGCAGAGGCCACTTACGCTGCAGCTCGGTGGTGCGCAGGCTCTTCTTCAGCCTCTCCACCTCGTTCTTCAGGAATCGGATGTGTCGCATCATGTTCTCTGGTGAGTCGATCTCCATGGAGACGTCTCTGGGGGAGGGAGGAGCTGATACGGGCTGGTCCAACTTCTCCTGGAGGATTCTGCTTCCAAGAACAAATCAGAACATAAACAGAGGTCAAATTCCAAATGGTTGCTGGGCAGCAGCTCCCTGAAGCAGGAGTTCAGAAAGGGTGCTAATAAAGAGGCAGAAGATCATTTTATGATGCTTCCAAAGGTCCTCACAGGAGAACCAAGGAGCTGATTTAAAGCTGAAAGTGTGGGATGAGGCAGAAGAGTCGGGCTGAGGAACACACGAGGGTCACACCTCTTCTCTGCCTCCAGCTTGTCCATCCGCTTCCACAGCCTGTTGACCAGGGCTTCTTGTTCCTGCTCCAACGTGTTCTCCAGGTCTATCTTCTCCCGTCGCAGCTGGAGAAGAAAGCAGATGTTCAGAGAGGACAGCAACTCTGCCTGGAACCCGAGTCTGCCTGGACAGCTGCACCAGGGTGGAGGCTGTCCAGGTCAGGGTTGCTCCTCTGGACCCTGGGCGGGGCTCCCTCAGTCTACCTGCTCCAGGGTCAGCTGCTTGGTGATGGTTTCGTTCTCCATCTTCTTGATCTTCTTCATCAGCTTGTTCACCTGGAACTCCTGCTCCTGCTCCAAGTGCTGCTCCAGCTCCGCCTTCTCGTGCTGCAGCTGGGTGGAGAAGGTGGAGGAGATCAGACAAGAGAGCAACGGCTGAGTCACCCCAGCAGCTCCCTGGCTGGAGGAGTAAAACCGTCACCGGGGAGCCCCGCCCAGCAACAGCGCTGACCTCCGTCCCCCGGCTCACAGCAGAAACAGCTGATGGCACACAAGCGCTCCTTTCTTTAGAAAGGGTCCTGATAAGGTGACCTCCACCCTCGGTGGAGGTTAGACAGAGTGGATCAGCCTGTTCCGGACCTCAGACAGAAGGAGAACCGCCTCCAGGCTCCACCCCCAACCAGGATATCTGCGCGACTCTGGCTGCTGCTCAGACGACTGTGTGTGTGTGTGTGTGTGTGTGTGTGTGTGTGTGTGTGTGTGTGCAGTCTTCAGGATAACAAACAAACGGCACAAACAGGAAGTTGGAGTCTGAGGTTTGCTCACCGACTCCCTCACTGCTCGCTCAAATATCACACACGCTCACGTGCACACAGCCTAAAATCATCCAGGACGCAGCAGCTCCAGAAGCTCCAGAGGCTCCAGAAGCTCCAGAGGCTCCTGAAGCTCCAGAGGCTCCTGAAGCTCCAGAGGCTCCTGAAGCTCCAGAAGCTCCAGGTCCAAAGGCTGCAGCTCTCAGACCCAAACCCAGCACCGGGCCCATCCCATCACTTACCTGCATGAGTTTCCGTGACAGCTCGTTAGTGAGAAATTCCTCCTCCTTCTCATAGTTGACGGCCAAAGTCTCCTTCTCCTTCTGCAGGGCCTGGATCTTCTTAAACAAGGTGTTGCTGATGAACTCTTCCTCCTGTTCTGCTCTTGCTTGCTGCGGACAATGAGAGGACAGAAGCAGAGTGAAATCAGCTGTGGGCCACATTTATCCTGATGAAACTGCTGCAGTCACGTCTGGCTGCCAAGGACGAAGCAGAACTTCCCCTCAATGAAAGAAGCGAGGAAGAGGAGGAAGAGGAGGCGCCGTCACGCTGCCACCATCAGCCTGATTACACATCTGTTCCTGCTTCAACCTCTCCACTATCCTCCACCCCCCGGAGCTCAGCTCAGACGGAAACTCGGCTTGCCACACTTTCGCAACCTCGGGGAATTTATGAGTCGGTCACAACAGCGGGGGAACCGAAGGGTGAGCTGACTCCCACTGCGGGGGGAGGACACCGGACGCGCAGGATGACTGGCCACATGAGCCTGACGTTAAGCTACTTTGCTATGTTTGGCCTACATACTCCCTACCTAGCCCACGGATCACTTTCACTGTTTTATAAACCTGGATCTCATCAACGGCGCATGACTACGCTATGACCCATCCCTCTCTGCCACCACCCCAGCTGGGCTATGTCCTTATCGGACTCGTCAGCCATAAAGTAACCAGTCCGGTCACTTACACAGTGAGAAGAGCGCCTTTTAAGCACACATTTAAGTTGGCGTTAGCTCCTGTGCTAACTGCTCTGCGCAGTGGCAGCAGCATATTGCAAAACAAAGCGAACCGCTCCGTAACCGCCTAGCAGCATTAGCTCGGTGGCTAAATGAGCAACGCAGCCAGAAAGCTAATGTTGTCAGAGCTAACGTTAGCAGAACACATGAATATTGCAATCTGACGAGGATAACACTTTTATATAACGCATTATAAAGGGTTAAGATGGCAGTAGAGCTCTAAGCAAACTACACCAAATACAGCTAACTGGTTGACAAGCATATATACAAGAGGCGTGGGAATAGCATATGGCTACTATGTAAGCTAGCTAAATGTACTCACAATGGTGACGCTAGCTTTGCGGAGGTCCCGATTCTCCTCCTGCAGGGCTTTGCACTTGAGTTTGAACGTTTCGAGCTCAATTTTAAGAACTTTATTCTCTTGCTGCAACGAAGCCAGTCGGTTCGTTAGCTCCTCCAGGCGAAACTGCGAAATCACTATGCTCGGTTTTCCCGTATTTGAAGCGGAGGACGACATCGGGGTGGCCGAGCTGCTCCCCCCTCCGTCAGTGTCACTCTCGCTTGCGCTGTCCGCCATATCTGTGCGACGGTGGAGCGAGTGACGGCGGTTCCAGCGTTTGAGAGGCGCAGACGGCGGAACAGCGAAGCGTGTGACCTTCACACGCTTCGGCGCAGCGCCCTCACACGGGCAGCTCCGGTACTGCACACATGCTTTGACGTATCGCTGCTCATGTTCCTGCAGGTTGTTCTCCTCTTTTCATACTTTACAGTCCCACGCAAAACAACTCAGAAGGTGCAATCCTGCAAGTGCACAGTTTGAGCTCTGTACGTTCGACAAGTGTTGTTTAATTGTCGTCACAAATATTTGTACATTTACTTTTCAAAAGTGTGATAGATGGTGTGCAGAAGCACAGTAATATTACCAGTTTCTGTTAGTTATCAGCTAATTTTCCAAACGCTACCATGCAATATTACTGTACTCGCTGTAAATCCCTCTCATTTGCCTTTAAAGCTGTCGGTATGTGTGCAGTTGTGATCCTGTGATGCTCAAATGGAGGCAGAGTGGGTGTGTGATAATTACTCAAAGAACAGAAACGGTGATATTGCAAAATCAAAGCATTTTTTTTATTTTTGTGATCATTTTTAAGATGTCTGAAACATTTGTGGTGGCATCATTGCTGCTATAGTTTCTAAAAGACCTTGAATAACCAAAGTGCTAGAATAGTTACAGTTCAATGGCTTCACTCTTGTTAGTAAGAATTATACATCAGAAAATCTGCTGTGGCGAAAACACAGATCAAACAAAAGGGACAGTTAAGTCGTATCAAAGGATCATTTATCTCCTGACTGATACAGCACTATGGAAGGCTGTGACGTAGCACCCTGCCTGACCTCCAGCAGCCCCCCAGTCCCACCGCAGACGTGGGCCTGCTGAGCCGCCACGCCAGCACAGCTACGGTGACCTGATCCAAAACCAAGAAAAAGGTCTTTTCTAACTTTATGCAAACTGAAAGGTTGCTGATGAGCTACTGAAAACCTTCTGCTGGAGCTGCTGCGTTTGCTGACGCTCAGCCTCCAAAGATCCCGCCGTTTCAGAGGTAAACGCCGTTATTAGCGCCTCAATCATCATCTGCTGATCCAGGGTTTGTTATACACAACGCTAATCAAGACTACAATCAAATCATGTCTTTATGTGTCTTAATGTAGGATTTAAATGAACAAATTAACTTAGAAAAGTCAAACTAAAATGCCCCGTTTCCTTAACTAGCAGAGCAGCTGTTAGAAACCAAACAGTCAACAGACTCCTCCATCTTTACACTCCAGAGCCGTTACATTCAGGTCAGCTGGTTCTGCTCTGTCTCTCACACACACACACACACACACACACACACACACACACACACACACACACACACACACACACACACCGACAGCCGTCCTCGTCCAAGCGTCAGAAGCCTACGAGCGCTTTTGTTTGCGGTGGAAGGTAGAAAAGCGGAGCTGAGGTGTGGAGGATAAAGAGTCCTGATCCCAACAGCGTTTAAAAAATCCTCATTAAAGAAAACCAACAGCATGCATGGAAAACTCGGAAAGGCTGCTTTCTGGAGGATTAGGTCTTTTCCCACTTTGGGTATCAGTGAAATTTCATTTAACAAAGTTTCCTTATTTAAAATCCAACAAGCTCTTTTTTTTCCATGTACAAACATACCTGCTTTAATCATTAATTACACAAACTGTGAAATTACACTCGATTCTTAAAAAGTGGACTTGTTTCAAAAATCTGTCTGAAATCAGGTGAAAAATGACGTTCCTCAGTCCGATTTGACCAGCTCGCCCCTTTTCCAGCATGGATCTGTACAGAAACGGGTTGTTAAAGTCTGAAAAAGGAAGAAAAACGTCCCAAAGTTTCCGTCCTGACGGGAGCGGCTCCTCGGAAAGAAACACAACTGAAATAAGGCGTGTTAGAGCTGGGCCAGACCCGGGTCAGACGCCCTGGGTCAGACGCCCTGGGGCAGACGCCCTGGGGCAGACGCCCTGGGGCAGACGCCCTGGGTTTGTCCCGGTTCTGTGGAGCCGTCTTCCCTCCCGTTAAGTCTCTTTTGAACAGATGGAAAACTTCGGGGCTGACCGGCGCCACGTTTCATTGTTGGGCGCAAACGAGCAGTAGAAAGGTTTTCCAGGGCTGAAGCAGTCAGCCAAAGCTGCTGCCCTTCTGACCGCCTGGTGGTCACCTTCTCATCAACCTCCTCTTCCTCCTCTTCCTCCAGAAGCCTGAAAGACAGAAGACGCAACATTTCACCATCTATACGCTGAGATCACAGCTGACTCCAGGTGCACGTGCACGGCTCGTGCACGCTGCAGTGGCTGTTTTTGCTGGCTGACAGGCTGAGCGAACCGACTTGTGTGCAAAGGCAGCAGAAAGGTGAACGGCAGCGGGGATTAACGGTCCGGACGGATGGATAACGTGCACAACAGCACCATTGTGCCTCAGGGATTTGGTGGACAAAAGCGGGAATAACGCTGAGGTGTGAGTCGCACGGGCACCACTGGGTCAGGCAGACTGGGGAGACTGGGAACAGGTGGTCCAGCACCAGTCTGACCGCTCTGGGAGCAGAAAGCAGCCAGCAAAGCGTCCCGAATGGACCAGGAACAGAACTCAGAACCTTGTGGCCATGTACAGGATCTAGTTTAGTCTGCTGCTTTTAGGAAGAGGGGTGGAGGATCAACGTTCATGTACCTGATGGGCCACAAACGTGTCTATGAGTGGACTTTTCTATCCCCCGACCTCCTCTCCTCCTTACGTCTGCTATTCCTGGACGCTTCTCCTCGCTGAAACAGACACACACAGACACGTGAAAAGTGGAGCTCAACGTGCAACCCTGAAAGGAGCCAAATAAAGCTGGAGGAAGATCCCAAAGGAGCCAGAAACCCTGGAACCAGAAATGTTAGCTGTGCTAGCTACAGACACACCCAGTCCATCCTGGAGGAGGAGAAGACCGTTCTCGTGGACCCAAATAGAGACCAAAGACAGCTTAGGCCGACTGGCGACTGAACCAGTTCACGTTCCAAAAGAGCAGAGGCAGCAGCTCTTTTATTTTGAAAGGACAAAGGAAAGCAAAGCACGTCAAAACACGCCAAACATGCACAGCGTGGAGACGCAGGGCTGATGTCTCAGCCAGCCAGGTTAGTCAGGAGGAAGCAGACCACCAGCTGACGTAAAGCTGCACTGAGAACTTCTGGGTCTTCATCATCAGCGCTGGTGTCACATGGTTAACCAGAGGTTCCTCTGGAGATCTTTCAGCTGAACCCAGATCCTCTAACAGCACCTCGTCAGCCTGGGGCCGACCCAGACTGATCCCAGTGCAGCTTTAGGTCACCAGCACAGTCAGAAGGTCTCATGGTGCCGACCTCGGACCCGTCTCCCGGCAGAGTGGGACTGAGGCGGAAGCCTGCGTCGCCTGCGTGGGCCTCAGGTGTGGGAGTCGGTACCCGACGGATCACCTTCCTGATCACCTGACCGAGGCAGACGTTTCAAAAGGGAGGGAAAAGCACATGACTGATGAGCAACCAGCTGAGTCGGTGGGAGGATGTTTGAGAGGAAGACGCAGGAGCAGACGTTACTTTTCTACTGATGAGGTTACCATCATGGTCCAGATAATGTTCCTCAGTCATTGACTCGCCTGGGATGTTCTTTGCATCTTCTCCCTGCAAGTGTCCGTCGTCAGTATATGGAGAAGAATAAATTCCTCACACACACACACACACACACACACTCAGGATATAGGAAAAGCTGAAATAGGACAGTTTTCACACACAAACATCTAGATCATGTGATTCCACGGAAGGTGACAGGTGGGGACAGGAGAGGAGAGGCACCAGCAGCACTGCACACCAGAACCAGAACCAGAGCCAGAGCCAGAGCCAGAGCCAGAGCCAGAGCCAGCCCAGCTTCTGCTCCAGCTCTTTATGGTACCTTCAGAATGAGGCGCCGGCGGAAGATTCTTGTGGTTACAGTCTGTTCTTCTTCTGAGCCGGAGTCTAGACTAACCCGCTGCTGCTAGGGGACAAAGGTGATGCAGAGACATGGACACTCAGGTAAAGCCTTAGCTGCTGGTTAACGTCCTTTAACCACAAACCACAACTGTAGGTTGATGAATTCTGGTGTCCCAGACGGCGTTTTTACGACTGGAGGAGCTGAGCTGAGGACAATGGGTGGCGTTAGAGTGTGACAGGAAACCAGTTACCTGAACTCTCTTCTCCGAGACCAGCGCGCCCTTCTCCTTCCTGTCGTTGGACAGGTCTGAGGAGCTGTCCTGAGGCGAGTGCTTGGAGCTGTTGTTGTGTGGAGACCTCCCAGATTCTCCTCTGGATGAGGACGTGATGGAGTCGCTGGAGTTTTCTTGGCTGTTTGGGTGAAAGCAAAGCCTGAGGAGCACTGCAGGGGTGGACGGCTCATCAGAACATTTTCTTCCGAGGGCACCAGAAGGTTTACCTTTCCCGCCTGTGCAGCAGGTCTGAGCTGAGGCTGCGGCCTGGTGTCGGCGGCTCCACGTTAACGCTGGAAGAGTCGCTGTGCCAACCTACAGGCGACAACATTTCCTTTTCTGTCTGCTCAAGCCTGACTTTGCTCGCCCCTCTGAGCTCCTCCTTCTCCTCTCTGCCTCCTCCTTTCTCCACCACCTCCAACAGGAATCCTCCTGGGAGTTCTTTGTCTCCCTCCTCCTCTTCCTCATTGGATCCCGCCTCACGGCGATGATCCACCCAGGCCTGGGCCTCCGCCTGGAAGTGGCTCTGAGAGCCAGCGAACCCTTCTTTGTCCTTCAGCTGCAGCTTTTCGTCTGCTGCGTCCATTTTCCCGCTCTGGTGGACGTCTTCCTCACTGTCCCCTTCAAATCTTTCACCCTCGGCTGTTTGGTGAACCAACCCTGGGACGGTCTGAGGTTCTACCTCGGTACCTTTGAAACCCCTCCCCTGTTCTGAGCTCTCCTGGACATGTCTTAGCTCCACTGTTAGCATCTCTTTCTCCAAAGTTTCCTGTCCTTGTTGAAGCCGATCAGCTGCTTCTGCCCCCTTACACCTACCTTTCATTATCAGCTCACATTTTCTATCCACATGTTTAACCAAGCCAGGCTTTAACCACTGTTCCACATTTCCCTCCAGCTCCGTAGCAACCATCCCAGACTCCTCCATTTCCACCTTCACATCCTTTTTACTTTCTACTGAACCTACAACTTCCTGCCTCCCATCCAGGACACACGCTTGTCCTCGTGGTCTCTCGGGGGATGAAGGGGTGATCGATGAGAGTGAAGGGGAGGATGTAGATGGTACCACGTCGGTGTCGAACTCGCACGCCGCGAGGAGGGGCTGATCAAACCTGTCCTCCTCCTCACTCAGCAGCAGCCGGTCGTTCAGAGCGATGTGGGGCTTCCTGACCTTGGAAGGGACTGGATCAGGGAGTCTAACAGACAGGACCAGCTGGCGGGGTCTGGGGGGGCTCCTAGGGGGGCTGTCCTGCTCTCTGCTACTGGGCTGGGTCTCTGGGCTCCAGGGTGGGGGCCGGGGGCCGCTCAGCAAAGGGCTGTCTGTCTTCACATACAGGCAGTCTTGGGCTAGGCTGGGAGTGACGGGGAGGTCTGGCTCCAGGAAGGGGGTGTCAGAGCGCAGCGCTGCGGGGGAGCGCAGCTCCGCTAGAATGTTCTGATAATCTGTTGGTGACACGATGACAAAGGTAGAGGCGTACACACACCACAGCGTGCCACAAAAGAACCAAACACACAAACACGCCGAAAACAAAGACTATGGCAGCTAGACAGGGTGTAGAGCGTGTAGTCAGACAGCCATGGAGCAGGGCCTGCCAGCCAGACGCTCAGCTGATTAAGGTGGAGCCCTCTTGCTCTAGTAGCAGTGGAGACCAGCAGCAGAAACGAGGAAAGGAAGCCACAGAAACACCAAGTACACACAGAGCAGGGCCTCGGCGAGGTCGAACCCTCACAGACAATCATTAACGCTGCTGCCAACAATCAGCTGGCAGCTCTGCAGAGACATTCTTACTTTAGATAGATTAGCGACGCCAAGACACTTAAACTACTAACGTTCATCTTATTTGACGTCTGGTTACATGCTCACATGTAGAAGCTGGAAGAGGAGAGATGTGAGAGAAGAAGAGGAGGAGCAGAGCAGCTAAATGAGTATTTCCATGGTGGAGGGGTCGGTGTGTTTGTGAGCAGGTGCAGGGATGGAAGGAGCACAGGTGCACTGGCAAAGCGGACAAGGAGACAAGGAGGGAGGAGGAGGGGAGGAAGGACTGGGGCTGGGACAACAGGAGCCGGAGGGAGAGGTGGGAGGGAGGACGGAGACAGGACAGGAGCCAAACACCTCCGCAGCTGCTGCAGCTGAGACGCATACGCCGGGGGGCTCAACACAAAAGGGTACAAGAGGGAGACGCTGAGGTGTATCCTCACTTCTAAAGCTGGTGGCACTGGGACATAAAGCTTGTGAGGGAACTGCAGACAAAGTCAGGGAACCGTTTGGTGTGGGTGAAGAGTCTGGAGTCAGCGTGCTCAACGCGGGAGAAGCTGGCGGAGAGGTGAGCGGAGGAGAGGAACCAGCAGATGTGCAAGCTAAAGGGGAGGTGATGAGAGGAATCAGGGAGGGTGGATGTGGGGAGAAAGAGAGGGCGGGAAGGTGACCCGGGCCGGGGGGGAACCCAGGCTGCCACGCTTCAAAGGGTGCTGGCGGCGCCAAGTCTTTCAGCAAAATGGAGGATTCATAACTGGGAGAGCGGCGTGAGGAAGAGAAGCAGGCAAGCGCTGCAGTGGCTGAGAGCGGAGTGGGAGGGGGCGTGGGCGTCAGGGACGGGGAGGCGGGAGCGCGTGTCTGCAGGAAGAAGGCCCCCGTGGAGCTTCCAGGAGTTAGAGGAATAATTATGCAAACTGAGGGAAAAGAATGAGGGAGGATTGTGGAGAAAAGAAGCAAACACTGAAATGAGAAGAGTGATTTTGCATCATGGTGATGATGAATAGATGACAGGATGGCTGCGATGGATGTGTGACACGTCAACACACGGCTCCTGGTGCTCTCAGAGCTGTCGGCAGCGGTTGGGTGTGAACAGGAGCAACAGGAGGAGGGAGAGGAGGAGGATTCACTCATCTATCCAAGGAAGGCTCAGAGAAGCAGAAGGAGAACTAGAGGGACTAGATGCACACTCTGCAAGATCACTTTAGAGCTCCACTCAAACAGCTAAAAGCAGCTAAAACAGTATGTTTGATGCAACATGCGTTAAAACTGCGACATGCTGGATCCACGACTGCAGATTTAAAGTCCGAAGGTCATCGTTCCAATCAGTGGAAATGGCTACGTGAGAGGTGTTAAAGCTGACGACATCACTGCTTCTACTCTGAAGCAAACAGATAAAATGAACGATTGAAGGCATCACTACTTCAGACTGATGTTAGGAATCTAATCTAAGCACAGACAGTCAAAGCTAGCACACAGCCGTGAGAGCTCAGCAAGGCAGAGAAGGAACTTTACCATCCGCCTGATCCCGGAAAACAGAACCGTCATCGGCAAAACACCTTGTGCCGGAAACGTTACCATAGTCAAATATTGGGCCCTCCAGTAAAGCGACTATGTCCATCCGGTTGACTTTGGTCAACACTGTGGCTAAGGCATCCGCTGTGGGAAAGGCCAAAAGGAAAGAGCAACAATGAGAAGTGAACAAGTTGGTTCACGAGGAGGCAGCTGAGAAGCACAGCAGAGCGTTTGGGGTGTGAAAAGTCTCACTTGTGGCGCTTTTCCCTTCCCGGCTGACCCATTTCTTTAGTAGCATGAAGCTCTGAGCCGTCAGAGAGTTGGGATTCTCTAGTCTGATCTGGTTGATCTCATCCACTGTGAAGTTCATCTCCCGAGCCAGTTCTGTGGTGACACGCGGTTACCAGGTTAGTCCAGCAGCTTCAGCTTAACCGACCACCTTCTCCATGACACATTTCTGAACATTCCACTATTCACTGAAAACACGGGCTAAAAACAAACCTTCAGTTGGACTATCACTGCGTTTTATTGGTTTTCCATGATCTTTAGCTTATCCTAGTAGCCTGATAGTACGTGAGAGGAGTTCAGAAGAGCCTCTTTAATTACCTGTCCAACTGAGTCCCAGATGATCTGCAACAATAGCCATGCGTAAATCTGTGCGCTCACAAGGGCTTTGGGGACCTGGTGATGTAGACAACAGAAATCCATGAGCAACAACCTTCTCTGCTTCTGTATCAATGACAGTGAAAGAAAACAGATATTTGACCTTTTCTGGCCACCTTTTCATCAGAACTAGTTAATTAAAGGCAAGTGGAATCTGTTTCCAGGAGGAAGGTTAGAACATTGCTTTGGTTGAGGTCCAGTTATTAAGGTGACAAGAAAGGGTCCTTCACCACAGAGACATTATGGGGACCCTACAGACCAACTGGTGCCATGACTACAGTATTTATCCTCTAGATCCACTAAGTGTCTGGAGAATCATATAAGACATGACTCTTCACGGCAGACTCAGTTCTGCTAGATAAAATGTCAACATCTGAGAAAACTTGTGTGTTCTTGCAAACACTGGTTAGTCCACAAGTGACAGTGAAAATTCTACTAGTACAATTTAGACAAGGACTAGCTGGTCCACACATGTAGACAGAGAGCATGGAGTCACCGAGGGGCTGGTGTGCCTGTGGACCAGTCCCTGCTACTGGCATGCTGCACTGGACCACAGAGGCTCAGATGCATTCACACCTGATGGCTTGGACAGAGTGTTCCAAAACACGGGCTGTTTTTCTGCTCCCACACACGTGATCACCAAAACCCCCCTCAGCTTGCTTTCTTCCAGTGGGTGTTCGGTAAAGAGGAGCCAGGCGTGAGGAGAAAGGTGACCGACTGGCTGCTCCGGGTCTCTCACTGCTCGCTAGCTGTGCACGTGTGACCTTGCTTGTTGCCAAGTGCACGTAGATTTGAAGGGATTATTGGGAGAAACCAATTTCCAGGTGTGAATGCAGCTCAGCGTGTTGGTCGAGAGGACAGAATCTTGCAACGGGAACAAAACGGTACAGAATCCATCAATGACCAAAGAAACTTGGATGGCAACTACTGTTGTGACGAGAACACGGAAACACACCACAGCATTCCAGTCCATCCATTCAAACAATCACAACAATGTCATGCAACTACATGTGAACTTTAGAACTCTATAGATGTATTTTAAACATAGTGTGAAAGTTTTACAAACTAGGCTTGATCTCCGCGATGGGAGGCGCTCGAGACCCTGCGAGTCCCTGACTGCCCTCCTTCCCACCAGTCCTCCTACTCCTCCTGCTCCTCTCACTGCCGGAGGCCCTGTCCGTCGTCGCCACCTTTGCCCTTACGGACGCGGTCCCGGCCTCAGCCCTCGTACCTCTACCAGACCTGGATGAGCGGGAGGGCTGGGAAGGCTGGGAGGCGTCCGACAGAGAGGTGCTCCGGGAGGTGCTGTCTTCCTCCGACTGCTCTGTCTGTACTTTTTTCTCCTCGTCTGACAGGCGGTCCACCAACTTTTGCGTTTCCCCGTTAATGCCTTTAAAGTATTGGATGGTGCGCTTACAAAGGTCACTAGGGCTGTCTTGTTTGTCCTGTCTAGGCGCTCCCCCCAGGGTGACATGGCTAAGCTGAGCTCTGTCCTTTCCTGGTGGCCTTGAGGGCAGCAGCACGCTTGCTGGCAGTGAGCTACCCTGACCGGAAACCAGCCAGCTGCCTGTTGCCCCACATCCACTCTTTCTGACATCCTTGATAGGTATTCTGGAGCGGGGCTCTACTTTGGCTACGGCAGGCTCTCTCCTTTCCCTGACCTCGGCTCTTACTGCTTGCTTGGGTTTCGGTTTGCCTATCGCTGTTCCCTGCGTGTGAAACGGCCGCCCTGAGGCTTTTACCGGAAGCCTGGACTTTGGCTGCTTGGCTTCACCTTCTTTGACGGTTTCGCTTTTCGCATCCGGTATTACAGCTCTGTGCTTTACTTCTGACTTCTCCTCTGAACGACCACAGCACAACGTTTCTACCCTGCTAGCTTTCTGAAGAGTGGGCTGAGAGGACGACTGCAAATTAAACACCACGCTGCCACACTGAACGTAGTTGGCCTGAACGCTGGACGACTCCAGGTTATTGTTGTTGTTGCAGTTTTGGGCGGGATACTCTCTTCCTCCTAGCTTGAGCTCAGTGTGTCTGCTCGGCTGGCTCTCTGGACAATGACTCTCTATACTGATGTATTCAGGCACTAAGTGACCTTCTGACATGTCAGCTTTACAGCAGGACAGCTCCCCTGCGTCTTTTTTCACCGTTATCGAGGCAGCTATGCCCATCTTAATAGGAGTGCGTAGCTTGGGATCAACTTTAGAGGCTGTGATTGTGCACGAGGACGCAGTCTCGACTACAGCTTCGCCAGAGGGGGCGTCACTACCAGCCTGAGCAGCGTCAGCGCCAGACTCTGAAGGGCTGCATTTTGCTGCTGGTGCTGTTGGTGTAGTGCTGCTGTCTGCGGTGGTGTCTAATAGTTTCAGCATCCCATCTACAGCGAAACTTTCCCCTGTTTTGGACTGAGAGGACGTGACTCCCAGGCTCCTGCCCCCTTTACCCCTTTCCCCTGTTTTTGGGTCAGAGGAATGCTCACCAATCTGAAAAAACTGAAGCCTCTCTTCAACAAAGTCTCTCTTGCTCATGTCAATTGCACCACTGCGGGTCATCTCAAACATCTTTCCTTCGTGGAAAGGGAAGGGGTTAGGCTCGCTAGTCGGTGTGCTCTCATCAGTCGGCGTTCGAGCGGGAGTTGTGTCAGGTGTTGTAGCCTGTGATTTGTCCTCCACTGATAAACCAAAGGGCTTAGGGTCTTCCTCTTTAGTTTTGGACTCATAAACTCCCTCATTCTCGCCACCTTTGGCAGACCAGGGGTCAAAGTCCAGGCCTTTGGTGGCAACAGTTTTAAACGTTGAATTCAACTCCTTTTCAAGCTGGTAGCCAAAACAGTTTTCTCCAAAGCCCTGCCTGTCTGGATGCCTCCCTTCCACAGTGTAATCGTTTTCGTCTCCGCTGCTCTTCACTGAGGATGTGGTGTTTTTGGTCCTCCCATTATTCCCCCCTTCCTCACACTTCTCTTCCTCAATCACTGTAAGCTTTGACTGGCTAAAGGTGCGGTCGGACGTTTTTCCGTCGTTGGAGAGGCTAGGTGTCTTATGGTCCTCGCTCAGGCCATCGTCCTCGTCCTGAAGGTCATAGCCATCTAAAGAGTCTATTTCCGTTGCGTCTGTGTCATGGGAGAACTCAGCCGTGGTCGCAATAGAGCAGTCGGTGATGGACTGGTCATTGCCATTTTGATCAGAGTCGGCATCCTCCCCCTTTACAGCACCTTCCATCCCAGCGTCCTTATTCCCATTTCCCTCTGGTTTGTGTTTGGTGCGCTTTCCGCCCTCCTCTTTCATTTTAAAAGTGTACTTTTTGACTGGAATAGGATGGAAGACAGACTCGTCGTCAGAAGAATCGCTGTTATCGGCTCCAGGGGGAAGAGGGGACGGAGGTTGGACTCTGATGATGGGCTCAGCTAAGAGGTGCCTATCATGTTCCTCCTGGAGATTCACTTCCATCATCTCAGTCTCTGCCTCAGAAGAAGTGCGTGAGCCCCTTTTCTCAGGATGCGATTGTTCTGACTCTAACGGAGGCGGTGGCGGAAACTCTATGTAAGCCACTCTTTTCTCCTTTGTATCCACAGTTCTAATGACACTCTCAGAGAGCGCTGGCTTTGTTTTTTCCTTCAAGACGTCCTTACAGACACTGCTTCTTCCTTCCTCCTCCTCAGCCTCCTCTGGGATAGTGCACGGCATGCCAGGCATGGGGCCTATCACAGAGTCTGGTGTTCTTGAGGTCAGGCTCAGTTCTTCTGAACTCGGGGTCTCGGGGGTAACAGGACTTTTCCCGGAGCTGTCCATGAAAGTCACTTGCTCCAGAGTGTCATCTTCTGGACTTCCCTGAGGAGATGAAGACTGTTTTTGCTTTGCGGTATAAAATGTACCCCTTGACTCCTGCACCGTTCTACTCTCATGGCTCACGATCTTCTTGTACGTTCCCAGCTGGCCTGAGCCAGTCTCCTTCTCATACTGCTTCCCTACTTGGATGCTAACGTACACAGGTAAGGGTTTAATGTCTTGGAATCCCTCTGTGGCAACTGTGGGACTTCCTTGTTCCAGATACTCTACGCGCTCGCCATCAACACCGTTGCACACTATATGTGATGGGCTGTTATCTGCTGTCGATTTCGGTGTATCGCGGATGCTGGAGTTGTTGGAGTCAGAAACACGGTGTAATCGGGTTCTGGTTAACGTAGGTATATGAGACCCTGCGCTCTGAACTGGATCAACACACGCATCCAATTTTAAAGGGGCAGACTTTGGAGTTTCTGAGAAATCAGATGGCTTTCTTACAGGAATTTGCGATTCCGAGTTTTTTTTTAGACTGTCGCTGCTATTTGGACCTTCTCTGACCACATATTCCGTATAGATAATTTTCTTGGTGGTTTCTTGTCTTGGGGAGTTACTACTTGTGCTAGTTTTCATAGAGTTTAGAATTTCAGAAGGAGACAGTTTGGCAGAATGAGGCTTATAGGTCCCATACTGTGGGTTTTCAGAGGTTTTGAATAAACTTTTCTCTTCCTGATCTTTTGTGCTGGTCTGAAATTTGGAGGGCACGTTAAACGACTGGGTCTCAGAACATTTCCTCTGACCAATCGGACTGTCAGGTGCTTTTGGAATGTCTGAACCAGCAAACACCTGATAGACAGGCAGCTTGGTTTCCTGGAGTTTCCTGACTGGGGGATTTAAAGTTTGGCCACCCTGACTCGTCTTGGGTTCTTGTCTTTGAGCGTCTTGCTCAAACTTTAGCCTTACAGCACTCACTTTGGAAGTGGACATTTGTAACGGTTTAAGACCGTCTCCGGTGCATTCTTGACCATCGCCATGATTTTTCGAAATGCTGTCTGTGTACTGCAGTATTACTCGTCTTTCTGGACTGCTGGGTAAACTGGCACATTTCCTGTCCGTGGAGCTAAATCTGTCTCTGAGCCTTTCCCTGCTCCATTCTTCTCCACCGCCCCCATTCCGATATGCTGACCTCTCTGGGCTGCTGTGAGTGGAGCTGGGCCTTGATTTGGACTCTCTGAAGCCTGACCTGCGAGACTTCTTTTCTGGAGAAGACAGCTCGTCGTTTAGCTGCTCTGTTTTATCACGAAAAAACTGAGACACTTGGCTCAGCTTTTCCTCTGCTTCTTTGACAGTCCTGTCCACTCGGTCCTCGTATGCCAGCTGCTCTCTGACCTTCTGCCCTTCACCTGACACGTGCATCCAGGCCGACTGCTTTGGGCTACCCGGCTCTGAAGAATACTGCAGATGTGTGAGTTTGTCAAAGTTGTTGTCGACATTGGCCATTCTGCCAGATTTATCGAACACGTTCCTCGACGACCTGAACACGTACTCCGTCCTGGGTCCGAGCGTCCTGCTCTCGATGTGACTGCTTCTGTCTGGGGACTGAAAGCGAGACCTGTCTCTCAGGTAGTCTTCTGTGTCGGAATGGGACTGGTCAAGCTTCTCAGACAATAGCATCTTTTCTGCAAAATTATAAGATTCTCCGCGAAGTTCCGACGATTCGTCCTCGTTGTACTCAACAGACTGCTGACTGAGCATCTTTAGTCTTTTGTAAGAATCGTCCGACATGAGTTGAGCTGAACTCGGTCGACTGTCGTCCTCTTGTGACATCGGCGTGTTCACTCTAGGGGAGTCGAGGTACCCTGGGAGCGCTTCCTCAGGGTCTTCCTCCTCCAGTCGATTACTTGGGTAGTAATACATTTCTTTCTCTGCGTGATTTTTTGTCTCTCTGATGATGACCTCAGTTGGTTCTGCTTTGTTGCCTTTTTCAATGTGAACCTCAATTATTCTTTCAACCTTGGGCCTGGAATGAATGTCCTCAAAGGCTCTTTGGGACGTCTCCTCATTGGCAGATTTGTGTTCAAAGAGACCGACCAGTTCTCTGGAGGGGTCCTTGCCCGACTGAAACGCCTTCATTATGTCATGAACGGACATGGTTTCATCACACCTTTCTGATGTCATGTCTTTGCCAGGCGGGCTGTGATAGACCATCCTGGTGGTGGTGGTTATGTGAGTCTCTTCCTTTACCCTCATCCCGCTTCCCACCGAGTCTTCCTCGGGGCTGACCTTTACCGAGTAGCATTTACTCTGCTCAGGAGTCGGTGCAGCTTGACTCTGACAGCCTTTAGAATCTGCATCGATATATTTCGCAGATTGTGCATTCTCCGCTGCGGGTTTTTTGTTGTCGTCTGTGGGCTCGTAGCTCCTGATGACATGGACAACCTCAGTCCTTGTTTCAGTTATCACTGGGGGCACAGGGATGTCCTGGAAAAGGGCTTTGGGGCCCATACCTTCAGCGCTCTGTGGGGCAGAGGGTGTTCGTTCGCTCCTGGTCTCAAAGCCACTGTCAGAAAGCGGGCTTTTATCCTGCTCGTGTGAGATGTCGTCTGGGGATTCGAGTACAGCGTCTGCTCCAAACAGCACATCTGTCCCTTTACCGAGCTCTCTGTCTGAAACCGATGGCCTCATGTTTGACGGAGGCATTTTCAGCTTATGCTCCTGAACGGCAATGGTGGGTTTTAAGACGCGTTTCTGCCTCTCCTTGCCTTCTCCTTCTTTCTTGGCCTCATCTACTTTCTGCTTGGCTTCATGTGTTTTGGAGAACGAGCCGCTACCAACATCATTGACCAGGTAGTCGACCACTTTGGACAGGTTGAAGTCTCGCTCCGGTATGCTTTTGGATTTGGCCTGATGGACCACCGTCTCATATCTTGGTGGGTAGCTCCAGTTACTTGGAGGTTGTTCAACATGCATTTTAGAGAAGTGAATGTCATCCAGAGAATCTCTTGCCATGGAAGCCCTTCCATCCTTCCCAGCTTCTTTAGTCAGGATCTCGCTCACTTTCACCAAGTCTTGTTTTACCTTTTCAACAATCCTATACGGCTCCTCGTCTTCTACCTTAGCCTCTTTGGGAGAGTCGGCCTGAAATCCTTTATTAGCTGTGGAATTTGGGTCTGTCTGTAATATGGCTGACATCCGTATGAGGTCCTCTTTCATTTCAGCAACATCTTTCAGAATCTCCTGGCTAGAGGACAGAGGCGACGTGGTGCTCGATTTCAGACCAGCTGAAAAGAGCGGGGCTTTCATAGGAGAAAGGGTTCTAGCAAAGGAGGACTGAAGTTGGGCACTGACTTCTGGACCCACAGTCTTCCTGGGGGACAGAAGAGCAGCAGCTGACTTGGACACCTCAGGTAACTTTTTAAACTGTGGCTCCGGCATCACATTGATGACAGAGTAGACGGGAACGGTCACCGTGCTGGACGTTACAGCGGTGGGGGCACTGGGAGGGGATCTGAGAGAGGCATAAAGGGAATTAGAAGCCGATGACCTGATGGACTGATACGAAGATGATGCCGAGGAGGACATGGACTTCAAGGTACCATAGCCAGCAGAACAAGAATTCAGTGTTTTCTCAACCTCGTCAAATGCTGCGTTGACGTTTGTCGTGGCTGCATTGGTGGTTGCTTGAATCCTCTCCTGTAGGCTGCTGGTGAGGAGAGATGTAGGGGACGAAGAACGGCACTGTGTGGGTGACACGCTTCCATTTATCAACGCTGCAGCACTGGGGGAGGTGTTGCTCTTCAGTGGTGAGGACAGTGAGGAGAACAGGCTTCGCGCGGGGCTAATGGCGTCTGAGGCCAACGAACGCACGCAGGAGAGACCGGGGACCGTTTTGATGGTTGAAGACGCGCCACTGGAGCCTGCCAGAGCGGCCTTGTGTGGCAGCGGTGAACTGAACATGCTCAGAGATTTGGGAGAGGCTGGCGGCGTCACGCCTCTGTCCAGAAGAGGGCTCCCTCCTCCAGATGTAGTGATGGGGGAGGTCCTGGCAGACAACGTGGCCAGTCCTTTGGTGGACACTAAATCAGGGACGTTTTTACCTGGTGAGGCCAGAGGACTGGGAGTAAGCTGGACAGGGTACTGGGCTTGCTGAACTACAGTTTTTATAGGCGAGGAGAGCGTTCTATAAGATCGGATGGGAGAGGCCATGTCACTAACTGACTTCACAGACGAGGCTGGAGATCCTGGGATATTGGTCTTAATGGGGGAAGCGGAGTTGATGGACCACACAGACTTTAATGGAGAGGCAGAGGGTGTGTTGGATGATGAACTTGAGAGGGAGCCAAAGCCAGACTTGGCTTGGCCAGGGATGGCGACAGGAACAGGCGTCCACGCCTGATAAGATCTCGTTGAAAAGACAGGTTTGTGAGGGTAGCAAGAAGGCTGCGTTCTCGGGGAGCTTCGATCGCTTGTTTCTTCAACAATAATTTCAACCAAAAGCAAGAAGGACGCAAACGTAAAATTCAAAATAAAATAATTACAAACAAAAGAGAAAAACCAGAGAGAGAAAATTTGAGTCAGTCAGAAACAGCAGCAGGACTAGATTTTACACATTAAATGTAAAGATCCTCTTTCCAAAACCCAAGATGGAGTGAAATGATGGTCTGAAATCAACGACTCATGACAAAATAAAACCAGACAAAGAATAATGCATGTACAGAGAAAGGGCTTCACAGATGGGTGGAAATAAAAAAAAGAAAACACGTCCACTGATTTTTGATGGGCTAAAACAATTATCCTCCCTGCAAAAGCGTCTTTTATTATACAGTTTTTTAACATTGGTTGCAGTTGGTTCATTTCTAATGTCAGAGATAACAGCACAAGTCTATAGCATTAATGATGACAGCAGCAGAGAAGAAAAGGAGAAGGTACTGAGCCACAGCGGAAAATCAAAGATACTGAATGGTTGCACTTTACTGCCTGACTTTGTGAGGTCTGGTGCCTGTTCTTCTGTAGTTTAATCAGCTTGAGGAGCACTTTTACACTCAAGAACATAAAACGTGTAACATTGAAAAACATTCCCATCATGTGACTGTAGACTAGAATGTAAAGTGCAACCTTTGACCACACTGATAGGATAGCGAGAGCCACACAGAACAGTCAGACGGCCAATGGGAACAGTCAGAACCGGGGGACTCTACGTGAACCCTTTTGGTTAAAGGACAACTCCATCCAGAGTTTGGACTTTTGACAGATGTAAATGAACAGGGATGATCTTTAACAACATGGAGTGAGTAAGCAAAGAATACACGAAAAAAGGCATGCAGACGTGTGTCGGGAATGAAGGAGATGTCTCCAACACCATTTGTTGGACTGAACTTTCTATGTTATGGGTATGCGGCAACGTAATGGTTGATGTATAATAATAGTAATAGTAGACTAAACTGCCTAAAATGAGAAAATCGTGCAAGTAGAAATGGTGAACTCACTCGCTGCTGGGTCAGTCAAATAGCTGTAGCGCTTACGCAAAGCTAAGGAGGCAAAGGTATGACGTCGCTCTGGCTTTTCAGTCTGAAACAACAACAACAAAAAGAACAAAAGAGGCTTCAACATAAAATATAGCAGACGGAGTTCTAAATGCTAACATTAGCCTGTTTGCTCGGACACTGAGGTGCATGAATGCTGCACCGTGGAGGTCTGCTCTGGGCAGAAACAAGCTGCTTCTCCTTTACGCAGAGATCTTCCACTCACAGCACCACATCAGTTCTGGGGATAAAACATTTCTGGCTTTGTCTTCTACTTTACTGAATGATAGGATGAGCTTTAGGTCACTCTGGACGTGACTGGATGGCAGAAATAAGGTGATTATTCAACTTTAACCCACACCATAATTATACTTCAGCATGTTGGTGCTCAGGGTTTTTAATCGATTATGTTGGAAGTGAAACGATAGAAGATAAAAACTGAGCGGTTCAGTGTCAGTATCAGTGTTTAGTATGGTGGAAGGGTGGACGTACACATCCGTACAGACTGCTGCTAGCTTTACGGCTGGTGTTCTGGTGGAAACTGTTAGTATTTAGTAAAAATGTGTTGGCATGCACAAACACATGAAACCAACTCAACAAGAAGGACAAAAATATAACAAAAAAAAAAAAAACTAGGCAGACAAATGCTAAGAGTCGGGGTTTTATGTGAGGAAAACAGCAGCCTGGTGTGTTGATGGAAGGTGTTGATGGAAGAGAGGTGGAGAAAGAAGAGACTCAGGGTGGAGAGGACAGCAGAAAATGGACATTTCTGTTCGTGCACTACATGAGGGCCTGCAGAAAAAACATGCAGTCAGAAGCATCTTTCGTGCAAACTACTGCAACACGCATATTTCTCAGCACCTGCAGTCAGGCTAACAAAGAGAAGAAGCGATTCTATGAGATGATGAAGACTGGTTTACCTCATCATCAGGATCAGACTCCACATCCTGTGATTTTCCAAGATGCATTGCAGCAGAGGAGAGAGATGGCACAGCGGACAGGGCAGCGACGTTACAGTGAGCAGCGGGTGGACACAGGTTTAGGTGATGTGAATGAAGCAGCAAAAACAGCGGTAAAATAATCAACAAAGGAGAGCAAAAGGAAAATCATTTCAGTGTCCAAAATCCTCCAGGACTGATCTGTACACACACACACACACACACACAAGGAGCCAGGCACGTGGAACGAGCACGACTGGCACACTTTCTAAGAAAAGACACAAGCAGCAGGCAGTCATCTCCAACACATGGAATCCAGCGCTGAAGTCAGGACCAGACGAGGCTTCATTTCCATGCCCAGGCCATGACAGGCCTGCAAAAGAGCAATATTCAAACACGGAGAGCTAACCTTCTTGTGCGTCGGCAGTGTGATATTCAAATTGCAGACGGCGGTCTGCGGAACGCCCTTGCTGGTTTTTGGTTCTTTCAGAAAGGAGAGGCGTCCGCAGGGCTCCTGACCCACATCTCTGATCTGAAAACCACAGAGGAAGAATAATGAGAACATTCTGCAAGCTCAGATCCACAAGTATGACAAATATCCAGATGAAGACAAGCCAGGCTTTGTCTGGAAGCTGCCGGAGCACCAGGGTCCCAGCAGGGCCTCTATCTGGATGCTTCCATCAGGCTGTGGCCCCGGTCCTGGGGCCACAAACGTCCTCCTAACCTTTCTGCCCAGGGGGGACAGCTGTGAGGCCGGCCTTTCCTCTAAGGCTCTGGGCCACCGAGTTGCTCCGTCTTTGTTACCTCCTACACACCTTCTCAGAGCCGCCTCACTCTCTGCAGCGACCATCGCTGGGTCGGAAATAAGCAGATCAGCACAGAAGCACTACATCGTACCTTCACATTGAAAGGAAGCCTGTTTTCTTTGAAGGAGTAGAAGTTGAAAACCAACTGCTGCCCACTTTTGGTGAGAGGCGACAGGTTTCCGTAACAGTCCACGTGGATGGGCTTGCCCTCCAGAACCTGCAGAGTTCCGGAGCAGGAAACATCGGAAAGAAACGATAAGTGCAGCTTATTAAACGTAAGCTGCGTGCACGTTAGAGCCAAGACCAGACACTCCCACCTCGATGTCTTTGCTCCGAGCCACTTCCTCAAAGTTCTCCTGCTGCTCCAGAGTTTTGTCCACCTTGTCGTCCGTCATGCAGAAGCAGCGCAGCCGGGCCTCCACGACGTCGTTCATCTTGGCGAACACCACAAACTTGGCCAGGTAGGGCACGCAGATCAGCTCCCGGTATAACTGAGACGCCAGGCTCACCGTCTCAGGAACCTGGTGACAGTCTGCAAGCCAGAACCTGTGGAGGGAGGGAGAGCAGAAAGGAGGGAGGAGGAACAGACGAGTCAGCCAGCGGACCACTGCAGAGTCCTTCCAGGGCACATCTCCCTCTGACGGTACTGGTACAGAGGGAGGCACCCTCGCATCCAGCAGCATCATCACCGCACGGCCTCACATTTACACCAACATCAACATGAACGAGGAGACTCTGAAAGCTTTTAGAATGCAGCCATCCTGTGTGGGGACGTGCAGCCTGATGCTGGGTTCACCTCCGCTGCCTGGAAACAGCTGGTATACACACACGGCCAGGAAAGAACCAGGAAACCTGCAGGCAGTAAGGAGCTGCTGTCCTGGCTGAGGACAGCCTGCACACAGTGTGTGTGTGAGAGACTCACCTGGCCGACACATTTGTGGTGAAGGAGACACACTCAGTCACAAAGGACAAGGGCGTGGTCCCGGTAATGTCCTCCCACTGTGCAGGAGACGTCCCTCCTGCATGAGACGGGGAAACAGCTCAACTCCGGCTCGTTAACCTTCAGCCTGTTTGCTGTGATTAGCTTCTGTAAGTACACATTTAACACCTCCCCATCAAGCACCGTTTTTATCCCCTTCCTTCCATGTCCACAGGACGTCCAGACATTTCCAGCGGCTCATTTCGAGCACAGACGCGCCTGCTGGACTGTAAACTCTGAATAAAGATGGCGCTAGCTGTGAGGAGGCGGAGCTAGGCTCTCACCTGTGATGCTGCAGAGCAGACGCAGGCACGGCGCACAGTCGCCCCGCTGGCCGCTAGGATGCCCTTCCGCCGAGCGAGGGGGCACAGGGATGGTCATAGTGATGGGCTTGTGGAACTTCCTCCTCCGGGGCTCCACGGTGACGATGGGGCTAAAGGTGGCTCTGTTCCCGAGGATGGCTCGCACCAGCTCATCTGGCACAGGCTGGGCCTAAACAGAGGAGCAGGCAGCAATGGAGACCCAGCCACAGGGAGGAGAAACCAAGCCAGCGGAGCCGCTTCTACCTGCAGGCCAACACGGATTCTCTTGGTGAGCGCCCCCTGTGGGAAGGAAGCCTGGACCATGGGCACAGTGCTGCTGGACAGCATGCCTCCATCAGGGCCCATGTGGTTGGAGTCCTGCTTGATCCGCGACACCACAGCAAAGTACTGAGGGAAATCTGTGGTCACGATGCGGCAGATGCGCTTCTTCTCCAGCTCAGCAGGACTGTCCAGCTCTGAGAGGGAAAACATTCAGCCGCAGTTGGAGCCAGCTCTGACGAGACCTTGCTGAGGCTCTCACCTTCGTCCATTCCCGCCAGCAGCTCGGTGAGGTCTTCTGCTCTGATGTCAAACTGCTGCTCCTTCCACGTGTCTCCGTTGTCGCTCCTCAACACGATCAGCTCCCGCTCTTTCCCACGCATTGAGCCAAAATGAGGGATCTCCACGATAACTGGACTGGAACACCGAGCGTTTTGCAGTCAAGCACATGTGGGGAAAGGGCTGAAACGACATTATTCCTCAAGAGGAGAAGCATCTTCCTACCCGAGGAACTGAGCCCCAGCAGGTCCCACCTCCACCAGGCGGCTGACCAGCCCTTCTCCCTCCACCATGGGTGGGGGGTAAGCCAACTTGTGCCTTTTGGCCAAGCGACAGGTGATGCGAGTGGGTGCCGTGCACTTCCTGGGAGGTATGATGATACGCATGCCAGTGTGACGGCTGCCTCTCATGGACCCACCACGGGCGTCCACCATGAAGCTGACCAAGAACCTGCAAGGTGTTGGAGAACGGCGTGAAAAGGCCCGACAGAGAGAAAGACAGACAGAAACCACGCCACAGACGCACGTGAGGAGGACGAGTCCCATGCTGTGATCACCAAACACCCAAAGGAGGAGGGGAAACACCAAAGAGCAAGAGGACCACAGACAGATGGGTTCGAAAAGGCATCACCTTCACTCTGGCTTGCTTTACAACATTAAAGCTGAGCAGGAGGCCAATGATGGAGAACCTTTGGCAGCTAAAGGTGAGACTCTTGCTATGGTTTCAGGCCCACTGAAGCAGCAATCAGCCAACAAACCTAAACGCAGATGCTTCCTCATGATAAGGTTAATGTGTGTAATGTGTTCTCTGAGAAGTTCAATAAATAATCCTATTAATGTGCTAGGCATTAGCCCTAAGCTAGCTTAGCTACGGTGTTCCTACGTTCTGCAGTCTGCATCTACCTTTGGAACCAGGTTTCTATGTGACCTGGTAACTGGACACTGCTAAACTCTAGACAGTCCACATGAGACAGCAGCACACAGACAAAAGGAACAGACAGAGACTGGTTATCTGAGGAAAGCAGGGATGAGATGAGAGGAAATGAGAGAGGTGGAGCAGGGAGCGACATCACTGAGGCGTCGTGGGTGAAAGGTGGCAGACTGGATCATCACCTGGAGTCATACTGGGGGAGCGGGGAGGAGAAGCTGCAAAAAAAACACACACGCACACACACACACACACACACACACGCGCGCACGGAGGCAATGCAGGAGGCAAACCCCCAGATGCTAGTTTTAGTATGTTTGTCAGTCATGGCTGGCTTCTGAAATAAGATTCTAAGCTACAGGAGCAAGACACAAAAAAGACACACAATAAGACAGCTCGGACAAAGTGGTGATGGACAAAATGATGGACGCTAATAACTAATGTCACATGTGTAATAACAGAAAGAACTTTTAATGACCCTAAAGAGCCTTAAACTTTGTTTCTCAGCTGAATCCAATCAGCAGCATTTTCTCCAAACGGAGGCTTAACGTTAGCATCGCACATTCAACGAATGAGAAGGACAAAGCTTGTCGAGCTAACCAAAGGAAAGGCAGCGGCCACAGAGACATGCAGAAGCAGCCGTGTGTCTACGTTTCTGACATGCGCTGTGGAGGAGCGCGCGTGTACAGCAGCAGCAGCAGGGCTGGTTTCCCACAGCCCTGCAGCTTCTCTGCAGCTCCGCAACACCTCCTCTCTGATGAGAGCAGAAGCAGCTAGTGCAGACGTCTGTCAACGCCTGGAGCTGATGTTATTTCAGGCTTCGCTAGCAGGGCAGGTGCAAGCAGACAGCAGAGCTGCTCTTACCCAGAGTGGATGGGGCTGGACACAGCGTTGTGGCTGTGGTCCACAGTGTCTGGAGTCCAGCTGTAGCGCCGCATACACTCGGAGCTGTAGTCTCTGGTCACAGCCAGGTGCTGAGGAAGATGATCCAAGAGAGAAAAGACACGTGAGTACAGGGTGGAAAAGACAGGTAGAAGGACAAAGATGGATGGATGGACGAGGATGAAAATAAAGAAGTGAGCAAAATGATGAGGGTGGATGGAGCAGAGGAATCAACTCTGAGCCTCCCTTCTGCTCCACGCATGGTTGCAGCAGTAGTGGCGTCACACTTCAGTTGGTGTCTTTCAATATTATCGCACTGAGGACACAAAGGGACGGATGCGTGCGCTTCTGCACCTTTGCTGCAGCTTCAGGCGCCAATGAGCAGCACTCAGCTCGGATGAACGTCTGCTGAGATGAACTCGTGGGGACAGAGTGAGCAGACACGGTAGCAGGCGTGTCAACAAGCAAACGAGCGAGACGCAGAAATGCAATGAAGAAAGGCGTGGTCAAATAACAGAAAGGAGAGATAAGGGAAATGTCCAAGAACCGTAGTGTATTATACCTTATTGAGAGGGTCAACCAAGTAGGAAATCTCTTTACAGACACTCTGAAGCTTAAGAGAGAAAAAACGAATTCAGACCAGATCAGTGTGTGTGTGTGTGTGTGTGTGTGTGTGTGTGTGTGTGTGTGTGTGTGTGTGGGGTTTACAGGGAAGCCTGAAGATGCCACAAATTCAAATGATTACTGTCACTCATGGTGTGAGCAGAAAAAAGTAGCCCTGACCTCCAGACCTAGGGATGGAGGTTTCTCCCACAGGAGGGCAGAAGAGCTGTTCCCCACAGCACTAAAAGTGAAAACACTCTTCATCCAGGGAGCTCTCAGGGCAGAGCAGCAAGGGTTAGGGTTAGGTTAGCCACCTGCTGTAATTCCCCTTAGTCTGCGTTTTTATCACACTTTTTACAGACTACGAGCAAATCTGGAGGACGAGCTGGTCTTCTACACAGACGGAAAAAGAAACACACAAAGCTGAGGAGGAGGAGCAAGCGGGCTTACCGTGTCTTTAGTCGGGGCCAGAATCTCTTCGATCATCATACTGTCTCGAGCATAGGAGCTCCGGTTTAGCGTGTTGGACCTATCCGAACTGAAGGAGCGGAGGCTACACGTTACCAGGCAACCCAGCGCCGCGGGCAACAACAAGTGACGGGCAGAGGAAGGCACAACACAAAACACAAAGCAGTCGGTTACTACATGCAACCTCCAGGGAACTGGGTCTGCTCCGGACTCAGGGTCCGAACGAAGAAGGAATTGGAAAGTCAGAAGAGTCTGAGGTTCAGATGCTGCAGAAGGTCTTCAGAGATGGAAAGCAGAGGTGGTCCGACCGTGAACAGGAGCCGCGGAGACGGACCAGAATACAGAGACTGTTTCATGTGACACGCTGCAGCCTGCTGGGACTCAGCTGTCCGGGCTTCAGCTGTCCGGGCTTCAGCCCAGCGCTGCAGATGTCTGCGAGTACGAGCACAGAGTCTAAAAGCAACGAGTGCATCTTTGAAGCCTGCAGACAGGAGACCAAAGCGAGTCTGTGCCGGTACTGACGGGCCACAAACTGCAGCGCTCAGCGCGTTGGAGCGGCCTGACTATTCAGGACTGAGGGAGGCCTTTATTCAGCCCAGCTCACAGTCCAGGTTACCAAGCAACCCCCTTCGGCCTGAAGTAGCCTCTGCTCAGCCAGGAGCCGCTGGTGCGTCCCTCCCATCTCTCTGCTGAGACGGTGTCCCTGCTCCAGCTAAGAGATCCTCTCTGTACCGGCATTTCTTCATTTTACCGCTCACCAATCAGCCTCTACTCCCTCGTACCCACGCACGTCGTTGCACTTCCTGTCATGTCTTAGTTAGCTTACTTCCATCTCTGCCAATCAACATGGGCTGAGTAAGGGATGATAATGAACAGAGGGGCAAGTCTGATCCCTGGAAGTTACACTGACAGGCACTCCTCTCACTCTCACACACACACACACACACAGGATACAAAGATGGACATTTTCACATAACTGAAACCAAACCCAGCGAAATCAAAACACACGTGCTGCTCTTATTTTCTCATTTGTGGCGCGGCTGCCTCCTCACACCTGCATCGAAGCCACAAGTATTACCGCAGCTGGTGCTGACGTGTTGTTTTTAGATGAGAAAATAAGGTGACTAATGTATCGCACAAGAAATCAGCAACAGCAAAACACACACGAGAGCAGCACATCTGCAACCACCAGTACCAGGACGGCACAGCAGACGACGACGACCTGAGGTTAGTTGGAGGGTTCAGGGGACGGGGGGGTGGGGTTAAACACGGGGGTCACAACTGTAGGGACAGCAATCACAGCTAAAGGCTGACTCTGCTACTCTTCTTACCTGATTCTAGGGCTAGAATGGTGGCAGGTGCAGAAAGAGCAAGAAAGAAACAGTGAATAGCAAAGAATTTCAAAGACGTTCCAGCATGATGTGGTTGATTCCAGCCTGAGTGGTCCAGTCCAGAACTAAGGCACCAGTATGTTCACTGGTGAGTGGAGGCAGCTACAGCACCTGTCCTCATCTCTTCCCTCTTCTAACGTTAAGCCACTCGGCTCGCCAGGTGGAATTTCCTCATTTCTTTCCTCTTTCCCTGCTGTCAGCTGATACGAGCAGCTTCCTCAGCGTTCCTGATGCTCTTTTTACCAATCCAACCATCACGGCACATCTGCCTGTGTGCTGGCGACACACTCTGTGGCACAGCTCAGTTTTTCCACCACACACACACACACACACACACACACACACAGACTCTGTTTACCACGCAAAAGCCTCCGGGAGCTGCAGCTGTTCACAGAGGTGTCGGTTTTACCACCTGTGTCATGGGCCGTTGCTGATCTTTGCTGAGGTATGAACGAGGTCGCCCAGAACGCTGAGTCATCCTACCAGCTGAAATCATCGCATGGCAACGCTGCATCAGCGTTCTCTGCTCACTTCATTATTCACTTACAGTAGCAACTGTGCGGTAAATCTTCTGATATATACTGTACAATTTCCATTTGGCTTCGTAAACCTACGCAGCCAAAACAAACAAATGTCCAGGATCGTCTGGAGACACAGGCTGTAACTACCTCCACTCAGAATTAAGAATAATTAAGCACTGCACCAAAATCCAGTCGGTGCCTCTCCAGGTTCTTACCTGGCAGAGCGAGCCCCGATGCTGAAGCCCATGTAGCCCTCCTGGGGCAGAGAGTCATCGCCCAGCTCTCTGAGGTCCTGAGGGCGCAGGTATTTGTCAGTGTCCCCCGTCATCACGTCATCACCTGGAGACACGCCGAGTCAAAGAAAAGAATTATTGTTAATAACTTTAAAAAGCACCGCAAGCCAGCACATATAATGCAGCACCATATAACGTTATCATGGCAGAAGAGGCCCTCGGATGACCTCTTCATACGCCTCAGGGCCAATTAAAGCGCCCTGCAACTTCTGACTTATGTCACATCCGGTTCCACAGAAAAACAGCATGAAGCCGGAACAGAGGATAAACTAACAATGTTGAGAAAAAACACACGCAGCGAAGGCAAACGCAGCTTCTTTCACAGCACTCAGAAGCGCAGCGGAGGATGCAGCAGCCGCACAAGCGAGCAGAGAACCAGCCGAAGGCGTAAAACCGCAGCGCACCTCGATCGGCGGACCGGTGGACGATGACATGCCGGTCAATGTAGCCCGCAGAGCGGATGCTGTGCTTCCCCTGCTCCCGCATGTCAGACTCTGTCCTGGCTGAAACACGGCGCTCCTCCACCGCAGCCCCCCCCACTGCCTTCAATACTGCCGCACTCCGATCACACCGACACGTGTCAAGTCACATGGCTTTAAACATGCGGCTCTTCCGATGTTGGATTTCAAAATAAAACCAGACGATCACACTTATGTACAGTAAAACGCTTCCAGTTACGTTTACAATTTAAACTAGCCAGACTACGGCTACTGCATTATTTTACAGACCGTTGTGGAGGTAGGAAAAGATCCAGGTGAAGAAATGTAGATGTGCGTAGGGCGGCTAGATAATCAGGAACTGGATTCTGCTGAGTTATACGATATAACTACGTCACTAGAAGCACTTTCTCTCCACGTGCTAATTAGTTATCAAGTTCTAAAACTTAAAAGACAAATCATTAGGCATGCTGGTCATTTCAGGGCACGTTTGCGCAGCAATGACTTTTAATATGGTGGCAATTAAGAAGAACAGTTCACTGAATTTCCTGTTAGCTGTTTAACTTCACAACTCTCCTCTTTAGCCTGGTTCCGTGGCGTAAAATCAAAAGACGGCGCAATCTTTACGCGCGCACACCTGGTTTATATAATATAACCACAATCGAACATTTAAAAGCTGTCTTTTAAATAACAAACCGAGAGTGCTGTGAAATTTCACCCTGCTCGTTGCATCTTACCCTTTTCCAAAGCGGCCATATTAACCCGAGCGACACCGACTTTACCAAAAGTTCCAAATGAAAAAAATCTAAATGTAGAAAGAGATGAAAGCCGTGATGAGGTCCATTGAGAGCTTCTGCTGATGGAAAAAGTTGCCGTCTCTTCGCCTCACACACGCAGTTAACTCTGACGTGCGCGTTTTGGCCTCCGGTGCGCACGCCGCTGCTGCGTTTGCCCCGCTAAAACATGGTCTCAGCATGCTTTGCGTCACCCGGAGACAACAGTTTTAGCCTTCTACAAATGTTAAATAACGGAGTAGTTCCCGTACACCTCCAGGTCATCTGATACGTGCGGTCACCTCGGGGTTAATGCTCCTGCAAGCGGCTCAGAAGGAGCTCATCTGATCGGATTTAAAGAGGAAAAGTCCCGGTGCGCCTCTGGCTCGCTGGCAACCAGCAACGAGCGTCGGCAGAGAAACAGTCAACAGGAGGCACCAGAAGGACCAGCACGGAGATCAGATTGTGACTGGTTTCTCTGGTGAGAAACACGGAAAGCTGCTTTTCTGCTCCACCTCTGCTTTGTGAAGATCCTCTTCAGCAGATGAATGAGGAAACTAACACAGCCTGCTTGGTTTTTCTGACGATCTTTCCATGCTTGCACACTCAAACCTGCACAAGCCAGCGAGCTCAGAATCAGGACTACAGGTCAGACACCGTCCACAGAAACGTGGCTCAGGGATTAAGGAGATATTCTCACAGTAGAGTGGAGAGCAGCAAGGAGCGATCTTGCTCCCTGAAGATAGCAGAGCTTAGCATGAGATCCATGCGTGAAGGCAAAGGCAGGACACGCAGATGCACTCAGGAGCGCTCCCCCCCTGCAGCCTGGTGCAACACAAACGTGGAAAACGTGCGTAGCTCGCTGGATCATTTGACACAGAAACACCACCTGACTGTCCCTTAGCAACAACGCATGAACAAGCTCATCAATTTTGCAGGCCCGCTGCCTCTGTGGTTCCCAAACAAAGCCGAGAGGCTCGTGTGGACGGCCGGACACAAAAGGACTCTTGCTGGAAGCTTGGCAAGGCTTCCGACAGCCTGCGAATATGGCATGTCGCGTGTCAAAGTTAGTGTGCAGCTAGCAAGTTCAGAAGAATGCAGAAGTTAGGTGCTTAAAGATGGCGGGTCTGACGTTGGAACATGTTGGAGGAGGAGACGTCTGTGCGCTGCATCTCCGTAGAGGAGGAAATACAAGACAAACGGCTCCGCCGGAGAGAAGAGTTAAGGTCAGAGCTTCACTGCAGACGGCTGAGATGTGTTAGTGTGGGAGCAGAGGCTGACAAATACCTTCATCACCATCTGACAAAGACTCCTCCTGGAGGGTTTCTGGAACACTGGTGTGTACTGTGTGATTCAGACACACATTCAGTGAAACATGTTAATGAGCCTGGCACGGCATCACACACACAACCCTGGGACGATCGTCACGCAGGATCTGACGAAGATGCAGTAAAAGGTCTCCACACATGATGATGCTTGACCTACCTTCATCGTCTGACATGTCCAGGTACTCGTTCATGGTCTCTGGGACATTGATTTTGTGTTTTTCCGAGGCGCTCTGTTGATTAAAAAGAAATGATTAGCCATCAGAGCGCTCGGGCGGCGTCCTGTCTCACCCGACACTGCCAACGTTTAGCGTCCAGCCAGTCTACTGTCCCCAGAAATGGACTCTGTCCATGTCGCAGAGCTGCTGAGCGTGCAGGATCCTGACTGACCTTCCTGTCCATCCTGTCCCCACTTTCAGCTTTCCCACCCCCAGCAGCAGCAGACACGTGTGTGGATCACATCTCCCTGAGTGAGCGGGGCTATTTAAGGAGGACGCTTAAGCTCCAGTCTAAGCCTTCTCCCTTCTTCTCCCTCTTAATCACCTAAACTTTACACATGTGACACGGTGAGACTCCCTGACGTAGCTGCTGTCTCCCCAGTCAATAATTACCTCCACGGCCCAGTCAGGTGCTGCTGAGGAGCACCTCCAGGATCTGACCTTCTACACTGTCCTCCTGAGAGAGTCCTTTCTAATCTGTGAATCCTGGGATCTCACCGTAGCGCTCAGGTTTTCATCCGTCGCTGGTCTCAGAGTGTCCACCACAGAGATGTAACCAAGGCGACAGGCGATGGACAGGGCAGTGTTCCCGTTCTGAGCAGCAACACGAGCAGCAGCAAAGCATCGTCAGCAGACACCAAGTCATTCACACTGAGTTTGTGTGTGTGTGTGTGTGCACTGACCACAGTGAGCTCGTTGGCTGAGGCGGCGTGCTGGAGCAGGAGGTTGACCATGTGGGTGTGGCCCTGCTGAGCTGCCTGGTGTAGAGGAGTGTAGCCACTCTGCAGACACAACTGCATCAACAACACGCAGCAAGGCTTGTGGGACAGCACGTCAGGCTCTGCCACTCTCACTCTACCTTGGTCTTGCTGTTGATCCCTGCGTGGTTCTGAATCAGGAAGTTTGCCATTTTTGCGTTGCCATAGTGACAGGCCACATGTAGGGGTGTGTAACCCATCTGGATGGAGGAAGGTAGACAGGGATGAATAAGGACCAGGATCTACATGGTGCTGGACGAGGAATGAGAGGTGCGTTGATGTGACAGTCCAGGTATCAGCTGTGCGTGTGTGCGTGTGTGTGTGTGTGTGTGTGTGTGCTGTTTGTGCAGCAGCATAGAAGGCTCTCCTCAGTGCAGGAACACCACACCACAGCGAAAACCCTCCACGTGTGTATTCACAGTCTGTGCACGTGTGTTTGTATCTGGGGGAGCTCACCTTTGTCTGTGGGTTGACGTCAGCGCCATGGTTGAGAAGGACTTCTGCAACATTGACTTTGTCCTCCTGAGCAGCTAAATGGAGTGGTGTAAGTCCGCTCTACCATACCCAAACAACACAGCCTTTGTTATGGTGGGCAACAAGTCATGTGACCCAGGAAACAGGATGTAAGACAGGCATCAACCACGAGAGCATGTACCTTATTGCAGACATTGACGTTAGCATTCTTGGCCAGCAGCAGCGACACCAGGTCCACGCTTCCTTCCTGTGCTGCCAGATGTATGGGGCTGATGCCCTGTCGTGTTACTGCGTTGGTGTCGGCGCCGTACTCCAGCAGCGTGGTCCCAATATCCATTTGGTTCTTTTTGGCAGCGATGTGCAATGGTGTGTAACCATTCTGAGCAAACCCAAAGAAAAAAGCACTTAAGAACAAAGAAGGACCTCTTCCGGAAGTTTCATCCATCCTCTAAGTTAACTACGATCAATATAGCACAAAATGTATGAGGAGCTCAGTTGGAACGTCGCTCATATGAGAATATTGGATATGTCCACCTTTAAAAAGGAGCCCAGCCCGTCCCTCAAGCACACAGAGCAACTTCAACAACCAGTAAAGGAAAAGACAGTTGTAGATTTAAAACAATTAAGGAAGGGGAATCAGAGGGATGAACGAGTGTGCACAGACAGAGGAGTGTGAGGAGTGTGAGGAGGGACAGAGCCAGCACGCGTCTCCTGAACGACTGTCCAGCCTGGAACTACATTCGTGACCTCCCGTTGAACCCACATGACCCTAGCTGCTTATTTCCACCTGGCCCAGATGTTCTCCATACTGTGGTGACATTTGAATCCCAGTATCAGGCCAGAGCCTGTGGCTGGGGGTCACACACGGAAGGTTATTCTGGCTCGGGTGCAGACTGCTGGCCAACGTGTGTTTGGGTGGATACCTTGGCGGCAGAATGTGGGGAAGCTCCCTGATCCAGCAGCAGCAGCGCCACCCTCTGATTGTCGTAGTGAGCAGCCACATGCAGGGGGGTTAATCCGCTCTACAGCAGCCGCCACGTACACACACACACACACACACACACACACAGAGCACGCAACACAAGGCCACGTTAGAAGACAGCACAGGCCACAAACATTAGCGTTCTGCTAAAGACCTGTAAACTCAGCCCAAGATCAAGCTTAAACTAGAGCAGGTGAAGCTGCTTGCAGGAAGCTCCAGAGGAGACGACGTTAGCAACGGTGATGGCAGCAGGTGAGAAGCAGCCAGGGCCTGGGCCTACTTCAGGGTGGACCCAGGGTTTAAAAAGCTCTCTCACCTTTCCAGCAGTGTCAGGCGCAGCTCTCTTCTGCAGCAGGAGACTGGCCACCTCCATCTTGCCGTACTTTGCTGCCACGTGCAGAGGACTGAAGCCTTTCTGTTAGACAGTAAAAGAAGACGCACCCTCAGCAAACAGTGAAAAGTGACTGCAGACCTCTGCAGAGAGGAGAATGGGACACTTATTCTAGAATAGGGTGCAGTTCATGTCATGCTCAGGATATTTCTGGAACCAGTGACCTGAATGAGTCCGCAGCATGTTGCATAAAAGAGCTTTTTTACTAGAGCCGGAAGCTTATTAGATTAGCTGCACACCTAACAGGATTCACACGTACAGGAAGCTGTAAAGGATGCTGCAAGGACCTGTGCTAACTTTGGCCTCCCCACTGTGTCAGTGGGAAGATAATTTTAGACATTAGGTCATATTTTCGCAGAAATATGGGACTTGCACATAATCCCTGTACATGAGCTATTTTAAGCATAGTTATCGTTTCACACAGTGAAGGGTCATTTTATAGTAGACAGCTAAAGAGTTAATCTGTTCCACTGCTGGGGTCACCTTCAAAAACAGCCTCCAGCAACGTCTCACAGATGAATACACGAGCGCACACGAGCAGACACGGCAGGCACCACTTTGGTGTCCCCCTTTTATTCTGTAGTTGAGCCTCTGTTGGTGCTTTATATTAATCACTAAAGTCTGGATATTTCATTTTAATAGCCAAGGTGTCTCTGGGGATCTGAGGAAAGAATTTCTGTTCCTACACCGCTTTCCGACAATCATCCGTGAATCATCCAAGACACTACAATGTCAGCTCAAGAAGGATGATATTCATGAAGGAACTTCGACATTCGCTCTGTACATTCTTTACATTATAATCACACAAACAAGAGGGTCAAACCGGCTGCTGGTGACTCCTAGTGGACAGGCGTGGTACTGACTAAATTAAGATGACCTCTTCCATCATGTTAAAGGATTTTAAACAGCACAGCTCACCTTAGTAGAGGAGGAAAGTGAAGCTCCGTTCTCCAGCAGCATGACAGCAACGTTGTGGTGGCCTTCCCGGGCAGCCAGGTGAAGTGGGGTGTATCCTGAGGTGGTTGCAGCGTTGGCAGAGGCGCCGCACTGCAAAAGCTGCTGGACGATGTCGACCTTCCCCAGACGGCTGGAAATATGCAGGGCTGTCTGGTCGTCCTGCAGAGGCAGACAAAGCCTTTTCAGCGCTCGATGCTCCCCCCCTCACAGGAAGTGCAAGCAGACTGGCTCAAACCTTGGACTTGGTTTCCACCTTGGCCCCGTTCTTGAGCAGGTAGCGGACCACGTCCGCCTGGCCAGCCCTGGCTGCCATGTGGAGCGCCGTCTCGCCTCGCTAGCAAGACGCAAACAAACTGCCGTCAGTGGAAGAGCTGGAGTTGCAGGGATGTGACGGACGCAGTACTCACCACGTTGGTGGTGTTGGGTGATGCTCCGTGGTGTGTCAGGGCGTGAACTATGTTCTCATGGCCCATGAAAGCTGCCACGTGGATAGGAGTCAGGCCAGACTGCACAGAAAAGAATTACCCTCAGTAGAAACGGAGACGGAGAACAGCTCAGACAGGCTAAAGAAGCACCGTCAGCTCAGCTTGGTACCTCAGTGACGGCCTGGAGGGAAGCTCCATGTTTCAGCAGGAGCTCCATCACCTTGGCTCTGTTCTTCTTACAGGCGATGTGGAGAGGAGTGAAGCCGTTCTGCACAGACAGACTGCAGTCAGTGGGTGCCTGCTGGATTCAGAGGTCAGCCAGGCCTGTTCTTTTCCACACACGTCTGGCTGCTGCTGGCTCAGTAACGTTCATCTTGTATAAATGTCTGTGTGACTTTTATTTCTAATATCTGTCACTGAAGATCTTCACAGTCAACCCGGCTTAAGCTGCTCTTCCCTTCTACGATGCTGATCCCCACGCTCCATCCTTACCAGGGCCTTTGCATTTGGATTGGCCTTCTTGTCCAGAAGAAGCTTGGCCACCTTGTAGTGACCGCAGTGGGCGGCGACGTGCAGCGCCGTCAGGTAGTCGTTGGTAACGTCATCCACGGGCACGTCGTGCCGGAGCAGGAGCTGGACACAGTTGAGGTGGTCCCCCTGAGTGGCCATGTGGAGCGGAGACAGACCGTTCTACAGGTGGGACAGGGGGGGGGAGAGAGAGACGCAGACAGATGGACAGACACATGCAGTCAGTCAGGATGCAGCCCGTGCACAGCGCAGAGAGACCGGGAAGGAAGGTTCCAGAAGCCCTGTTATAACGAGGCCATTACAACAACGTCGGCTTTGTCACGCTGCTGCTCCTGCGTGGTCATACTGTAGCGGTTGTGAAAGGTGATGAAATGTGACATGGCTTTACGAAGGTGAACAGCGCCTCCGAATGTGACGTCCCAGTAGCTACCTTGGTCTTGGATAGGAACGGAGCCCCTCGGTCCAGCAGGATCTCCACCACCTGCTCGTGTCCGCTTCTCGCCCCACAGTGAAGAGGCGTCAGGCCATCCTGGGGTAGCACCAGCGTTAATAAACCACAACCGTTCTTATCTCAAATGTCAAAATGCTTTGAAAAGTTGCTTCTCACCTTTGTTTTGGCATCAATTTTGGCCCCTCTGTCCAGTAACAACTTCACCATGTTGCTATTGCCCCTTTTTGACGCCACGTGTAGTGGTGTGATGTCATTCTAAAAAAAGATGTAAGAGGGGGTTTAAACCCAGGAGTAATGTAAATGTAACGCTCTATTAACTGCAGGAATTCAGCTTAACAATGTTCATCTTTGTAAAACAAAAAAATGTAGCATGGAAAGAGCTCAGTAGTACTAAAATGTAACCGTTACAGTCAATGCAATTCTGTATATAATATCATCTAATTATTACATTAGAGATGCATCTCATATGTCAATCTAATTTTAACGTGATACAGCCAGTGTATCACATGCTAAAATGGCTTGGTGCATGGTTTCTATGCTGTAGTACCACTCCCAGCCAGCAGAGGGGAGTCTACACTCACCCGTGCCATGAAGTCCACAGCAGCTCCTCTGTTCAGCAGAAGTGTGGCCACGTTGATGTTGCCATAGTGAGCGGCGATGTGGAGGGGGGTGAAACCACTCTGATGTGGGGGGGAAAGCAAAATATTAAAAAAAAAAAAACAGACAAGCACACATTCATTATAAACCTGAAACACAATTCAGAGATTTATACCCCATCATACACACACTATTATAACGGAGCACAACAGGACTTTCCTCGCAACAGCAAAGAAAGCCTTTTTACTGAAGCATCAAACATGGGGCCACTGGTACCTCTGCTGGATTCAGACGTCACTACAACATGTGAGCCTTTTCGGAGAATTGACCTGAACCGTCACGATGGTAAAAATCAATTGTAGTAGCATAACATCAATTAATATCACATTAGCAATCTTTAAAGCATCACGGGTGCTTTTCTGTATATTTGTTTACTGTCTATTGTCTGCTTAAAAGCATAAAACATCACAAAAACATACATAAAAGATCAAAATCATAACTCAGCAATATCAAATATCGCTCAAATGCATTTCCCATTGTGCAAAATCCAAAATCAAAAGCTAGTATTATTTTAGTAGGTATGTGAGCAGCCGGCCAAGGCCAGAGACAAGGTCAACTAAGACGAGAGGCGACACCCAGGTTGAGTCTGACTGTAGATCTCCGTTAGCAGAGACGCTCCATCATTTAGCTTCCGGTCCCATGCAAAATGCTTTGGCTAAAAGGGTTGAGCTTTTCAAGAAGCCAACCTAGCAGCTCATCTCATAAATGAGTCTGACAGCGCTGAGTTCCTTCACAGCTGACTGGGGGTTGGCTTGCCATGCAGGTTGCACACAAATGCTGTTTTGATGAGGGATGATAACCCTTTGACATGCTAGCTCAGGTTATCATGTTAATCAGTTTCATGGAGGGGCTGTCTGACCACACCTTCATCCGCAGATTCAAGTCGTTCTCCAAAATCAGGGCTTCAGCTCAGGTGCCATGAAACCATTAAAACCAAGGAAAACCTTGATACCCGAGCGTCCATCTCAGGATTTGCTGATGGATCATGCGATACTACGTTAACTTGGTCTAGCCATGGACAGATCTACCACATGGACAATGAAGAGGAGGAGGAGTTCCAGTTCAAATGAGATAGGTGAGGTGACAAGGGCTGCAGAGACACGGCTGCTTCCAGTCCGAGTCGCTGGAATCTACGCTGTTTGCTTGTCACATGTTTATCAGCTGCAGTGGAGAGGTTATGTAATGTACGGAATAGAGGGGTACCTCTGTTGCTCTATTCACCATCATCTACAGCCAGCCAGGAGAGGAGAGAACGTCAGTTAGTGACAAGACCAAACAGGAAACCCTGCAAGCCCCCCCCTGACATTCAGTGGAGCATCAGCAGAGGCAGAAGCTGCTCAGTACAAGGTACTCAGACACATGACCGGTGAATGCATCTGTATTTTCCAGACAGCTTAAAAGGTTTGCACACACGTAGCTGCTGGAAGCCACCTGGGTTAGGGTTAGGGTCACCCTGCCTCTGGGCAACGGCAGCCATAAATGAGGGGGGAGCAGAGCCTCCTCTCCTCTTCTCTTCTCCACTCACCTTGGACTCAACATCTGCGTTGTGGTCGTTCTGCAGCAGCAGCGCTGCAGCCTTGGTGTCGTCCTTGCGGGCAGCGATGTGCAGAGCAGGCAGCCGAACTTTGCCCTTGGTGTCGTTCTCCAGCAGCAGGGAGACGACCTGGTCGTGGCCCTGCTGGAGCGCCACTGCCAGAGGGGTGAAGCCATCCTGAATGGGACAGGACAGAAAGCTCACGGAGGCTGGCTGGCTCCTCATCAAAGGCGCTAAAAGCAAGTTCCACCTTCTGCTCCACGTGCACGTGTCGTCATTGGAAAATGCACATTTTAGTTTTATGTACATGCATGTGCACCTGATGGTGCTGGACCACGGAGACCACAGACGAGGGGATTCTAGCAAACATTTATCTCAGTCTGTGCACGCTCTTCTGTGCTCACGTGCGTTGCCTTTAAGGTTTCTGTGCATGTGGATGGCACCATGTAAATCAGGGCAATGTCAGCCACGGAGGTGAGGCACCACCTCATTTATGACCCACTCAAGGTCACTCCTGCACCAGCAGCACAGACGATCAATGAGAGCCGGGGGAGGGGCAGGTAGGAGGAGAACGCGCGGCAGATGAAGCGTGATGTGGAGACGATTAAAGACGGGAAAAAGTAGCAGCGCAAAGGAGGAAACCATGGGTGGCGAAGATGAAACCCAGTCAAATGAAAGAGAACGTGGGAGGTACCTCAGTGGCGATGCTCTGGCTGGCCCCGTTCTCCAGGAGGAAGCGCACCACCTCCAGGTGGTTTTCCTGCGCTGCCATGTACAAGGGCGTGAAGCCATTCTGCAAAACAGAGAAAGACACGTGCACACGGTTGGTTTCCACGTCAAACAGCTGGAAAATCACCCGGAAATCAAGATTTGACAGGAAAAGCAGCAGCTTTGTCTTTCAATGGAAGTAGGGATTGTGTCCTCCCACCTTGCGGGGACAGGAAGGACGGAGACACACCATGTACACACGCGTGCTGAGCGTGGCAGATCTCACCTGAGACTGAGCGTTGACGTTGGCTCCATTATTAACCAGCTCTTTGACCACTTCTGATTGGCCGGCCAGAGAGGCGATGTGCAGCGCCGTGTTTCCTTTCTAGGTGAACCGGAGCAGAGACAGAAATGTGTGTTAATCCCTCACACACCTGTCCAACTGCACTGCTGCGAGTGTGTGTGTGTGTGTGTGTCACACTGAATCCCCTCATACACACTTTTGTCCCACAGTAATGGCAGCTCCCTGCCTGCTCTACCAACAATGTGTCACTTCCGATGCAGACGTTCCTCTGCAGAGGCGCAGCTATAAATAAACCTCCAGGAGGCGCTGACGCCACCAGCCTGAGGGCAGATTTGACCCTCGACCTGCCCCTATCGGCAGGACAATGTCACAACAACAGACAGACGCGTGAACCTTTTTTAGACAACATGACGAAGCGCCTAACTGACACGCGCCGCTGCCTCCGTGTGCGACATTACGCAGACATTTTCGTTTGGAGGCGGTGGCTTCACAGTTCTTAACATAATCTCCCAGCCTGAGGCCACAGTGGAGAGGCTTTAATTGGGCAGATTTTCTCTTTCATCTTGAATATTTCATTGTGTCCTGTGTTTGAGGCAGCGTTAGGTATGTGGCCTGTGGCACAGAGGCGGAACCAGATGAATGAAGAGGAGCAGAGCAGAGTGGGATCAAATCTGGATCATGAATTCACTCCTCTAAGAGCCGCTTCGAAGCAAAACATCCACCCTGGAGAGCAAAACTGTGACAGAAAAGCACCCTGCTGGTCCCCGCGTGGACTCCAGCTGCCCCATCGATCTGTGCCGTTAAACCGGGATGAATGTGCTCGATTTGTGCATTTTAAAGCAGCAATCCTGTTAGGCTTCGTTAAATAGAGACGCCATGTTTTCAGCTTCTTTCCGCATGTTTTGTGACGTGTCTGCTCTTACCTTGGTGGCTGCATCCACAGTGGCTTCCAGTTTGAGCAGCTCAGCAACAACTTCTACGTGACCCTCTTTAGAGGCCAGGTGGAGAGCGTTCAGGCCATTCTGAGGAGAAAGACAGGGTTCTAAGAGCCTCGCTGTGGACAGACGCGCCCAACGCTGTCAGAAGAGTCACCTGATTGCAGATGTTAATCTCAACCCCAGATTTGAGGTAGTCCAGGACCTTTTCAAGGTTTCCAGCCCGGGCAGCTCGCAGGTAGCTGGCATTACTGTCAGACTAGAGAGGAGAAAAGCGAGCAGACAGCAAGACGACAGGAAGAAAGAGACAGAGAGACAAAGAGAAGGAGAGACGGGTTACGTGAAGTCACACTCTCAGCACAGCAGCAGGACATCTGGCAGATTTACCAGATAAAATTCGGTCATCGTCTCTCAGACACCCAACATCATCTTAAGGGGTGAAAGCAAATCAACAGTCAAACAGAGGCTGACTAAAGTGATGAAGCCTGCTGGTGTCCCAGGTCACGAGCCGGGCAAAGGTGACGGTAAGTCCAGGAGAAAGTCAACAAAGCCACAGAGTAATGTCCTAGCCAAGGGCCCCATCCCCCATCATCCTCCAGCTCCCATCAGGCTCTGATTCCAGCTTTTTTCCAAGCAGCTCTGCTTCCCAAAGACAGGAAGTTCCATGAGCGGGTGGTACACACAGCTTTTCCCTTGCTCAGATCTCTTCGGGTTCCACGAGCTGTGTGCACGTTTCTCTCTGCAGAACAAGAAGTGACACCTTCTGTAGCCTCCTTTAGGAAACGCAGCTTTGCGTACTAAAATAAACTGCTGAGACAAGCATGTTTGCTCCCTATAAGATGTGACCAGAAAGAGAAGAGGGAGGCTCCACAAGACAACGAGAGTCGACAAAAAAGTCCAACCAGAGCAAACGCTCCCTCTCGTCCGTGTCGCTCAGCGAATCACCTAAACACAGCCTGACACACCTCAAACCCTGCAGCACTTTGTCAAGTCAGCACTGCACATGTGGAGCAGGACTGCGAGGAGCGGAGACATGTCAGATTCCTCTGAACCACCAGAAGCCCAGACTTGCTAAATTTAGCCTCGCTTGGGATAAACTGTGCAGAGCAAGCAGTAGTTGTTTAACATGAGTCTCTCTGCCTCCCCCTTCTTTTCCCAAAATAGCTCTTATAAAAGAGAAGCACAGCCGGATCTGACCCAAAGCAAAAGCCAAGACATCAGATCAGATTGTTCCCGTGACAGGATGCACGGATGTGAGAAGAACATGTTTAATCTCTGTGAGCTCACGTACACACAAACAAAAGAGGCTCCATCAGTGCTGACCAGGGGCTGAAAACCCTGCAGCCAAAGCTCTGGCTTTTTCCTCTGTACTCCCTGAGAACAACATTACTGCAGAAACCTTCTCAGCCGTTTCAACCAGTTCTGGTTCCAGTCTGAGCCTGGTGCTGCAGCCAGTGTGAGGCACACCAGTAGCCCAGCTCCAGGAGCCAGACTGGTCCGGCTGCAGGGCCACCATCAGGCCCAAATAAGGTACAATTTTAAACTTCTCAAATGTGTTTAATTAAAGGCTGACGCAGTTTGGCACAGAAAAACAAGTTAGACCAGCATGTGGCGGTGCGGGAGTGGGAAATGATTACCTTATAGGTTGACCTATTACGCTGCCTTTAAATTAAAAACCAAAAGCTCCGTTTTTTAACGGAGCTGTGCTCAGTATTAACAAGATTTCATCAGTAGCGATTATGAAAACTTCAGTTTAACAGACACAACCGTGATTCTTACATGACAAAACTGAGAAATATTTGCAAAAAGACTCAAATTCTGAGGATACTCACTTAACCCTGCACTATGGAAAAATTGCATTTCTTTAGCAGCAGCTTTTGTCCATAAACCTTTGTCCTCACTGTAGAAAATTCACGTTCCATGTGTTCAGTGTCGTACTGTGTAATTAGCAGGATTAATTAGCAAACGAAAACAAACTGCAGCTCTTCTCTGCCAGCGGCGTTGCCGTGTTTCGACATTACCGCCCCCTACTGGCCAGGAGGGTAAGTTAACGGCACTTCGCCGTATAAAGTGGGTTCTGTGTCCCACTTTTGTTCGCCACACCAGCAGCTGAAAAATAACTGGCTTAAGCCATTACACTGTAAAATAAATAAGCATTTTTCTGCACAAATTCTTCAAAAGTGTCCTTGAAAATGGCATTAATTGTGAATTTCAGCTCACTTTGTCACTAAATTGGTTCCTGTTCCTTCTGCTTTAAAACTGCACCCTTGTGTTTGTTTCACACTGTCCCAGTTTATAGACGATCTTGTTACTGTACTAACCATCAGTAATCAGAGTTTTTAATCATTAATATCAGTAATATTCATCAAGGTTTTCGCTGCTGCAGTCATCTGTGCATACCTGCATGCTGGGCCACATTTCCACAGTTCCCGTTTACATAGCTGACTGTGACCTTTGGCTCTTAGGCTTTGTTGATCTCTGACTTCTGCAACAGGGCTGGTAAATATTTGTTAATATATACTGATTATTGTCCAGAACCAATGACGGAAACCTGCCGTCTTCATAGTAAACAACTGTTTTTGTACTGAGCACACGTGTGTGATTTCTGACTGTATTTCAGCGCTGCTGTTTTTCACCACGTCTGCTTAAGATGAACAGAGTTTCACAAATAGTTAGTTCACCCTTTAAGGCCGTCTTAAAAACCAGCCATGGACGCGACCCTCACTCCCTCAGAATCCTCAAATCCGCAACTTAAAGTCTCTGTGAATGAAGCATTACATTGGACAGGGCAAGAGATTAGTAAAAGGAATATTAGTAAGCCTCCACAGATCAGAGGTTCAAAGAAAATGGGGCCATTAAAGTCGAGGTTAAGCCTGAAGAAAGACATTAATCTAATGTCAGACTGGAGTGAGTGGAAGACAAAGTGAGACGGACAGAAGCAGAAATCTGAAGTGATAACTGGAAAATCTGAGCGTTTTATTCTTTCTAATTACAGTCTGGCTGAGGCAGAAAGTGCAGCTTAGTTCTCCATAATTCCTGAGAAAATGATAAGGGACCAGTGGACACGGCAGATGCTGCTCTAAGCTAAAGTGAGGTAAATAACAAAATAACGTTTTAATACTTTCAAGACGTCAACAGTTTAATACTGACTGGTCAGTACAGAACAGAGCAGTTGGGCTCCCATCTCTAGAGTGATCCTACACGTGCACGCCATTTGTTTTCCATCCTGCTGAGTCTGCTGGCACGTCTCCTCGTGACATCAGCGCTGTGGTGGGGGTGCTGGCAGGCTGCAGCAGCACGTCCACAAACACAGGCTGCAGACATCAACAGGCCTACAAACAGATAAATGCAGACTGTGTGAACACGCTCAGGCAGAAGCAGCTCTGCAAACACAACAGTGAAAACACGTGTTGGTGCTGCTGCCGCCGCAGAGCAGAGAGCTTAGAGGTGGAGAGCCAGACCAGCAGCCCTGCATTGTTTCACTTTATCCCCCTCTCTCCTGACAGCACAAAACACACACACACACACACACACACACACACACACACACACAGCTTCACAAGCACCAAACCAGGTTACAAATCTTGAATGAACCCGACTCTTCACCTCCTATATTTTGCATGTTTCTATTTTCCAGTAGACATCCACTGATATGAAATCAGAGATCTCAGTCGTGTGTGTCATGTGACACACTTTCCATACTCTGACCACTGATTTCCTCCTGAGAGCCAACAGAAACTGTTGGAAGCAGCTGTTGCTGCTGAGAGCCAAACAGTCACCTTCACTCACAGTCATGTACAGACGCCTCCACCTTCCACGTGCACGTGAATACAAGAGCGGCTTCAGACAACGGTCGCAAACGTGCTGCAGTCAAGCTCAGCTCCAGAAACATCTGGATCTTTACTCATTTGTTAACGTGCTGAAGGAAAACAGCGCCGTCAAAGTCAGAACTGCTTACTTGGGTGAGGGGGAGCGCTCCTTCTTCCACCGCCATGTTTCCTAACTTGCCCACTTTCTTACCGTCCTCACCGAAGAAGAGTGAAACCTGAGCTGAGAGCGGCCAAGCAGCCAGCCGGCCGGCCAGCCAGCCTGTCATCTACAGCCAGTCATTCCTCTGTCCCCTCAGAGGAGAGAGCGAGGCGCCTTTGGCTCAGGTACCAGAAGCTCAGAGAGGCACCACTTCCTGCACATCACACGGAGGAGGAGAGGAAGACGGGGGGACAAAGCTGAGCATCCTGCAGGACGGACAAACCCCTCCGCTGCTTCTCTCCCTCCCCGTCTGCTCTCCACCTCTCTGCTACGGTTGAAAATGTGGGCTAAATCCCTGCTGCTTCACAAACCAGCCCTGCCCCAGAAACAGGCTTCCAGCGGGGGGGATGGAGGAAGAGAGCGCCGATACTTACCGCAATAAACCAGGCTTCTCCTTCCCTCTCCACCTCCCTCCTTTTCTTCCTCAACTTCATTTCCCCTCGGGAGGGGGGTATCGGTGTTGTCTCGCTGTCGAAGGTCAGAGAGCGAAAAATAGCAGCTGAAATAAATACTTTGGCTAAGATGACACAACCGGGGTATGTCACACCCCCACTTCTCCCTGTTGTTACCACCCACTCTCCCGCTTTCCCTCCCACTCAGAGGTCCGTTCTGTCTGCACCCCCCAGGTCTCTGCTCAAACATTGCTCTTTACTGCCATCTGCTCATCAGCTGTTTTCTGCAGACCCCCCCCCCCAACAAAAAACCTCTGGTTGAGATCACCTGAGTCAGTCTGTGTTTAAGATAAAAGCAGCCAAAAAAGGAAATACAACACCAGACGGGGGGGCTCCAACTGTCAAAGGGGGGACACTTTCACAGAGGATTAGGGCTTTCCTTTTGGTATTAGGGACACCCTGGCCCTCCCACCGCACAGCAGCCAACCCCCAACACACACACACACACACACACCAGGCTTCACCGAGAACGAGAGCACCTGATCACAACCTGATACCTGCACTAAAGCAGAACATAAGCCTGCACCGATCCTCTGATCCTGGTCATCTCTGGAGACCACACACACCTTGGGAAGGTAGAGCACATTTATATTCACGTGGGAATAAAGACGACACGTTTGCAGCTGTTCTCTCCATCATAAACTCCACCTTCATGACAGCATCTTTAAATACAACACAAGTTAGTGTTGAGCTGCTGACACCTACACACTAGTCTGAGCCCGAACCGCCTGGAGAGGGCGCTGTGCTGCTGAAGGATGCAGCTCTGCACACTCCTTCACCACTACAGAACACACACACACACACACACACACACACACACGCAGACACACACACACACACACACACACACACACACACACACACACACACACACACACAGACACACACACACACACACACACAGACACACACACACACACACACACAGTCACAGACACACACACACATACACACACAGACACACACACACACACACACAGACACACACACGCGCTGTTGTCTCACTCTGTTCAGCAGGAACACTCACATTACACACATATCCTATACTTGTATCTTTCTGAGGACTTGCATCAGCATGAGGCTACCTCTCTGACCCCTGACCCCTGACCCAGCTCTGACTCCAACCAAGTCTGAACCCTCAAACAGGCTCTTGAAGTTGTGAGGACCAGCCAAAATGTCCTCACTTTGCTAGAAGAATAAGTGTTTTGGTACTCAGGATGTAGCAAGTACAGGAACACTCGCCCACTCTCTTTCTCTCTCTCTCTCTCTCTCTCTCTCTCTCTCTCACACACACACACACACACAGTCACAGACACACACACACACACACACACACACATACACACACACACACACACACACACACACACATCCCTCATCCCCTGCTTTCACCATCCCACAAAACAGCACCAGAGCATTCTGGGTATTTTCCAACAGCACTATCAGCTTAAAGAGCTTGTGAGAGAAGGAGAGAGAGAGAGAGAGAGAGAGAGAGAGAGAGAGACCATGTCAGCAACAGAGATGAAGAGAGGGTCAGAGAAAAAGGAAGGGAGGGAGGGAGGAGTGACAGATGCTCAGGAGCAGAAGAAGAACATGTGACTGGTGGATCACAGGTCTCTCATGCTAGCACACCCTCTCTGAAAAAGGCCTAGTTACCATGGTTACCGGGGCGGTTACAAAAGAAGGATTGAAGTGGAGCCTTCTTATGGAAAATTATCTCATTTGACACAGTTATCGCAAATACCATCAGCGTGTGACACAGACCCTGTTTGTAGAACAGCAGTTGTGGATCCTCCAGATATTAATACTTTTATTTGTAGTGTAACATTTAATAGATACTTTACATCATCACCATGACAACCAAAACCACGTTTAAATCAGATTTGACCCGACAAACTCGTCGGACATAAATCTGCTTAAACAGCACAAAAAAGTCAAATTACGAGGATCCGATTCCACAGACTGCGGTCAGGGTCCGTGGTTCAGGGATCCAGGTGCGACAATCAGACTGAGTGAAATCACTTTTATTGACTTCACCAGGCAGGACAGTCTCGTTGGCGGGCGGAAGCAGGTCAGTTTAGCAGGAGCTGCGCACAGCGGAGTAGTCGGGAGCAGGCAGGCTCGATGACGGGCAGGCGGGGAGCAAAAGTCCAAAACAGGAACGAAAACAGGCAGGTAACCCCAGCGTCAGGTTACAGGCAGGAAGAGGCAGGAAGAGGCAGGAAGAGGCAGGAACAGGCAGGAACAGGCAGGAACAGGCAGGAAGAGGCAGGCAGGAAGAGGCAGGAAGAGGCAGGAACAGGCAGGAAGAGGCAGGAACAGGCAGGCAGGAAGAGGCAGGAAGAGGCAGGAACAGGCAGGAACAGGCAGGAACAGGCAGGAAGAGGCAGGAAGAAGCAGGCAGGAAGAGGCAGGAAGAGGCAGGAAGAAGCAGGAACAGGCAGGCAGGAAGAGGCAGGAAGAGGCAGGAAGAGGCAGGAACAGGCAGGAACAGGCAGGCAGGAAATCACCGCTGGACAGTCTGGCATGTGGCAGAGCCCCGTCTGGCTCTGGATAAGTCTGGATATATAAGGTGCAGATTGGCTGACGAGCTGCAGGTGTGGCTAAACCACGTCAGAGGGTCTGGAGAACAAAAGTTGTCTGATCAGAAGCCTCACTATCTTCCTCTTCTTCATCTCTCCATTTTTCATTTGAGTCCTGGGGCCCCACAGTCTAGGAGCTTTTGGGAATCTTTAGTGGATCTGCAGGTGACCACCCCTTCCAGGATGGTTCCTCTGCTCCAGGATGGTTCCTGTGCTCCAGGATGGTTCCTCCTCTCCACGATGGTTCCTGTGCTCCAGGATGGTTCCTCCTCTCCAGGATGGTTCCTCCTCTCCATGATGGTTCCTGTGCTCCAGGATGGTTCCTCTGCTCCAGGATGGTTCCTCCTCTCTATGATGGTTCCTTTGCTCCAGTATGGTTCCTGTGCTCCAGGATGGTTCCTCCTCTCCATGATGGTTCCTCTGCAGATTGGCTGACGAGCTGCAGGTGTGGCTAAACCACGTCAGAGGGTCTGGAGAACAAAAGTTGTCTGATCAGAAGCCTCACTATCTTCCTCTTCTTCATCTCTCCATTTTTCATTTGAGTCCTAAATTCTAAGCAGTCTAGGAGCTTTTGGGAATCTTTAGTGGATCTGCAGGTGACCACCCCTTCCAGGATGGTTCCTTCGTTCCAGGATGGTTCCTGTGTCTAGATGGTTCCTCCTTCACGACATGGTTCCTGTGCTCCAGGATGGTTCCTCCTCTCCATGATGGTTCCTCTAAGCTCCAGGATGGTTCCTGTGCTCCAGGATGGTTCCTTGTCTGTAGTATGGTTCCTTGTGTTCTCCAGGATGGTCTCCGCCTCCATGATGGTTCCTCTGCTCCATGATGGTTCCTGTGCTCCAGGATGGTTCCTTTGCTCCAGTATGGTTCCTTTGCTCCAGGATGGTTCCTGTGCTCCAGGATGGTTCCTCTGCTCCAGGATGGTTCCTGTGCTCCAGGATGGTTCCTCCTCTCCACGATGGTTCCTGTGCTCCAGGATGGTTCCTCCTCTCCAGGATGGTTCCTCCTCTCCATGATGGTTCCTGTGCTCCAGGATGGTTCCTCTGCTCCAGGATGGTTCCTCCTCTCTATGATGGTTCCTTTGCTCCAGTATGGTTCCTGTGCTCCAGGATGGTTCTGCCTCTCTATGATGGCTACTTCCACCAGGATGGTTCTCTCTCCAGGATGGTTCTCCTTCCATGATGGTTCCCAGTGTCTATGATGGTTCCTGTGCTCCAGGATGGTTCCTCTCCATGATGGTTCCTCTGCTCCAGGATGGTTCCTGTGCTCCAGGATGGTTCCTGTGCTCCAGGATGGTTCCTCCTCTCCATGATGGTTCCTCTGCTCCAGGATGGTTCCTCTGCTCCAGTCAGGATGATGCGGAGGACCTGGGAAGCCCAGCAGTTGCTAAGATGGCTTTAGTAGAGATTCTCTAGTGCTCTCTGCTCTTCTCCTCACGAGTGTCACAGCCATTTTAGCCCCCCACCAGCTAAATACGTAGGGGCTCCTTCAGAAGTCTTTATATTTATCTTTTTAACTCTTCCACAACATAAACTGGAGTAAATTTCTTGAACTCGGTGGTACGGCGGTTGTGACAGAAGGCAAACGGGCGGCGTTAGATGTGGGACGTGCTTGCTCAGGACTACTCTGATGATCAACAATTAAAGGCTGTGGGTTGAAGGACGCACACACGTCTCAGCCTGTCCTCCGTCTTCTTCCTCTGCCAGAGCCAGAGTCAGACAAGAACAACAAACGTGCCTCTCAGGGTTTCAGACGTACAAATGAAATGCTGCTCCTGCCTGAGCCTTGGCACGCAGAAGGCAGCAGACGAGACCAGATCCGGGGCCATCTGTCCCCTCGGACCCCCTTTGTCTCTGCACAGCGTCCCCACACGCACCTTCAGGGAGGACACAGCCCGTCTCTCACAAGAGCTGAACTTCCTCCATGATGACTCTGAACAGGCCGAGCAGGAGTTAAATATCCCAGCCAGACACGACGGAGGTGGAGCTGATCCGCTGGCTGCTCGTAGTCTTGTGGTTTCTGCTCCATCAGACAGGGGTAGGCCTAGAGATCGCACTGGGTCAAGCATCCAGAGGTGGATGGACACCTGTCGGGTGTGTACTGCTGGAGCGGCCCCTGCCGGGGCACTGCCGGGCCCGGGCGAAAGCTGGTGTGGTTCACCCTCCCTGGCAGCTGTCAGAGTGGTGCAGGCAGAGACGGGACGCTGCGACTCTGGTCCTGCACGGTGGACACTTTTTATGCTGGGAAGCAGTACTTTACTGTGACCAGTGTCGTTCATTAGCCCCCCCACTCCCGCCCCACCCATTCTGTAAGCATGTGTGCTGACTGACCTTACGTGACCCCTCAGTGTCCGTCACACATCACCTGAGCTGACTGCTCGTTCAACGAGCTCCCACACACACCTCAAAACCAAAGCAGCTCATCGCACGTCGCCACGCTGCAAGGGGCAGGAGTGTGTGTTTCATACACACACCCTGTGCACGTGGTCACGCTGGAGTAGAGAGTGAATAATGTCCTGGAATAAGACAGCAGCCCTGACTGGCGGTCACGGTGGCGTGGAACACGCAGCCTTCTGAACGCGGAAACATCTTCTCCGATCGTCCAGCCAGGAACTGGATCAAGTCTGCGCTCAGCTGTTGTGGAAACAGTAGACAGCAAAACCAGTCACACACAGCTGTCCTGGCTGTGACACCCGGAGGGTTAGGAGAGGAGGACTCTGCAGCAGTCCCCTGCTCACTGTCAGCTTCTGCCAAAGACACCCAGCGGGTGCAATCTCACCTTGAAACTGGGACTGTGAGGAGCAGCTCCAAGTCGGGATCAGGTCAGCCCGAGTCAGAGCTGCAGCTCCAATGAGACAGTTCTAAGAGAGACACACACACACACACACACACACACACACACACACACACACACACACACACACACACACTCACCCAGTCAGCAGCCCACTAACAACCTTGACTCATATTGCAATACCAGCACATCAGGTCAGGCTGCTCGTGCTGACAACAACGTGCGTGACAGAGCCTCACCAAGAAGCTGCTGACAGCGGTCACTAGAGGTCGCTAACGAGCACCCGTCCGGACCTGCTGACTGGGACCAGTCCGGTTTGGAGAGCAGATACCTGAACGTCGGTCCGTTTCCTCACACTCTCACACACACCCGACCTTTCTGAGTGAGCAGCAGTAAGTGTGACGTTTAACCAAGACCTTCTGTCTTCAGCGTCCTGTCTTATCCCAGAACATCCCATAATATGCTGTAACTCTGCATGTCTGCTAGGTGGTACTGCAGCATCCATGAGCGGAAGATCACTGCCAGCTCACAGCATCCAACGACCTTTCCATCAGCTGACATTTGTGGATCAGACCAGAAGACTGCAGATCCGCAGAGACACATCCTCAGGCTCAAGGGCAGCACGGCAGCTCCCAGCAGCAGGCCATCCAGATGGATGGGTGGATGTACGATGGATGGGTGGGTGGTGATGGATGGATGTGGGTGGGTGGGTGTGGCAGGGATGGATGGATGAAGGGTGGATGGGTGGGTGGGTGGATGCATGGAGTGGTGTGGGTGATGGATGGATGGATGGGGTGGTGGGTGGATGGATGGATGGGTGGTGTGTGGTGGATGGATGATGTGGGCGGTGGGTGGTGGACATGGGTGATGGATGGGTGGGTGGATGGATGGATGGATGGTGGGGTGGATGGATGGATGGGTGGTGATGGATGGGCGGGTGGTGGTGGGCGGATGGATGGATGGGCAGGTGGATGGTGGGTGGATGAATGGTGGATAGATGAGTGGATGAGTGATGGTGGTGGGTGGTGGGTGGATGAATGGTGGATGGATGGGTGGCGGTGGGTGGGTGGTGGATGGATGGATGGATGGTTGGTGGATGGATGGATGGTGGGTGGGTGGGTGGGTGGATGGATGGGCTATGGATGGGTGGAGGGTGGATGGATGGATGGGTGGATGGATGGTGGGTGATGGATGGATGGATGGATGGGTGGGAGGGTGGTGATGATGATGGATGGATGGGTGGTGGATGGATGGATGGATGGATGGATGGTGGGTGGGTGGGTGGAGGATGGATGGATGGATGGATGGTGGTGGGTGGTGGATGGATGGATGGGCAGGTGGATGGGTGGTGGTGGGGATGGATGGATGGTGGACAAGGTGGTGGATGGATGGACGGATGGGTGGATGGATGGATGGATGGATGGCGGTGGGTGGTGGGGATGGATGGATGGTGGATGGTGGTGGATGGATGGATGGCGGTGGTGGTGGTGGGTGGGGATGGATGGATGGTGGATGGGTGGGTGGATGGATTGGATGATGGATGGACGGATGGATGGACGGATGGATGGATGGATGGATGATGGGTGGGTGGATGGATGGATGGATGGATGGGTGGGATGGATGACGACATACAGATGGATGGATGGTGCATGGCTGGGTGGTTGTGTGCAGACAGAACCCTACGCTGGCCTTGGTGGGTGGGGCGGGGGTGGAGGTGAATGCTTTCCTGAATTTGCGTTGTTCAGCCCCAGGGAGCTCCTTGTGAGAGTCTGCCCTCCCCCTCCACCCCTCCCTGCCCCCAGCAGAGGCAGCTGTGTGGAGGGGCGGATCACACGATCTGTCCCCTAACAGCCCATTTCAGGACAGGGACAGGACAGAGCCAGGACAGGGCCAGGACAGGGACAGGGCCAGGGCCAGGACAGGGACAGGGCCAGGGACAGGGCCAGGCCAGGGACAGGGACAGGGACAGGGACAGGGACAGAGCCAGGGACAGGGCCAGGGCCAGGGCCAGGGCCAGGCCAGGGACAGGGGGGACAGGGCCAGGGCCAGGGACAGGGACAGGGACAGGGACAGGGCCAGGGACAGGTGCTGCTGGCCTTGCCTGCAGACGCCACCCTGTGGGGAGCAGCTGTGGAATCCAGAGCTGCCCCTCCGTCAGCAGGCTGCTGCTCCTCCGTCAGCAGGCTGCTGCTCCTCCGTCGCAGGCCGGCTGCTCCAGCTGTGTGATGGGAAACTGCTGGTTCAGTCGCAGGCAGGTGCTATGCTGGGCTGTGCAATTATCACACTGTACAGGCGAGAGTCCTGAGGGTCAACAAGGGTGTGTGTGTGTGTGTGTGTGTGTGTGTGTGTGTGTGTGTGTGTGTGTGTGTGTGTGTGTGTGTACCATTTGAAGATAAGCAATCACCATGAAAAAGTTAATGAGATGAGCAGCTGCTATCAGCAATAATGGTGCAAACGACTGGGAAAGGGTCACTTCATCCCCGATCTGTTCTCCTCCCTCCAGCTCTGTCCTGATGTCCTCCTCACCCGCCTCACCCGCCTCACCTGGAAGTCCACCTGTCTCACCTGTCCTCCCCCTCCCCCTTGTGTCTACTGCTACCATATTTTGTGGAGGCTCTTTAACCTTCTCCGCTAGCAGAACCGTGTGAACCAGTTGTTTCTTCCTCTGTCTGGACGCCGTTACTCAGAAAGCAACAGTTCTCAAAAGGGGCGGGTCAACGCGAGGGTTGACCTTCAGGTGACCTTTAAGCGTATCGCTGGATTCTCCCTCTGCCTGAGCTCCTTATCTCCTCCACTCCGCAGCCTCCACTCCCACGTCAGACGCTGCAGGACAACGAATACAGCTGTGATCACCAAAACACACACACACACACACACACACACACGTGCACCCAAAGATGCTAACACGCGCAGCCATGTCTAAGGAGCTGACACCCGCCAGTCATGTGACATGAAACATGTGAAATCAGCTGACTGAGCGCCACTCATACTGCTTCGCTCTTCCAGAAACAGGCTGAGCAGCGCCGCCGCCGCCAGGCGCCCAACTGGCTGCACGGCGGCCATCTTGACTGGGGAAACGTGCTGGGAGGAGTTTCCAAAGCTGATGCAATTAGAGGAGGAAGCATGGTTTTGATTCATCGTAGGCCCATCTCCTGCAGCGCCTGGAGGGAGGAGGAGGTGAAGCAGGAGGAGCAGGAGGAGGCAGGAGAACTCAAGCAGAGCCCAGAAGCTGCTCTAGTTCTCCATCTTTCTTTGCCTCCAGCCTGACGGGTGGAGCGTTCCTCTGACCGGTGGACGGTTCCTCTGACGGGTGGAGGGTTCCTCTGACGGGTGGAGGGTTCCACTGACAGGTGGAGGGTTCCTCTGATGGGTGGAGGGTTCCCCTAATAAGTAGAGGGTTCTTCTGATGGGTGGAGGGTTCCTCTGACGGGTGGAGGGTTCCCCTAATAGATAGAGGGTTCTCTGATGGGTGGAGGGTTCCTCGACGGATGGTTCCTCTGACGGGGCGGAGGTTCCCTGGGCAAGTAGAGTGGTTCTTCACGGGTGGAGGTTCCTCTGATCGGTGGAGGGTCTCTCTGACGGGGTGGAGGGTTCCTCAATAGGTAGAGGGTTCTTCTTGATGGGTGGGAGTGGCTCCTCTGACGGTGGAGGGTTCTCTGACGGGTGGAGGGTTCCTCTGATGGGTGAGGGTTCCTCTGATGGGTGGAGGGTCCCACTGACCGGTGGAGGTTCCTGATGGTGGAGGGTTCACTGACAGCCACAGGTTTGCTGGGAGGGCAGCGCGAGGATTAGAGCCAGTCTCAACGCTGCCATTTGGGCTTGAGGATTGGGTGGAGGAGAAATGATTTGATGAGCAGGAGGTGGCTCCGGTGGGGTTCCTGTGTGAAAGCAGCTTATTTCAGTGTAACAGAGTGAAGTCTG